>OZ020515.1:32313855-32913855 GCA_963971425.1 Bryoerythrophyllum caledonicum | reverse complement strand
AAGAAAATATGCACAGTTTAGCTCTACTAGCGCTAAATTGTGCACCATCACTAAATGGAGTAGATTAGAAAGCAAAAATGCACTATGTAGCTCCAGTATACAGAAGATGGCTTCTAGAGAAGTGGACACTAAATAGGAATCCATACAGTAATTGTAAAATGAACAATAAGTGTAGTGACAAAATTGTACATCACCCAATGTCAACTACTACTCTAAATGTCAATCCTGAAAAATAGTGGAACATAAAGTTTTTTACTTGTGGACAATTAGTTTAGGAAACCATAATCATGGTTTGATTACATCTTGAGCATCATAGTAAGGAAGGGTTGAGTGCATGTAGAAAAGCAAGAATTTGCAAGAAAGAGCTTGGGAATAATCGGACGTAGGTATGGAGCAAACAAAAAATATCAAAAATTGGACAAAGTAGAATGTAAAATATGGAGGGAAAATGAAACTGCAAGTAGAAGATTGGAAATATAAGAACATTCTTCTGGAAACGAAAATGAGAAAAGAAAGGAATATTCGAAAGGGAAAAAACTTAAACATACAATAAATATAGAAATACAAGTAAAATACTCATTAGATATCCATCACATATTATGCATTCAATGTGCATTACATATTCAGTAAATATTCATTTAATACTTATTGAATATTCAAATACACATTAATTTTACATTAGAAATTTATGCACTATTCATTAACTAATCATTAAGAGTGCATTAAATACTCTATAAATAATCATTAAATATTCAAATATTAATTAGACTATCATAAAATATACTTTGAAAACTTCAAGCATTCATTAAGTAAAATTTAAATATTCTGTAATTGTGCATAAAAGTTACAGATATACAAATATACATGAATTATCCTCTAAAATCATTACAAAGTCATTAGGTATTGGCTAAATATTTGATTACACATTAAATATTCATTAGATAATATTAAATAATGTAAAGAAAATGCAAGAGATGGGAATGAGAATAGTTGTGGATAAGAGGATAAGAAATTGAGGTTGAAGATGAGACGAAGAATAAATGCATGGCGACCGGTAGTCAAAACATATTGAGCTTATACAATTTATCAAGTATCAAAATTGTGTGCTAGGGAAGAGTTTTGATAGAGGGCTATTACAAAATGAATTGTAGTAGGTTAACAAATGAGGGATAATATTCATGACAATGGTGGCTAAAACTAGTTTCCAACTTGTTGACAAATAGTGTACTAGAGAAAGAGAATCTCCACCGGGGCCGAGGGACCAGGATGCAAGAATAAACACGGTAAAGCCCACTCCGTGAGGCCTAGGCCTGTGTCTCGGCCCACTGGAGTGGCGGCGACGGTTCTTCTAAACAATAAATTTACAAATAGTACATGGAGACCAAAATTCCCCGGGAGCATGTGTTCAATCATGTAATTACACGAGGGAATTAAAAAAAATCAATAAACACCCCAAAAAAAATTAGCCTACTATGGCGTTAGTGTTGGGCGCTGGCGTTCCCTCACATTGGCCAATTCGGGGACGGTGCGGGGGGAAAAGGGTAACCCCCCTCCCTTCATCTCAAACTTGGGCACCTTCCCGCTGGCGTGGAAAATTCCCCGTTAGGGATGGAGATGCTGTAACTACTCGATTTGTCCCGTTAGAGTAAAAGCAAAATGAAGTGAAAAGTAAAGAAAAAATTCACACTTTAGTTCTATTAGAGCTAAAGTGTGCACCATCACTAAGTGTAGGAAACTAAAAAGGAAGTATGCACACTTTAGCTCCAATAGAGCTAAAGTGTGCACCGATGTTTATTTTATAATTATACAATTGCAAGATGTGGTCTTAACATACTTATTGTCTGTTCGATTTTCATAGTAAATAATATCAAACTCATAAAAATTCAAAACGTGAATTGAAAGTAATAGAATTTTAAAATCGTAGCTTTAGAACTCTCTTAAGTGTGCTTCACCTAATAATTGGTGTAGGAGGAACTTATACACATTGATGGTAATGAATTTACTCCTTGTGTAATGCAGAAATTGAAATCGAGTCAAGTGAAAGCGAGCTGATCCACTAAAACCATGAAAGAAAACTAAACACTAAAATCCTGTTTCTAACACTAATATATAATCGTTCACTTTCGTCCAATCCAAGTTTGTGTATTATTGAGAAAATGCTAATTTAGAAGTTTTAATTGAGATCATACGAATGAAATTGGAAATAATCACTTTTCTTTTGCTACCTGTTCGTTGCCCCAGAATATGCAAAATTGTAGTGTTAATGGCCTAGAAAAAATGTGTAGGAAATTTACGAGTACAGAAATACTACACGCGCGTAATATCTTGAACTTGTTCTTGAAAGATTAAATTGGCTTCTTCAAACTCCGGGTATCAATAATAAAGGTGAATGAATTGTGGTGCAACCATACGTAATACCCGAGGGTCTCACCCGAATATCACGAAGGGTATCTCGAGGGTATCTCGGGAGCACCACACGGCCACAGGGTTTCGACCCTCACGGCTTTAGGTGCCCCCGAAAGTACCCCACGAAAACGTGGCACTCGCTTTTTCTCTTCCATTTTCCTTGCTGTCCAGGTTTTGTGTGTGTGTTGCGTTGTTGTTTTGTGAGTCTTGTGCGTTTATGCGTTGGTTCGTCGTTGCGAGTTTGCGGTTTGTGTTGGTTTCATTATCTACATGGTTTGTTAAGTTTGTGTATACTGTAGTGCTGCGTTTAGGCTTTCGTGCACAGTTTACTGGAGGTTAGGGTTTCATGCGGATAGGGTTTGTAGGACGTGCAATTTTTTCTTGTGTGAGTTCGCGTATACTGTAGCGCTAGAGTTTAGGGCTGTTTGTGTGAGATTGTTTGAGTTTGTGTGAGTTTGTGTGAGTTCGTGTGACTTTCTGTGAGTTTCTGAGAATTTCTGTGAGTTTCTGTGAGTGTGTGAGTTCCCGAGAGTTTTTGTGAGTTTTTGTGAGTTCCTGTGAGTGTGTGTGAGTTTCTGTGAGCACGTAGAGTCTGAAACGGCCCTGCGCGGTGGATTGGCGTGAACAAAGAACAAGACTTGCAGCTATTTCAGTCGAATTTCTCAGTTTTAAAGGTAACTGCACTCATTCAGTCTTGCATTTCTTTCGATATTTGTGTAGTTTTGCTTTAGATATGATGTATTGAAACATTATGATAGCATTGCTTTTGATGTATGTGTGAGAAAATAGATGAGATTGTGTATTCAATGTGCTGGTTTGAATGTGGTCGTTTGAATGTGGTGGTTTGTGGTGGTTTGTGGTTATTCGTCGTGGTTTGTGCTTGTTTAAATGTGTTGGTTTGTACTAGTTTAGATGTGCACATTGAAGTCAATGTTGTGGTTTCAATTGCTCAATTCAATGTGTTAATTTCATTGTGCTCATTTCAAAGTGCTGAATTCATTGTGAATGATTTCAATGTGTTGGTTTCCATGTGCTACTGTAATTGATTTTGTGTGTGTGCGTTTGTTATTGTTGTTGCAGGACGTCTAATTCCAGCAGAATTTGTCTGGGATTAAGGTTCATAATCAATAGCTGAAAGGTAAAATCCATGCTCTCACCTAGGAGCCCTAAATCCTACGCCTTCAATATCATAGAACGAAAGAAGAATCTGCACAAACTGCAATAAATAAGCTCTTCAATGAACACAGTTTAGCTCGAGTCGAGCTAAAGTGGAACATCGATATTGCTCTAATGTCCACACTTTAGCTCGACTCGAGCTAAAGTGGGCCTCCACTGTGCACTATTGTCCACACTATAGCTCGAGTCAAGCTAAAGTGCGCTCTCCAGCATGCTCTTTTGGCTACACATTAACTCGACTCGAGGTAAAGTGTGACCAACAAAGCACGCTGGAGAGCGCACTTTTGCTCGACTCGAGCTAAAGTGTGGACAATAGTGCACAGTGGAGGCCCACTTACGCTCGAGTCGAGCTAAAATGTACGACTAAATACGTCATTGGTTGCGCTAAAGCCGGCTCCAGCGAAAGAAATTAAAAAAAATTCTCGAAAACTCTCGGTCAAAAATGACATGACCTTCCAGTAAAGCGAGCACATTTTACCTCAAATCGAGCTAAAGGGTAAGACAATAAACATAAACAACAACTCAAACACAACAACATTCGGACTCTAAACATTCCAGAAATAAAGTATACCAATGTTAACTATGACTTAACTCATGTCAACTTCTCGTTCACCTTTCACAAGTGGGCAAGAGCTTCAGACCCGCTCCAACCACTTGAGAACCTCGATAAGTGAGGTTCGTGAGTGATTAGAGCGGAACTGAAGCTCTTCTACAGATCTGAAAATTGAACGAGAAGTAGCCATGAATTGAATGAAAAAGTCTAGTAAAGTCGTTTGAATGATCAATGTTAGTGTCAGAACTAATCAGCTATGCATTCTATGTATAAGCACTTTAGCTCGAGTGGAGCTAAAGATGCAGCTAACGCTTGATTACAACATTGTTACAGTCGTGTAATTGCAGTCTAGTATCTCAACTCATGTCTACTTTTCGTTCACCTCTCATAAATCGTGCATAAGCTTCAGTCTCGCTCCAACCACTTGAGAACCTCTAAAAGTGAGGTTTGTGAGTGATTGGATCGGTTTGTAAGCTTTTCCACGGTTTTGGGAGTTGAACGAGAAGTAGGCATGAGTTGATTGAAAGGGTCTAAGAGAATGTTTTAATTGACTAAATTGTGTTGTAGAGTATTATTCACATACTTGAATAACGTTACACTTTAGCTCGAGTCGAGCTAATGTGTGACCTCGCCGTCCTAATCGGATGATCATTAGAGCAATCTAATATCTTTGCTCTGTTTCGTATTTGTGCAGATCTGAGAGGGACAGGATGGTGTCTCAGCTGCAGCACTTCTTCCAGCCAAAGCCTGTCGACGTTGACGATGACGATGGAGACGACAACAACCACTTGGATTGCTGGGAGTTGAAGGACCCATCGATGACACTGAAGTGGACGCTTCTATGGGCGACCTATACGGATCATTTAGTGTTTGGTCAGCCCTTCGCTGGTGCTATCGTCGATCCCCAGCACATTGACTTCAAGACCAAAGTTACTGATGTAGTCCACGAAGATAACGATCACGTTAAGTTGTCGTGTGAGACGACCACTGAGTCTTTAGATCCGTATTTCTTTACTATTGTAGTGAACAATAGTTCATCTCCCTTCTATATCCAGGATTTAGTCGATTCTCTTAGGTCTTCCAAATTTGAGGAAATAGTGACTCAGGTCGAGCATGAGATCTCTCTTAAGAAACGGGAGACTAGTAGCGGACAGCCGCTGAAAGCAAAGGCTGTAGCTAATAAACTGCGCGTCATTCTATCTAGAATGAGTACCTTTGTCGCTCTAGATAAGGCCAAAAATATCTCGGCAAGACGCCCGATAGAACTTTCAACAGTTTCGGGGGCCGTGACCGGTAGCCAGGACATGAGTCAAGCGTCGGTACCAGTTAGAACACCAGGTGCGAGAACAAGCCGAAGCACCCTGCGCAACACGCTGTCTGCTTCCCCCGTCAAGAAGCGGTCAGCTGCCAAGAAGCCGGAGACCTCTTCAAGAAAGAAGTCGAAGCTCGTATCAGAGGAGGAGTTAGCCAATTCGATGGCCTCTGCACTCTCGGAGCTCCCTAAGGCGCTCGGATACGGAGAGACAATCGACTACAACAACGTCCAACAGATTTACCAAAAATTCTGGACGGAGTGTCAGAGCTGCTTCTTCAAAGGCGACAGAGAGATGAAGATCGAGCTTGACGTGATGAGGTTGCATAATGCACCGCCGGAGTGGACGATCCGTGCGTTCGAACCTCGGGGCAGGGAGGAGTTGAAGCATTACTACCTCCAAATGCCCGACAAGACGCAGAAGCAGACTCTCTGCGTCATGCCGAAGCTCGACGCTATGCCGACGACTGTTGAAAAGCTCAGCGACTGCGACTTCTACATCATCAACGGCCAGCACAGCGTTGCTGCCTCAAAGGAGATGATTAACGGCAACGTCCCGCAGGTGATGAGAAGGCACTTCCGAACATGGCAATGTTACATTGTCTGGACGCAGGATCCGGAGAAGCTGAGGAAGATTTCCGCATATTATAATCGCGTGAATCACTTGGTCCAGTTCAAGCCGACCTGGGCAACAAATATCCTCGGCTCCCGTGCTTTGTGGATACAAGCTGGGAGACCAATGCCAAAGCACTCCGCCACAGGCGTTCGCGGGTCTCACAAGTCAGGTTGGAGAACGGTAGCGGAGATTGCAAATGACAAGAGGTTTGAGGTAATATATCTTAACCAAGGTCATGCACTTTAGCTCGACTCGAGCTAAAGTGCAAATTTGCTCTGTATCTGTACAGTCCTATGTATAGATAAAAAATCGTCATTGTCTGCTCATGGGTTGCAAGTTAGCTCGAGTCGAGCTAACTTGCAGTATTTGGACCCCACTGGACATGTTTATATTCCTGCTTTAATTGTAAACTCAAACGACCTTTTTTATGTTCTGCGCAGCCATTTCCTAACGCGGTTCGTGAGCGCTTCGCAATGATTGACATTGCGAAGAGCCGGGCGGCGCTCAAGAAAGCCGAGAAGGCGAAGGAGCGCTCAATTACAAACGAGGTGAAGATCATCACCACAACAAATGAGACCTTCAAGCTCTGGTCGGACATCATCTCTTCTGCGGCGAATGGCGACCTCATCAACGTCGATTTGACTTCGACGCCCTTGGCAAAGTTCAAGGACGCGAAGTCTTGGGTACCTGAGAAGGATGAGGTCCTGACGTGCGAGTTCTTCAAGTTTCTTGGCAACATGACCGAAGCCGATCACGCGAAAATGTGCAAGCACATTCTCAATCGATCAGGGCCATCTCGGAAACTGTCCTACCCTAAGGTGGTTATCAAGCTGCCGAATTTTGCGCTGGAGGATTGCTATACAGCCCGGGAATGAGTGGATATGAGGAAGAGGAAGGAGGTCGCTCGGATGGAGCTTCAACTGATTAGGCCGGAGATGGCCTTCTTCAACAACACTGGAGAGTACAATCGTTCAAACTGGCGGACGTTCAAGAAGAACTACAACGTCATCAAGGCCTCCAAGCGTGCCCTCTTGGATTGGGGTCCACCGGATTCATACTACAAGGATTCGAGGCAGACGCAGTTTCGCAACTGCAAATGTGAAGATCTCTCTCCGTACGCAATGGAGTTCTTCAGAGTCTTCATCGATGTGCGGTCGCGGTTTGTTTCACCTGTGGGAGCCCTGCACTTCTGTTCTTACAAGGCGGCAACGAATTCGCTCGGGACGTGGCCTTCGGATTCGTGGCGCAACCTGGGCTGCAATGTCAAGCTCGGCATCATCGACTTTCAGAACATCCCTGGGTTCTCTGGGACGGCAACGTCGTCGTTGGAGAGGCCCTTCTTCGACGAGTTCATGACGATGTTCGCATCGAAAGGGCAGCCTCCCTTCACCGATCTTCCAGCCTGGCTCTTCATTTGCGGCAACGAGCAGTCACACCTTCAAGTGACAGCGTTTGGTGAGGGCCCGTCGTTGTGCCATGTATACGATGTGCTGCAGTCGAAGTATCTTCCCTCCGAGAACGAGCGCCTGGGAGGATTTGCGCCAAAGACCAACAACGCTCTCGACCCGGTTCGGCTCCTCTTTCTCTTCAAGAAGGAGCTTACGGTGATCCCGGCCGTAAAGAAGATCTACGCAGCTCCAGAGCATGTGTTGTACACGAAGCTGCGCAAGTACAATGAGTTGGCGTACTCCATGAATTTGAACGAGCTCCGGATGGAGTTCTTCATCAAGGTCCTGGAGTTGTTTTGCAAGAGGGAGGATTCTATTGTCCAGTTGTTTGGCGGGACGAAATTGCTGACTGCGAGTGTGGTAAGCATCCCTGCAGTTTAGCTCGAGTCGAGCTAAACTATTGATACCCTTTCTGACTCATGCATAGTTTCAATGAGGTCATGCCCATGCTGTTGCATGACACTTTAGCTCGAGTCGAGTTAAAGTGTCGGCTTTTACTTGTATGATTTTCTAGAAGTCATTAACTGCGTTTGTATCCTTTGAAGTTGTAATAGCTGAGTTTTTGTACCAGCAATTGTTTGTATCCAGTTTAGCTCGACTCGACCAAAATTGAATCTTGTTCAATCCATTGGTGTGCAGATGCTGGACCTGGAGGCATTCTGCATTTCCCACGACACCAATGAGCAGGACCTCAACGACGCCTTTGAGGTCGCGTTGACATTGGATCGGGCCGATTTCGATATTTCTGCGTATCACGTCAACGCGGAGATCTTCCCCGAACTTGGAGATGCCGTTGGATAGAGAAGGGGAAAGCCATTGTTGACCTCGGCGATGAGGAAGAAGATGCGGAGCCGAGCGCTGTGGTTGCGTGCCCGATCTCGAGCACCGTCACTTCGGATAATGAGTCCCAAGACGACTTCGTTGACGCTACTCCGCCTGAGTTTCAGAGTGCCTCTCAATCTGAAGCAGGAGACACAATCGCTTCCTCGCGACAACGACTCGACTTCCCGGAGTTGGATTCGTTGGAGATTTCCGACAGGCCTCATTTAGCTCCCACCTTGGGCGCTTCAACCGCTCGTCCCGCAGCCTAGAAGAGGAAGGTCGCCAGCGCGAGCGGACGCTCTCCGTTGGCTACCGCGAGCAGCGCTCAGGATGACAGCAGGTTGATCTCCCTTGAGAAGAAGCTCGAAGAGGAGGCCACCGGGATGAGGTTGATGGAACAGCGGCTGGCGGAGCGCAACGAGGAGCTCAGGGATCTGCAGCGGAGGCGTGACGATGAAATGAAGAGGGACCAAGATGAGAGGCATGCTGAGATGATGCTCATGATGCAGAGATTCATGTCGGCTAATTTGCCTGCTGCCGCCACAACACCACCCGTAGTTAATGCTGCGATCCCCCACCCTCCCGCCTCATCGGACGGTGGGTCTAGGAGTCTGTCTCGCGATTTGCAGCTACCATATCCGTCGGGTACCTCCCCCGTCTCCAGTGGGACTCAATTGCTTCCTGTTCTCCCATCCCCATCGGCCCGCCCCTCCTCCCCTCCGAAGTCGCCCGATCGGGACGAATCTATCGCAGATGTCCCCAGATCATCGTCAGGTTAGTGTAACGTAGTTGCGAGTGTATATAGGCAGAGCATTTTGTAAATGTCCAATTTTGTACTCCAGTATTTTTTTGTTAATATTACAGTGGACGGCGAGCACTTCAGCTCGAGTCGAGCTAAACTGCTTGACATCTAACCACTGTGACTTGTATCCGTGTCCTCTGTGCGCATCCTCTGATAGGGTGAAGTTGTTGAATTTTTTCAGATCTAAGTTTCGGTGATGACGCGATTGCTCAACCAGTCATAGAAGAGGTTGTCCAAACTGCAGTCCCAGTCATAGAAGAGGTCGTCCAAGTTTCAGCCGTGCTCGTAGACGAGATCAATCATGATTTTGCTGTCCTGGAGCCACCTCTTTTTGTCCCAGAACCGTGCCTCCAATCGGATGTCGGGAACTCCGGGCCCCTTGACAGCATGCAGGGTTCGTTGGGATCAATGGGTGCCCGAGACGAAATGCTGCAGGACGATGAAGTTCTCGAGGTATTCTTCTAACTCTTTTCGAACTCCACTCTTTCCCCATCACTCCTCCCCCCATTTACCTCTTTTGTTCTACGTATCGTTGATTCGTCGTTGTTAATGAATCTGTAGTAATATTGGTCGTTCTCCTGGCATTTCTGAACCAAGTCAGCGAGGCATCAATAAGTGGTGCCAGTAATCTAGAAGAAATACCTAGAGTCCAATCAGATATCGAGGGCAGGTGGTTGAACATTGTGCTGGACCTCAATGGGATTCTATGCACGTGTGAGCCGTCGTGGCAGGCCAGAGGATCCAGGGACTCTATCCCGTCTATTCACTCGGCTTCGTTGCCAGCCGAAGTAGGCCCTAAACTAGTTCGAGTGCGCCCTGGTTGTGCTGAATTCCTTACGAAGTTGTCTAAGATTGCCACCATCACGATCTGGAGTTCGATGATGGAATCTACAACGCGTCAGATATGTAATTATCTTTTTCAGCATAGTTCTTCGTACCCTCTGAGGATCTTTGGTCAGGAGAGTTGCAATAGGATTCCCGAGCGTAGAGTCGGTAGCAGAACAATCTACATGAAGGAATCTGGCACTCAGAAGGACATCTTCTTGAAGACCTTATCGAGCCATCTCTTCAATAGGTTGGGTCGTGAGTATACTCCGGCAAATACGCTTGTCATTGACGACAGTCCAATTAAGCACATGTCCAATTTGCCGGAGAACGTCCTTCTTCTTCCATCATGGTCGCACAAACATGTTGGTGCGAGAGACGATTCTGTATTGTTGGAGGAATTGCTGCCATATCTCTCTGACCTTTATCAATTTTCGCGTGGCCTAGCACAGTATCGGGCCGAACATCCCTCTGGTCGGGAAATGTTTTATAATGATCAGAAGACGTGTGGTCAGTCTGCAAGTATCTGGAACGCAATCCAAGCGTCTCAGAATCTCTGCTCTTAATGCCGTTGGGAACACTTAGATGCCTTTTACACTTTAGGTCGGATAGAGCTAAACTGTATCGATTGACTACAGCTTCGATTTTGTAAATTTTGTTGGACCATTTTTTGTGTATATTTTTTTTATAAATGAAACTGAGATGTTTCACCGCTCTGTTTGTTGTGGGGATTGGATACCTACTGGTGATGGAATGTCGTGCTATTTTGAATGATTGGAATTTTCATCTATTGTTCTAAGGTATGTGAGTGTCGCTGTGGTTGAAATTTCTACAGGCCTGTGACTATCGGGCGTCCGTGGATTCCTTGCTACGCCCAGAGGAGTTTGTCCTTTCTCTTCGGAGTAAAGGGCTTCTGTTGCACTCTGCTGCAACCGCGCAATCAACCATGGATTATTCGACCATGGCAGTGGACGACGGAGTTGTTGAAAGCCCTACTGCGCGGGAGCCAATTCATGAAAGGTACAACTCACCTTCGCCGCAGTGGCCTCGTTTAGTTCCTGGGTCCTCGCCTTTAAATCCGGATAATTGTACTCCAGCAAAGCGTATTCTCTACGACGGTTTAAGGGTTGGTACTTCCCAACGCTTGCTTGCGGTACGTGTTATGATGACCTCCAATTTATTGCACTATTGAGATGTTTTGGCCTAGACAATTTTGGTTTGTTGTTGAGCTACATTGCACTAATGTAGTTTTGGTTCATTTGAGCTTGTTTTTTTTGTTGGAGGTTAAATGTGTCTGTGGATCTTTCCTTCTGCATTTTAGCTCCATTCGACCTAATGTGCGCTAGGATGGATCTCAATGATTAAATTTTCATGTGTGTTGTGTAGGAGTATTCGACCTAAAGTGTATTTCTTTGGATTGTGTGTGGCGCCTATTGTGCAGGAACCATCCGATAAATGTCTCCGTCCCCGAACTTTGTCAGGAAATGCTGCTAGAGGCAAATGTTCTCCTTCCCCCACCCGCCGGCACTCGCTGCCCAAATCAAACAATGACGAGGTGCGTAGGCGGGGTTTGCAGCGTCTTCTAGAGAGTCCATTAATGCAAGAGAATGGCGCAACATGGACAAGGCAACGTCAGAGGGCTTTTTTGAAGACGCGTATAGAGGCTTATGGTGGAACTCCGTAGACCATTTGATTAGTAATAGGACGATTGTGTTTTGCCTCGGGGTAAATGAGTGTTGTTTGTGACTTTTTTCATAAAGTTTTAAATAAAGCTTGGAATAATGGTACATGCTTCTTTTACCGTTACCATTTTTTGGGACATTCGGCTAATTTGGTCCATCCATGTAATGAAATATAGTATTCTTGGTGCATTGTCGATATGCTTTGCACCTACAATTGTCTATATATATTGATACTTTAAAGATCATATATCTTCAAAATCATGGAAATCTCCCATTATAACAAATATGGTGTTTTGGACGTCAAGGCTGGGCGCACCATTCTTCGCGTGAAGGATGTGTTGACCAATGGCATCTTGTTGCTGGAAGGCAAAGATGGCCGAGAGTGTTGGGAGCACTCCAAGAACTGCGCGCCCTGCCATTTGCCCATTGATAGCTCCGTGCATCCTGAGTTGGCCGTTGTGCCACAAGGTCTTCCGTGTTTTGTGTGTGGTGAGAAGAAAGGCCCGGCTACTATGTTGTTTTGTGACCATTGCCAGCGTGGTTGGCATATGGCTTGCTTGACGCCGCCTCTTTCTACTCTACCGTCCGGAGATTGGACTTGCCCTCGTTGTCAGAGGTCTTCGAGCCACATTTCACCCGATGAAACGGCTTGAATTCCTCGTGGACTTGTCACTGTGTGGTGCGTTGCCATCCAGTTGGAGTTTCCTAGTTTCAATTCAGGGATTGGCAACGTGGAGATAGACCAAGGGACCACTACGGGAAATCGAGGCATCAATGACTAGCAATTTTAGTCATTGTTGAGTCATAGATGACCTGTATTACTAGGGAATGACTAAGAATTTTTTTGTTTGGGCACAGTAATAGTTTTGAGTGATAGATTACTATAGTCATTTCTTTTGCCACGTGGACTTCTCATCCATCTGCCTATGTGGCCCATCATCCTCAAACATTGATGAGTGGGCTACTGACGTGGATTTGAGTGTGACATGGAATTTATGGTGAATGATGATGTGGATTTTTGTGTGACGTGGAATTAAACGTGGCAGTTGACATGGACAATGACGTGGACAATGATGTGGACAATGATAGGTTTTTTGTGAACTGCCTAGTTATTGTTTAGTCATTGTGTAGTGTTAGTTTAGTAATTTCTTAATTATTCTGGTAGTGTAAATTTGCCCATAATAGATATGCATGTACTAATTTTAGTTTTGGTTTAGTTATTATTTGGTTACTGTATGGTTTGAATGCAGTCATTCTATAGTTATTTGGTAGTTTTTTTGTACATTGTCAAATTATTGTTTAGTCATTATGCAATTTAGGTTGAGTCATTATGCAGTGTTAGTTTAGTAATTTCTTAGTTAATGTGGTAGTAATAAATTGCCTATAGGCTATAGGCTGTAATAAGATTGCAAGCACTAATTCTACTTCTACTCTAGTCATTATTCGGTTGTCAGTAAGAAACCACAGAAAATGGTGCACACACAAAGATTTAATCGTCTCCTTCGAATATCATAGCTGTAAAGAAAACAAGGACAACATGTCCTTGATTGAACTCAGCTATTGTGGTTTGTTGTTGTCACTGAGTGGTGGCTATCCCAGCATTTTCTCCACAAATGGACCGTGCCTAGAGAAACTCGGAGAGACATTCTTAGTGGTTCACTAAGTTTGCAATAACTCTGGCAGTCGTTCTCCTCTCCACAAATATGATACACTTCACGTCCTTTTGTAATCTATGAACAACGCCAATATACTTATCAAACGAAGCAAACAAAGGTCAAAATGCAAGAGCAACATTAAATAACAGAAAATGATGTCTCACCTTTTCCGGAAAAGAATCATTACCAACTAATAGGCCTTTGGAGTCAGATAACCTCTGTCCACTACGCCCTGAAGTTCTTGTGCCAAGGAAGCCGTATTCCAGCTTGAGAAAAATTAAGACGCTACCTGGATAAGATCCAACAAAATTAAGATATGATGCATAAAATTATATCAAGAGAGACAAACAAACCTTCAGGTACAGCTGATTGCAAAGCATGCAAAGAGTCCTTTAGCAATGAGTCTCTGTTGCGTTTCAACCAATGTGTAGCATCTCCAAGCCCCTCAAAGTCATTCAATCTTGAATCCACATTGAATGTGTATTCAACAGCCTGCACAATCACCACGCAATCACCACGCAATTACCACGCAACAAAATCAAGATATGACTATCCGATCACCACACAGTAACTAGACAATCACCACGCAATCACAACACAATTACAACACAAGCACTACACAATCACTACATAATCGATTTACAATCACCACACAATCACTACACAATCACTGCACAATCACTATACAATCACTACACAATCACTACACAATCACTACACAATCACTAGGGCAGACGGATACGGTTCTTCAAGAGCAGTTTGGCTATTCATAAACTAGGTAGAGTTTCTGGCAACTCACCTTCCATCTTCGAAAATTCCATCACCAAGAACCAAATTATTTCTACCAAATCACAATCGCTATTTCCCCCCAACATCAATGCAACGAAGATGCGCATGAGATCCAAACTTACTTGTTAACTGATTCAAAGTTGATCTTCCACTGCGGTTCAACTCCTTGCCTGCCGCCAGCTCCTGCAACGGCTTCTTCCACGCCGCCGCAAAAGCTCTCACCGCGCCCTCACCTCCGCCTCCCCTCCCGCTCGTCCGCAATGCACCTCCGAAACCCACTTCTTCCAGATTCACCGCTTTGAGATTTTGGGAGAGAACTATCTCAAACCCTATCTCATTACTGCCTTTGACTGTCCCCAAACTGAGGTGCTACGGAAGCCCACAGATCGTTCCAATACCAATCCACACAAACCTCACAGACCTTGCTTGAATCAAGGCAGAGACACGCATACACGACCTCACAAAACCCACGTCCTCAGAGAAGCTTCGCCACCAACAACCACACGCATACAACGGCGGGCGTGAAGAGACAGGAAACTAGTGAAGGCCACAACGTCCACGGTTGATGCGATGGCAGATCCTGCAGGCAAAAGAAGCAACAACAACAAGCAAAAGAAGCGACAACACCTTCCTCGTCACCGGTTGCACATCGCCGCCGTGAGCTTGGTGGCCGAGCTGCGCTAGACCAACGCGAGTCCCCCTCGCAAACGCACACTCTAGAAGCGTGCTGGGAATTCCACGAGCTTGATGGCTGAGTAGTGCAAACCGGAGCCTCCAGGAGCTTTTGAGAAGAAAAAAACGCTGGTGGACAAGGTGGCGACTAAGTAGTGGTAGTAATTTTAATGTAAAAAATTCAGCCTAACAAATTTGCTCATAACTTTTGCATCACGACGAATTAGAAGATTTACCGTATACCGATGGAATCTCCTTGAAAAAACACATAAGCTGGTCACCTCACGCGATAGAATTGGTGCGAAATTAATAAAGATATGCCTCCTCAAACTTTCAATCAAAACTCAAGAAATCTGCCCAAAAATATTCGCTATAACTTTTTATTTAAGACGAATTTGAAGATGGGTAAGGTGCCATTGGAAGTGTCTTTTCAAATCAGTTTAGATAGGCACCAGAAACTCTCAAATTGGACATAAATTGCCCCCAAAATCATCATTTGAAAATCCAACCTTGAAAAAATCAGCCCAACATGGAAGGTTTGCTTTTGACATGTGGCGAGATTTGGGTGACTTGCAATGAAATGTGGCATATGATATTGTTACATAACCAACACTAAATGTCAATGTGTTAAAATGTAATAAGGGCAAAAGCTACAGAAATTGACGATTAGTGTTTAAATTGACATTTAATGTTGTTACATTAGTAGGGTAATTGACATTAGTAGGGTAATTGACATTTAGAGTTTAAGTTCGTAAATAGTGTTGCGAACACTAATGAACATCATTAGTGTAGTGGCAACTAAGTAGACATTCATCTACGTTAGCAACTTTCTAAAAAGTATCCTCAAGTTAGTTATAAAATATATTACTGCACCAAGTAATATTTTAGTGACGCAGTGATTTGTAACGAATGTATTATTAAGGAATTACTGGGATACAATCCAAGTCATCACTTATTTGCCACATCAGCAATGTCCAACAGAAGTAGACATCCATCTACTTCAGCAATTTTCTAAAAATACCCATGAGTTATTTTTGAATTCTAACATATATTGCTGTAGCAAGTTATTTTCTAGTGAGAGAGTAATTCTTTTCACACGTATCACTAATGTATCACTAAGGCACAACCCTAGTCAGTTACCTTCTTGCCACGTCAACACTACCAGATGAAGCATGGATGAAAACATAGGGATGACGCTATGAACGATGTTGGCCGTCACATGGTTCTCATCACCTCTCTGCCCGCGAAAACTTAAATTACTATAAAATGACTAGGGCAGCTAACCAGCTAGATCCAGGCAGCATCTGCAGATCCTGAGTAATTTTGTAGTAATTGTTTTCTGGCTAGTCATTTGTGCTGTAGTCATTTATAGGCTGATTTCTCGTAGTGGACTGGCAACAAAGTTGCCTAAGGCGATTAAAGATGGGGCTCACATTGCACCCGGCCTACCCTCTCTTTGTTACTTCTTCATATGCTTATTGATTTGGCGACGGGCGACATCTTCATCTGGATGCGTATAGTTGTTGCAGCGACATCACCGTGGATTCAGTCTTGTTAGTGCTATATGGTCATAGCTGGATAGAGGGTCTCTTTATCCGCTAAGGGGGGCACTTGAGGGTGTATTACGTATACTTGTTTTAGTGTATGTTTTTCGTTTATTTGATGTTGGTTAGGACTCTCGATCTGTTGTGGTTATCGATATTTCTTTACACGACAGCTGTCACGGGACGTGGCGTTGAGGGCCTCTCCGTATCGTAGTTTTAGCGTAGATTAGTTTGTTACTAATCTACGTGTGTTTAGGGACATATGGCGGCGCACCCCATTCATCCGTGGATGACTTTCATCCACTTAGGGTTGCGCGTGTGTGAGTATAGCGCCGCACTTGTCCTTGACTTGACGTCTTTGTCAAGTCAAGCTTTGTGAGTGAGGTTAGAGAGTGACTAGTGAGTTCTTTGCTTGTAAAGTGATGGTTTATCATTAGTGAAAGTTCCGCATTCTCTACTTTAGTTGTACTCGTTGATTCTCCCCTTGTGGAGTGCGTGTCGCTTGACTTCTTGTGGAAAATACATGTGATTTGGTATTACGTATTACGTATACTACGTGTACTACGTATTACGTAATACGTATACTTGTTTTAGTGTATGTTTTTCGTTTATTTGATGTTGGTTAGGACTCTCGATCTGTTGTGGTTATCGATCTTTCTTTACACGACAAGATGGTGAAATACAAGTCACTGGTGGTTGAGTTTTGGGACATTTTTGCATGGTCATACAAAGACATCAAGGACATTCCCCCAACGATGACACAACATCACATTCCCCTTCTCCCGGGCACTACTCCCATTAGACAAAAAGAGCGGCGTATGAATCCTAACCTACAGCTCATAGTCAAGGTAGAGTTGGAGAAGCTACTCCAAGCGGGGTTCATCAAACCCATGGAGATATCCGATTGGGTCTCCCCAGTGGTGTTGGTTAAAAAGAAGAATGGGAAGCTACGGGTGTGCATTGACTATAGGAAACTCAACCACCACACCCAAAAAGACCACTTCCCCTTGCCATTTATCAACACCATCTTAGAGGAGGTAGGTGGTCATGAGCATTATACGTTTATGGATGGCTACTCGGGCTACAATCAAATCTCCATTGCCCCCGAGGACTATCACAAGACTGCCTTCACTACCCTGTGGGGCACATTCATCTATTTGGTCATGCCTTTTGGGCTTTCTAATGCTCCTTCCGCACTTCAGAGGGCCATGACCTATGCCTTCTCAGACCTCTTGCACAAATCAATGACGGTGTTCATTGATAATTTTAGCACCCAGTCCACGAAGGACAAGCACCTAGCATGTGTGAGGCAAAGCTTTGAACGATGTAGGCGCACCGGCATCGCTCTCAACCCCGAGAAGATCTTCCTCGCCGTAGAAAATGGGGTCTTACTAGGATTTGTGGTCTTCAAGGAGGGTAGAGAGCCGGATCCCGACAAGGTGAAGGTAATCGTGAAGTTAAATCCTCCCACAAACGACAAGGAGATACAAAAAATCCTAGAAGACATAGGGTGGTATAGAGACGTTATCCATGACTATGCGACGAAGTCCATGCCTATCACTAGGCTCATCCAAAAGAGCTTAAGGTTTGAGTAGACCCCAAGTTGCCAAGAAGCCTTCGAGGTTTTGAAGAAGGAATTAACCACCTACCCGGTTTTGAGACCCCCGAATTGGGAGTTTCCCTTCCATATCTTTTGCGATGCCTTGGCGGTGGCAGTAGGGAGCACCTTGTGCCAACCGGTGGGCCTTAATAGCAAAGACCACCCCATTGCTTTCGCAAGTAAGCAATTAAACCCAACCGAAAAGAACTATACCACCACCGAACGCGAGTGTTTGGCATGGTCTTTTCGGTCAAAAAATTCCGCCACTACTTGTTACTCAATCCTGTGGTATTCTACGTGGATCACATGGCCATCAGGTACCTTGTCAACAAGGCAGACTTGAGTGGTCGTTTAGCGAGGTGGGTCTTACTTTTAGAAGAGTTTGACTACACAGTTGAATACCGCCCGGGGAGGATGCACCTTCAGGCGGATCACCTCTCCCGCCTCTCAGAGGAAATCGGTGTAGTCCCCATTGATGAGGCCTTGATAGATGAGGACTTGTTTAAAGTATCTTCCATTCCCTCATGGTACAATTTGGTGGCAGAATTCCTTACCACCCACCTTCTACCGGACTCCTTGTCTAAAAACGAGCGTAGGAAGGTTCGTCTCCATAGCTGCCACTTTACTATAGTGGAAGACAAATTGTACCGTCGTGGGGTCGACGGCATGCTATGTCGATGTGTGACGTCTGTGGAAATCCCCACAATCCTCTCGGCCTGCCACGAGAGCTCGTGTGGAGGGCACTTCTCTGGGACGTTGACGGCCCAAAAAGTCCTTGGCACGGTGTCGTGGAGAGAGAATTTGCCTTGGGAAAACACAGGGTTCTTGGCTGCTACCAATTTCAGCAAAGAAAGAAGGGAGGTGTAATAAAGACGATCTTCATTGGTGATAAACTTGAAATAAAACAAAGTAAGACTTTAATCTTCTCTAAAGGTAAACTTCTTGACTCATCTTGACAAACCCTCGCAAGTGATTAAACAAGTAGTTTGAGTAAACTTGGGGTAGCAGAACCTTCTCTCATTCTATCAAGCTCTACCACTTCATACTTAGCTTTATATGAGCATGCAATAGCTTCCTAGAAAGCTAATACAGTAAGGCTCATACGTACAAAATTTGAATATAAGAAGATCTATACAAATGCTTCTATGAGGAATCAAAGTCACTGCTCTAATTTGCTCAAGGCAGCTGACTCCTTTCCAATCAATCTAGCATAACTCTCTCAAACCAACTCCAATCCACCTACGTAATAGCTTTTTGAAAAGCTAACAACAAGATTAACAAGTGATAAAATTCTCAATCCTACTGACTCTATATGCAATGAATTATAGTTACTCAAAGTCACTGCTTGAAACTTGTGGAATAAAACCCGCGCCTCCGAGAACACTCCTTCAATAGATTAAGTGCCACAAATCCATAACAACTCGGATTTGAGCTTGTGATAGCTCATTGAAAAGCTAATTCAACCACCACTCTACACATAAAGATTCACTATCTCACTCTTTGTATACAAGTTTCTATATGGAATCAAAGTTACTGCTCTCAAAAATTCATGGCAGCAGTACCCTTGTTTATTCAAATCCACACCACAGCTTCTACATAACTCCGATTGGAGTGTGTGATAGCTTGTTGGAAAGCTATTAACAAGTTCTACAACACTCTAAAAACTGACGTCAAAACTCACAAAACTCTACCTGTCACACTCGAAAACCCGAGCGTCTTTTTATACTAAATGGAGGAGGCTTTGGCCGAGGGAGGAGGGAAGAAAAGTCAAGGGCCTAAATCAGCCCATGCTTCTCTAGCCTTCCTTTTGACTCACCTTTGGACACCAAAGTCTATTTACCTCCAAATCTTATCCAAATCTTCCCACATAAGCCTAGCTTGACTTTTATTTCCTAACCTACAACTCTACTACAAGTTGGCACTATATTTCTCCCCCTAAACTAACCCCCAAACTAAACATTTCTTATTTCTACTACAAACTATAATACCATAGCACTCTATTTAAGTTTTTTGATCTCAGAAGAATTAGAGAATAGCTTAAATATCATTAGAGCCCACGTACTGCCATCGACCACGGCTTAGTTCGGCTGGCTAAGCTTTTCGTTGCACCTTGCCGGTCCGGGTTCGATTCCTTGACTTGTCAGAGCGGCTGGCGCTCGCGTGGTCAGGGGACTGCCGGAATCAGCAGTAAATCCAGCTAGTTGACGCTCCTAAGCCCTGAGCTAGTGACAAGATGCAGTAAAGATCCTCTAAGATAAGCTTCTGGCCTGGTAGGGTAATTGAGGAAAAAATCGTTTATTCTCCACAATTACCTTAACCAGCTAAGTTCCCATTTTTTCTTCTAAATCTTATTTTTTTATATGATGAACTGTATCGCATCACGACATCCACCCCCTCTAAACCTGCACATCCTCCGTGATGTGCCAAGTTAGTCCGTTTCCGATGTATCTTCCATGCCTCCGTCCTCTTCTCCATTATATGAATCATTGTCTTCTTGTTGGCTAAGGCTTGAATCATCTCCTGATATGTCTTCAAAGCAACAACTGCCATCTCTTTTCTTGAATGCCTTGATTCTTTTGCCAGCCACTGGAATTCTTAATAGCGTTCCATCTAACTCACGAAGTGTATAAGTAGCATTATCATGTACTTCTACCACTACATATGGTCCAAACCATCTACGTGCAAACTTTCTGAGAGTACTATGTTGATGCTCCAAAGTGCTATCAAACACTAATACCCAATCCCCAACTCGAATCTGGTTTGTTCTCAACCGATGAGTTCTATCAAATCTGGCTTTGTTCTTCAACCGCGCTATCTTCATCCTTTCGAAGGCCACGTTGTGGTCTTCAGGCAATCTTTCCAATTGCCTTATGCGGAGTTCTAATATCTTTCTGTGGTAACTCCATCTTCCCAATCCGAAAACACCCAAGTAGGCATCGAATCTTCTACAGGCAATATTGGTTTTTGCCCCATCATAAGCTCAATTGGCATATAGCCAGTGACAGTACTATGTGTAGTCCTGTCTGCCCACAATGCAAATGGTAGAAGTCTAGGCCAATGCTTCGGTTTTCCTTTACAGGCTTTGACTAGTGCGTTGATAATTGGAGGATGTCCTCGTTCACTCTTGCCATTAGCCTCAGGGTTATAAGCAGTAGTCAGCCTCAGCTTCACACCATACCTTTGGAAAAAACTTCTAGCTTCAACTGCATTCAATTCTCCACGATCTGCTCTCATTCTACCAACACTACCATATCTGCTGAAAATGTCTTCTAGGATGAACCTACAAATTCCTTCGGTAGACTTAGTTCTTAAGGCTCTACCTTCTACAAAGTTTGAGAGTTCTTCCCTTGCCAAAACAAGGTACTTCATACTCCACAAACCTGATGGCATCGCGACTAAGTCAATTACCCATTGAAAATGTATGGCAAGCGGGTAGGTTGGATGCAACTCATCTCTATATCTAATTTTTGATTGGAGTTGACAATCAATGCATGAAGCTACAAATTCTTCCACATCCTTGTACAAACCCTTCCACCAATACCGTTCTTTGATTTTGTTGTAAGTGGCCCAAATCCCTCTGTGTCCTGCCCAAAGTGTGTCATGAAATTCTTTGAGGACTTGATTTTTGGTATCAGTATCACCAACCACTCTTAACGGCACCCCATCTTTCCTCTTTGGCCTCTTCCATAACAATCCATCTCTCAAAAGATAACCATAAGACTGGTGTCTAATATCTTTAAATGTCTTGTCTGACCAGTCTCTATGTTTCTTCAAAGTGCTGAGATATAAGCCAATATCCTTCAGCCTTCCTTCAAATAGATCTACCTTGAAAGGTAAATCACCATCACTTGAGTCCAACCCATCAAGTGTCATAACATAACCATAATCCTTTTCCTCATAGTCCTCTCCAATCTCTTGTGCCACCATCTCTTCCTCGCACATAAATCTGGCTCTTGATAACATATCTGCCACTGAATTCATCTTGCCAGTAATATGTGTTAACACAGGATTCAGTGATCTGATATATGCTATCCATCTCAACATCGCAATATCTGGAGTAGAGCAATTAGCCACCATTCCGAGTAATGGTAAACAATCAGTCTCAAGCACAACATTAGCACCAATTAAATAGTTTCTTTCTGCCTTCAATGCTGTAAGTGCCCCTAAAAGTTCTCTCTTCACTTGTGGATACGCTCTTTGACGTTCTGTGAGAATTCTTGCTCCAAATCTTATGGCATACCTTCGTCCTTCTGTATCATCTTGACCAACAGCCCAACCTGTAGCAATTGGACTCGTATCCACTGTTATAATGATTGGTCTACCACAGTTGTAATCCGCTTGCTTCAAAACTGGTGGAGACATCAAAGTTTCCTTCAAGCCTTCCATGGCTAACTCTTGTTTTTGCCCCCACTTGAATTTAATCCCTTTCCTCAAAAGCTTGTACAACGGATCAGCAAGATGAGCAAAATGTGGAACCCATATTTGGTAGAAGACACAAGCCCCTAAGAACCTCCTTACTTCAGTGATGCTACCACATGGCTTCATCCTCGAGATAGCATCTACTTTCTCAGGGTTAGGTTTTCTGCCGTATACTCCACACAAATGACCAACCACAATAATCTCATCAACACCAAACTTGGACTTCTCTATGGATAATGTCAAGTCCACCTCTCCAAGTCTGTTTAAGATCATTTCCACATCTCTTATGTGGTTCTTGACAAATACTCTGCAACCATCGTCATCCATAGTCAAGTCCTTGATTTCTTCTTTGCAGCCTTTAATGGGAATATCATCTACAAAGGGTATAGTTTTCTCAGGCACAAAATCCTTGAGGATCTGGTTCATCGCGTTTTGCATATGTGCCACCGAATTAGTGGCTCCCTGAGGCAATGTGCACATTCTAACAAGTCCTAATGGAGTTTTCATGGTAGTCAGATCTCTGCTTTTGTTCGCAAGTTGGAACTGATCATAACCAGAATATAAGTCTCCAATGGAATAGATGGCATGTCCTGCAAATGCTTCAGCAACCTCATCCACAATTGGCCCTGACCCTTTGTTTCTAATAGTAACCTTATTGGCTGGCTGCATATCTTGTATAAATCTAAGTGCACCAGACTTCTTTGGCACTGTAAACCAACGGTTGGAGTATGGAGCCATTGAAGGCTCAAGTATACCCATCTGCATCTTCTCTTTCAACAAATTCACCAACTTAGGAAGTAATGCTCTTGGCACTGGTATAGGCTTTAAGTCCCACGGCACATGAGGAACTGTAAAAATCACCATTGGTACAACCACACTAGGATGAACACATCCAATTTCTTCTGGTGAAGAAGAAAATGATTTTCCATGTTTAGAGAGCATATCTTGGAACATTTTTATTTCTTGTGCATGTAAGAAATCACCCCCTCCAATCTTTAGTCCAGCCAATGACTCCTCAGTAAACTTGTGGCCAATTTTCCTTATTTCCCTTAGCCCTGGCTCCTTTTCAGCCTGCTTGATATGTTCCTCAGTGTCTGGTGGCAATTGAGTTGCCACCGGCCTCACTTTCTTTGCCACGGTCTTGTATTTGGTATTAACCTTAGCCTCGAGATGAGGAACATAACTTCCGGTAGACTCCATGGTTGTTGTTGTTTCCAGTACCTCGTCATAAAGTTCCCTTGAATGAATCTCGATTATAACATCTCTTGGTCCCGAGCTTTGAGCTAACACTCCTTCCAAAGCTCTTACTATATCGTCTGAAAAACCTTCCTCTTCTATAACTCCTGTAATACACTCATCACTCAATACCACACCCACTCTTTTTAACTTTTCTTCAGTCTTTCTAATCCATCTCTTATGTACACGGTCCAACTCTGTAATTTTTGTAAAATTGACCAAACCATCCTTTGCTAAACTTAAAAGTCCACAACCACCATTTTTTAGACTGGGGAATGTAGTATTCAATGATCTGTTAGCACCCGTGGATCCCCAGTCTCCACGCGTGCAATCTAGAAATCCTGAAAGTCTTCGTTGCCACGGTCATAACCCATAGGTTCATCTCTAAGCTGATCCCTATGTCTCTCATTGTTTGATTTCACGGTGAAAAACTGTACAGCTTGCATCCCATCCAAACTACGAATTCTCGCATAATGTGAGCCATCATCCAAAACCTTGGTCTCCATTCTTGTTGCTGTAATATATGGCTGACCAAGGATAATAGGATAAGACCCATAGTTTTGAACAAAGTAGTTTTGTTCCACCTCAACATTTCCAATCTTGGTCTTGACCGCTGGACATGCTCCATACAACTTGCCTTTCTCATTGTTTGCTGCCCGCATCACCCATCCATGGTTAATATCAATAGGCCATTTTCCTTTCTCATATAACTTCCTGGATATGATATTAATTTCTGAACCATGGTCCACAAGGGCTAAAAAAGTCTCATCCAAGTCTCCAAGTTTAACACGTGTCTCTGTAGTAGCTCTTGCCCAAAATGGATGAGTAAAGGCTGTCATTGCTTCACTCCCACGTATCACTTGAGACCTGTTGTGCAAGCAACAAGAAACATTGGCTTCTATAAAAGCCTCTTCTCCACTGACTTGTAGTGTCTCATCCACCACAAGTGCTCCATCCTTCTCTCCTGCCACCTTCTCTTCTTGGTTCTTGTTTGCTTCATTTATACTCTTGATTTCACAATTGCAAGCAAACATCTTCAAAATCTCATCCTCCATTTCTCCATCCAATAGTTCTTCAATCCCTTCATCATCTTCATCACTCTTTGTCTTCTGGTCTTGGCTTTTTGTACCCACACGGTCATACATCAAAGCAAATACTTGGCCAATTTCTTCTTCTTCATCTTCTGTCATATGGGTGTCCAATGCTCTGGTCATCACCGTTTCGACAGTGATCTGTCTCTTCCTCTTAATGACATCAATGATGAGCTCATGAAAGTCTTTTTTGGCTATGCCAAGGGCTTCTCTCAGAGTAAACTCAATCTTGGCATCCAAAATCCTCTCTTCTAGAATACCTTTCATATCGATAGAGGTCTCAATATCAGATTGAAGTTTATAAGCCGGTGCTTTGCCCTTCCCCTTTACTCCATCTTCTTTCCCTTTCTTCTCACCACTCATTCTTTCCTCCCACTTCTCCTTCGGAAGCGGTGCATCTCCTGGATGAGAGGTAGAAGGTCGTCCTTCTTGCCTCTGTCGTGTTTGACTTGCTGGCCCTTGGTTCTGAATATTTTCCTTCCCAATAGGTGTCTTCTTCTTGCTAGCAGGTTCTTCAGTCTCTTCTTCTGTATTTCTACCTCTCTTCACTTCTACAAACACATCCTGAGGCTCTTTTTCTCCTTTCTCACTTCCCAAGTAGGCTCTGATGGTATTGGAGTCCACAGGATCATCCCAACCTGTTAGACTTCTGATAATTTGAGCCCCTCTGATCATAACTTCTCGATTGGGGTTTGAAAATGCTTCCACCCCATTCTGTACTGCTTGAACATTATAAGTCTCGGCATCTCTGAGATGAATAGAGCTAGTCCTACCTAGCTTATCATCCACCAGTTTCTTCATCCCTCCTCTGCCAAAGTTCGTGGCCAGTGGATCACCTGATGCAGCATCTCTGATCATCCCTTCTCTGAAAATAATGATACCCGCCTTTAAGTCATCTGCAAAAAACTTGCAGTCTCCACGTTTGTGATTTGGGTCATCACAATAGATACATCGCACAACAAATCCTCTCGAGCTATCTGTAGGGCGGGAGTCGTTTGTCATACGGCCCTTTTTCAGAGCACTCATCTCCACCTTCAGTTCCTTGAGGCCTTTCACAAGATCTTCAAGAGTGTCATTATCAAGGACTTTGCCACTAGACGAACTCGATGGCGTTGAAGATACCGAAGATGCTGGAGTCTTGGAAATCGATACCGATGGTGCATCACCCCTTGATATAACTCCACGAGCCTTTACACGTTGCTGCTTGGCAATAAGGCTCACTGACTCCTCCAATCTCCTCCAGTCGGGATTAAAACCTCCCTCGGCTGTCACGTCCTGAAGAATAAGAAGGAGTCTGTCTTCCAAGACATCATCAGCAGCTTGGAGAAACAATTCAGACTTCCTCGTATCAAGAAGCCGCTTCTCAGATAGTGGAAGTTGACCATACTTCTTCTCAAACTCTCTCAAGAGTTCGTTCGGCCCCATGGTCTTTCCAGGCTGTATTTCCACCCACTCTAAGAATGCCCTCTTAGACATTCGCTGAGAATCTTCATCGAAATACTCTTCCTTCAACCTCTCAGCAAACCTTGCCCATGTATTCACATTCACTACATCATGGAGTTCTCTCACCCTTTCTCGAATCTCGGGCACAACTGCAAGATCAAACGTTTCTATCATTCGTGCCTCAGGCACCTGATAAATCTCCATCTCGCAAGTGTATGCCCTCAAAAACCCCGTGATATTCTTGCCATCAAATCTTCCAATCTTACTGATGACATCCCTCAATGCTTTCGTAGCTCCTTGTCCTGCCATATTAGTAGCCTGTTGGCCCATAAACAACTGCATGGCCCGAACAAAGTCCGCCGTGAAACTGACACCACCACCAATATCCCCAACACCACCCTCAGAGGATGACCCACCCTCGTGATCTCCCATCTTGTCTTGAAAAAATAAGTAGCCCCAAAGCACTCTCAGTGGAAGCACCAAATGTCGTGGAGAGAGAATTTGCCTTGGGAAAACACAGGGTTCTTGGCTGCTACCAATTTCAGCAAAGAAAGAAGGGAGGTGTAATAAAGACGATCTTCATTGGTGATAAACTTGAAATAAAACAAAGTAAGACTTTAATCTTCTCTAAAGGTAAACTTCTTGACTCATCTTGACAAACCCTCGCAAGTGATTAAACAAGTAGTTTGAGTAAACTTGGGGTAGCAGAACCTTCTCTCATTCTATCAAGCTCTACCACTTCATACTTAGCTTTATATGAGCATGCAATAGCTTCCTAGAAAGCTAATACAGTAAGGCTCATACGTACAAAATTTGAATATAAGAAGATCTATACAAATGCTTCTATGAGGAATCAAAGTCACTGCTCTAATTTGCTCAAGGCAGCTGACTCCTTTCCAATCAATCTAGCATAACTCTCTCAAACCAACTCCAATCCACCTACGTAATAGCTTTTTGAAAAGCTAACAACAAGATTAACAAGTGATAAAATTCTCAATCCTACTGACTCTATATGCAATGAATTATAGTTACTCAAAGTCACTGCTTGAAACTTGTGGAATAAAACCCGCGCCTCCGAGAACACTCCTTCAATAGATTAAGTGCCACAAATCCATAACAACTCGGATTTGAGCTTGTGATAGCTCATTGAAAAGCTAATTCAACCACCACTCTACACATAAAGATTCACTATCTCACTCTTTGTATACAAGTTTCTATATGGAATCAAAGTTACTGCTCTCAAAAATTCATGGCAGCAGTACCCTTGTTTATTCAAATCCACACCACAGCTTCTACATAACTCCGATTGGAGTGTGTGATAGCTTGTTGGAAAGCTATTAACAAGTTCTACAACACTCTAAAAACTGACGTCAAAACTCACAAAACTCTACCTGTCACACTCGAAAACCCGAGCGTCTTTTTATACTAAATGGAGGAGGCTTTGGCCGAGGGAGGAGGGAAGAAAAGTCAAGGGCCTAAATCAGCCCATGCTTCTCTAGCCTTCCTTTTGACTCACCTTTGGACACCAAAGTCTATTTACCTCCAAATCTTATCCAAATCTTCCCACATAAGCCTAGCTTGACTTTTATTTCCTAACCTACAACTCTACTACAAGTTGGCACTATATTTCTCCCCCTAAACTAACCCCCAAACTAAACATTTCTTATTTCTACTACAAACTATAATACCATAGCACTCTATTTAAGTTTTTTGATCTCAGAAGAATTAGAGAATAGCTTAAATATCATTAGAGCCCACGTACTGCCATCGACCACGGCTTAGTTCGGCTGGCTAAGCTTTTCGTTGCACCTTGCCGGTCCGGGTTCGATTCCTTGACTTGTCAGAGCGGCTGGCGCTCGCGTGGTCAGGGGACTGCCGGAATCAGCAGTAAATCCAGCTAGTTGACGCTCCTAAGCCCTGAGCTAGTGACAAGATGCAGTAAAGATCCTCTAAGATAAGCTTCTGGCCTGGTAGGGTAATTGAGGAAAAAATCGTTTATTCTCCACAATTACCTTAACCAGCTAAGTTCCCATTTTTTCTTCTAAATCTTATTTTTTTATATGATGAACTGTATCGCATCACGACAACGGGCTACTATTGGCCCACGTTGTTCCAAGACGCCCATGAGTACACCAAGCGATGCGACGCTTGTCAACGGTATGCCCGAAATGACCTTAGAATGAGCATGCCATTGCGCGTATCCTTGCCCTTGGTTCCATTTGAGAAGTGGGGTATTGACTACATGGGAGAGGTACACCCTAGCTCCTCTAGTGGGATAAAGCACATAGTGGTTGTAACCGAATACTTCACTAATTGGACCTCCCAATGGTTGTTACTACCCTGGGTCATTCGAACACGAAAAGATAGGACTTGACCGTGTGCCCATGAGCAAGAGATGGGTTCTCTGCCTCTTCAAGTTGTCCCAGATGGCCGCCATGTGTGAGCCGCAAAAACAGCTCACAGTGAGGAAAGGACCACGCAGCGTGTCCATTAAGGTTAACAAGTAGAGGAAATGGGTTATCCCATTGGTTAGCTCATGGTTTTTGATCAAAATGGCTAAATAGCTTTTCCATGCGCTAATTCTTTAATTAGGAGCCACATGGTGGCAACCAAGAATTTTATGAAGTTAACTAAAAAAGAAATAGAAAGGAAAAAATAGAGAAAAGGTTGGAAAAAAAAACAATAGAAAAGAAGTAGAAATTGAAGTGGTGGAGAAGAATGTACCTCCTACCTAGTCGGGGACCACAAGTGGCCACGGTGAAGAAACCACGGGAAAAATTAGGAGAAGAAGAAGAATGGTGGGAGGAAAAAAAACGGAATGGGGCCTAGAAAAACCATGAAAAAATAAGTTAAAAGGGTCCATAAGAAGTGGGAAAAACCCTCACCATCACTTGGTAAATTAATCCTAACCCCAAGCAAGGGGAATTCAATTTAGGTAGATTAATTAGATTAAGCATCCTTGAATTTAGCTTAATAGCTCACTTATTGGAGATCATGCACATACCATGTGGCATGGAGTTAAAGTTTAGATTTAGATATTCCTTGCTTAGTGAGACACCCACTTTTGTTAGTGCAAGGATGGCACGGACTTAAATAGATATAGGTTAATGGTTTTTTATTCAAAAGGTCATTTATGGAGGAAGGAAAAGACGGTAGGGAACATCCTTGGGAACGCAAGGGAAGCAAGGGCTTGGGGGTTACCCCCTGGAGGAGCTCATTAGTGAGTGTGCAAGGAATGTGGGGAGAGAAGAAATAAACGAGAGAGAGAGACTGAGAAAAGAGATAGAGCCGGAAGCCCCGGTCACACACAGGACGAGCTGAAGGCGAGGAAGAACACGAAGATCATCACGAAGAGGACGAGCTGAAGGCGGTGAAGAACACGAAGATCATCACGAAGAGGACGAGCTGAAGGCGAGGAAGAACACGAAGATCATCACGAAGAGGACGAGCTGAAGGCTGGGATGAACACGAAGATCATCACGAAGAGGACGAGCTGAAGGCGAGGAAGAACTTGGACACCAAAGCAAAGGGTGAACCGTGTAGAATCAGGGAGCCTCCTACTTTTCTCTAATCAATTCACCTGTCCCTTAACTGCATGTGAAGAAGGAACCCTAATTTTTCCCAGTTACACAAATTGCGCGGAAGCGCTGTCCAATTTGCAATAGAATTAGGGTTTCCATCAATATAACAAAACAACCAGTTGAATGCAAGTAGTGAGGGAACGTAGCTGGGGACTCATGTATGGTATGATGATCGAATAAGATTACTTGTGTGAATGCATGTGGTATACACGTGAATGTATGTTGCACGATTTGGAATAAACGTGTAAGTTAAGTGTGCACTGCTGGTCGTTGGCTGTGAGTCAAGGATTGAGTCAAAGGGTTAATTGAAGGCTGCCATCCTGTTAAGCAAGAAAAACTATTAAGAATTCTGTAAACAAACATAGAAAACGGAGTCATAACCACGAAGATAATGAAGGATTAAACTCTGGGTATAAAAAGAAGAAGCATGTCTGCTGGCCGCTGCTGTCAGGGTCGCACTTAGGTCTGGAATTGGTTTCTGAGGTCCTATTCAAGTTCACAAGGTTAAATTGAACCTACCTATGCTTTAAAACGTTGGAAACGGAGTCTTAAGGTGGAACTTATGCTTGTTTAAAGGTTGGGTTCAAATTAAGGTTGAATTCAGCCATCACAACACTAATCAGTAATGAACCTTCTTAAGTAACCACACTATGGGTCACCCTGCTCGTATGGATGGTCGAATGATGGTTGAACAAGGGGCTGTATCCCACACTTAGGGTCTTGTGTTCAAGGTAAGCCACCCGTTAGAGGGCGGTTTATTTGGCTCACAGAAGAGAATGGCGCAACATGGACTAGGCAACGTCAGAGGGCTTTTTTGAAGACGCGTATAGAGGCTTATGGAGGAACACCCTAGACCATTTGATTAGTGATAGGACGATTTTGTTTTGCCTCGGGGTAAATGAGTGTTTTGTGTGACTTTTTTTCATGAAGTTTTGAATAAAGCTTGGATTAATGGTATATGCTTCCTTTACCGTTACCATTTTTTTGGACATTCGGCTTATTTGGTCCATCGATGGAATGAAATATACTATTTTTGGTACATTGTCTTTATGCTTTGCACCTATAAATGTCTATATATATTGATACTTCAAAGATCATATATCTTCAAAGTCATGGAAATCTCCCAATATAACGAATATGGTGTTTTGGGGTATTTTGGTCATTTAAAACACTCAAGGGGATGCACTTGTGACAACCATGTTCCAACACAATGAAGTCTGATCCAAAAGATGGGTTGACTGTAGCGGATTGCAAGGATCTCGGAGTGAGGAGAGTGATGGAGTTCTTGGTCCCCAACCTGTATCTAGAATGAACCTCTAAGACAACCACAATGTTAGCAAACGTGACATGGGGAATCCTACACGGGTGCACAACCGGTAGCATGGAGAGAGGTACTAGAGAAGTCCGTGGAGAAACTTATGGCCGGAGTTGGGAGAGCGAGACCTACCCCAATCTCTCCCTTCTTTTACTATCTCTATCATTACCTCAACTTGTTGCGCCTCAAAAAGAGACAACTTATGAGACGGAAAAGGTGTTGGCAAGTCACGACTTGGTTGATAAGAGGATCCAAGTCAGGTCAAAGAACCGGATTTGGACCTAGATTCCTCCCATAAGGATGAAAGACTGACAACGGCCAGCACCTAGAAGAGGCGGAAGCAGACACCATGCCCCCTTCAAAACGAAAGAGGAGCGGCAAGGAGAAGGACCAAGCGGATCCATTCGACACGATTGTTGCGGGATATGAGAAGGCAAGGGAGAATTACGAGCAGATGAAGGTCATTCTCAACCAAGCATGCCGGATCGTTGCAGAGATAAGCCCGGAGGAACTATGCGACTAACTGGAGAAGAACCTCCAACCCCGCAACGTTTAAGAGCTAGAGGATCCGCGAACCGCTCTAGAGAACTAGAACCGGTAGCTTAAGAAGATGGTGAAGAAGAAGTAGGAAGAGGCTGCCAGTTCTGCCACAAAGGTAAACGAGACGGCGTTAGCATTAACCAAGGTAACGTAGTTTGTAATGCATCCGGGTGATGTGTTCTTAAAGGCAAGACTCTTTGGCAAAGGGTTTGACGAGGCCCAAAAACTGTCCGGACCGGTGGCAAAGAAGTTCATCAAGGTGTTGGTGGAGTATCATACAAAGATAGAGAGGGTTTTGGAGGAATGTCGGAAGATCAACCCAGGGATCTTCCAAGATATTGGCAAGGATAAGAGGAAGGTATTTCCCGACAAGCATCAGGCGGACACGCTCCCGGAGTTAGTCGAGGAACCAGAACAGGAACCGGAACAAGAAACGGAGTTCTAAACCCGAGGTTCGGAGCTGAAGAGAAAGAAAGAAGATCGACGTCCGAAATGGAAGTTGAGGAGGAAGAAGGAGTAGGCAAAGACAAAGACGCTACCCCGGACTCCAAAACCTTCAAGCGGCGGACCATAATAGAAAAGGAGGTGGAGATGCCTTTCATGCACCAGACCTAGTAAGCATCCCGGACAGCAACTTGAGATCTTGGAGAGAAGACACCGGCAAGCAAGAATGTTGAAGTGCAGCAAGAGACGCACAAGAGAGACAAAAAGGAGGAGGAGGTTTTGTTGCACTTGGGGACCTCGGTTGGTGGAGGACTGGATTCGTCGGATGGAGAAGAAGACCAAGAGTAAGATGGAGACAAATAGGTTAAGATGTCTTGGCTTAGGGTTCTAAGAAAACTAGCCATAGGATTGGAGCTAGGAGTAGGATTAACGGTCAAGTTTTAGATCTAGTAAGCTAGGGTTTGGGATCGAAACATTGGGATCGAAACTGATATGAGATTTCCGGATCTGGTCGGGTTGTTGTTAGAAAGACGACTGGACAACTATTAGAATCTGTTTTGAGACGGTTGTGTGTCCATCGTGGACTTGGAAGGACACGATGTTCACCGTGGATTGCTCCAGGTTTGGCTCTGGTAAGGAAAGCATTTAGTTGATGGTTGCAACGCCATTAGGGTCTTGTGAACTTATTTAGCCCTTGGAGCCTTGGACGATTCAAGACCCGGTTTCCCCCAAGGATTTTGCAAATGGATTAGAGGCCTACCTTGGCCGTAACCGTATCCGGAATAGAATTCCATCATTATAGTGTTAGGAAAGGATTAGTAAGCACTAGCTATCTAGCGGCATTCCCTATAGTTGTGAGTAAGTGTGCTATTATGTTTTGTATTTGGGTGTGTCTCAAATCTTTACTCCCCTCTAGCTTCAGTTTGTGTGCACGGAAGTAACCCTAATGTGGATGCACTCCATTAGCTAATGGATAAGTCGCCTTTGTATTGCCCAAAGTGTTGTGAAAAGGGGAGGTTATAAATCCGGTTTTCTTTAGGATGCTGTAAATGGATTGGGGTTATTGGGTTGTGAATACAAGGTCAATTACTGTAACTAGATCCGGATTTGAAAGAGTAATCGACGGTTGTAGTACTTAAAGGGTTGGTGGATACTTCTTGCGTGATCGGCTCTCCGGCAGCGTTCACTACGATTGTGAGGAAGTACGCATTACCGTGGTGCTTGTGTTTGTGTTTTTTTGAGGAGTTGGTTGAGTTGATAAGGTGGATTCATTTGCCACTCTAATATATTGTTGCAAGTCGTAGAGTAAGTATTCCTTTGAACAGCACTTAGTTGTAGCTAAATGTACCCAAAGTATCCGCTCTAAGTTCGTTCCCACAGAGACCTATTATTCTTTCCCTAACTGATAAGTAAAACTAACTAACTACCACACACTACTTTACTGGTTAGCTTTCCTATCCATCCCTTGATCTACCATCCGGATCCTTCCGGATTTTGGAGTTCTTACAATCAGCTTCCGGATCCTTCCGGGTCCCGGATAACTTCAGACGGAGTTCTTTTCGGAGTTTTTAAACGAGTGGCCGGGTGCCACTGATCCTGTTTTGTGTAAGTGGCGGGATTCCCCACTGTCTTGTGACTTAAAGTGGCTAGACACCCACTGCCCCAAAACTTATAGTGGTTGGACACCCACTCTTCCTACTCCGTTAACCGGTGGTTGATTGCTGCTGCTAGACCCACACTCTCACATCATCCGGATGGCCCTTCGGATGTGGTCAGACAGAGGTTGATCCGGACTACAACGACATTCCAGTTGGTACTACGGTAGTGTGAAAGCATGCTACACCCACTCCATTTTATGCAAAGACCATGGTATATTTTTAGTATATTTTAAGCTTAATTTTTTTTAAAGAATATAAAAAAACTTTTTTTTTTAAAAGCCACCATATGCCGACTTAGGGTTATATATGAAGCACTAGTTTTGACAAAAATCCATTAAAGAAACGACCCAATCCTTAGTCATTTTGAACCATGTACGATCGATATGTTTTCTACCAATTGGATTTGAAAATTTGTTTTTATTAATTGGATAGTTCATTCACAGCACCCTACCAATGTGCATGCAAATAATCATCATCATACGTATCACAGATCACTCAAAAACAATATATTTGTACAAATCTAGTATTTTGTGACAAGTATATTTCTCCCACAAATTCAGTCATACAGATCAAACCATTGATCAGCTTACCAAATTTTTAGCGTTCGTTTAATGCCATTCAAGTTGGAAACAACATTCCATCATCAAAAATCTGAAAACAGAGGTACATCTTGTTTGGTTGACGAAAGAATGTTTGTTACTCCTACAAAAACAGCTTGTGACACGTTTATTATACCGGTGTAGCTTGCTTTTACCCGGTGGTCCTACCAAATGAGTGTTACCGTTTTGTAAATAGACTTCCTTCTAGACATACACACCGGGCTTTTTCCTATCGTAAGGGAAATTTCAGCCTCAACCTAAATCCGAATTCACACGGGTATTCCGTGCCCTAGGAACTACGAGGCCCACCCCTACAGTACGTTCCTTCCTCTCTCTTGGCTACTTCCGGTCCCTGCACGCTGTCAAGTCTCTACCTAATCTCTCCTCCAGCTCTTCTGGGCGATCTCTCAATGCAAGCCTCAACCGGTCGTTCTAAATGCAACCCTTGCAACACTCATACATAAGAACTTAAATCACAATACACCAACCACAATGGATCCATTTCCTCACAGGAAAGAAAACCTAATCTCTACAAGTTCAAGAAGAAAAAATGTGATAGATGGAAAATACTCTTCATGAGAGAAAACAAGATGATGAGTTCACTAAAACTCATCTATTAAGTACTAACTAAACTCTTGAAGCTAAAGTCTATCTTATCCGCTCAAAATCCGGGAAATATTATTCTAAAAGTAAAAAGATCTTATCCCTAAAAATCCGGATTTCAAATCTCAGATCCGAAATTTATGGATCTGGGATCCGGTTTTTCCGCTCCTAACTAATAAACCGGTTTAGGGTATTTTTTAGGCTATGATTTAGTAGCCGGGTGCAACCTTGAGCCCCATCGTTAATCGCTGCTAAACCTAGCTCACTAAAGACCTTAACTATGGAGTAATGTGGCTCTTCTTCCTAAGACTCCTACGAACAGGGGTTACCTCTTCTGTGGCCTATGGGATTCCATTCCCACATGGTGCCGGAAGTTAACCTTAAGGTCCGGCTAAAACACAAAAACTTAGTAATTAATTATGATAGATTGTGCCAGGAGACAACCAACAGTCTTCAGGAAGGAATAAAGTCATATCAACCTGACTGCCAACCCTAATTAAGTCTAAAAATGTTAAAAGCGGAACCGGAGTAGTTACCGGGATTCCGGGGCAGGCAGTTATCCGGAACCGTCAGCCGGAACTGTCCCCATCAACCGCCATCATGATGCCGCACAAACGGCCAGACTATTTAAGATTGGGGTTTGGACGGATACTCTTTCTTCTCACTCTGTCTTCTTGCGCCTCGGCTTGATCATTCTTTTGCTATCACTCTTCCTCTTGCTCTTACAATTTTCCGAACCGCTTGCCGTTAGGGTTTGGAGAATCAGACAGTTAGAACGGACGTGTGTCCGTTAGGGAGGGTTTGTGTGAGGACGGTGCGTGCAGGGACAACCTCGAGAGATAGTGAGGTGATAGTCTGACTCCATGAAGTCTGTACCGATGGCCAAGAAGAAGAAAACGGACAGAGACGGGCGCGGTCGGAGAGACGAGGAGCCGGCAGTTGCACTGCCCCCCTTAACCCGCGTTCTACCGGAAATTCCAGAAGACCCGGAGGAACTTGGTATGCTGAAGAACAGCCTCAAGTATATGGGTTGTGAGGGTTTGCTCGAGGTTCCGTGGGGCATCCGAGAGGAGGTCTACGTCCGGGAGCTTGTCGGGACGCCGGACGAGAAGTACAAGGGGCTGATGAGAGCCCATCCGGAAATCTGGGGAGTCCCGGAGTGGTCTCCAGCCTACGATTTCCGGGCTGGCCGCACCAAGGTGGTAGAACGACGGGACGAGTTCTTGGCGGAGGAGTTCAGAGAACCGGCAGACCCGAAGGATGGCTTCAACCTCCAAGACCTTTGGCACCAGGATGCCCTACTCGTGCTAGGATTTTTAAACCCTATATTCCATCCGGAAAAGCCGAAACGGGTGGTGGCGAAGTGGGCCTGCACTTTCCTCGGAGCACTCCGGGGAAAGATCGTCGTCGACTGGGGAACATTGATGACCGACCTAATCAATCGGTTGGTCGCCAATCTCCAAAAGGTGAAGAAATCGGCAACACCGCTGGCCTCGTACGTGGTGCACCTTTATGCGCACCACCAGCAACTCACTCCGGCGGAAATCCGGCACTACGACGAAGTGCTTAACTTCTAGAGGTATGGAGGGGATGAGTCGGATGAAGAGGAGTCCGGAGAGAAGGAGACGGTGTCGGAAGCAGCAACCACGGGAACTCCGGAGGGCCAGAAGGCTCCCAAGAGACCTCGGGGGAAGGAGCCCGAGGTGGAGAGTCCGGAAAATACGCAGCTCATCGGCATCATCCGGAGAGGACGAGTCCGGACCTTCGGAGGGGACCAGTTGGAAGAAGAGGAAGGTCAACAAGAGCGACTCCAAGGGCCAGCTTAAATTGATGGATGAGCTCACCCGGGACATTGGCTGGAGAGTTGGGCTCCTTAAGGAGACCAACTGCATCATCACCACCAACGTGGAGCAGATGTTCCGAAGCCTGAACGTCGACCGGCTGGAAGACGCTATCACCAGGGTGGAGGAGCTCCGGAACCGGGAGACGGATGCGAAGGCGCTGCATACCCAACTCTCCTCCGTTTACAAGGCCAGTACGGAAATGGAGAAGAAGATGAAGCGTTACCTCGCCGAAGCAGCCCTGGCGGTGACGGCCCAGAAGGAGGCCGAGGCGAAAGCCCTTGCCTCTGCAGCGGCCCTGACGGAGGTCCGGGCGGCCTTGCAAATTCCGGTCGACGTGGTCAACCGGAGTCGGCTCTTCACCGAACTCGTGGAGAAGAAGGAGAAGGTCACCAAGGCCAACATTATCCGGTTTCTCCTAGACCAAGCGGAGAAGATGGGTCGGACTTGGGACCAGATGAAGATGTTGGTGGACAACATCACCGTGGAGCCTCCGGAAGACCCAGCAGCCCTTGGGCCGGACAGCACCACGACACCAGTACGGTCCACAGCCTCTCCAGGACCTCCGGCCAACTCCACCCCAGCCCCGGGCACGTCAGCAAATCCGGAGTCGCTGGACACTCCGTCACCCAGGATGCCAGCGGAGGGCATCGTACTTCCCAACCCGAGTACGAGCGAGATCCTGAAGACCCTTCCAGAGCTCCTGTTGCCTCATAACATGCGCCTGCCAGATCCTCCGGCGGAAGGCGACATCCCTATCCCACCAATGTCCATCTCCCGGAGGTTGGCATCCGGACCAGAAGTCCTTCCGGAAGCTACAGGGACTTGGTCCAAGAGACCAGGTCAGCTTCCGCGACGGAAACACCAGCACCCCCGGTCCCGGAACGATCACCGGAACAGCCCCCTCTACCGCCGGACACCAGTACTCCGGTGGTGGCTGTCCTTCCAACAGCAGGACCATCAACCCGGAAGACCAATCTTTCACCTGCAACGTCCAAGAAGGCGAAGGGCAAGGCGCGCGTTCCGGTGGAGATTTCCCCCTCCCGCCGGAGTGGGAGAAATCGGGGTCCCGGTGCTCCTACTTAGGGTTAATTAGGTTGTAAGTTTCTTTTTGTTTTTTTTTCTTTTTCTCAAGGTTAGAGTCCGGATCAGCAGCGACTAACGATGGGGCCCCAAGTGCACCCGGCTGCTACCGGAATCAATAGCCAGGTTTGGTTAGAGAAGGAAGTCCGGAGTCCAGGAACTGTTCCGAGATTTTAGGATCTGAGATCCGATCTGGGACTTTTCCGGATTTCTCGGATCTTTTAGATAAGATCTAGCGGATTTCCCGTAGGCATAGGTAGAAGGCAGTCTGAATTTAGGGAATTCAGAGAGTACTTAATAGGAGGTTTTGGGAAAACCTTCATCTTGTTCATTTCACTCGGAAATATACGTTACCTTTTTCACTAGATTTGCTACCTTGTGTTATTGTGGGACGTGTGAATCCTGTGAGTGACGGATCCATTCGCAGGGTGTGGTTGTGTGAGGAATTCTTCCGGACTAGGGTAATTCACTTGTTTTGCTGGACGAGGAAGTTATCGAGGGTAGTGTCAGGAGATCGCCCGGGAGAGCTGGAGAGAACTATTGCAGAGGTGTTCCTGGTAGTCCCCAGGGTCCGGAAGTAGCCAGGAGGGGAAGAGATGAACTGCAGAGGTGTTCCTGGTAATCTCTAGTTTACGGAAGAAACCGTGCTAAACTGGATTCCGGTCAATACCGGAGTTCTCCCCTAAGATAGGAAAAAGCCTGATACCAATACCTAGATAAAATACCCATAGCGAACCGTGAGTCTCTGCTCCGGAGAATTACAATCATACCCCCCCGGAATGTTGTTGTAGCCCGGATTAGTTTCTGTGTGACCGCATCCGGAAGGCCTTCCGGATGTCGTGAGAGCCGAAGTCCGGCAGCAGCAATCAAATTACCAGTTAGCATAGTAGGGAGAGTGTTGTTCGGTCACTATAATTTCCGGACAGTGGGTGCCTAGCCACTTTAAATCACAGGGCAGTGGGAAACCCAGCCACTTACACAAAACAGGGTCAGTGGACTTCGGCCACTCGCTTAAAAACTCGAGGAGACTCTTTGAGGAGGAACAGAGACTAATCAAACTACTCTCCTCATTTCCGGGACCTATTCTCCGGAAACCATTTGTATGAAATCCGGATTTTGGACGGATCCGGATCTAACCTAAGTAAGGTAAAAACTATAGCTAACTCGTAACCGAATTGCTTTGGTAAGCTTAGTAATCCGGAGTATTGGAAAGAAGATATTTAGGTCTCTATGGGAACGAAATCGGAGCGGTTACTTTGGGAAGCTCTTAGTGACAATTAGGAGCATTCCGGAGGAATATTGTCTCTACGAACTGCAACACGGCCGCATTGGTCTCTAGCTGCTCCAGAGTGGACACTGGCGGCTCCGGCGTAGACTCGGACTTCTTGTCCTTCTGACCGGAAGGAGTTTGAGGATCTCCCGTTGTTGGTGTGCCGGTCTGTGGTGAAGGTGACCGGACTCGAGGGTTGGGTAGGTCTCGGAAACTTTCGCTGGGGCTGACATCCATGTCAGTCACTACTTGGTTGCAAAGTGGAGGAGCCGCCCGCAGTTGTATTGGAGATGGAGACTCCGACGGAATTTGGAAGGGCAGAGGAGGTTCTTGCGAGAGACCATCCGGCATGACACTCTGCCACTTCCAGAGGGTCTCCGTGCTTGGGAAAGGCACCTTGCTCCAATTCATCGGAGAGGCTAAATACGGAGTCCCAATGAGGTCATTCAAACCTTCGGCCAGTGTCTGCGGTGTTCCGGCCGCAAGTCCAAGTGGAGTTCCGGATGGCCCAGCGATGGCTAGTGTTGCCAGTGTTGCCTCCAGAACTGGGTCCTTGGGTGCCTTTGGAGCTGCGAGGGTCAAGTTCTTCACCAACTCCTACATCTTGCTCCAGGTTTCATTCATCTTCCGGTTGTGGTCCAAGAGAAACTGGATGATCCGCCCTCTGTTGAATTTCTCATCCTTCTCCAGGCTCTCAGTGTAGAAGAGAGCCTGATTGACGGTGTTCACCGGAAAGTCGAGCGCGGCACGAACCTCGGTCAAGGCTTGAGCGGAGGCAAAGATCTTCGCTTCCACCTCGGCTTTCGCTTGCTAGGCCTCCTCTTGAACAGCCTCTGTCTGCTCTACCCGCTTCCAAAGCCGGACATTGGTCTGAGTGAGAATGGTTTGTTGATGCTCATGCTGCCAGACCAAGGCTTCCTTGGTCATCAGCTCATTAAATCCTGGGATGAGATCCACGAAATTATTCATCCCCATTTCTTCTATGATGGCCATTATCATGGCCACTCGCTCCCAGATCTCTCCGTCTTGGATCCTTGTTCGCCAGACCACATGTTGGCAGAGCTCCGCAACGTCCTACGAAATGCAACCCGTCATTTTCAGGGAAAAAATTGGTCCCGGCTCTACTCCGGTGATGTAGGGTTCGGCCGGTGGTGCTCCGGAGGGTGGTACCTTGGTCGGACTCTGGGTCTCCATCTCTTCCAGAGGTTGGCTCGAACCTACGGATTCCGGAGTCTTTTGGACTGACCTGCTCCGCTACCGAGATCTCCTGGTGACGAGCGGGGATGATGTCTCCAACTTCGAGTCTTCAGAGTCCTCCTTCTCGTCCTCCGTCTCCAATCCACCGTAAGACTGGATGCTAAGCAGTTTGTCGAACTCGTCATGTTCCTCTGGACTCAACATCTTCTTCTTCGCGTACATGTGCGCCACGTAAGTTGAGAAGGGTGTTGCTATCTTCCGGGCCTTGGGAAGGTTCTTGACCATCTGGTCAACCTGGTCTCCCATTAGGGCCGCCCAATCCACTGTATGCTTCTCTCTCATCGGTCCCAGGAATAGATTAGGTAACTTCGCCACTACCTTCTTCATGGCATCCGGATCCATAAGGTCGCCGAAGACATACCCGTCCTTAGGGTTGGCCTTCTACAGGAACTCTTCTTATAGCAGGTCGTCGTTGCGCTCGGCCACCTTGACCACCCCCTATCAAAAGCCGTAGATGTCCCTCCAGGCCGCTGCAGTCCATTCTTCCGGATGCGCCCGGATGCGTCCGTCGTACTAGTTTGGCGGCTTCTCGACGAGCTCTGTCACCATCGCCTGACTTTGGAAGGCCCACGGCGCTCCTAAAAGTCTGTTGCACTCCATCAGCTCCAAGTAGCTCTCTAAAACCCTAAACTCTTCCTCTGAAGTTGGAAGTTCCGGCGCCACTTTCTGAAGCAGTAGGGTTCCGCGGCTGGAGACTTGCCCTTCTTCCCCGCCATCCGGCCCTACCTCTTGGTACGCTTGCGCCTCTCAATCTTTCCAAAAACCCCAGCACACACTGACCTCACAAACTCCCTCGTTTCTAGACTACTTCTGTATTAGAGAATTAGAAGCGAGAAGGCGCAAGGAAGCAAAAGAGAGTGGAAAGCGCAGGAAACGTCAAACGAGAATGATGGCGCCCTTTTCTGGCAGACGCATTATATATCCAGCACAATGTACAAATATCGTTGGGGTCATGATGATGGTTTTGGATCGAGATATCGTCCGGATCGTTACAACCGGTTCAGGACCCCACCGTACTCCGGCTTCCAGGCTTCCGGAAAACTACCGGAACTGTCATGTTCTAAGGATGCCAGTATAATAGTGAAACCTTATTTCTACCCAGGACCTATTTATGCTATTAAAACAAAGCGTACTACCTAATTTTTTTAATTTTCTCCCATTTCTTTCCGGATTTAGTGCTAGTGTCCGGAAGAGAGTGGGAACGCCTTCCCACATATATAAAAAGGGAGTTTTGAGCACTCACCCTCTCCCAATATGACGTATCTTCCAATAGCTAACACCTTGAGGCTAAACTAGATTTGAATTATAGTCATTTGTTCGACGGATATTCCGAGATCCGAAACCATAACCGGAAACAAGAAGAAAAATAATGACTTTACGGTTAACAAAAAGGAGTGTTGAACCGGATGGGTCCGATAGAGTAAGACAAACTATAGGACCAATATACAAAAGTGATAACCGGGTTATTTCCATCAAGCAAACTTCACTAGAATTCCAAGAACAATTCTCAAGTCATTACTTGGGGTGTTTTTGTCATTAAAAAGACTTAAGGGAATGTACTCACAACAACCGTGTCCCGACAAGAAACATCTTGGTATAGTGCTTTGGCGAATAAAATATCTTACTCCACATCCGCCACTTGAGCACTGTGTTTGCATTCTAAGTTCTCACATTTTGATTCTATGTATATAAGGCCCCTATAAATGTTATCTTTTAGAGGAAACAAATTTAAAAAATTGTTATTATACTTTGAGGACAGTAGTGAAGAAAGGAGAAAAAATTTGTCAATAATTAATGTATCCACGGTTATATGAAACTTTCCTAATTTAGAAAAATTTCCAACATTCTTTGTCAAAATTTATAGTTATACCATTAATTTCTTTCAAAATCCAATTTTTTTTCATGCATTTTTTTCCCATTTTCAGGCTTTTTTATGCTCACCGCTCATTGCTCACGGTTTGTTGCTCACCGCTCATAAGATAGCATCGTTTCCTATCACATGCTTCATCCAACTCACTAAATTCTATTCAGCCTTTCAAAGAGATTAATTTTTTGGCTTGATAGAAAACGCTTTCAACCACAAATGGATTGGAAATGGTATTGCATACTGTCCACATAATAAAAGAGACACAACAAGAAATACATTGGGCAAGTCTTACAACCAAAAATAATCCAAATCTATTTCTACATTTATCATCACACTAGACACTAACTAGTACCAAAACTTTAACCCACACTCAAGCCCATTCTGAGACTCTCACATCAATGCATTATTTGAAGCAAAATCAAAACCATGTAAGGAGCCCACTTTACCACCCAAAATTAATAAATAAATCTAGGCTTGAGTCATCCACCATACAAATACTATGTATACACCATCAAAATAATAATATTGATACCACGGAACAACTTGCCACACTCAAATCTATAACAAGTAGTCTCAACATAAGCCGATCATATACAAAAATAGCACCACCCACACCTTTCTAAATCCCGGTGAATCACAACAAAAAATGGTCCCAACTTAAATATGCCAACACAACACAAATCCACCTTATGGCACGGGCCATCTTCTCCACATACCGAGATCACATCCCCTGTAAATTTGACCCTCCATATAGCTAATACACATATTGTTATTTCAAAGAACCATCAAAAGTTAGCCCGAAACATTGGCATAGAGAAAAAGCCAAACATGGCATATATAACACCACCAAAGAAATAAAAATATCCAAAAGACTACATGGACTTCAAAATATCCTTAAAGTAGAAATGATAACCCTCCACAAAACCCTCCAACTTATCACTACACAGTACGCTAATGAACTTGCACACATCTTTACAGATTGAATAAATGTCTTGTATCGATTAAATACACAAATAATACACCCTACCCTCCACAATAGCCACTCTAAGCATGCCATATTAAAAGCTATGGTTCAAATGTTACAAAATCACACACAAATTACAACCTTCCATAAAGTTAAAGCTCACGTCAATATAGAAGGAAACAAACAAGCAAATAAAATAGCAAAAAATCGACTAGGTAAATTCCATAGAAATGCTAAACACCCACATGAACATGCTCATGCTACCCCAATACTATTTCCAAAGCAAAAGTTGGTCTTCTATGGAAGACACCCCGCACATAGGCCCCTGGAAGATTTCTATATAAATATCTCAAAAAACAAGATCTAATTAACAATCTTGATTTAATCTCATAAAGTTTCTCTAACATAGAAAAAAGGACTAGTATCAACAACATTGATATCAAACTCTCTACAAGCTTTTGGAAAAATTCCACAATTACAGATTCACAAAAAACATGCATTATCAAATTTCGTATTGGGCACTATATGGGAAATGCCCGCAAACAACTCTTCTTTGCATTAAAATAGTTTCCATCCATATCATGTTCAATATGCGCCACCACGGATCCATACACATGGCTACACGTACTCTTCAAATGTTAAAACCACCACATACACTCTCTAATCGTCAAAAGGCACAATAAAGTAGTATGAAAAATCCAAAATCTAATTGTATCCTCAAACAAATCTCGTTGCTTTATGCTTATGAACACCGGAACCTTCAACAACAATCGACAAGAAAACACTACCCTCCATGGCTACTTCCATCCATATGCACAATCCAAAGATGTAATTGTAATGCCAAATTCAAACCACATACTATGTGTCAAAGGATTATCATACAATGACCCTCCACCATACCATATTAGTCCAAACTTTACCATCCAATTCATTAAATTTAGATATTTTAATAACCAATTCTCTCCAGAAGTAGTTAAAAACAAACTTAATAAATATCAATCTCTTATTAAAGACATTGCAACTCTGGGATGGAAACTTGACCCCCTTATTGTCATCAACGTTGGTGCTAGAGCCACTACCTTTATCTCTTCAATGAAAAGCCTTGAAATAACACTTTTAATATCCCCATTAATCCAAATAAAATGACATTCACAAAAATGTCCATTCTTCTACACAAACTGCTATCTAGCATGCAATGTCCATTCTTCTACACAAACGTAGACTTGAAAGCAGTCAATTGCTCCGAAAATTACATGATATCCCTTCACTTCTAAAAATACACATTGAATCTTCTTGCTAACCATCTCGTGGAATTAGGCCTTTGTGGCTCTAGTTATTTTCTGGCTACTTGTTTTATAGTATCTACCCTCCAGAGGGGGAGTAGTTCTATACTACCAAACCTATGCCTAGTGGACATGGATTTAGTGGTGGAATAAACATACACTTTATTCCTCTTGGCTTCCTTTGGAGACCAGAGTTCTCCTTTTGCAAGAAGTAGAGATTCAAAAATTGCCAATTCACCTTATATTTTTTAATGAACCAGATATGTTTTAGAATATGTATTCAAACGGTCAGTAAGAGGGTTTACACCACATTTTGTAGTAGGAAAAATAAAAAATAAAAAGAATTGAGATCTCTAGTTCTGATGTAGAAAAAAAGAAGATTTTTGGTACCTTGCCCGACAATGTTTGACAATGTTTGAATTTTTTTGACTTGGAATAACATGCTATTTTTTACAAAAGACAAATTTTTTTTGGACAATATGGAAGGAAATGATATAAGTTGCTAATATTGAAAATCTCACATTTGATAGTGTCCTAACAAAAGTTTTTAAAGTTACCCGACGTGCCGGCTCTTGTGAAGTTTTGCTTTAAGATGGTATAAATTTTGCATTAGATGTCTGATTTTGGAAAAAATTGTACTCCCAATTTTTATTTTGGTAATGACCAACTACAGTAAAGAAATTCAAATAATATTGTAACAAATTGACACCATAGGAACCTGCCCAAACCTTCAAGAGTCCCCCAAGGGTACTCTTGGAAATTTAGGAACTAATTATAGGTGGTCCAACTTCATGATTTATTACCTAGTTTGCTCAACCCCTCAAGGTCCAAGGCATATTAGAGCCTAGAGGTATATCCACTCTCTTGATTAAACACATCCAAGATGACTTTTCAATAATGTAACCATCTTTTTCCAAAGTTATATGAGATGATGTGGTTCTAATTTTGTGAAATTTGACCGTATGGATTGAAGATAATTGCAATTGAAGTGAAAAAAATTGTACCCAGCAAGTACACTTGGTCTTTTTGGAGTTGATTACCTACTTTCATCCAAATGCTATAAGTGGTTCCTCTTAAAAGTAACCTCCTTTCCATCATGGCTATTCCAAGCACATCGGTGTATCATTTTTAAGACAATCATTACTAGGTGTATTTTAGGACAAAATATTTGCAGTGCTATTACAAAATGAAGTCTGACCATCTCCCTTGCTTCATGTTTTGGTTTTATATGCAAAAAAATTACATATTCAAGCACGTAGTTTCAGCCCCACAACACTCTATCGACATAAGTTGAGACTGTTGAGTTGATGATGTAGGTGCATTCATTCCTCTGCCCAAAGTTATGGAGGATGGCTTTTAGAGGATTGATGGTATTCTTGTCTGATATGTGCCAAGAAATCTGACCCCAAATCATGACCAGTCACCAAATCTTGGTATGTAGTGTGTTTCACCTACCTGACATACATGTAGCATGACATGTAAACCCAAATTGAATCAAATATAAGATAAGCCCCCCTAAAACCAACAAGTTAAGGAATGTGTATATATAGAGAGAGGATATAATTATACTATCATTTTTCAGTGATAACCAATAGAATTACAATTCCAACCCAAGTGATTTCATATTTTTCGATGAAAACTGAAGTTGTTATGAATTTTCAAACTGTGCAGCCATGTGTAGTAGGTGGCTAGAGTAGGTACCCCCCATAACCAACAAGTTAAGGAATGTGTATATATAGAGAGAGGATATAATTATACTATCATTTTTCAGTGATAACCAATAGAATTACAATTTCAACCCAAGTGATTTCATATTTTTCGATGAAAACTGAAGTTGTTATGAATTTTCAAACTGTGCAGCCATGTGTAGTAGGTGGCTAGAGTAGGTACCCCCCATAACCAACAACCAAAAGTAAGGATCTTGATTAATAGCAAACTTCCATTTGGAGCTCAGGTGGTGGTAATGGGATGGAAGAGGGATGGATATACCCCAATTTTATAGGCGTTGGCTATGGGTTTTTGTTGGTTATGGGGAGGTTTACCTTAGTGTAGTGAGCAACTAAAGACAATTAAGGTTAACCCTTACAAGTCAGTTGGGAATAGTATGTAGAGGCACATATTTTACTATGTAGAGTACAAAAAATTTATCAAATTTTAGCAAGACTTACACCTTTGGGTTGAAGATTCTTTAACCCCTAAAAGCCCGTGACTATTTCACACCAAAAACACTTCAAAATTGTTGATTCTAGGGTCTTGGTCGACTAAGCTAGTATGAAAAACCTGTCACAAAGGGTGAAGGAACAAGTTACGAGCCTTTGTTTGCTACGTAGTGCCAATGTAGGTTTGATTTTGGAATTCTCCTCATGGAATGCAATTGCTTATTTTAGTAGCAATATGAGAATCCAAAAAAAATAGAGTTCCGTTCCATGGTTTGGTGAGTAGAAGTATATCTTTCAATACTACATACATGTCACAGGTATCTCAAATCAGACAAATATACTTTTTTTGAGAGTTTCACGAGGAAAAATACTTCAAAATTTTTGGAAGACATCTATACCATAATGTGCTCCTACATTATAATTGAAAATTCTAGATCCAAAACTTAATTTGACTTTTATTGGTAAAAAATAAATCATTTTTTAAGAAGCCTAAATAAGAAGTTAATGTTGATTTTTGCTCCAAATTCTTATCCAACCTTCTATAGTATACAAAAATCTACCTTGATTCGTAAAGTGTTTTAAAAAAAACTTCTTTTTTCCATTATTTTCTTCAAAACCTAGTTTTTGGTGCCTTGATTCAACATGTATACTGCGTAGTATATTTGGTATATTTTCAGCCTCTGCAGTATGCAATATACTCATCTCGGGAAAGGGTTGGACCACCTATAGAACGACATGTGTTATGACAACACAAAGTCCAAAAAATCAGCACCTTCTTCAAGATATTTTCTATTCACCTAACATTCTATTAGCCATGATTTCTTTACACCTAATCAATGGACAGTTGGCATTCAACAACAATTTAACAAAGGGCTCCAAAACAAATATACTACGGAGTATATGTTTCTTGCCCAAAAGCGAGTAACCTTAGTGGACTTCTACCCTTTAGTGCAATGAGTAAAGAAGGAAACAAAACCTTATATTTATCCTTTTGACCGTAGGATCTCTATAAAGACTTATTAAGCAACATACTCACAAATTTGATTTCATACACTTTGATTGCACGGATTGTAAGATTATCACAAATTTGATTCCATACACTTTGATTGCACGGATTGTAAGATTATAGTGTTTGAAGTCAAAAAAATGGTTCATTTTCTTCCCTGCGTTGAGTGGATCAGCAGACATGTACTTCACTTGGTATTAAAATTTTGCACTACACAAGGTCTAAATCATTGACCATTGTGTTGAGCATGGCAACAGTTCCGGATTCGTCAATTTTTAGAGGTAGAGAAGGGGTGTAGCATATTCAAAACATGTGTGCAAGGAGTGGAGGTTCAAAAATTGTCAATTCACGAATTTTTTTTTGAGAACTTAATATGTTTTAGAATGATAATCTAAAGGGTCAATAAGAAGGTTTACACCACACATTGTTGTAGAAAAAAAAAGTGTAAAATCTAAAAATCTCTCGGTTTTATGTAAAAAAGATAAAGTTTTTTTCCCTGCCTACCCAAAATGTGTTAAAATGTTTTTTTACACTAATTTTTTTTTGACATCTTTAAAGAACGTAATATTCTCTACACATATGAAAAATCTCAATGTCAATAGAGACTTCTGGCAGAATTTTGGAGCTTCTTGGAGTCCCCATTTTTAGCTTTGAGTGGTACTAACTTTCAAACCATGAATCCAAAAATAATAATAAAACTATCTCCATGGAGCTCTTATTAGGGAAAATGTAATATTAGAGTTTTTTAATTTAAAAAAATCAAATTTTAGGAGCCTGCCCAAAATCCGAAACGTACGCCCCACGTACACTTGGGCTCTTAGGGATTAACTAACATCTTTTGTTTGGAGGTCATTTCAATATCTGAACCTTACCATGTCCAAATACGACACTATATATGTAGAATATTATGGCCACCAGTGGCACATTCTGACGTTTAAAGGTTAACCCTTAGTCATGAACCGTATATACATGCACATATTATCTCTACAAAATATAAAAATGTATCAGAGTTTAGCAAGACTTACACCTTTGGATTGAAGATTCTTCAACTAACATCTTTCACTTGGAGGTCATTTCAATATTTGAACCTTATCATGTTCAAATACAACACCATACTGTGACCACCAGTGGCACCTTGTGACGTTTACCCCTAAGAGACCAAACGTCCCCCCGGGGTCATTTTGGATTTTGGGCATGTACCTACAATTCGAAAAAAAATCTTTTTTCTCTGAATTTTTTTTTCAAGATAAGATCTGATAAGAGCTTCGTAGAGATATATATATATATATATATATATTATTTTTTTAATTTTTTTTGGATTTGTGGTTTGAAAGTTAGTACCACTTTAAGCCAAAAGTGAGACTCCGGGCACCTCCAAAATTTTTGACAAAAGTTTCTATTGACATTGAGATTTTTCACACATATAAAGAATATTTACTTTTTTTAGAAATTTCAAAAAAAAATCTTGTCTTTAGTGTAAAAAGGCATTTTATTCCAAGTCAAACATTTTCACACATTTTCGGGCAACGCAGGAAAAAAAAATCATCTTTTCTAAATAAAACCTAGAGATCTTCATATTTTTCACTTTTTATTTTTTCAACAACAATATGTGGTGAAAACCTTCTTATTGACCGTTTGGATTATCATTCAAATACATACGTAGTTCACAAAAAAATAAAACGTGAAATGGGAATTTTTGAACCTCCACTCCTTGCACACTTGTTTTGAATATGCTACACCCCTTTCTTACCTCTAAAAATTGGTGTGTTGGGAAATAACATCATGCTTAAGACAATGGTAAAAGATTTAGACCTTGTACAATGCAAAAATTTGATACAAAGTGAAGTCAAAGTGCTAATCTACTCAACGCAGGGAAGAAAATAAACCATTGTTTTGACTTCAAACACTAAAATCTTTCAATCCTTGCGGTGGATTGGAACCAAATTTAGTGGCATGTTCATAATGAAGTCTATTTAAAGATCTTATGGTTGAAAATCCGAAATTCACTTTGAAATGTGATTTTCATGTCTCTTTTTGGCAGTGACAGTTTTGGACTGGTTTTAGAGCGAAAGTGGTCGTGGTCCTTTAGGGGTTAAGGGTTACATGTGGAAAGTATGCCCTCAGGAGAGGTAAGCATCATCAATAAATATTCCACGAGCATTAGCTGTATTTGCACAGTAAAGCTTACAGTGTTATCATCAAATATTTTATACTACTTCAACCAAATATACTTCAGTGATATAGCTGATATGCTGTAAGTTTGTAGTCCACATTTAACATTTCTGGCACTAATCTGAAGTGAACAAGTGATTGACAATTGATTTGATTGTGCAGTCACATTGCTGAAGCCCCAATTTGTGCTGAACCCAGTGCACTTGTCCACATTAGTTTACACATTACTGTACTCAGACCTGGACACTGAGACCAGTGAACGGCTTCGAGGCCACATTTGAACGTTAGAACTTACCTGCAACTGCGCCTCTATACATGTGGCCATTAAAGAATGTGCTAAGATACCATTAAGATCCACCTACAGGAACTGCGTAACATGTACTTGTTTCCATCTATTAGCTGTGCATGCTTGATTGGTGGGGATTACCTTACATCATTCAAAGCAACCCTGGCATGGAGGGCTTTGCTTTCAGACACAAGGCTTGTGGCAGTTCAAGCTTTCGGTGTTGAAATTCCTTGTTACCTGCTGAACAAATATGCCAAAAAAACTTAATCAAATAAATGGGAAGAAAGAAGAGAAAAGAAACGCTTAACCCACAAGACCAAAAGTCCAAAAGTCCTGAGATGGGCTTTTGAATATCTCGGGCACATTCCTATGATTGCAATTTCTATCTCTAGTTCTTGAGATTTTGTACAAGGATGCAAGAAGATAAGAGCTACATAAAATTATAACTAACATTCTCATCGGACTTGCAAGAAAAAGTTAAGTCACCATAATCCCTAAGGTACCACGACAGTTTCATACCAAAAACACTTCAAAATTGTTGGATTCTAGTGCAATGAATAAAGAAGGAAAAGAAACATTGATTTCTAGTTTTGACCGTAGGATATCAAATAAGACTTACTGAGTAACATACTCACAAAATTTCATAAACTCTGACTGCACGGATTGAAAGATTATAGTGTTTGAAGTCAAAAAAATGGTTCATTTTCTTCCCTGCGTTCAGTGGATCAACAGATTTTGATGACACTTGGTGTCAAATTTTTGCAGTGCACAAGATCTAAAACCATTACCATTGTTTAAGCATGATGTTAGTTCCCTTTACACCAATTTTTAGAGGTAAAGAAGGGGTGTAGCATATTCAAAACAATTGTGTAGGGAGTGGAGGTTCAAAAATTGTCAATTCACGTTTGAATTTTTTGTGAACTCAATATGTTTTAGATTGATAATCCAAATGGTCAATAAGAAGGTTTACACCACATATTGTTGTGGAGAAAATAAAAAAGTGAAAAATATGGTGATCTCTAAGTTTTTTGTGAAGTAGAAGAAGTTTTGCCCAACAAAGTGTGACAATGTGTGAAAGTGTTTGACTTGGGTTTATATGCTATTTTTCACTAAAGACAAGAACTTTATTTTGGACAATATAAAGGGAAATAATATAACTTGGTATTATTGAAAATTCCACATTCAACACAGTGTTCTAGCAAAAGTTTTAGAAGGTGCCTGACGTGCCCGTTGTGCGCATTTGAAATTCAAAACCCTGTAACCTTTCATTAAATGTCAGGTTTAGGAAAAAATTGTTCTCCAATTGAGGTCTTAGTAATGCCCTTTTACAATAAAAGTTTCAAAGAGGAACCTGATCGAACTTTCAAAAAGCCCATTTTTGACAATAAAGGGGTTAATACTTAAATTGTCAGAGGTAGGTACTTTGACCAACTAAACCCTCTAAGGCCCAACGACCATTTTTTGGTAATTTTGGGCATGTTCAACTCTATAGCAAGCCGTACATGCCACCTCTAAGGAAAATTTGAGGAAAGTTTAGAGGTGGAGCAAGATGAGCATCTGTAGGGACTGGCGCCACCAAAAGTAGTGCAAGTATTGACAAATTACAGTGATTTCCGTGAAGCGGTGTTGCAATGAAATGTACCCTCTGTGTAAATGATGTTCTATATGATCTACTACACTTGTAGATTCTTGAAAGCCTCGTGAGCTTGTAGGCCCAAAGGGTTAAAAATTGTTTGCTACGACCTTCAATTAAATATGAGAATACGAGATTTTAATACATTTTATTTAAGATTGACAAAAGAAAAATCTTTCACTCCTAGACGAGTCAAACATATTGCATTTGAAACCGTTTATTCTAGAGATCCAATGTGAATTTGTTTTTTTAAAGCTAATATCATACCTCATTTTCATTTCTAAAAGTTCAAGAATTTGTGATTAAATTTGACATCATGAGAATGTGCCCAAAATGACAAAAGCCATCTATGAGTACAGTGTCTTTTAGGGTTTAAAATATTACCAAAGTCACGGTAAAGGTAACACAATAATAGGTTCGTCTACCTTAAGTTTAAAGTGCGGTGGCTTCTCCAGATTAACCCTATTAGGATGATGAAGGTGACCAATGATAGGAGAATCCACGAGTTTAATAGATCATGTACAACATCATCTACACAATGGATACATTTCATCGCAAATGATCACTAGAAACAGTACTATAGTTCGTCCGTCAAACTCCGGCGCACATTTTTACTACATTGGTGGGAAGGGCAGAGATTTAAGGAACTTAACTTAGCCTATAGATCAAACAGAGATGAAGAATCGGTCCACCAAATTTGCAAATTATTCCAAAAGTGACCACCTATGAGCTCTTGTTTGTAATTTTTTTGAGTTGATGGTGGAATTACTGCGACGCACTGTCACCTTGCTTTTGATTTGCATCTCCAAATTAAGTAGAATTTACCCTAAGCATCTCCAAAATTTGTAGAGTATGACCTCCTAAAATCTACAGTTGTCAATAGTTTCGTACAATTTGCAACTCATTGAATGGAAGTATCTTCGATTGGTTGTGGACATGAGAACGTGCGGAGATACACGACGCTTTTGTGCATCGCTTCATACTCACATGTGATGGGAACCTTTTGGAAAGAGCAAAATAGAGACGGCCGCGTCCAGAAATGGTAGGTTTGTCACTAAAGGGTTAACCCTTTAGCACGGAGGAAGCCTGAAATGGGACTCTGGAGGTTCTAGAACTCAATTTTCATGAAGTCCATGAGGAACTAGGCTTTGAGATACGAGGATCACATTCTCGTACTCATTACAAAAACACTCTCCAACAATTAGATCATGATTTGGATTTATAGAACACTTGGAAAAGCTAGGAAACAACACAAAATACACCAAATACACTAAAATACAGTGAATACTATGCCACACACTATGTTGTATTTCACACACATGCACATTGATTTTGGTCTTAAATTTTGATTGAACTTTGTCTTTAAGACATTCTTCATTGTTTTATGATTGTTGATCCCTCTCTTTCACATACGAAACTTCCGTTTCGATATGTACAAGGTTGGAACAATTTTGTATACGATCAAGCAGGAAAAAGCAAAAAAATCACCAATAATTGTGTGTAAATATTTTCCTCACATATGATATGTCAATGCGAAGCTATCAACCTAGTGCACATGTGAACCGCTCTAATTCAAAGTAATTTTTTTTTGCAAGAATCTATTGATGGTTAAAGTAGTACACCCTCCAAAATCCATAGTTTTCACTACCAGTATACGGTAACTTTAAACACTATAATCTATTCCATCAACCGTTGGATGTTGTGCAAAATTTCCCCAAAGTTTAGGTCATGGGCTAAGTTCAATTTGGTAAGGTTAGATGTTAATATTATTCATTGTATTTCCATCGAATCAAGAAAAAATTCAGCAGAAATCTTGGTTTTCCCAGAAACATCCCTGGGCGGTAAAGGGTTAAAGGGTTACAGGCAGCTATTTGCGTGAAAACACTAAGTAATTTAGAGGTGGGTTATTGGAAGCTTCGCAGAGGCACACGGAGGAGCTTGCATCATGCTGGTCAAGTACCGCTGATCTGTCGTCGAGAATCGAAGGAGGCTCCTCTGACTGAGTTGCACCGATCAAGCTCATGAATGTCCGAAGTCTGTCAGCATAATCATGGCACGGTGAGGTCTATAAGACATCACCAAGTTCTGCTCCAGATAATCAGTGATTAGTGTTGAGACGGCTCGCCATCATTTCTGGTACGTGGTTTCATCGCAGCGACATCGCATCCATCTTGCGGTGTTTGTGATGAGTTGAAGTACGATGATGTTATGCGTGTGAGTTTAGTGTGACACCGATCGTTAACCGAGGCCATGAGTGAAGCGCACATGAAAGGCAGCGGCGGTCATTATTGCCGTAAAGGTAATTCCGCTTCTTCTTCTTCTTTTGATTTCGCTGCTACAGTTAAGGCTCGGTAACCGAGTGGCTATCGCGAATGAGCGGCTCGCAGTGGTTGTGGTACTTGCTGGCGGAGTTACATGTATGGTTGTCGTGCTGTTGGAGCCTTAAATTGGTGAACTATTGCGGAGTTGTTGAGCGGAGGCTACCGGAGAACACAGTACGACGTTGTGCGACGTTGTTGTTTTCTTTAGTGACTCGGTTTAGGGTGAGAATATGTCCTATATAAGGTTTCCGATACGGTGTAGATTGCAGTAGTTTTGTGCAGATTTTGGCAATTGGATCCATAGTCACGTCAAAATTTGCCTGCCTTTTCTGCACGAAGCGGTCGCGATGTGCTTTTTGTGAAGCTCCTATGACACATTGTGTCTTTCTTGTAAGGCGGAGATACGAGTAGCATTAGCGAAGCGCCATATGAAGTTAGCTTCAGGACGAGTCTTGCTTTGTGTGCAATTTCTTTCTTGTGAATTAGAGCGACACGGCGCTGTGATTCCTGACTGTTGGATTGTGACTTAGATATTACGGACATTGCTTTCGTGCAGAATCAGTTGAACACTTCCGGAAGTGCGCCGCTTGTTGTTCATAGCGCCTGGCTTGCGAGTAGCGTGAGCGGCGTTTCATCATGGAGTTCCATTATCCATGGATCGCCATTGGCGTTGTGGCAACGTTGTTAGCGGCATTGTGGCCGAAGAAATTGTTTCTGGATAACCTGCGGGGAAAGCATATTTTCTTGACTGGCGCCTCGTGTGGCATTGGCTTAGCGATCGCTCGGCAAGCGCTTCGAGAAGGTGCATACCTTACTCTTGTGGCAAGAAATGGCGAGAAAATGCTTCAAGTTGCGAAGTCCTTGTTGAAGGAACTTGATTGCCCCGCGGAGCGCCTGCTTGTGAAGGTACAATACCTGTGCGTCCACAATGTAGTACGTGCTTGAAAGTTCCGATGTCTTGTGAGGTGGCTAAATAATGATTTAGAGTGTGTTTTTTAATTTTAGGACTCCAGATGCTGAGCCTAATTCTCCAACTGTACAAAACCTTGTGGACAATTTTGTTCCCGATCAATGCATCAAATGCTTAGTCACTGATGATGCCTTTCGTGCGAGAAATTAGGCTGCAGATGTCAGAGATTACAAAGCCATATCTACAGCGGTGAAGGAATCATATGAGTGGAGGCCTATCGATATAATGGTCAACAATGCAGGCCTAACAAGGAGTGGTTTTATGGAAGATTTTTCCGTGGAAGATATAAACACTGTTGTTCAGACCAATTTGCTCGGCTCACTTTACCCCTTGCACGCTGTACTTCCTCAGCTGAAGCTGTGGAGCCGGGACCACCCTGTATCTATAGTCTTCATCGGCAGCCTTGCGTCTCTGGTGAGAAAATGCAGTTGTTAACCGCACTTTGCTAAGGTTAATATCGTGTAGAAGTGTAACGTTTGTCATATGCAAGCGACTGGTCTATGCAATGCACGTTTTGCGTATTCTCTACCAAGAGGATGGGTTTCATCATTATGTAGATGCCGAATACGATCTAAAATCTAAGCCGACGGGATTTGAAACATTCTTAAACAATTTTAGCTCGAGTCATGGCTCCAATGATAGATGTCGCAATGGTAGAGAGCTGCTCTGTTAGGAACGGATCTACTGTTCACCAAAGATGTGGTGCATATATTAGTATAGTTGCTCATTGTTCCCTGGCTCTGACTATTTCCCAAATTTTGCAGTGTTGGCTGTATGGAAATGGAGTGTACACGGGAACCAAGTATGCCGTCAAAGGCATAGCCGAGAGTTTGCGTCTGGAGCTCATACCCTACAACAACATGCGTGTGAATCTGGTGTGCCCGGGGTTTGTCGAAACAGAATTTCTGGATGACGGTAAGTGAACAAACAGTCGAACAGCTTTTATTTGACTGCAATTTTTTATCTATTGAAGTGTACGAGTTGATCTTGAAACTAAAATATCTGTATATTGGACTTTCCAGTGGACAATGAGGAGGAGTTGACAGCAGGGATGAGAGTGGCCTCGTTTTACGATAGAAAGTACGCTCAGTCCCCTGAGGCAGTTGCAAACATCTTGATTTCAGGCGTGAAGAAGGGCACGTTCTTGATCACCACCACGCTTGGGTTGGGTCCAACCCTTGTCATTCTTACTCGCGGATTTGCGCCATCTGATTCTTTCCTATGGAACCTGTTTGAGGCCGTTTGCGCTGGCCCTCTAAGGATCATCAGCTATTTCTCACAAGCTGAAATTCACTGGAGTCTCAGGAGAATTTACCGCAAGCATAACCATGGCAGCTGATGCAGCAGTTTTGACAGGGCTCCATGCATTCTCGTACAGCATTATTTGGTTGACAAGCGGCGCCCTTGCCTCATCTGTCTCATTCATTGCAGAGTGACTCATCTAGCGAGAGTCCGTAGACGTACCGCTTTCGACAGTCAGCAATTAAAGTTATCATTTCAGCTCTTCATTAACGCTGCACATGATGCAACATCATTTCAGAGCAGCTCATTCTTTGTATAGAATAAGTGCAACTTTACAAGAGTGGTACCACGATAGCTGAGTACTATCTGGAAGTCTCACGCTTTAACGTAAGCAAGTTTACAATATTAAGTTTCAGTTTTATGATTATAGCAAAATTTGTTCCTAATTTTGATTAGACCAAGGGCTTGCTTCCATTTAGGAGGAGGATTGGGAACTTCACCGAGGTCCTTGGCATCTAGGAAATCTGTCCCAAAGTTTGTGAAAAACGTTCTGAAATGCCACCAAAGTTCACAATATCTTGATGAGGACTCTGAGCAATCACGACTAGAATCACCTAAACTTTGGAAGGGAAGCCACGTTTCCAGTGTGTTTCGCACCATATGTCTTGATTTTGTAACAAGATTTTGAGGCGTCGTTACAAATCGTAACATGATTTCTAACATGATTTTCTTCGTATCGTTCTACTAGTATGCATAGATAACTCTAATGAATGAAAGCATACAAGTTGCATTCTATACAGGTGTCTGTAGGAATTCAATATGGTGCACCCTCAAATTAGGCACATACTTTTGCCACCTCCATCCCATGAGTAACAATCACTAGATCAGCAGTAATTTACTACATGGAAAAGCACTTGATAATTCTTTTCACTAGTGGGATCTCATTCATGTCAAAAAGTCTGACTCCTTTCTCTAAATCCAGCACACGCACAACCAGCACCACCTGTTTCCCGAAAAACCTGCCATGTTCAAGGGTTAGCTAATTCTGAGTGAGAAGAAAGCTGCAATCCTGTATGATTCAAGTCACACCCATTTAATGGGAAAGATGGGAAGGATCTACGGACGAGTCTGCAGACTGCAGTCATGCATATAGGTGCTGACAGTGGCCTTGAATGCAGCCTTGTGTTGGCAAGGCGGCATGTGCTGGGTGATTAACGTTTTCGGGCCATGCATTGGTAGCAGAAGCTCCCACCCCACTCTTTGGTTGCGGTACCACTGCAGAGAAATGATGTACTCCTCTATCCAATCACGAGTCATGTATGTTGGGTGCTCTTTGGTTTCCATTTTTTCGAAGTCCAGCCTCAGCTCTTTCACGGCCAATCCTCATCCTCATTCTGTGGCAGGCAGCAATGGTATTGACCACTTCGTCATCAAATTCTTAACATTCCAAAGTGTGTACAGCCCAACCAAATTGGATTAAGGTAGAAGACACTAGGCCAACGCACATGAGGTTCAACTCCGGACGTTTGCACCCCCAACCCCTCCGATGGCGAGGGTTTACATCCCGACGCCTCAACATGCTTGGTCTAATATAGTGTTGGGTTAGCACCGCAACGGTTTGTGGACGAGAGTGAAAAAAACAAGAGTGAACAAGAAGGGAAAAAAATAAAATAGATGAAGAGATGACTGCAGGTGACCAAGCCATTGCAATTGACATTGGTAATTTCTCCCTTGCCATTATAAAGATTGAAAAAATGAAGCAACAGATGGCAGAGAAGATTATAAAGAATGAATACATGGAAGAGAGATGCTATTTTAGGAATAGTTGTAGATGGTTGCATTATATGCAAAGGCCTTGAACGGCAAAGGCCCACCTTGAGATTTTCAGAGTTACGTTATTTTATATGCGTGTGATTAGTATGATATTTATAAAGCTCTTTACATTCAATTGTATTTGCTCAGTGTTGTAATAAATTGGAGTTGACTTGGATTTTTTTGTAATAACCTTTAAATTTTTTAATACATGTTTAAAATGTTCATATTTTCATTTTTGTAGTTTTAGAAATAGGGTTTATCTATTTTTAGTGATTGAAATTTTCTTTTCTTTATGGAAGTTGCAAATATTTTCATGTACTAAAAAGACTTGATACAAAATTGAACATTGATTTCTAGAATTCTCAGGGATCCATTGTTCAAATATCTTCTCTCTCAAAGCTTCACCCTCTATTTTGACTTGCTCCAGTTCATGAAGAAAAAAAAGCTTAACACTTCTAAATTGTTGCATTAACCCCTAAAGGACCAATGTTCCCTCGGGGGACATTTTGAGTTTGGGTAAGGTACCACGTTCTCAATTCTAGGCATTATTTTCTGAGATTTTTTATTGAATGGACAACTTTTGATTAGCTTTGCGTAGACACAAATTTCGTAGAATTCCGACTTACGGTTCAAAAGTTACAATTTATTTTCACTTTCATATACAAAAAGTGCAGTAGTTTAGTGTGACATATCACAAATATTGTCACCAAACTTTAATAACTTCTAAATTCAATAGAAATTCGAGTTTTTGTCCATTTAAAAGAAAGAAACTGCCTTCTTGGAAAGGAGATTGAGATCTTTGCATCTACCGTACGGATTTGTGAATTTCAAATATTTGAGAAGGATATGATATATGCAAAATATAAAGTGTATTGTTGATTCTCGGCACATAGTTGCATTGCAGGATTTTTTAGGACACCTTCTACACCTCTTCTACTTCTAAAATTTGGTGTACATGTGCCTAACATGATCCTTTTCAAGTTAACACAATAAATTCACCGTATGTAGTGCAAAAAGTTGCGATAGAAGGTGGTCGAAGTTTGTTGAAGGTGTATAGTATGGCCTGAAAAAGAGATTATGTCGCACTTCAGAGGCTAATATCTTTCAATCCGTGCGGTGAAACTTACCAAAACATTTACCACACACTCTTATACAAGTCTAGTACAAGATCCTACGGTTAAATTTTCAAAAAAATGATTTTATACCAGTTTGTGTTGAATGTGCTGAAAATGGCAGTTTTGGAGTGTTTTTGAGGAAAAATTGCCTTGGTCCTTTAGGGGTTAAATTCCTATATCTAGCTCTAATACCCCATGGTTTCGGAAGATTTCAATGCTCACGATAGTTGTATAATCAACATGTTATGGTGATCACTGCTACTCTATTGATTCTAGAGGTGAAGCTTTTCAGAATACACTATTTGTTCTTCATAGTTTTAAGAGCATTCTTTATCACAATCTCTCCTAAATCAATTAAACCATCAAACCTCTTATTGTCTATATCTTTTGGTGACTTTTGGGCTTATTCAATTCGCACTTATTGTAAATGTGTGACCAATCTTGGAATTCTATTGATAGAATGAGATCGTTGCCTTGATTTGAAGTACAAGAACCTCAAAAATGTTTTTTCAGTATATACTTGTCACAAGTATATGACATTTACCAAATATACTTTCATGAGTATATACCTGTCACAAGTATATGACATTTACCAAATATACTTTCATGAGTATATACCTGTCACAAGTATATGACATTTACCAAATATACTTATTTAGAGAGTTTTATAAAGTACAATACTTCTAAAATTTTGGGACACATTCACACCACAATGTGTTTATATATAATAATTGAAAATTCTAGATTGGATATTTTTTTCACAGTTTTTATTGCTAAAAAATATGATATTTCTTCAAAACTCCTAAAATAGGGATCAGTGTTGATTCTTGCTTTGACTTCTTATCCAATTAGATACATCATGCTTAGACCCATCTTTATTTTTTTCTTAAGAAAGACCTTTTTTCCATTAAGTTGGGCAAAATCAAGTTTTTTGCCCAAAAATATATACATTAAGGTATATTTTTTTGCCCAAAAGTGAGCAACCCTAGCTGACCTCTAACCTTTAGTCGATCATAAAGAGGAATATGTGTTCCATCAATCGTGCCACACTCTTGGCAATCATGTGATATAACACCATATTCATTAAAATGAGACATTTTGGAGTCTCGATTTATCATGGTGTCTAATTTTAGTCAATTTTTGAATTCATTAAATTGAGACTATGTACTAAATTTAGACTCAATCTCAGTTGAAAATGCTAAATAATTTAATAATCTAGCCAAATCATAGATTGTTGAATTCATTTTGTATGAAATTGAATATCCTATTTAATTGTGTGTGTAACGATAATAGGTTATCAAAAATGTACCAAGATATGGAGCATATTACCTAAGAAAAACTAATACATCCGAAAAAAATCATTGCAAGAATAAAATTACTCCATGAAAATAGAAGCGGCAGTAAATTTGATAACTCCTCTGACGGGGACAAAATTGGACTAAAATACACATATACACTCATTTAAATTCCACCTAGAATGCATATCGTTTCATTTGAAAGAGAAATAATTACCAATTTCAGGAGATTATACTATTTCCAAACAACAAGGCCGTTGAAATACATAGCATTAAAAAGTTAGCATGTATTGTAGCAATCCATTCAATAATTGCTATCAATAGAAAGTATCGATGCATCAAGGATAAATGTACAATTAATGACACTCACAATGTGGACCGCCATTTATACATCAATGATGTAACAAAATTCCCGGCTCCGTTGTATAATATTGAAAGCAACACAATACATCACTATATGGAACTACAAACACTAATCAAATTCTATCTACAAATATGCTATGCGCACATTCAAAGTCTACAATTCCATCCTGTAGATACAAGTTCAGTACATACTTAATAGGATATCCAGTACGGAAGGACAAAAATTCAAATAAGAACATGCACCCCCACCTTTTTTATATTGGTAAAATAACTCCAGTCTCTAAAAACCACAAACACCGTTGAAATCTAATATTCAGCTAAAGATGCCTTGATTATGTCCACCAGTGATTTTGGAATTTTTAATCTAGAGGAGCTTGTCTTTCTACGCAACCTAGGCTTCCAAGCCGTTAAAATACAATCTGTATATACCCAGATTGGTTCAGATTCAGTTTCTTCAACCCAATTATTCCCATGATTAGAATCCCACCCTTGGTACGTTTCCAAGTCCACATGACGTTGGGATGCAGGTTTGTAGTATTGCACTTTAATATCATGAGAATGTTCACGATTCGGATGTAGATTAGTCAATGACACGGCAATCCAAAATGGTCGCAAATCCCCATCAGCAGAACGCACCGCAAATACATACCCTTCCTACACATCTCTACCAACCCGAAACGATTGAGGGGGACAATGACGTCGTTGTCCAATGAGTGGTGGATCCTCTGCATACTCCTCCCTCAATGACCCATCAATCTCATATTCATCCACCATAGATGGAGCATATCTAGATAGTGGCCAGAATCTCTCTCAGGAGAGGTGATTCTTCCAAAGGCATCTCGAGGGCAGCCTTAATACCTCTCCAATAGTACATTATATGCTCATTCTTCCTCCTATATTCACCCGAGAGATCCTCGTTAGCCATAGATTTCCAAAGACTTAGAAACCCAGAGATACCCTTCAGGACCTCATCATAATTCTCATGACGTCGCGGAAGGAGAGGAAGCGGCTATCCACGAGGCAAAATTGGCCTACCATCTGCCGTCACTTTCCACAGCTGAATTCCCCCATCCTCCTTGAGCAACCAATGTCTATTTGTACAAAGAATTTTGTACTGCATCTTTGGCAATCCATCTGAGCCCTTGTAGAACTTGAATTGTTGGCCCTTCGTGTGACCCGTAAGGGCCTCTTTGCCAATGCACAAATATCCTTCTAAAAATCCCTTGAAGTTCGGCACCTCTTCAATGAGGTGTGGAATAATTGGCATTTTCTCAGCATCCATGAATGATTTCATCAAGAGTGGAATCGTTGGATAGCTATTTGACTTGAGTTTGGAGCTCCATCTCCCAAACATTGCGTCAATATCCTTGTGTGTACGACCAACAAGTATGAAGTTGACATACACTTCACGGAAAATACCCATATGAATGAGGAGGGAAAAAAAACAAACACAATTCTATTTTTATTGTCCCTTGTGGCATTATCCAACTGCATTTGGAGAATTGGTGGTAACTGTTTTACAAGAACAAGTTCAACTGGTGGAGCAACAAGGGATCCAAGACACACGTTAGCATCCGCAAGCACAACCTCAGAGTGAAGACAAGCTCTTCCTCCCGTAAATAATTCACGAGAAGAATACACCGGTGGACTCTCTAAGTCCCGAAGTAACTTCGCAATGGATCCGATAGTGTGGTTCGAGTCGGTGGGGAAGATGTTAAGACTATAATGGGCATAACAAACATCTACGTGTCCATGCGCAATCATTCCAGTTATGGCCATAGGCAGTTTCATGAAGGACTCCGTTGCTTTATTCTTGTGAGAAAAATTGAGGAGATGCGGTTTTGCTATGATTCATTTTATCATGCATGACGCACACAACCTCATTAGGTTTTTCTTCCGGGTTCTTCTGGTTCCCATAATACAAAATACGATGAGTCTGTTGAGAGGTCTGATATAACTGCAATTTGACTTCCCACATTTTGTATGCGGAGGACCCCCGTATACAAGCCTTCTTTAATTGCTTGAGGTGGTCGCATCTTCCGCAGCCAACAAATTGTCACGAGGCTTCTTAGTAGAGTATTGTTCAAATTCAGAGCTCCAAATTTGACTAAGACCAGACAAAGATATTGGTTTGAGGCCAAATCTTGAATTTACCTCATTCACTTTGGGCAACACTACATTCCATTGAAAAGAGGCAAGAAGGTGTTTGGAGACGACCTTCTCCCTAGTGCCAAGTGTAGTAGTCTTATTAGGACTGTGATCTGCAGCATCATCAAGTATATCATGCAGAGTAGCAATTGCCTATAGGGTATGAGTCCGAGGCTTCTTTCTACCAGTATTGCCGTGTGCCCCCGCCCGCATCCTATCCTTTGCCTCTCGTTTGTACAGGTAGAATGTGGCTCGGCTAACCCCCATGATAGTACACTATACATTTTGGCATACATCAATTCCATCAAGCGTCACCACATGGTTGCCATTGGAATCCATGTGGATCTGCCTATGTACATCAAGCCAAACATGTTTCTGAAAGAAAACACCTCCAATGTCACGGTAAACTTGGGAGCGAAGTACAAAAATTGAACACCGTGGATATCGTTGAGTACAATTTCTTGGACAAAAAACGGTGTTGGCTACATAGTTGATCGATTGTGTAGTAAGAAGTACTTCCTTCTTTGGTGGGGAAGGACCCTCTACTCTCTGACGAGTGGTTTTATATTGTCGAACACCTACTCTAGGTCTACGACGAAATATTTTGAGAGCTGCATTGTAAATGCTAGTTTGCTCTTGGTCATACAAACTCACGTTGCAAAGAAAGACCTGTCGAGTTGGCCACGCTCAAAGGGCAAACATCCAATTCAATGGAATTTCATTCTCGTCTAAGCATTCAGCAATTAGAATAGCAACATGATCATCTCCAAGTGGCCGACCACCAGTTTCAAGAACAAATCCAAAATCAACACTCTAGCAAAGTCCAATTGCAACATCAGCCCCAGATGAGTTTCGAAGGATAACGCGCTTTGAAAACCACGATGCGTGTGGGAAAGCGTTCCCACTAACTTCCGGAACATAACACCGAATTCGGAAGGAAATGAAGAAAAATTAAAAAAAAAATAGGTAGTTAGTTTAGCTATAGTAGCACAATTAGTTTCATAGAAGAAATAAGGTTATATTGCTGGGCCGGAATCTTTAAAAGAGGTAGTTACAGCGTTTTCCCGGAAGTTGCGAAACCGGAGTATGGCGGCGGCCGGATCCGGAAAAGCCATTATGACGCGTAACAGTATCCGTACAGCGCGTCAGAGATATAACCATACTGCGAGCCGCTGGACGCCAATCTTTTAGGGTTTCCAGCATTTTCAGCTCTCTTCTTCTCCGCTCATTTCCTTAGGGTTTTCACGTCCGGTATTCGTGTGGGACTGTAGATCAGAGGTAGCGTAGCACAAGGGACTTGGTGAGGTCAGTGCGTGCAAGATTTCCGGCCACCATTGTGAGGCGCAAGTTCACGGAGAGGTGGGCTCGGATGGCATGCAAGAAGGGCAAGGCTCCAGCAGGCGGAGCCCTGCTACTACAGAAGGTGACTCTAGAGATTCCAAAACCGGACAAGATCTACAGGGTTTTGAAGAGCTTCCTCGAGATAATGGGGTGTGCAGGCCTTTTAGGGGCACCTTGGGCTTTCCAAAGCGAAGCCATGGTGGCGGAGCTCCTGGGAGAGCTACCAAGCCAGTACGAGAAGCGCGTCCGGGCGCATCCACAGGTCTGGACTACGTCGCTCTAGAGCGACACTTATGGACTCCGGGTAGGAACGATCAAGGTGGCGGAGCGCGACGACAACATCTTGAAGGGCGAGTTCCACGCAAAGGCAAACCCTAAAGACGGGTACGTACTCAGCGACCTCACCGATCCGGATGCGAGGTTAGTGATGGCCTTCTTTAACCCTATTTTCTACCCCGAGAAACCTAAACGGATAGTGGCCAAACTAGCTATTTTAATTCTAAGGTCGATGAGAGGGAAGCTGTCCGTCGATTGGGGAGCCATCATGGACGAGCAGATAGACCGCATGGTGAAGAACCTGCCGAAAGCCCGGAAAACCCCAACCCCCCTCTCCACCTATGTAGCCCATGTGTATGCGAAGCAGCAAATGCTGAGCCCGAACGAGCAGGCCGAGTATGATAGCCTGCTCACCATCCAGTCCTACGGAGGAATGGAGACGGATGAGGAGCAGGAAGTTTCGGAGGACTCTGAGACGGAGAAGCCATCGTCCCCTCTCATACTCAAGAGAAATCGGAAGCGGAGTCGTTCGGTTCAGAAGACTCCGGAAGCCACTGGAACCTGCCGGCCTCTGCCAATAGTAGAAGCTTAGAGTCCGACTGAGGCACCACCACCCGAAGAAGTGGGAGAAGAACGATTCACGACCGCATCAAACCTGGACCAACGTGGGCTCCGAATATCATTGGCGACATTCCGGTGGACGTCAATGAGCTCTGCAGACATATCGTCTAGCGAACCCGGATCTAGGAAGGAGAAATCCGGGAAAGACACGCCATGATCTTGGCCGTCATGGAGGCGGTAGATACGGAATGTTCTGATGACCTCATCCCACGACTCACCTGGATGAAGGCCAAGGAGAGCTCAATCGAGAGGTTGGAGCAGAAAAACACCACCGTCACCCGGACCAACACCCGACTCTGGGCATAGGTACGATAGGCAGAGGCCGCAAGAGATGCAGCACAACATGCGAGAGTTGTAGCGGAAGCGAAGGTCCGAGCAACCACTCAAACCTTAAGAGAGATTCGCGCAGCGCTAGACTTTCCGGTGGATGTAGTCAACCCGGCTCTTCTCTACACTGAGAGCCTAGAAAAGAACAAGAAGCTCAACAGGGGGCAAGTCATCCGGTTCCTTGTGGACCACAGCCGGAAAATGGAGAGCACCTGGACCAAGATGCAAGAGCTGGCGAAAGATCTCGTTGTTGCGGCCTCAACAGTACCAGAAGCTCCAGTTCCTGACGAAGCACCTCTGGCTCCAGACGTTGTAGGTCCATCCGGAACCGGTGCAGGTCCATCCGGATCTCCATCCGGACCGGAAGCCGGATCTCCGCCCTGACCCATAGCGGGTTCTTTGCTCAGACCTGCAGCCGGAACCCCAAAGACCCCTACCGGAGGCTTCAACGACCTCGTGGGAACGCCGGACTTCAACTCTCCGATGAATTGGAATGGGGTGGCATTCCCGAGCACAAAGAGTATTCAAAAGTGGCAGGAAACACTAGAGGATATGCAGATATCTCCATTGACCTTCCGGATTCCGTCAGAGTCTCCTTCTCCGGTACCACCAGTGAAGGCCCCTTTACCCAGAAGCTCTGCAGCGACGCCCATGGTAGTCAGTCCCAGTGGTAGCTTCAGGGACCTCCAGAAGCTCCAAGTCCGAACAGCCGCTACATCAGCCCGGGCCACAACAACTGAAGATCCGGACACGCCTTCCGGACCAAAGACGTAGGTACCTGCCTCAGTACCCGAGCCGCCAGCAACCATTCTGGCACATCCGGAAACCAGCGCAGCACCAGCGGAGCTTATCCCTACGCGCCGTAGCAGTAGGAGGAAGAACCAGGTTACTCCGTAGATAGGGACCTCTAGTGCTTAAGTGTGATAGCGACTAACAATGGGGCTCAGGGTTGCACCAGCCTATCACGAAGTAGACTAAAGAAAACCCTAAATTAAGTTTTGCGTTAGATCCGAGAAAACCGGATCTGAGATCCGGAATTTCTGGATCTGAGTTTTGAATTCCGGATTTCAAGGGATAAGATCCCTTCCATTTTTAGGATAGGATTTTCCGAATTTTCAGCTGATAGGATAAGATTTTAGGATCAAGTGTAGTGGTTACTTAATACCTGAGTCTTAGTCGGCTCAGGGTCTTGTCTTCTCTTTCATGAAGAGTATTTTCTGTTAGTATATTTTCTCTTCTTGAACTTATGCTTAAGGAGTACCAGTTTTGTGAATAGAGGATAAGATCCATTGTGGTTGATGTCTAGTGAATTAGTTCTTGGATGTGAAGTGGTACACGGATTGCAGTTAGTACAACCGGTTGGGATTTGCTTTGGGAGAGCGCTTGGAAAAGCTGAAGGAGAGGTTAGGTAAAGCCTGACGATCCACAGGGACCGGAAGAAGCTTGGAGGGGGAGGGAGGGTACCGTAGGTGGTGAGCCTGGTAGCTCCCAGGGCACGGAGAATCCGTGTGAACCCGGATTCCGGTTGCGGCCGGAATTTCCCCTTACGATAGATGGAAAAGCCTGAGGTGTATATCTAGAAGGAAGTCTAGGTGCAAACCTACCATACGCATCTCACAGAACCACTGAGCATCAACCGGAATGTCGTTGTAGTCCGGACGAGCCTCTGAGTGACCGTATCCGGAAGGCCTTCCGGATAATGTGAGAGAGTGAATCAAATCCGGAAGCAACAAACCAACTACCGGTTAGCGAAGTAGGAAGAGTGGGGTGTCCAACCACTTTAAATTCTGGGGCAGTGGGTGTCTAGCCACTTTAAATCACAAGACAGTGGAGAATCCGGCCACTTACACAAAACAGGATCAGTGGTACCCGGCCACTCGGTTAAAAACTCCGGAAGAAAACTCCGTCTGACACTATCCGGAACCCGGAAGGGTCCGGAAGATGAAAGAAGGGAGATCCGGAATCCGGAAGGATCCGGATTAGTAGATCAAGGGATGAAGAGGAACGCTAACTGGTAGATGATATGAGGATAATAGTTAGTTGTCCTTATCATTTAAAAAAGAAACAATAGGTCTCTGTGGGAACAAATTTAGAGCGGATATTCCGGTTACATTTAGCTCCAATTAAGTGCTATCCGGAGGAATACTCACTCTACGAACTGCAACAATGCACGAGGAATTACCTCACATGCAGCAACACCTGGAGGCAAGGTAGATGGAACTCAGACTACACCATCATATGAGCGCTCTTCCATCTTCAAGATATCACAATGACATGGACAGAGGGTTAGTCATTCAGTTAATTGGCATATTTATAAAGAACGGCTGCAATGAGACGAGAAAGTAACAGAGAAGATACGCTTATCCTTGACATGAGGATAATTGCAGATATAGAAGATTCCAACAGTGAATTAGGAGAACATTCATTGAAAACCACAGTCAGACATTACATCACAATGATGATTCAAACCCGGAGAGGACACACCAAATATACACAACACTTCGAACGAAGACCAACATTCAGAAAATTATTCATCAAATCCGGATCTGTAAAAATATCTCCTTAAATATATAATTGCAAGGAAATAATCTTTTATTATTTTACAAAAATTAACTGCATGAAGCCTCACTGAGATATCCTTGACCCAAGGATAGATCTGCGATTGATATCTCAAAGATATGAGTGCATGAATGACATAGGCATTTTACCACCTAACATAAATCTGATATTTGACAGCCTACATTCACATGCATCTCAGATGATATCAAACTTATAGTCGTTTTTCCTCGATTCGATAGTAACCATCATAAATTAAGTTATTGAAATATTAAATACCATACTTTTGATATCCTTGACTCGAGGATAACACCTTGGTAGGATATACCACCTTTATTGGGCAAAGACTGACCTGACATCAAACCCTAATTCAGCTTATGAACTCATGCAATATATTCATTACAATTTCATCGAACTCCAACAAATTGACATTCGTTATCCTCGACTAGAGGATAAGTGTTATTTCATTATCAATCGCTGTATTCGTACAATACTTTACACTATGATTTCGAATGCACTATGATTCCTTAGTTTTATCCTCGAGTCGAGAATAAGTCTTTTCCATATTTCTTCAAAATGATTCATCTTATCCGATTATGTGAGTTTAGGTTATCCTCGACCTGAGAATAACAGTGCTACAGTGATTCCGTCATATGTAGAGTGTCACAGATAGAGATTTAGTTTATGTGCGAACAAGAACCGCTGCAATGCTCAATGGTCACTAACATTTAATAACTTAAGATGGAGAGACCTTTACTCTTGCGCAGAAAGCAGAGGATAAATCATTGAAATGATCGGTGCGACACATGCAAAAAGAAAATGAAAATGATTTCAACCAACGTGCAAGGAATACAACAAGATAAGAAATAGAGCCACACTTACACTCCTTCCCCAAAAACCTATCCAAGACATTCGTGTCTCCAAAAAAGACCTAGAACAATATAAACCAGTTGAGTATCTTATTGCGCAGAGGCAAGAGCTGAAACACAGAAGTCGAAGCGGAGGCGAGGCACAGAGAGGGAAGAGTTCAAAATGAGTATTTCTAGGGGAAAGTATGAATGTCATGATGAACTTCGGTGCACAAAAAACGGAGGTGGGCGGAAAGACTTTTTCCAATGGCAGCATTTTTGGGTGGGAAAACAATGTATTTTTGTCACAACTTTTAAGGTGATCTTTTTGGGTTCTCAAGTCACTTCAATTTAGGAATGCGACCAACCCAAATAGAACAAAATGAGATTCGTTTTGACAAAATTGGATTTTCTAATGAATAAAAAACTGAAAGTCATATTTGGTTTCATATGTAAAAAAGTAATAAAAATTAACAAAAATCTGCTAATTAGTTTTCAAAAAAATTGATTTAAAAAAAAATAAGCCTAGTAAAATCAGAATCGATTTAAAGAAAATAACTCTTAGAATATTAAAATTTTTAATCTACATAATTTGTTATAGTATTGTTTTCAAATAAGAATTGAAGAAAAATTAATTTTGTCTTTAAAAAAATTGTATATTCATCAAAGCTTTCTTTGTTTCATTAATAAAAAATCAATCCTCTATCAACTTTTGATCACTTTTAAGTAAGATGATAAATGTTTAATGTCACACACAAGAAGAAGAAGAACTCCGGTTCGAAGGGCCGACGTGAATAAAGAGTTTGTTTGTTTTACCACTAAGTCCATGTCCACCGGACTTATGTCATTAATTTTGTTCACAATCTTTGTAAATAAGTTCAGAACCTTAAATTAGGTAATAAGGAAAATTCAATACAATATGTATTTATTTTTAAACAAAAATCAATCTTGAATACAACTGAAAATATTTTTAAAATGTTGGTTGAAATTGTTGTAGAATCTAAACCAAGCCTCTACAATATATCTTCACAAGAATGGTATAAAAGAACACCAAAAAATTAGATAAATCAAATTATCAATTAATGAAAAAATTAAACGTAAGACAAAGAGCAATTATATGGAAGCAAAATATCACATGCAAATTTTTAAAACAAAAATATTTATTACAAAGACGAACTCACATTGTACTCTTTTCTATACCAAGATAGAATTTAACTATAAAATGATATCAATATTACTAAATATCATATTGTTATAGACTTGATTTAAAAAAAAACCAATTGTTGTTGAATCATTCCATGCTTTTAAAAATGTATATTTCATACTACATATATAAAAACTATAATGAAATGATTTTATAAAATATTAGATGAAATTAAACTTTGTAGCTTGTTTTAGCTCTTGTAGGAAATATATACTTAACCCCTAAAGGCAAAAATCTCCTTGGAGGAGATTTCTTGAGTTTGGGCAATTACCTATGATTCAAAAAATCTATGTTTATGTTTTAAAATTTTATACTAGGTTTTCCTTGGTCAAAGCTTTGTGGAGGTGTTTTTATTATGTTTCTTGGATTTGTGGTTCGGAAGTTAGTACCACTGAAAGTTAAAAATATAGACTCCGCGCAACTCCAAATTGTTCATAGAAGTTTCTATTGACATTTAGATTTTACACACATAATAAGAATATTTTCTTGTTTGCAGATGTACAAAAACAAAATTTGTCTTCGGGTTTCAAAATAATTTTAACCCAAGTCAAACATTTTCACACATTTATTACCAAGGAACACAAAAACATCTTCTTTTCCTCATAAACCTTCTAGATCCTCATATTTTTTGAGTTTGATTTATTCTACTACAAGATGTGAAGTTAACCTTGTTAGTGACTGTCTAGATCAATATTCTAAATCATATTTAGTTTAAAAAAACCACAAAACGTGAATAATTGACCTTTTCTGAACTCCCAATCATTGCATAATGTTTTTGAATATGCTACACTCCTTCTTTACCTTGAAATATTGGTGTATAAGGAACTAGAATCATGCTAAACATAATGGTAATGCATATAAAATCCCATGAATAGTGCAAGTATTTAACAACAAGTGAAGTCAAAGTTTGCTGATGCACTCAACGCAGGGAAGAAAATTAACCGTTTTCCTTCTTCAAACGCTAAAATCTTTTAGTCCGTGTGGTCAATGTCAATGAAGTTTTGTAAGTTGATTACTTGGTAAGTATTTTTTAAGATTCTACGATAAAATTTAGAAATACAAGTATTTGTTTCCTTTGTTACTCATTGCATTCGAATCAACAGCTTAGAAGCGATTTTGGTGTGAAATTGACTAGGAACTTTTATTGGGGTTAAGTAGTATTGAAGTATTTTGTACACCTTAAGTGGTTCAACAAAGGTTGATTAGCCAAGAGATAGTTGACATTAAAACTTACTTCGAGTATGTTAGAGTCATCAAAGTATAGGTGTTGAATGCTAAATCAATCTCAAACAATGCAAGCACTACAAAAACTCGTCAAGTTTGCGTTGAATAACAATTTTGAAGTGACTATACGAAAAATTATCTCCGAATTATTTAACTGAATTTATAATTCTTTCACTTTCCATTCATTTAAATTTTAAAACAATCAATATTCATCTCAAAGAGTGTTAAAATAGATAAATTTAAGTAATGTAAACCTCTTCTAAAGTATGTAATGCAAACAAACTTAACCTTGATCAAAATGATTTTACTTAATTAAATATTCATAAATCTAAAATATGTTACTTTTTTAATAACCGTATATTTCTAAATTATTGAATGAAAATATGCATAACATGTGATCATGCTTGCTCAATCTATCAATTAAAAAATACCTTTAGCTTTATGAATATTAGCTATTACACTTAAACAAGTTATTTAAGAAATTCACGAATGTAATCTTCGACTAAAACCTTGATCTCGAGGATTCAAGGAAAACCTATATTTAGCTGAACTTATACAATTCATCTAGTTCATTGAATTCACTTACTATCTGTTTATTCAATAAATTCACTTATCCATTTATAATCACTAAAGAAAATTCATATTAAAAGTTGAAGTATTCAAAATAAATTGGTAAGAGAGATGTTTATTTTTTAAGAAAGTGTTGAGCCTTGTGTATACAACCTGTCCCGAACCCTTATCGGGCTGCCTACGTACCTAGCTCATCTTGGCCAGGATCAGGGACTCACGTAGTTCTGCTACGTGGGTGAGGGCAGTTGCTGAGTGAGGGCAGTTGCTGTAACCGCCCAACCTCATCCAACCCTAAACCGAGCTTGTACAAGCTGTCGGCTTGACACTCCCCCTGCTCGGTGACATGTAAGGGTTGAGTGGACAGGGAAGAGTGGAGTGGACATGGGAGCAACAAGTTGGTTTCACGAAGCGACCCCCCAGGTCGGCGGAGCTCCCCCCTTTATGTCTGTGTCCGAGCTCCCCCTGATTTCTCCGTCCGCGCTCCCCCTGATGTCTGGGTGCGTACTTGGGCTAAGGATCGGAGGTTCAGAGAGCGAAGATGTTTCCAATGCACTGAGGGCGGGAGCGTCTTTGTGAAAATGTCGGCCAAATTGTCCGCAGAGGTCACCTTTTCGATTGTGATGTTGCCGTGTTGAACTTGCTCCGCTGAGTAGAAGATTTTAGGCGAGAGGTGTTTGGTATTCTCTGTCTTAATGTAACCGGCGGACATTTGATGCCGCGCGGCGTCATTATCTTCAAAGATCTTAGTCGGCTTGGCGTCAATGTGGATCGCAGCTAGCTGACAGATATCTTTTGACAAATTTCTTATCCATATGGCCTCCTTCGTAGTGTCGTATAGTGCAGTCAATTCAGCGTGGTTCGAAGACGTCGCTACTGTCGGTTGCAGCTTAGAGCTTCACGAAATCGGAGACGCCCCCATAAGGAAAACGTACCCTGACTGGGAGCGGCCCCGTTCTGGCGCAGATAGGTATCCAGCGTCAGCGAAACCCTCCAGAGCGGTGTCGTTCTTCTCGAAAAGAATGCCGAAATCTTTAGTGCCGTTTAGGTATCGCAGAAGGTGTTTAACGCCGCGCCAGTGTCGCATGGTGGGCTCCTTGCTATGTCGAGAAAGTAGATGTGTAGCAAATTTTATGTCTGGTCGTACATTGATCGCGAGCCATGAAACTGACATGATAGCTTTGACGTAAGGGAATTCCACGGGTAAGATGTCTTCATGGGGCCGCCGTGGCCCGTATTCGTCTTTGTCTGGCTGTAGGGTGCGGACAAGGAGTGGGGTAGGGAGAGGATGAGACGCGTCCATCGCGAATTTCTTGAGGAGTCTTTCTGTGTAGGTTTTCATATGCCTAAGGACAGAACCGTTGCTCAAATGTTCGAGTTCAACGCCCAGACAGCCGGGTGTCCGTCCATAATCTTTTACTGTAAATTCCTTTTTCAAGAGTGTAACTGTGAGAGCAACAGCTTCGCGTGTACCAAAGATATTAATGTCATCGACATAAATCGCTAAAAGGACTAAGTGGTTCTTCTTGCGATCAACGAAAACACAAGGAGAGAATTTGCTGACCTGAAATCCCGAGGCAGTCAAGTACTGCGTAAGATGTTCATACCACAAACGGCCACTCTGTTTTAGGCCGTATATGGCCTTGTGGATCTTAACGACTTTATCCGGCATACGTTTTCTCTTGTTCTGCAAGAGTGAGTTGCCAAGAACAGTCCGTGAGAGAGGTGCAAACGACACACGTTTATGCTCGATCCTCACTTGTGGTTTCGCAGCCAGCCCGTTACCAGTGAGTGCAACGTCAGGCGGAGCTGGGGACACACCCTCATCCATCAGTCCTTCAGGTATTTCCATGTAGAGATCTTTGTCGATGTTTCCATATAAATATGCAGTTACGACGTCCAGTAACCTGAAGGTCAGACTTTCTCTTACAGCGAAAACAATGAGTAATCTGAATGTTAAAACATCGATAACTGGGCTGTAAGTGAAGTCGTAGTCAGTACCATATTTCTGGGTGTAGCCTTTCGCTACAAGTCTCGCTTTATATCGAATGGTTTCGCCTTTAGAGTTCAATTTCCGTGCGTAAACCCATTTGGAACGAATAGGTTTCATGGCAAGCGTCCTCTCCTGGGGCTTACCGAAAACCATCCTGTCTTTCATTGAGCCGAGCTCAGTGTGCATGGCTTTCTCCCAGGCGGGCCATTCGTGTGATTTTCGAGCTTGAGTAACGGTCTTCGGTATGTCGGTTTGCGTTTGAATATGCAGGACCGTATCCAGGATCAAGCTATTCTCTGGTGGTAAGTGCCTTCGGTTCCATATGTGCCCTGTGAACGCAATACTGTTGGCATTCTCGGCACTTTGTTGGTCGTCCTGTTCGCCCTCGGTTGGTGGCTTTGGGTCAGTCGGCTCTGTGAATTTCGGCTTGTTTTTCGAACCGAGAGGGCGCCCCCGCTTGCGCTTGACCACTGAGATATTCGCTGGTGTTGGATCCGGTGCTATGCGTGCAGGCATGTGTTGAAGTTGGAAGTATGGAGTTTTGGAGATCTCTGAGGTATTTGCAAACGAATCCGGCAACCTCCGGGCCAGGTCTCGTAGTCGTAATATCCTTCTTACTTCGCTGTCACTTCGTAAGTCTGGATAATCATCATGCTGCCGAGAATGCCAATCGATGTCAAGTATTGTTGTTGGAATGCTCTGTTCCAGGGCAAGGGTAGGGAATGACTGTTCGTCGAAGTGACAGTCTTTAAAGCGAGCTCGAAAGAGATCACCAGTTGTTGGTTCCAGATACTTAATCAAAGAGTTCCCGATGTTGCCAACATATATCCCCTGCTTCCGCTGAGGACCCATTTTCTGACGTTTCGTGGGGTCTAAAGGAACTTCAACTGCGCAACCGAAGTTACGTAAATGACTAATACAGGGTTTATTCCCTGTGGCAAGTTGGTAGGGACTGATGTGATTACCGGCGGAGGGGCGGAGACGGATCAGGTCAGCAGCATGCAAGACGGCATGTGCCCACGCAGTAAGTGGCAAGTTGGATTTTAATAGTAAAGGTCTGGCAATCCACTGCAATCGTTTAATGAGATTTTCGGCTAGGCCGTTTTGGAAATGCACTTCTGGCAGTGAAACTTCGAGTTTGATACCAACCGCTGCACAGTACTCAGTAAACGTTTTAGAGGTAAACTCCCCCGCTCCGTCCACTCTCAGGTTTTGCACGTTATAATCTGGGAACTTGACTTGTATGCTTATCAGCTGAATAAGGATCTTAGCAAATGCGTGATTTCTTGTGGATAGCACATTGACTTCAGTCCATCTGGAGGTAGCATCGATCATAACCATAAAGTAACGAAAAGGGCCTGATGCAGGGGAGATGGGGCCGCAAATATCAACTTGGACCCGCGTAAGAAATTGGTATGTGTCTTTGTCTTTGAGTTCACGGGCCGGTTGTGTAATCAGTTTTCCCCGGGAGCATGCTATGCAGGATTCTGGGAGTTTGTTTCGTATTTTAATGTCTTCTGCAGCAGATCGCAAGGTATGCTGTAACATCTTAAAGGAAGGGTGGCCGAGACGATCATGCCATAGACATGCATCCTGGGGTGTGGGATATAAAACAGCAATGAACTCAGTTGTTTTGATTTCAAAATCTATTAGGCCAGTGCGGCTGTAGTAAAACTTCTCGGCTACATTACTGTCGTGATCTGTAAGTACTTTATATTTCCTGTTTTCGTCAAATATGTGTGTGTGAAGTTCATATCCACTATTAAAGACGTCAGCCTCACATAGGACTTGTCTTCTTGCTGTTGGGATAAAGAGGGCGCGTTCTGAATAGATGCGTGTCCCGCCAGGTAGTATAAAGGTCGCTGGTCCAGAACCATTGACGATGAGGTCGATGCCGCTCATAGTTGCAATATTGTAAATTACAGGTTCAAGTTTAGTGAAATATTGTCGTTGTTTTAATACAGTGGAAGTGGCGCCTGAATCCAGGATCATGGTGGAGTTAGAGTCTTTGATGTCCTGGTTTATCATTCCCAAGATGGAGTCGTCAGCCTCCAACTCATCCAGGTAATTATATTCGTCGTCTACCTTCTTGTCCTTGTGATTCTGTGTCTTTACGTGCGTATTCGTTTTTCTACCACCACGCCATGGTGAGAGATTATTACTTGTTCTGTACTTTGCAACTACATCGTCGGGTGTTCGACAGTCCTTAGCAAAATGCCTTTTCTTGCCGCATTTAAAGCATCTGCTAGGGAGTTGGTCGCGGAAGCGTTTTGTTTTGTAAGTTGTTGATTTCAGAGTTGAATGAGGTGCTTTGCGGGCGCCCTTGTGCTGTTGCTTCCAAGGTTGCTTCCTGCGACTGTCATGATGACGCGGTTCTTCTATTTGCTTCGGATCTTTTGTATAATTCAACTCAGGAAGTGGCTTTGTGCCTGCAGGTCGTTGGTTATTGATATCTTTCGCCAGATTGTTATACTTCTCGTTTTCAGTCAGGTATAACAGCAAATCTTGAGATGCTTTGTATTTAATCACCATCAATGATTCTCGCAGCATCATCCGGTGTGGACCCATCGTGGATAAAATTTTATAAATTATCTGCTCTTCAGTGACTGGTTTCTCACAATATTGTAATTTCGCGACAAGCGTGAACAGTGCGGCTTTAAACTCTTCAATCTTATCGAAGTCCATGTATCGCAGGTTGGACCATTCCGTCCAAACTTCAGGAAACAAGATCTCCTTCATGGTTTCAAAGCGCTTTTTGATCTCTGCCCACAACTCATAGGGCTGCTCGAACTGATACATTTGGAGAGCAAGCGCATCCTGCAAGCGGAGGCGAATATATAAGTTAGCAGTTTTCAATTGCTTTAGTGTAAAGTTTCTTGCCGTGACTGGGATTTCGTGGGTCGGATCCTCAGCTCTCTGCTTCGTATGTTCCTCGTATTGGGGGTCAGGCATTGGAGGAATTAGTATCTCATCTAAGTTCTTACTGGCGAGAAATTGGGACATGTTAAGTGTCCACATAATATAATTAGAGCCGTCAGTTGCTAAGGATCTGAAACCAGGATCGGAGCGATTTGGGGGTGTTGTATCAGTCGCCATTGGGTTATATATAACGAAATAAAAATTGACAGAAAAAAATGGGGAATGCGAGCAGTGCTGATAACGTGTTGAGCCTTGTGTATACAACCTGTCCCGAACCCTTATCGGGCTGCCTACGTACCTAGCTCATCTTGGCCAGGATCAGGGACTCACGTAGTTCTGCTACGTGGGTGAGGGCAGTTGCTGAGTGAGGGCAGTTGCTGTAACCGCCCAACCTCATCCAACCCTAAACCGAGCTTGTACAAGCTGTCGGCTTGACAGAAAGAAATTATATTAATAATCATTTACAAGATAGGATTTAAAAAAAATTGTATTCTAATGATATATTTTAGGAACTCAAATTATGAATAACAATATCAAATTTAATTGGATCATAATGATCTCAATTCTCATGATTTCTCCAAAATATTGCCGTATTAATAGCCATTTTGACTGTCTAAAATAACAAAAAAATTGAATATTACTACTCTTGATGGAATAATATATCTTCATTTGGCGATTTTTCCCTTTGGGGAGAGGTTTGTATACTAAAAAAGTACTTAGTATTGTAACAAATGGTAAATTTGTAAACTAGTTCAAATGATGAGAATCAAATATAATAAATTATTATCATATTCATTATATTGAGACAGTTTTAGAATTTTGAGACTTTTTGCCGATAATTACAGCAGCTATTTTGAGCTAATTCATGCATTTGTTCACTTTCTAATTATAGTTTATCCTTGATTCGCGGATAACTATTCCAATTATAATTAAAAGTTTAATTAAAGTAGAAGATTAATCAAGAAATCAATTACAAATATAAGATCAACATAAAATGAGACTGTGAAAAGTTTTAATATAACGAATATGTCGTACTAAATAAGTTATTGTACTAAATAAGTTATTGTACTAAATATGTTAATATCTTGCACTTAATTAGAATTTTTAAACTATGATAAATGATATGAATCATTTTTAGTTACTTCCTTATGTTTGTAAATTCTAAAGAGTTAAACATGATTTGAATTGAATTTCTATGTTTTGTTTAGTGTGATAGTCAATTGCAGTGTATTGAAAACTAGAAAATAGTATAAAGTTGTAATAATGCCTAAATTGTATAATGTAATATAATGTGAATTTGAAAACTATTCATGGATCATGGTGTCTATAATTCTTTGTCTTTTCTATCTTGTGACTTAAGTCTTATTTGGTTTCTTATGATTGCTATTATAAAACTACAGTAAATCAAATACATGTAGTTTCTTTTTAAATGACTTAAATAAAATCCATTGGTTTGTTATGTTTGTATTGTGTATCATAAGTTGTAAGAAATTTTTAATTGTCAGTTGCAACTTTAAATTTGAAATGTAACTTTTGGACCACTTTGAAAGATCAAGTGCAATGTCAAATTCAGGAAAAACCTTTGTCGTGTAATATGTACAGTTTTTTAAAAATTGTATAAGTTAAGTATATTATAATTCAATTGAATGAGGTATACATGATGATTTTTTAATAAAGTCTTGCATCTTATAATTCATAATCCAAGCATTATAAAAGAGAATAAAATGATTCACGTCATTTGTAAGAATTAACCAATGTACACCTAAATCACAATTTCACACATGATTAGGAGAAGATAAAGTTATTTCACATTGATAGTAGAAATCGTCAGTTTACAAATTTAAATAAACAAATAATAAACAATTCTCATCATATATACACTTTACAACTTTTTTAATGTAATACAATAAATTTTGAATGAATTACAAAAAATTCACAGAATCAATAGTCTTTAAAATTGATGAACATCATTTTATACTTAAAAAGGATTTGCAATCCATGCTATAAATGGTCTTCGTCAATCATAACTACTTACAAACTTAAAATTTACATCATGAAATTGACACATATGAAAAACAAAAAAAAACATATTAAATCAAAGATAATATAGATCCGCTCAAAGAGTCCTAATTTGATTCACAATGTCTATAATAGCTGTTTACAAAGTTTACAAATCATTCTTGCTACAATCAAATGGATGGATGAAAACGTCACATATTCAATTAAATTCACAAACATTCATTCACCGAAAAGCGTAGTGAAGGAACGCGTCATCTCGGTGTAGTTTCTGAAATGGAATTTATTGGACATTCATCTGTCGCACCGCTTTAAAATTAGGTTTCTATCGCGTTCAAAAGAAGGCAAAAAAGTGGAAAATTCACCAATCCCTTCACTTTTTCCTAAGGTGAACGAGGGCGTGACACCTCTCTCGCTCTCTCTCTCAAATTTTAATTTGTTGAAAATTATTGCTACAAATTTATTGGCTGTGTTTGTAGCAACAATTGGTATGTGATAAACCTAATGAATTGTGTGCACACTCTAGTTCTCATCGGTTTTGTGCGGCGCACGGTGGTGTTCACCTTGGTTTTGGTGCCCAACATGGCGGAACGCATACATGTTTCGATGCTTTCGATGCTGTCCATACGTGACAAATACAACCTGTTTGTGCTCTTGTTTGTGCTGTTGGATTTTTGTGCCGTGCTAGAGTTTATGTTATCATGTTGTGCATACATGGATAGCTTAAGAGTTTGCACTTAGTTTTTTGCTGTCAATGTGTGACATCAATAACAAGATGGAGCTGACTGAAGACACCTTGCATACAGATTAATTCTAACTTCCTGTTTGATTTTTTCCATGGGTGTAGGTGAGGTCACTCCTTCACATGTGGAGCGAAAAACTGCAACTCTTATTACTCTTCTTTCTTTCTGGTGCATTGTAAGTAGTTGCTCCACCTATTTTGGTTTGAATGGCTCGGTTGGTTTGTATAGATCCCTTCCTCTCCTTGGTAGTCGTTTTCATTTTGTGAGACTTGTATGGTTGTTCCAAAAAACCTTTCCTATCTGTATGGCTTGTGTATACAATGTATAGGTTTACATGGAAACAAACCTTGTTTTTTAAACTCTGCTTTTGTTAAAGAAGGCACTTGTATCTGAAATCATTTGACTAATTACCGCCCACTGACCCTGTACAGTTTAAGTACATAACAGGTTTGTCTGTTCTTGTATTTTGATGATCCATAGACTATTTGTTTATAGTCTCTATTTGGTCTCTATGCATCTGAAAATGACATGTTGATACAAGAACTTGGTCGAAAGTGATGTGAAAAGATCTGTAAGTCTCTCTCTCTCTCTCTCTCTCTCTCTCTCTCCAACTTGCTAGGGTTTCATTGTATCTTCTCCTTCACTCTCTGTCTGTGTGTGCACGAGTGTGCGGTTTGTGTGCGTGTGAGTGCGAGTGTGTGCGCGTGTGTGTGCGTATCTATGTGAGTGTTTGTGTAGTTTCAGGTGTATGAGGGTGAGTTTCAGGTGTGTGTAGGTGAGTTTCAGGTGTGTGTAGGTGAGTCTCAGGTGTGTGTGTGTGAGCCTTAGGTGAATATGTGCGTGTGAGGTCGTGATTGTTTGCGCTTAGGGTTTGAAGGATTCTAAAATTAGATTCACTTCAACGAGGGTTTTGATAGTGTTTTGCAAGGTATTCAAACTGTTTAGGTCTCGGAGGTTTAGATTGTCTCAGCGAGGGTTTCGATTGTCCTGCGAGGATTTTCTCAGGCTGTAGACGTGAACGAAACCCTAATTTTATAGAGCTTCCCGACACATCGACAATGCACGGCGACTTCGTAAACCACAGCTTCTCGTTGGATTTTTTTCCATACACTCCAAGTAAGTTTATGATACATTTTTTAATTTTGCGTTGCGCGTTTCAAACTTCATGTGATTTTGTGTGTATATCATTGTATATATGCGTGAGTGGAGAAGTACTGTAACCATTGTTTGTAAGTTTGTATTCATAATCTCTATGTGGGAGGTGTCTTGTATGTGAGCGGTGAGCGGTGAGCGGAGAGCGGTGAGCAGAAAATTCAGCTGTAGAGAGCGGAGAATATTCAAATATTCCAAGAATATTTGTGGTATATTCAAATATTCTCTGAATATTTGATTTATTTTAAGAAACTTTTACATTTTTACTATAAAAAGTAATATCTAGGACCTAAGACCATGGAACCATTTTTGCTAGGATTTTTGAAGATCCTAGTACTTCCTCCCCTCTTTGCCTTAAATGTTTATTTTCGTTGGCAAACATGACTACTTTTTTTGGATTTGAAAACCCATAATGATTGTCTCTCTCTGTCAATGATGCTTAGTTTTTAGAAATTGGAAAGACATTGGCTATTACAATTGTCGGGATAGCGAACACTAGTGAAGATGAGATTGTGTCCTCAGAAAATGTCTACATACTATCAGGATTGATAGAAGATGAGATTGATAGGGAAGAAGCGGTTGTTGTGCCTCCTATAGAGGACTCTCATGATACAAATTGTGGTACCTTAATCAAGCTTAAGAGGGCATGAGCGGAGATGATTGATTTGAAAGACGCAGAGCCTATTGTGGAGGAAGGAGATGATGATGTAGAAGTTCATCCTAAAATACTCAAGGCATACCATAGAGCTATTCTTCCTCCACCAAACATCGCCTAGTTGATGATTCCATTACAAAAGAGGAAGAGAGACTACTCATGCCTATATTCTACAATGTGTATTCTAGAATCACAGCATATTACTAGATAGTATGAAGAAACTCCCTCATGGTGTCCACATAAGGGCCTTGTGCCATCTAAAAAGAGGACAAGGAAGTAGAAATAAAAAAAGGATCAAAATAAATGCTCCATACTAATGTAGCTCTCATCAAAATCCCACTTCACGATAATAGGGTAACTTCTACAAATAATTCTTCTTCTTCTTCTTATCCTTCTAATCTTCCTCTTCTATTCTTCTTTTCTTCTTCTACTTCTACTTTTCTTCTTCTGCTACTTCTACTTCATCTGCTTCTTCTTCTCCATCTACTTCTTCTTCATCATCTGCTTCTTCTTCTCCATCTTCTTCTTCATCTTCTTCTTCTTCTTCTTTGTCTTCTTCTTCGTCTTCTTCATCTTTGTCTTCTTCTTCTTCTTCTTCATCTTCTTCTTCTTCTTCATCTTCTTCTTCTTCTTCATCTTCTTCTTCATCTTCTTCATCTTCTTCTTCTGCTTCTTCTTCTTCTTCTTCTTCTTCTCCTTCTTCTTCTTCTTCTTCTTCTTCTTCTTCTTCTTCTTCTTCTTCTTCTTCTTCTTCTTCTTCTTCTTCTTCTTCTTCTTCTTCTTCTTCTTCTTCTTCTTCTTCTTCTTCTTCTTCTTCTTCTTCTTCTTCTTCTTCTTCTTCTTCTTCTTCTTCTTCTTCTTCTTCTTCTTCTTCTTCTTCTTCTTCTTCTTCTTCTTCTTCTTCTTCTTCTTCTTCTTCTTCTTCTTCTTCTTCTTCTTCTTCTTCTTCTTCTTCTTCTTCTTCTTCTTCTTCTTCTTCTTCTTCTTCTTCTTCTTCTTCTTCTTCTTCTTCTTCTTCTTCTTCTTCTTCTTCTTCTTCTTCTTCTTCTTCTTCTTCTTCTTCTTCTTCTTCTTCTTCTTCTTCTTCTTCTTCTTCTTCTTCTTCTTCTTCTTCTTCTTCTTCTTCTTCTTCTTCTTCTTCTTCTTCTTCTTCTTCTTCTTCTTCTTCTTCTTCTTCTTCTTCTTCTTCTTCTTCTTCTTCTTCTTCTTCTTCTTCTTCTTCTTCTTCTTCTTCTTCTTCTTCTTCTTCTTCTTCTTCTTCTTCTTCTTCTATTTCTTCTTCTTCTTCTTCTTCTATTTCTTCTTCTTCTTCTTCTTCTTCTTCTTCTATTTCTACTTCTTCTTCTTCTTCTTCTTCTTCTTCTTCTTCTTCTTCTTCTACTTCTTCTACTTCTTCTTCTTCTTCTACTTCTTCGTCTTCTTCTTCTTCTTCTTCTCCTTGGTCTTCTTCTTCTTCTTTTTCTTGGTCATCTTTTCTTCTTCTTCTTCATCTTCTTCTTCTTCTCCTACTTCTACGTCTTCTTCTCTTCTTCTTCTTCTTCTTCTTCTTCTTCTTCTTCTTCTTCTTCTTCTTCTTCTTCTTCTTCTTCTTCTTCTTCTTCTTCTTCTGCTTCATCTTCTTCTTCTTCTTCTTCTTCTTCTTCTTCTTCTTCTTCTTCTTCTTCTTCTTCTTCTTCTGCTTCATCTTCTTCTGCTTCTTCTTCATCTTCTTCTTCTTCTTCTTCTACTTCTTCGTCTTCTTCTTCTTCGTCTTCCTCTTCTTCTTCATCCTCCTCTTCTTCTTCATCCTCCTCTTCTTCCTCTTCTTATGATTCAACTCGTCCACTTCTACTTCTATTTCTTCTACTCGCGACAAACAACCCTCTCGGAAACAAGACGTACACATCCAAAAATACTTTAAAAACAAATACAAACAATTTTTAGTTCTCACCAAAAATCCGGTTGCCTCTAACTTTCAATATAGAACTCGGATTCCAAATCCAAGGATAGATTTGCATTCAAAAGTGCCTAATTAGTCTGTTTTTATATGAGATGCCAAGTTTTTTTAAAAAGTAAAAAAAAAGTCAGTCGAAGCTCTACAAATGACCCTCTCGGAATTGAGACGTACACATCCAAGAATACTTGGAAGACAAATACAAACAATTTTATGAATTCTCACCAAAAATCCGGTTGCTTCTAACTTCCAAAATAAAACTCCAATTCCAAATCCAAGGATAGATTTGGATTCAGAAGTGCCAGACAAGTTGGTATTGATATGTGATGCCAAAAATTTTGAAATAAAATAAAATAAAAAAATCGGCCAAAGCTCCTCAAATGACCCTCTTGGAAACGAGACGTACACATTCAAATATACTTGGAAGACAAATGCAAACAATTTTTTGAATTCTCACCAAAAATCCGGTTGCCTCTAACTTCCAAAATAAAACTCCGATTCCAATCCAATGATAGATTTGGATTTAGAAGTGCCTAAATAGTCGGTTTTGATATGTGATGCCAAAAATTTTGAAAAAAAAAATATAAAAATCCGAGAGGAAGGCTTTGGGACAGTACCTCATTGCGGCCCAACTCTGGGGATGTCACCCTCTCGGAACGAGAGGGTGACATCCCTGAAGTTAGGCCACAATGGGGCCCCACCCCACGGTGCCCTCCTCGGGTACAAGAAGTCACTATAGAGTTGGGCCTCATTGCGGCCCAACTTTGGGAAATACCCCTCTCGGCACGAGAGGGTTACTTCTGTGAAGTTGGGCCGCAATGGGGCTCCACCCCACGGTGCACGTCTCGGAAACGAGAAGGTCACTATGAATTAGGCCCCATTGCGGCCTAACTTCAGGGATGTCACCCTTTCGTTCCGAGAGGGTCATTCCCCAAAGTTGGGCCGCAATGAGGTATTGTCTAATAGCGTTCCTCTCGAATTTTTTTATTTTTTATTTTTCAAAATTTTTGGCATCACATATGAAAATCAACTTACTTCATCTTCGGTTAGTGCTCATTGCGGCCCTACTTCACAAAAGTAACCCTTTTGGAACGAGAGGGGTATTCCCCAAAGTTGGGCCGCAATGAGGCCCAACTCTATGGTGACTTCTTGTACCCGAGGAGGGCACCGTGGGGTAGGGCCCCATTGAGGTACTGTCCCCAGAGTTGGGCCGCAATGAGGTACTGTCCCATAGTGTTCCTCTCGGATTTTTTTTATTTTTTACTTTCAAAAGTTTTGGTATCATATATCAAAGCCAACTAATTAGGCACTTCTGAATCCAAATCTATCCTTGGATTTGGAATCGGAGTTCTATTTTGGAAGTTAGAGACAACCGGATTTTTGGTGAGAATTCATAAAATTGTTTGTATTTGTCTTCCAAGTATTTTTGGATGTGTACGTCTCGTTTCCGAGAGGGTCATTGGTGGAGCTTTGGCCGATTTTTTATTTTTTATTTTCAAATTTTTTGGCATCACATATCAAAACAGACTAATTAGGCACTTTTGAATCCAAATCTATCCTTGGATTTGGAATCGGAGTCCTATTTTGCAAGTTAGAGGCAACGGGATTTTTGGTGAGAATTCTTAAAATTGTTTGTATTTGTTTTCAAAGTATTTTTGGATGTGTACGTCTTGTTTCCGAGAGGGTCATGTGTGGAGCTTCGGCCGACTTTTTTATTTTTTTTATTTTTTCAAAATTTTTGGCATCACATATCTAAACCAACTAATTAAGCACATTTGAAGTGAAATATTTCCGCAGGTTTTGAACCGGATTTACAAGTTGGAAGTTATAGGCAATTTTGTTTTGGATGGCAATTTGGATTATGATTGTTTTTGTCTCTCTGTTGTTGGAGCTAAGAGTATTGTTGTATGGGTCTTAGAACAAGTGAGCATGTTGAAAGGCCCATATTCTTAAGTTTTTTTGCATATGTAGTTCGTAGTTGCTTTCCTTTTTACACCTAAAAAATACATGGAATACAACTAGTTTTATATGTTCCAAGTCAAAATCTTTTGAAAGTTATTTTTTTGGAGTTTAACCTTGACTTGAACCATTATGGAAGGATTTTCGTTAACTTTCAAAGCCCATACCCCCTCACAAACCTTCTCAATACCAATCAAATATCGAAAGAATTACAAAGGGATTGGAATAAGTCTACATATTATCCATTGTAAATACGACGACGTAGTGACAATAAATCAAAATCTTGGACTTTAACAAGTTTGGTTACCAAAAAGGTGAGTATACTTCAAATCTCTAAACAAAGATCCATTGGAGAAGAACTTTGTTTCTAGTAGTTGCACTTCATTAATTTCAATTTTAATAGCGTATATATAAGTTTTTGCAGGTAGACAGCTTGTGTTCACTTAGCTCATGTAGTTAGAGAGGCAAAGGATAATCCGCCTCTCGTCAAGAGGACGGGGTTATTGTATGTAAGAGGGCATATATGCTCAATTGGCATCATTATTCATTTATTTCTTTCTCAATTTTTGACTCACTAAAACTAGATAGGACAATGGAGAAATCAAAGTGTGGTATGGAGATGAATGAGGTCATCTCAAAGTTCATTAGTTTGGTGATTGCAAGTAATTTTGAGGTAGAGCCAAAATGCTTTCCAAGAGCTCAAGGTTGGTTTGCATACCAATGTCACTTACAATGCAAATGAGGATTCGTTCCAGGCTCTCAAATCATTGTTAACACGCATCTCACACGTCTTTGAGAGGATAGGGTGTTAGATCCATATGTTTGGGTGACTAATTATTTTTTGTCTTCCAGCTTCAAGTGATATTGCTTTCAATCACACCTTCTTCAATAAATTAGTTGAAAACTAAAGTATGTTTTGTTACAATTTGATTGATAATCTTCCCATGTCTTTTTTATATGGCTATGACATGTAAACACAATATTATAATTAACAAGTGGATCCCCATTGTCTCCAACAGTACTAGGGTATTATCCATTGATTTAAACATATTAGTTGAACTAAAGTAATTATGTACTAAACAAAAATAACTTAACTTAATCTAAAATTGCAATTTAGCTGAAACTAACACTGTAACTCAACTTACATTTAAGGAAGGGAGAAACACTCGGTCATCGTTGGATTCCCTCATTGGATATATTCCATAATATGATTTATCAAATTGATCATAAAAAATAGAGGTATGTATCAATGATGACGTCACTCTTTATTAAATCGTAGATGATGATGTCAGCCCTAATTTCTATAAATAAATAAATAAATAAATATTTGAATTAAAAAAATTCTAATTTCCTAAAAATAAACCACCATAATAGGGGCCTCTTAGTTCATTAAGTCCACAAAAAACCCTTAAAAGTGTGCTCTCTTTTTCTGCTCACCACTCTCCGCTCTCTGCTCACCGCTCACATACGAGATTTTCCCTCTCTGTGTGTATGTGTGCTCGTTTGCCTGCGTTTTGCATGCACTGAACTATTGCTTAACTAAAAAAACAACCATACCTGAGAATCAGTTTATCCTTGAGCCGAGGATAAACTCCTTGTCATGGTTCACATAATCTGTGTGTGTATGTTTGCTGATTTTCTTACGTTTTGTGCAATTAACTGTTGCTTAACTAAAAAAACTACCATAACTGGGAATCAGTTTATCCTTGAGCCGAGGATAAACTCCAATATGTGGTTCACTAGTCAAGTAAACATTGTGAGATTCAATGATTTTCATTAGAATACTAAACCAAAGTATCATTAAACAAGAGTTAACACTATATTCATTAAAATGAGACAAATTGTGAATTTTGAGACTAAAAGCCTATTATTTCGGAACTATAAACAATGTGTATAGTTATTGCAAATTAAAAAATACAACAAACAACAAAAGGAAAAGCATCATCATCGGGTCCCCCAACATTGTAAGGGCAAAATTTAAAATATTTATCTTAGAATGAAAGGTAATTTACTGAATTTGGGCCAATTTACAACAAGTTAGGGAGTGCATATATTGGAAGACAGTTCTCTCAGAGTACATACTATTGTATTTTCTTTCAAATAATATCTAAAGACTATATTAAGGTAATTGTTAATTTAAAGTGGTATGACATGATAGATCTATCTTCGCTACAACGATAGAGAACCAACCATTCACCAAAACTAAATACTCCTGAAAAATGACAAATTTCTAATATTAGAAATCACAAGTGGCAAAACAAAGGTGTTAGCATGCTAGAAGGCAAAAGCAAAGTAAACATGCAATGGTTCCGTCTACAAATTAATAATAGTAGAACACCATACAAAAATACATGCATTTAAAATAATATGCACAAACGAAATGAATCGTTTAGAAAAATTTATTTATAAAAAGAACACACAACTGGCTATATACGGAGACAACTCTTCCAATAGATTCTAAAATAATCAACCCTAACTTATACAATCATCATATAATACCATGTAATAATACTATCTACTAGATACATTTTACTCAAGTCCTAGGGCCTTTAGCTGCAATTCCTCTTGCACTTTAAATTTTGCATAACCAATCATGATTTCCCTTCTTTGAGAATAAGGTTTAAAACACCAATCCGGGTCAACTGCTAGCGCAGTCTCAGAAAGAGACGACACAGGACATAGACCAATATGAGCCCCACAACCATCACGAACTCGAGACGGAACAGACTTCACTCGATTTGTTGACGGTATTGAGATTTGATGCTTCGGCTGTACACCCACAAATTGAGTTTGACACCCCACTGAACGACTGGGACGGGCTATGTCCTTCATTGCACCTTGAGAACGTGTAGCGGAATACCAACTTTGCTTAGCGAGCGGCTGTCTATGATCGGAAAAATTTGGCACATCCTCTTTCTCCACGTTAAGATCGACACCATCATCTCCGTAGAGCTTCTGTTGAGGAGTACAATCGGTTCTATCTTGAACAATAGCAAACATTCGCTTGAGAGGTGAAGGGGATGCAATAGGCACTATCCTTGCCCTCCGCTCGGGAGGGCTATCTACAACACCATCATCCACCTTCTGCTTGGAGAAGTCCATGATAGCAGGGGCAACATCAGTCGCAGTGCACATAAGATACGGTTTCGATTGTTGGGGCTGGGAGATGTCACTACCATAAGATCCAAAGTACTCTGGAATGACGCTAACATCCGAGGACATCATACTACCAATATTCAGGCATGTCGTAGGATCAACACTAGACTTTGAAACCTGAAATACATCAAAATAAAGCAAGGAATGAGAGAATGACATGAACACATGCGAGGCAATGAAATTATGCTTGACCCAAAGATAAATTTATGGCATCATAAGAGGTGAAAGACACGACAAATATGTTGAAGGAGAAAACAAACGACTTATATATATTTACAGCTTTCAAAATATATACAAGATTTACAAGTACGTTTTAGCTACAAGTATATAACAAAATGTATTCCGCGTACTAATCCTACATTGAAAACCCCTACATATATAAAGTTCCCCTATATCTTGACTAAGAGTTACTCCTACTACTATTTAGGAGTTGATTCAAAAACATTGGGAATCTCGTATGCAGTACCCATGTTCCTTGTGGAGAGCGCCATTCCATCAATGATATGCTTCATTATAGGACTATTACGCACCAAAGGAGGTGCACCTATACGATTACTATCGACGTAATTCTTCAACTGCCCGAGAGGACATTCACAATGCAAGCGGCGAAGCCACGAAAGAAGGGTCCTCGTAAGGACATTATCATTTGTATCTCCGCGTCTCCATGGAGGCAGGAAGATGGCGTTCCCGGTAAAATTACAAACACTCTTCTCCGGGCTGTCGTCAATAAGAAGAGTGTTGTCGGAGTTAAAGACTACCGAATCATGCCGAAGGTTAAACAACGTTTTTGACAAGGTTTTCAAAAACATTGGCTTCTCCAAATTATCTTTAGCCATGAGGTACACATTCCGCGAAGTTTTTATCGGTGAACATTTTTCTTGATCTAGAACAAGAAAAAGAGGCCCCAGATCCTTGAAGAGACAAGCCGCGATTATCAAGGACAACAAATCATTAATTCAATTAATGTTATTAAAGAATTAAATACAAGATTCCAACATGGTATGCATAGAAGGAGTTGACAAGACCGATTGTCTTGTCAACATTTTTGGCATTTAACCTTTCACAAGATTGATTGTTTGTAACTTCCAAAACTAATTCTAAACCTAAGCCTATTCTTAAACCTAACCAAAATCTAATCTTGAACTAACCTAAAGATATCCGTGACAACACCTCCCCTCTATCGACGAGTTCCAGGAGGAGCGAATTTTGGCTTTTTCACGATTTTTGTTATGGAAACTAGTAAGCTTTTTAGGAGCATTTTGAAGATTTGATGCAGGCTCCCATGTACGTTCACTTATATCATAATCCTTCCAATGAACAAGATATTCTAAATGGTTTCCTTTTATTCGATAGTCTAATACCTCTTCTACTTCATATTCCCAGTCGTTGTTAACTTCAATTGGTGGAGGGGGTGGTAAAACCCTCCCTTGAATTGTATTTTTATAATGTGGCTCCAATAGAGAGACGTGAAAAACAGGGTGAATTTTCATAGCACTTGGAAGTTTTAAGTAGAAAGAAACATGGTTGATTTGTTTAATAATTGGAAATGGTCCTAGTCTTTGGTAGTCAAGTTTTTTAGATGGCCTTGTAGTTTGAATATTACGTCGAAGAAGCCAGACTTGATCCCCAACTTTAAATGAAGGTTGAACTTTGCGACGAACATCTGCATATTCTTTATAATGATCTTGAGCTTCTTGAAGTTGGAATCTAAGTTCATTATGAATGGCAGCCATGTGCCCTACAAGGTCTTCAACTGCTGGACTTCCAACCATCTTTACTTGAAACGGGTCTCCTTTAGGATGTTGACCATAATTTGAAAAAAAAGGAATTTGCTTAATTGATGAATGTAAGGTATTATTATAAGCAAACTTTGCCAATGGTAAAAGATCTTTCCAATCATCTTGATGGTAATTAATAGTGCAACACAAATATTGTTCTAAAATTTGATTTACTCGTTCAGTTTGCCCATCAGTCTCGGGATGATAAGTTGAAGAAAGATTAATTTTGACTTTTAGAAGTTCAAAGAATTTTTTCCAAAACTTTGAAATAAATTGTGGGCCTCGATCAGAGACAATATCGCTAGGAAGACCGTGGATACGATAAATATTGTCTACAAATAATTTTGCAGTTTCTTCACCAGTACTTGATTTTTTACAAGGTATAAAATGTGACATTTTGGTAAAACAGTCAACTATTACAAGAATAGAATCAAAATTATATGAATTGGGAAGATCGGTAATGAAATTCATTGATAATGATGTCCAAGGTCTTTTTGGAATAGGTAGTGGCTGCAAAAGTCCATATGGGCGATGGCGTGTACATTTAGCACGGGAACAAATATTACATGATTTGATATAATCTTTTATAAATTCCCACATTTGTGGCCACCAATAGTCTCTTGATATTAATTCAAGTGTTTTATTGTACCCAAAATGTCCAGCACTTGGAAATCGTGACGTGCCTAAAGAATTTGTAGTCTTGAAGTTCCGGGAGGAACATATAACAAGCCTTTATAAAATAATAATTCATCTTTAAATTCAAAATCATTGCTCCCTTCTAATTCCAATTGTGTCTTTACATTTTTTACAAGAGGATGTTGTTTAACGACTTTTTTAATTTCTTCAATAAGTGGACAATTTTTTGGAATAGAGGTGACTAACAAATGGAGGCTCAAATGTTCAGGTCGTAGAATGATGGTTTTTTGTTGATGGTATATTTCATCTCCTTCTTTAGGGGCAAGGTAAGAACGACGCTATAAAGCATCAGATTTTCCTTGTTGACTTCCAGGTCGATAAGTAATAACAAAGTCAAATCTTGATAAAGACATACTCCAACGAGCCTGACGTCGATTTAAAACCTTGGCAGTCATAAAATATTCCAAATTTTTGTGGTCTGTATAGACGATGATTTGATGTTGAGCACCTTCCAAAAAATGACGCCAAACTTCAAAAGAAGCCACAATTGCTAATAATTCTTTATCATGAATTTCATAATTAATTTCTGGTGCTGTAAACTTTCTAGAATAGAATGCAACTGGATGAAGATAATTTTCATCACCATATTGAGATAGGATAGCTCCAAATGCATAATCTGAGGCATCAGTTTCTAAAAAGAAAGGTTTGGTAAAATCAACATGCATCAAAACAGGTGCAGTAGAAAAAGCTATTTTAAGCTTATCAAAAGCTTCTTGTGTTTGATCATTCCAAGTAAAATTTTCTTTGCCGGTGAGTCGTGTCAATGGTGCTGCAATTTTAGAGTAGTCATTAATAAAAATTCTATAAAAGTTGGCAAAGCCAAGGAAACATTGCACATCACGAAGAGTAGAAGGTATTGCCCATTCAATGATAGTTTGTACCTTTTTAGGATCCATTGATACACCATATGGGGAGAGTGTATATCCCACCCACTCTACTTGATATTGGTGAAATTCACATTTTTCTAATTTTGCATAAAGGCCCATTTCTCGAAGTTTTTGTAAAACCAAACGGACATGTTTTTCATGGTCTTCTTTATTGTTTGAAAAAATCAAAATGTCATCGAGGTAAATTACGACAAAGTTATCAAGATATTCCCGAAAAATGTCATTCATCATATGTTGAAACACGGCGGGGGCATTAGTTAATCCAAATGGCATAACAAGATACTCAAAAAGACCATACCTTGTTCGAAAGGCTGTTTTTCATTCGTCACCTTCTTTAATGCGTATTAAATTGTAAGCTCCCCTCAAATCAATTTTTGTATAAATTTTAGCACCTCCAACACGATCCAAAAGATTTGAAATTAATGGTGAGGGGTACCGGTTTTTTATTGTCAATTTATTGAGGCCTCTATAATCCATGCACATACGAAGCGAACCATCTTTTTTTTTACAAATAATATAGGTGCTCCAGCCGGTGACTTTGAATGTTGTATGAATTTTTTACCAAGATTATCATTAATGTACTCCCGTAATTCTACAAGCTCATTTTGTGATAAGTTGTAAATTGGTCCAAATGGAGGTTGAGCACCTTGTTGAAGATCAATAGCACAATCATATGGCCGATGTTTTGGAAGTATGTCCGCATTTTTCTTTTCAAATACATCTATAAAATCTTGATATTGAAAGAAGAAGAAGAATGCCGATCCCGGAGAGACCGGCGTGAATAAAGTGTCTGTTCGCACCACCACTAAGACCATGCTCACCAAGCAAGGAATTAGTAGTATGGGGCTACTTCCCCCTCTCGAGGGTAGACACTATGTAACAAGTAACCATAGGGATGAAAACCAAAGCAAAAGAAAGCCACAGAAGAAGAAGAATGCCAATCCCGGAGGGGGCGTGAATAAAGTGTATGTTCGCACCACCACTAATACCATGCTCACCAAGCAAGGAATTAGTAGTATAAGGCTACTTTCCCCTCTTGAGGGTAGACACTATGTAACAAGTAACCATAGGGATGAAAAACCAAAGCAAAGGAAAGCCACAATTATAGCAAGGGAATGGGGAGAAAGAAAAGGGAAGAAAAAAAAAGACAATGAAGGGGGGAAGGACCGGGGGGTGGAGGAGGGGGAGTGAGCGAGGTGGTGGGAGAGTTAAGGGTGTTTTATGGTGTGTTATGTGGATCGGGGAAGGTTTGGTTATTCTCAATTTTTTGTTTATGTAATAGTATGGACATAGCATGTTGGATTGCGATGGTGTTTATATTATTGAAAGTACGTTTAATTATGTTCATGGGTATTTTGAAGGTTTCTTCAAGGGTGTTCATGGGTGGGATATAGGTTGTGGCACGGGCACCAGCCGTGATGACTATGAGAGGGTCAATTTTCCATCCGAGGTTTCTAATGTCTTCGATGAGGGGTTGATATTTGTTTACTTTGTTTTCAATTGTTTCTGGTGAGAATCTATCGTTACAATACGTGAATTCAATAAATTGAATGGTAAAGTTTGGATCAATGTGGATGGGTGGCGGGTTGTTGTATGGTAGGCCTTTTATGCAGAGTATGTTGGGTTTGAATTTGGCATTACATTGACATTGTTGGGTTGCACATGTACGTGGGAGTAGCCAAGGTGGGACCGTATTCTCTTGAGGGTTGTTATTGAAAGTGCCGGCATTCATAAGTATGAAACATCGGGATTTGTTATGTGAGGTAATTAGTTTCCGGATTTTCCATACTGCTTTGTTGTGTCTTTTAACGATGAGGGAGTGTATGTGGTGGTTTTGGCATTTTAAAAGGACATGTAGCCATGTGTCAGGGTCTGTAGAGGTACATATGGGGCATGTTATGGATGGGAAGCGTTCTATTCCGAAGAAGAGTTGTTTACGGGCATTCCCCATATATTGACCAGTGCGGAATTTGATAAGGCATGTAATTTGTGGATCGGTAATGGTGGGATTTTTCCAGAAATTTGTAGATAGTTCATTGTCTATGTTATTATTGCCGGTCCATTTTTCTATGTTAGGAAAGTTTTCTGAGATCGTGTCAATGTCGTTGTATGTATCTTGTTTTTTGAGGTATTTTCCCAAAAATCGGACCGGGCCTTTGTCGCGGGTGTCAGTTTTGGAGGGCCAATCTTCTTTTTGGAAGTAGTATGGGGTGGCATGTGCGTGCTCGTGTGGGTCTTTGGCATTTTTGTGTTGGGTTTTTCTCTTCCTTCCTTGGCTAGTGCATCGGCTTGTTCATTACCTTCTATATTAGCGTGGGCTCTAACTTTATGGAATGTAGTGGGTTGTGTTCGGTTTAGGAGCATTTGTACTATGGACATTAGTGTTATTTTGTCGGGGTGATTGTTGTGGAGAGTAGGGTGAGTTAATCGTGTGTTTAGTAGATATAGAACATTGATGCAGTCCGTAAAGATATGTGCGGGTTCGTTGGCATATTGTGTGTTGATGATTTGGAGTGTTTTGTGTATGGCCATCATCTCTGCTCTGAGGATGTTTTGGAGTCCGTGGAGTCTTTTGGCTAATTTAATTTCTTTGTTGGGATTATATATGCCATATCCGGCTTTTTCTCTATGCCAGTGTCCAGGGCTACTTTCTACCGGTTCTTTGAAGGATCCATCTGTGTAGTAACTATGTATGGGGTCATATTTTGGGTGAGTATTTGTGTGGTAATTAGGGAGGGGGGAAGTTGTTATGGAGTAGTTTAGTGTGTTGTTATTGTATTCTAGTTTAGACCATTTTTTGCTACGGTTTACTGGTGTTTGAGGAGGTGTAGGTGAGGCAGTATTTGTGTGTATCCGATTGATGTTTAGAGATTCGGCTATGGATGTGAGCGTGGCTAGTTGTTCTGAGGTTCCTATTGTGTTGTTTTGGTGATGGACACATAGTATTTGTAGAGTAGCTGGTTCAAACCTGGGCTTTTTTGTTCGGTTGGGATAGTGGGTTCTTCGTATATTATTGAGTCCGCTTCGAATAGTGCTATGATGTGTGAGTCCGGGAAAGGGCCTGAGTGTGGATTAAGGTTTTGGTACCGGTTTTTATCTGGTGTTATGATGATGGTGGAGGTGTGGTTTGGATCATTTTTGGCCGCGAGGCGGGCCCAATGTAATGCTTGTAGTGTTTCTTCTTCATTGTGAGGGTGAGCTATGCCATTGCCTATCCATTTGTAGTCAAAGGCTTCTCCTAATGAACCAAATATTTTATCTCTTTTAAAGGGGGAGTAAAATTTGTTAAGTGTGGTGGGGCATGTGACGGGGGAGGAGAAGTATGAGTGTTGGATGTTGAATGTTGAGATTAATGAGTTTAGTATCGGTGTCGGTAGTGTATATTGTGTAAGTTTAAGGGGGTTATTTTTTGGTATTTTATATTTATATCTTTGGTATAGCCAAATGATTTCGGTTTCGAATGATTGAGTAATAGGTTCAATGTTCGTAGGATTTTGTAGTTTAGTGTTATATTGGTTCCATAACCATATGAGCCTAATGGTGGGGATGGTGAAGAGGTGTCGTCCATCTTCTTTGTATAGATGTGCTTGGTCTTTGTCTATTTTAATCGTATTAGATGAGGTGAGAATGTCTTTTTCGGGGTTACATTCCGTTGTATTGATGTTAAGTAGGGGGATTCTTATGGGTGGGCTGACGGATCTTGTATCTTGGGGTTGGCTTTGTGGATGGTGAGCTAGGATAATTTCGGAGTAGAATTTATGTTGAGTTTTTTGGTATTATTGTGTCAATTGATGATATTGTGTGTAATGGTGTTTTGGTTGTGTCTTGGGAAGAGGTTTCTTTGGAGGAGCCATTTGTTGTATTTGTTGTTATTGTGGTCCCATTGGCATAAATATCTCACGTATTTGTTTTCAATTTGGTTATTATCTATTTTTTCTCTATGTTCGTGGTGTATGATGGTGTCTATGGGGTACGTGGTGGGGTTTTTGAGGATGTAATTTGGGGGGCAAGGGTAGCGTGGGTAGGAGTTAGGAGGATGAGTTGGTGGTTGGGGGGGTATTTCTTGGGGTGATGTCATTGTTTATAGTGATGAATGGGTTTTTAAGTGTATGGAAGTATGTATGTGTGTTATTATTATTAGTGTGTGGGGGGGGTATATTGGGTGGCAAAAGAGTTGTCGTGCTATTTTGAGTGCACTCTTGATTAATTTTGATGGGGTGAAGTGGTATGTTTTAAACTCTTCATTGTTCATGATGTGTGTTCCATTAGGTAGTGAGATTTGTTTTAGTTCATAGATGTTTTTTGATAGGAGTTTTTGTAAATTTTTTTGAGATAGTTGTGCATTGAGTGTATTATGGTTTTGTGTTTCAAGAGTCCAGGCTTTTTCTAGTGTTGTTGGTTCTATGAGAAAGATGGCTAGGTTACTTTTTAGATGGACTTTTGCTATGTGTTTTAGTAAGAAGAAGGTACGTGTTATTGGTGATCTTGTACAGTTCGTCTTTTTTATTCTAGGTATGTTTTCTGTCCCCCCATATTGGGCGAGGATGTAGTGTGTTAGTCCTCTGTATATTGTGCCAAGTCGTCCATTGTCATTTAGGGCGTTCTGTAGTTGTTCTCCTACACATCTAAGGTATGCATTTTTTAGCGAAAAAGCTTCTAGTCCGAAGAGGTTGTGCGGTAATTGGGTTATTATATCAGACATACATTTTGGCATGCCACATACGATTTTTTGTGTGGCCGTTATTTTTTGGTCCAGGTTTTTTGATGGCGGGCGTTGAGTATGGTACCGCGTAGAAGCTGTTTGCCACTCCCGGTCTTAGTACTGTGTCAATCATTTTTATTTTTTGCTTCATAGTGGCCGGACAGGCTACTAATTCTTTACACTGTTTAATTAGTTTGTTGGTGGTGGTATGGATTTGGGTTTTCCATTTCAAGGAGGGGACGAGATTTATTCCTAAATATGTGTATGGTTCATTTTGGTGTAATACGGGTATTGGTTGGTTTCGGTATTTAATGTTAGAGGTTTGTATTAGAGCTTTGAATGCGGTGGGATTTGTTTTTGATTTATTTGGGCATCCAGTGATTACACATTTTGGGACACCAACATCCAATCCTGTCCATTTGCAGTATCTGTCTATTTTGTTAAGTTGCGTTTTTATATCTATAATTTTGTTGGTTATGGCCGCAAGGTCGTCTGCGTATGCCGTGGAGTTGATGGTCGTTTGTAATGTCCCAAATGTGTATCCATTATTGCCTCTATCTAGCCATCTAAGTAGTGGTTCTAGGAATATGATGAATAAGTATGGGCTTAGGGTATCACCTTGTATTGTTCCTCTTTGGATGGCTATGGGTGTAGTTTTTCCAAAGTGTTTTCCTATGTAGGAGGTTGAGGATTCCGAGTATATATTTCCTACTAGTGTGGTGGCGTCTTTGGGGTATCCAAGGTCCGTCATTATGGCTAAGAGTCTAGCATGATCAATAGATCCGAAGGCATTTTTAAAGTCTATATATAATATGAATATGTCTTGATTTGTAAAGCGTGCATCTTCCAATGCGGCTATCAGTGTTTGGATTTGTCTAGCGGTACTTCTTTCTGCGCGGAACCCCTCTTGGCTTTCATGGAGTATTTTGTATTTTTTGCCATATGATGATAGTATTGATGTAAGTGTGCTTGTAAATAGTTTATAGATGGTATTGGCTAATGCAATGGGTCTATGGTTGGGTGGCATGGATGGGTCTCCTTTTTTGTATAGTAGGATTGTTGCACTTGTTTTCCATGAAGCAGGGATTTGTTTTTGTTTGTAGCAGTGAGAAAAGAAGAGGTTTAGTAGTTTGTGGAACCTTGGGGGCATATTTTTTAGTATAGAGTTCGGTATGCGGTCCGGTCCGGGGGCTTTATTATTTCCTAGGTTTCGTAGGCAAGTGTCATATGTGGCTTGGGTAAAGTATGTGTGTAGTGGGGTATCTGGGTCTCCTCGTTTTTCTAATCTGAATCCGTCAAGGTCATGCCATGGGTATTGTCGTACTGCGCATGTGCATATTATGGGGTGGTCCGGTTCATAGTAACATGTTTCTATTGTAGGTCTATTGTTTTTTGTTTGTTGATTGACTATTTCGTTTGCGATGTCTTCTGGGCTGGTTAGTATGTTGTTGTATTGGTCTATGATGCAATCTAATGGTGGGGATTCCATAGTTTTGAATATTCTTCTGTTTGTTTTCTTGGGGTTGGTTTCACATAGTTGTCTGTATTTTGAGATGGCTTTTCTAATGTTTTCTTGGGCATATTTAGTGGTGATCTTTCGGGCTTGAGTGTTGGCATTTTTTGCAATTAGTGCTATATTACTAATCCATGTGTCGGGGGTAGATGTATGGGGGGTGGGTTTGGGATTTGTGTATGTTGAAGGTTTTGTAGTTCGTTGAGGATAGGGTGGCTTCGCCATTGGGGGTTGTTTTTTACGGTTCTTATGGTTTTCCGTATAGTGTCATAGGTGGTGAGGTGTTGTTTCCATGTTTTAGATAATTTGCGAGGTAAGTATCCACCTTGTTGTGATGTTCGATTTGTCATTTGTGGTATTGGTTGGGCTTTGCAGGTTTGTTCTATTATATTGGATATGTTGTTGATGAGTATGTCTAGGGTGTGGCAGGCTTCTTGCCATTGTGTTTGGGAAAGGTGGTTAGATTCTAATGTATTGATTAAGGAATCAATGTGAGTTGAGTTTTTCTCGAAGAATTTTGTGTTGAATAGTTCTATGTTGGTTTGTGGGATGGGGTTAAGGATGCGTATGTGGTTATTACTTGTTGTGGTGGTTGGTGTGCGATTTATGAGTGTGTTGTTTGGGAGGGAGTCTTATTCATGAGCGGAGAGCGGAGAGCAGAGAGCGGTGAGCAGAGAATTCAACCACGGAGAGTAGAAAATATTCGAATATTCCTCAAATATTCGGATATTTAATGAATATTCGAGGAATATTTGTTCTATTTTCAGGATTTAGGATTCTTTGCTAAATTAAGACATGACCAAAATCCGTGATTGGTATCTGTTCTTCAAAAATAGATTCTATATTTTGTACTAACTTTAAAACTGCTCGATACCAAAAGGTTACACCGTACCCTCTTCGTACCAATGTTTATACAAGTACTTCTAGGTCACAAGAGGTTTAGGGTACCCTCTGGACCCCAAGAGATTATGGTATAACCTCTGGGTACCAAGAGGTTACAATATAATGGATCGGTACCAAGAGGTTTTGGTATAACCTATTGGTACCTAGAGGTTACGGTTTAGGGTCTCGATATCAAAAGAATAATATATGATTTAGCTAGGTACCTTATGGTTTAGGGTATAACCACTAAGCACCGAGAAATCATATTGTGAGGTCAAACTATTAATATTTTTTAATACAACAAATATCTTGATATATATAAAGGTGTTGGACAAGCAAAATCATAATTTTTTTTTCAAACACCTATCCTATAACTAATCCTAGGTTCACACGTAGATTTAGTGTATACGCTACTGATATACGCTAAAGACCCGGACTAGGTCCAAGGATGTGTTAGGATGCCGCGTTCAAGAATCTGCTTGACCTCCTTCCAACTAAAGGTAGAAGCATGGATGAATTCTACAGTTTGATCAATTCCACAGATAGCGAGAAAGATGAAGTAGAGATGTTTATAGTGGGAGTATTGGCTCTTTCCACGGAATGCCTTCCAAGTCTTTGTGAAAGCTGGGCAGGTGCAATGAGGGAATGCACTCCCCGTGACGGAGTAGGTATTAACTTCGGGCGGATCACCATATGAAATGAGAGAAATGTGGCACCGCAAGCCCGGACCTGGAAGCATCCTCACGGCTTTAATGGAAGCATTTAGGGAATCAACAGACGCCATGGACTTCCTTTGTTTGTCATTGCGTACTTTCGAGGTGCGCTTCACCGTCTTACCATCTCTCTTTGCAAGAATTCTGTTGGCATCCGCTGGCACTGGGATGGAACTCAGGTCTCTTGGGGGCCTGTCGTTAGTAAATAGACATCTTGAAGAAACTTGCTGCTTTTGCGGGAGTTGAAATCCAGCCGCTTCCAGATCCTCAATCTCTCCACGGGTCAGATTAGTACCCACTATGACAGGCCATACGTCCGGGATCGGAGGCCTATCAACGCCCTTCTTGTATTGAACCACCTACACACGCCTCGTACCCTTCACACACCTTTTGATGTCATCGTTGCAGAAGTAAAAATCCATGGTTTCCAAGACATTCTTCTTCGAGTGATGGTAAAAACCTGTGTATGTTGGTGCCGGGGTTGCCTTTCCACCTCTCACAATCCTCTCTTCACATTTTGTCCTTGTTTTTGTGCGTTGCGCAAAACATTTCTTGGCAGAATTCTTTGACAAGCGGGCGATATGCCACTCTGTCAATTCAGCATGAGTCTCTTCCACCGCTGTGATGCGCCGCAAACCAGCTCTCCGAGCCAGAGTCGCCATTGGTGACACATGTGCCGGTCGTACATAATAGACATCATTTTGGGGACGTCGACGTCGGCATAGACACCGTCGTCATCACCAATGCCACCGTCTTCGTTGATAATGGGCAACGGATGTGAAGAAGTTCCCAAGGGTCCTACAGAATGTCGAGGGCGAGAAAAATTCACCTTATCCGGTCGATGTGACTCATCATCGGCACCGATTGGCATGTTTGGCTTACGCTTCCGTGAACCGATCACCTCTTCCCCAGCCTTGTTTGTTGTGCGGGTACGAAATTCCTCTGCCCCGGGCATTTGCAACATGGACTCCTTCAGGACGCTGGCGTCGCCTGTCCTTTGAGCTTTTCTCTCGGCCACCCTAAGCTTCAGTTCTTCCTTGCTAGGTCCCGTCCCACCAACATCGCCTTTCAGGAATTGGTGGTAGTTAACAACTTGCAAGAATCCGCGGATGTAGTCGTCTACAGTGGCGACGTATAGGTCTGCCCCTCGGTCCCCAGAGGCTTGCTTCCAGTTGTTGTGCACGGTCTCCGCTAGGTTGCAAGAAGGCATCTCGGCTAGTTCGTCAATGGAAATGTTCTGCAAAAGTTGAACGATAATGTCAGGAACCAAGGACGAAGAAAGAAATGGAGTAAGAGTAATCAATATTGAGAGAAAGAGTGCGCATGCCATACCGAGGTCATGAACCCGCCCCATTGACGGTACCTAAAGTGCCACCATGCAATCCAGTTTGACATGGCCTCAAGCCCCTTTTCAAACACAGCTTCTGATATCCCGTACCATGCCTGAAGCGCGTCGTACAATCGGTCGGCGTCCTCCACAGTTGTTGCTTCCTTATATTGTTTACAGAGGCTCTTGTGCTTCTCTTGAAATTCCTCAACAATCCATTTTTCTGTGTACTTGATCATACTTTGCATATAGTAAAATAGGCATGTACGCTCCTTGTCCGCCATGACGTCGCCACCCCCGTAGACAGCTCTTACCGCATTCCAATTGGCCTGAGCACCGTCCGCCATGAATCCCTTGAAGTCCGGCTTCTCCACTCCGTGTCGACGCATGACATCATTCAGGTCATTCCAGAAAAGCATCTCAGCATCCTTATCCTCCGACATCAAGTCACAGATAGCGATGGTCATCACCCTGTAGTACGTAGCGTCGTAAACGTGACATCCCATTGTTGTCCAGTCCGTCAGGTGCTTGACGTGATCGAACATCATCCACGCATTATCCAGATCATTGCCCGGTTGCATCCGCTTCACAAGGTCAACGCCAGATCCCGGCCCGACCTCCGACATCTTGAAGATGAAGACCTTGGATTCTTCTCCCACAGCATGTTCCGAACCTTGACTTGGGAATTTGCTGTTCTACACAAACACCCAGGTACTCACCGAGCGAAGTTTCAATATGGCGTCCATGACACCGTACCTCTTTAGGTACCGGAATGTAACCACCTTGTTTCGGATGCTTGGAGAACCCATGTCCTTGCATTTGTCTAAGAAGGGAGCTAACTCCTCCACAGTCAAGATCTTCCGGGGGTCGCCTTCTTCGCGGAGCAAGAACTGTCCAAGGAGCTCCTTGCTCGCCTCCAATATGATGGCACTTTTGGTTGCACGCGGAGTTTTTTCTACCTGCTCACTAATTAGACTAGTGATCTTCTCCTTTACATCACGGTAATCACCTATTTCAACGGGATGGTCGTGTACGCCTAAGTGAATACATGCACGGGTGCAGTTGCGCTTACCAAAAACGTAGTACACCACAGCATCACACGTGGCAATACATGTTGGTGGAACTCCACAGATCTTGCAAAGTAGCGTGTTTTTAGGGGCTCTCTGACCGGCCTCTAAAGTCATCGCAATCGTTCCTTCAAACTTTCTCTCGTTCACGTCCGATATTCGATTAACTCACTGAAGGTACATGCAGTCGATGTTGTCGCATTGCAGATGACCGACACACTTCGAAGTCCGAAAGTGCAGGCCGTCGTCGTTCATGATGTTTGTCGTGATCGTCTTCGTCCAGACGTATCCATCATACCGCTTGTCCATTCCATACATGTTATGTGCTTGAGTAGATGACGCCGTTAGTGGGGCGGGCGGCAGTTCGAATATCGCATCATGGTTGAACTCGGCGGGGAGACAGCTCACTTGCCGGTGTGGAATGGCGTTGAAGTTCAGTGTCTTCAGCGGATTCTTGCCGCCGGCACGGCTGGACATCCTCTTCAAACCTGCGATAACACTGACAATACCAAAAATCATTTGCTCTTTTGGAAGACAAGACTTGGGTGGTCGATAAGTTGGCGTAACGGGACGACGACGACATGACATAGGGACACTTAACTTCAGGGGGTACAAAGGAGGGGCAATGTCCTCGTCGTCTGAAGAGAGATTAATGACTGACTCAGTGCCGGGCTCAATCTTGACCTCCACTCGAAGTTGAGGAGGAGTCTGCATACTACACGTTGTGGACTGACGAGGGGTAAGATCAACCGATGACAAACTAATCTGTGAATCTATGCGACCATATACTCTATACCGACCCTTGCCAAGTTTCCATTCCTTCTCAAATATATCCTTCACTATGGGCGGACTTGGTGTGGTGTAGAGCAGAGACAAACAATCATCGTCATAGACCTCCTCCTCGACACAAATACTCTCGTGAAGAAAACAAAATGGAATACTTAACGCAACACTGGTAACAGTAGCAAAACCCTCCTCGTTCAAAGGATAGGCAATAGGACAGCCAGTTCCAACGGCACGTAATATGGCCATGGAAGACAATGCAGATGGAACAGAAAAAGCCATGGAGATATCAAGATTGGGTTGCAAGAGTGATGGAATACGGAGAGGGACATGGATTATGAAGAACAGCCAGTGAGTAAAAAAAGGGACCTCATTGAAAGGCGGCGTCTCTGTTTAAAGAAAATGCACAATAATACAGTTTGGAATGTATCCGAGATTATATGAAGCAATAATAGCCCTGCACGACGTGGAATCCAATCGATTGTCTCGTTGCAATATTTGGGAACCATCTATCTTAAGATAATATCAGGCTTGTAAAGGATTGACATACTGGAGATTCTAGATCGACAAAAGATTGAGTAGAGCGTGGTATATCTAGATGCCACGTAATTGGAGTGTCCGTGTCAGAGTCAGCATTTAAAATGTGAATTGTCACAGAACCTGTATTAATCATTGACTATGCGAGGAACGCTTGCGTGCTAATTAAAACAACGTCCTTAAAATAATTGAACTCAAAATGTATTATTCTAGAAGTAGGAGAATAAATTAAGTGAAGTATTTTAAGTATAAAACATAATGTATAAATCGTACATTAGAATATACATTAGTGCACATGGATTTTCATTTGTTAGTTGAGGTTGTTTCTGTTGGCTTGCAATTTAAAATAAACGTGTTGAAAAGAGAGAGTGTACACAATATAATTAGCGCATCTAATAGTGGTTTTACAGGTCATAAAGGTAATATTTAGTAATATATTGTAAGTGACGGCAGAAGACAGCTACATAGCTATTATAAATCATGCCTTTGTATGCTCTTTTAAATATAAAAATCAGGGTGATTTAAATAAAAGAATTAGGATGAATCATTGGAGTTCCTAACATACTAATGTCTAGCATCTTCAAAATACGTTCTGTCTCCTTTGATAAGAGGAATGGATGGGTAGAACTTGCATTTCTCTAATGATTGGGAAGAGTAGTAAGGATCCCCTTGTTTATTCTTGTGAGAGAAAGAAGAAACGGAGGAGGCGAGGTATTTTGTTTTCTAGTCAAAGGCAATTGCAGAGGTCTAGGATGGGCAAGCAAAAGGCATGTGTTAGTCATTCAGACATTTCAGAGACGGCAAAGGTGTTGTCCTTTAACTCCTCCGAGCGTGATAGTGATTGCAAACTTCAAAACATTGAAGAGAACGAAGAAGAATCATCATCTCCTGTAATATTGGTATGAGCAGTTTTCATGGTTATCTGTATATTTGGTCGGGTTACATGTAATTGTCTAAGTCGATGTGTCTTCCACTTATTTTACGCCGGTGCCTTTATACTTTGTAGTACCGCGGTTCTTATATACTTTTCATTTGAATTTGTCCAATATGTGTCTGGCAGACAAAAGTTGGAGAAAGAAGCGGAGCACATTGTGACAACATACCGGATACTACACCACCTTCACAAACAAGAGAAGAGGTGAGATTTATAGCGGGAATTTGTCATTTTAGCTATAAAAATTTTGGTGGGGCTAAATTTTGCATCAAGGGTGTAGGATTTTTATCATACAAAATGAACCAGTCAATCATTAACACTGTGTCTAGTGAGAGCATATTAAAGCGAGTATATCTAAGCAAGTTGAGTGTGCAAGATAGATACTTGTGAACAAATCACAGAAAGTACTACAGCTACTTTGATCACACATCAACTCCTAAAGTTCTTGTGCTATGAGTAAGGAAGAATCGAGAAACTTATTTTTCTACTTTAAATTATAGGATCTCAATAATGACTTACTAAATATTGTACTCACATAATTTCATAAACATTGTCTACTTGAATTGTACGATTATAGTGTTTGAATTAGAAAATAGGTTGATTTTCTACCCTGGGGTTTTGTGGATCAACAGACTATGACATCACTCGGTGTCAAATACACAATGTCTAAATTCACCATGTCTGAATTTATTTCCATTTTGTTAAGGCTAAAACTAGTTCCTTGTACACTTAAATTTTGAGGTAGAGGTTCAAAATTTATGAATTCACAATTTTATTTTATTTGAAATTCATATGTTCCAAAATGTGAATCATAAGGCTGTAAAAAAAATAAAAAATAAAAAATACGATGATTTCTATGTTTAATGTGAAATTGTTCAAATTTTATTACTAAAGAGAACAACATAGGTCGTTGAGAGTTCAATTGGCATGGATGAAAACAGTACTGGATGATGTTTGCTAGACTTCTAGTACGAATGATTCTTCGATTGAGTTGGTCTGCAAATGAGTTTGGTTGGGAATGAGTTGGTCAGACTCATGTCTAGCCACCACCGAAACCCTTGAATTCAAACCCTGAAGCTGAACCTGTACTTGCAAGTCACTGAGCAGGCCACAAGACAACCAGGGTTTGTGAATGCACTACACTTCATTAGATCTAACGAAACTTAGTGGTGTGGCAGGGTGCGGGAGGCGGGAGCGATCAAATGGCTTCATCGACACCCGCATCAACCATTCCGGTAAGCTTCTTGGTCCGTGGAATGAAAGTCATGTTGATTAGGGTTGTTTGTGGTGGTGATGGATATCGAACCTCTCTTTTGTTGTGGTGGTGGTTTGGTGTTGCCTTGTGGAGCCGGATCTAACGGCCATGTGGAGACGGATCTTACATACGAGCGCATGTAGCCTACGAGAGTAACCTGGAATACTTGTGTCGAATACTTGTGTCAACTTCAGTCGACCTCTCTATTGTTGTGGTGGTGGTCTGGTTTCGATGAGAGTAAGTAGAAGACCTCGTGTAGGAGGCCTCCTTCACCGACTTGTTGGACTGGCACTTTGTAGAACGTAGAATAGTCTTTCTTTTTGAGTTAACCTTTTTTTGTAGTTAAAGTTAGTTAGTTACAGGTTTAGGAGCTTAAGTTTAGGGTTTCCAACGGACTTGAGATCGGAAAGGGTGTCGGTTGCGGTGAAAGGGTAGACAGTTGGGAGTTGCGGGTGTTTAAGTAGGAGTTTTTGGAACTGGCTCGAGGCCCAATTGTGTTGATCAGTTGTAGTGCCGAGATACGCGTTGTGCTATCTCTTTATTTTCTTTGTTGTATTGTTTCCGGAAGTTAATGTAATTGAAGTTGTGCATATTGAATAATCGAGAAAGATTACGTTGTGAATGAAGTCAATTGACAGTAAATCAAGGACACCGAGAAGGAGAAATGAGAGAATCGAGAGAAAGAAAATCATAAGAAACTGATATAAAAATAAATCTGAGGACCGCAATTGCGGGATAATTTAGGAGATAAATAATAGAGTGATCAAATAATGATCAGAATAAAAGTGTGTTATGAACTGAACATAATTCATAATCAGATTATGAAGATGAAGTAATGCCAGGATTGGAACTAACGGACGAGGAGAAATTCAAGGCATTCAGGTGTTGGTTGAATTTGAAGTATGGATGGTTGAATAGCGATAAGGAAAGAGTGACGATTGTAAACCGAGTGGAAAAGGAGAGAATCGACCACGAAATCTACATACGGATCAAAGCGAACCAAAGAACGGAGATAGGAGCGAGATTACGAGAAGAAGGTTACACATGGTTAATGAGATACGAAACGGAAGAGGAGAAGAACGGAATTCCCGCTGAACCGATAACAATAGAAGAAGCAATGGAATGGAACCTTGGTGAGTACGAGACAACGGAAGCCATAGGGAGGGCAGAGTACTTGCACTTGGATGTAGAGGATGTTATGGAAGACTTAATGGCACTTGACTTGGAGGATTATTAACGGATTATGGTGCTAAATCAAGGCTTCGTAAGGGTTACGGACCACACTTACATATAATAGTGACACTAATATTACGGCAAAACATAACTTTCAATTCCCTAGGGACGAATTCGCTGAGTCATAGTTATTTTAACTATCTCGGTTTTATGCTTCACATTTTGGCGCCGCTGCCGGGGAACTGATAAAATTGTAAATATTAAGATAATTATGTGTAATATGTTGGAAATGTTCGGAGAAGATTATGAACAACGAAGATGTGGATGCTGAAGGGAATGTCGATCGTTGGATTTCAACAAGGGAAAGGCGATGGCGAACAAGAAATCTAATTAGAGAGCGGGAGGATCGAGTACGGAAAAGCCAACGAAGAAGGAGTTGGGTTAAACCGTGGTTAAGAGATTTTCGACGAGCGCTATCTTGCCCAGTAGAGGAAAGAGAATCTGTATTTCGATTGTGGACGGGATTGTCCGTAGCCCCGAGAACGTTGTACGGACGGAGCTATCCAGAAGTTGGCCTACGAACTCAAGCGCAAGGAGAGGGAATCTCGGAAGGTTTGGGAACCCCCTTGGGCACATTGGAGCATTACGTACTTTATTCGACTCGGCAGCAGCAAAACTGCAAGCGCTATCAGGAACTAAACATCTCGAAGATCAAGAGGAGGAACAAATAGTAAAACGATTGTTTGAAGAAGAGGAAAAGGAAAAACAAGAAGAAGATATGGCTGACCCACTAAATCCACCACCGCCTGGATTTCCAGCGGTACCAATTGTAATACAAATGGGAGCGGCAACGGATCGCACTACGAACGTTGCTCCGTTACCGACTTTTAGTGGTTGACCAGGAGCGGATCCAGACCAGCACCTATCTCAATTTCTAACAGCGTGTGTCGCGAACAATGGCAGAACGGAAGATGTGTGGTTAAGATGGTTTCCAGCAACGTTGAAGGAAGTGGCAGTTGATTGGTATAATCGACAAGCGGTGGGTCACTTTGCGAACTGGAATACGTTGAGGGCCGCATTTCTAGCACATTTCAGACCAGTAGGTTATGAAGATAGGTTAAGATAACGACTGATCAATGGTCGAATGATCCCAGGAGAAGCTGTGGAGTCATATTATGGGAGGGTGGCAGATATAATACGCCGATGGCCAAATAATGACTTGCCAGAAACGTTTGTGTTATCAATCTTGGTTAACGGATTGTACCCACCTGAACTAAGAATGTTTGTAAAGGAAGAACGGCCCATTACGGTAGCAGCCTCATTGCTAAGAGCAAAGTTGTGGGAAGAGTGTCATTTTGACCCCGTTTTGTCTATAGGATCGACAATGATACCTGCAGATGGAGTTAAGGGACCAAGTTGGATGGAGGCACTGGGAACTCACACGAAACCGATGACGGTATCCAATTCTGCAAGGGCATATCCAGCAGGGATAATAAATGCAGCACCAATACAAAGTATACCCCCATCCGTAGTTTATCCGCCGTATCAAGATTTACCCCAGAGGTTGGAAGGATCTAAGCCGGGCGTTATGCTAACAGGACAAGAGGGTGCTAATGAACAGTTGTTGTTGAATTTAACGAAGAAAATGGAAGAATTGGCAGTCAATATGGCTAAGGATAAAGAAAAGCGACCGAAACAAACGAACTTCAGACCCAATGTGTGGTGCACCAACTGTAAAGGCCAGGGCCACATGAATACGGAATGCCCTTTGCCAGTGAACCTGAAGGGTCAATGTCAAATATGTGGGAAGCCCCACCCTACGGAAAATTGTTGGCATTTGACCAGATCGCAGATGTATATAGGTCAGCAAGTTATACCAATAACACCATGGGACGTGAATCAAGTACAAGCACAAAACGGATATAATGGGAGTAAGCAACCCAATCAACAGAATAATCAATATAGATATAATCAAGGACACAGTTATGAAGCCAATGCACAACACTGGATGAAGAATCAAAATATGGATAATCGAGTAAATACAGGACAACCGGGGTCCTTCACAAAGGCTACATGGAACGCACCAAGCCGTTTCATACCTGTACCTATGTCTGATATACCGGGAGGAAATATTAAACGACCAGTTAGGTGTTTTCGATGTCGACAGATGGGACATTATGCCAGCAAGTGCACAAATGAAAGAGCCACCGTTGATTACGTTCCGTTATGTGGTAACTGCAAACAAAATGGACACACTACGGCGGAATGTAATGCTCCCTTCAACTTTAACAATAAGGACCAACATATGCAAGCAACGAATCCTTCGGAGGCATCAAAGGGCCCCATGGAAGGATTACCCGTTAATAGAGTGGAATTGGTGGCAACAGTACAGACTAGAAGTAACAAGGAGAAGATAATTTTTCCCGACGATACGGACAAAAATCAGGAAATAGAACAGGGGTCGACTCTACGGAAGGCTAGACGTGTCACGAAAATATTACCAAGAGTATTACCTCCAGGAACGGAGCCTATATTACTGGGTGATGTACCCGGCGCACGCTCACCAAAGTCGAATGAGAGGACTATAAACACCGATGCACCAGTACTCACGGAACCTCCACAAGTGGTTACGGACTTTTGCCTGGACATGAAAGTACAGAAGGGAAGCTCCGTATTGCCAGCATCACTACCCTTATCAAAGGAATGGATCCCTAAAAGAGGGACGGATCAAGTAAAGAGAAAAAGGAAACAGCTGGGCATATCTGCAAATTTACAACACTATGATATTATGAAGGATCTGGATGAAATTCGACCAAGTATTTCAATGAGGCAATTGTTGGCAATTGCACCGGACTGTAGAATTGCACTCAATGCATCGCTAATACGGAGACGAATACGGAATAAGGATATCCATGAAGTGGCTTTAAATCCTGACCCTGGAGCTCCGATGATCGATGTCTCCATTGACGGAGTATTGGTAAAGGGAGTCCAAGTGGACGGTGGGTCGAGTGTGAATCTGATGACGGCTGAAACTGCAGAAACTTTAGGCCTAACCTCCATATCACCTACAGCCTTAACACTAAGGATGGCGGATCATAGTAGAGTGAAACCCGTCGGAGTGGTTCGAAATATTTTGACTATTATTGCGGGACACGAGTTTAATATCGACTACGTGGTATTTAAATTACCCCGTTCGGCTTCATCTTATCCTATCTTATTAGGATGCCCTTGGTTATACAATGCAAAAGCTAAAAATGATTGGGGAAAGGGTACTTTAACCCTCGGTAGAGGACGTGAGAAGATAGTATTGCAGATGTACCGAGTAAAGTATCATGGGGAATCACAAGTGCCACTGACAGAGATCACCTCTGAAGTAGATATCAGTGGTTATTCATCTGAGGATCTGGAGGAACTGGAATCAATATTTGGGGAACGTACCGAAAGACAACAAGGATTTAATTTAGTTTATCAATGTGGACAACCGGGAGAATATACTATAGGCCAATTGGATACCGATAATTCGGATCATGCTATAGCGAAATGGATGAATAGTTACGACGTCACAATGGTAAGTAGTATGGAACCTGAACTGGAGAACACTAACCCATCAGATTTTATAACGGACGTAGGTGCGGATGTACCACTAGAGGAAGCTTATACTGGGAACCCGGCTTGTCGGTCTGTGGATATCGGAAGTAACGGAAAGTACCAGCCCATTAAGCTGTATGAAGGAATAAACGGACAAACGTTAGTAACATGGACGGACTTCTTTAGAGCACACAAGTCTTCTTTTGCCTGGACTTATGAAGACTTGAAGGGAGTTCCGCCAGAGCTTGGTGAACATAGGATATATCTTAAGGAAAACACGAAACCGATCCGACAAAGACAACATCGATTAAATCCAAAGTATTCATTGATGGTGAAAGAAGAATTGGATAAGCTGTTATGGGTGGGTTTTATCTACCCAGTACCGTATAGTGAATGGGTTTCTTCAATGGTTATGGTACCTAAGAAAAACGGAAAATTACGCATTTGTCAAGACTATCGTCAACTGAACGCAGTCACCTTGAAGGATTACTTTCCATTACCATTCACGGATAGTATACCGGATGCGGTAGCAGGGCATGAATGTTATTCTTTCCTTGATGGCTTTTCAGGTTACAATCAAGTGCAAATCGCTAAGGAGGATCGTTTAAAAACTACGTTTACAACAGACTGGGGAACTTTTGCATATAAGGTGATGCCATTCGGGTTGTGTAATGCACCAGCCACTTTTCAACGGATTATGACTCAAGCTTTTCAAAAATACCTACGTATCTCTATGGAGATTTTTTTGGATGATTTTTGCGTGTTTAGCAGTAAGGCCGATCATTTGGATTGGTTGGACAAGTGCTTACTCCAATGTGCAGAGTTTGGAATATCTTTAAATTCGGAAAAATGTACCTTTGGCGTGCCCTCTGGAAAATTATTAGGACACATTGTATCGGCAAAAGGCATTGCGACGGACCCCGATAAAGTAAGACAAATTGCAGATTTACCGAGACCAGTGACAGTCACAGGTGTCAGAGGTTTCGTTGGACATGTCAGTTACTATAGAAGGTATATTGAATTCTTTGCTCGTATATGTCAACCTTTAACGAATTTACTAAAGAAGCCAACGGAGGATACGGGACCAGTATGGACACAGGAGTGTACGGAGGCTTTTGAAACATTGAAACAAAAATTGTTAACATCGCCTATTCTGATCCCACCTGATTGGAATAAGTTGTTTCATGTTTATGTCGATGCATCTGATGTGGCAATTGGATCCGTTTTAAGCCAGAAGGATGACAAAGGGTACGATCATCCAATATACTATAGTAGCCGTCAGCTGAATTCGGCTGAACGAAATTATACAGTTACAGAACGGGAAGCACTGGGCATGATATATTCCGTTCAGAAGTTCCGTCACTACTTATTGGGATACGCTTTTGTTTTTCATGTTGATCACGATGCGCTTAAGTATATGGTGAATAAACCTCAATTGAGTGGCCGAATCGCCCGTTGGGTGTTGCTCTTGCAAGAATTTACATTTACCATTGAGGTTGGGGCAGGTAAGAAACATGCTAATGCCGACCACTTATCGCGCCTAACTACGGAACTTGGAACGGAAGCCATCCCAGATGCTTTACCGGATGCTCGTTTATTCGCGGTTGATATAGTCTCACCAGATTATGCAGTTCTTATTCAATATTTGACAACACAAAAGTTTCCTATTACTTTTACGGAGAAAATGAAGAAGAATCTGATTGAAAAGAGTATACCATATACTATGTTGGAGGACGTGTTATATAAAAAGGGTAAAGATGGGGTATTACGGCGTTGTATTTTTCAAAGTGAAGTACAGATGCTTTTAGACGGATGCCATAAAGACAGTTCTGGTGGCCACTTTGCTGGCGACTCCACAGCACGGAAAGTCTTGATTTCAGGATATTGGTGGCCCAATCTCTTTAAGGATGCTCACCGGTATACACGCCATTGAGATCCCTGTCAACGGGTCGGTCGCCCTACAAGTTCCTCAGCTATGCCCTTGGTTCCTATTTTAGCACAAGCACCGTTTGAAAAATGGGGAATCGACTTTGTTGGTCCAATCGCACCTGCCTCCCGTAACGGACAAAAACGTTATATACTCGTAGCGACGGAGTATGTTACAATACGGTCAGAGGCATCTGTAGTACGGAACGATAACGCTAGCACTGTTGCCAAGTTTCTACATGAAAATATTATCACCCGATTTGGATGCCCTAAAGAACTGGTTAGTGATTGAGGCACTCACTTTATTAATAGTACTATTCACGCGTTAACAGATAAATATGATATTAAGCACCGGAAGACAACACCATATCACCCAAGGGCTAATGGCCAAATGGAAAAGACAAACGGAATTTTGTGTAAAATCTTGACCAAAACTATTATGGGGACCGGTACGGATTGGGATATTAAATTATTTGCAGCATTATGGGCTTATAGAACGGCATATAAAGTTACTACTCAATCAACTCCATTTCAGCTGGTCTATGGAACAGAAGCTATTATCCCTATTGAACTCGAAATACCCAGTTTACGGATAGCCATACGGGATCGACTCGGTGATATGGAGTCTCTTCAACAACGGTTAACGGAGTTGGAAAAATTAGATGAAACTCGCGCAAATGCATTTCTCGTTATGGAAGCCATTCAAAAACGACGAAAAAGTTACTATGATAGCAAGTTGAAAAAGAAAGCCTTTTCTGTAAATGATGATGTCTTACTTTATGATAGCAGATATTTGGATTTTCCCGGTAAATTTCAATTACGATGGCATGGTCCGTACAAAATCACGGAGGTTTTCCAGAACGGTTCGGTTCAGTTAGAAGATCATGAGGGCAAGCAACTGGCGACACGCATTAATGGAAATAGATTAAAATTATATTATCAACCGAACCCGGGATGGGTTCTTGGCTGATTGGAGGGGAGGGTATGTAGGTAGCCTACTATACTTAAGAAGTCAGGTCATAGGTGAATCGAGTGACTAAATGGCGGTGTAGCATCATTAAAAGAGTGTGAGTGGACATCATAACGCATGAACATCATAACGAGTACACAATGAGTGCTAGAGGAGGGAAAAGGAGGCGTCACTCTGAAGTTCATCACGGGCAAATATTTAGGAGTGGGGCTGTCCAGACATTGTTGTATGTTTGCGTGAGCGTGTCGTGTGTCGAGAGAGTGTGTGCGCAAGGGTTTAGGAGTGAAAGAGCGGTGAGCAAGTAGAGATCATGGCAAAGCAGAAGAGAACACCTGTAAGAGAGAGCCGCAATGTGAAGCAGAAGGAGGAGATTCCTCCCATGACATTTGTAGTAGTGACAAATATGGAGCCAATTCGGCTGGAGGCTTGCTGGTCTGGAGAGGTTCAGCGAGAGTTGAAGTAGGCCGACATGTATGGGTTTGTGAAGTTCTCACAATCCTTACCAGACATAGACGAGGCGCTGGTGAAGGAGTATGTGCAGAATTACGACGTGGTGGACGGGACAAGTAAGGTGAATGGGGTGGAGATCGTGGTGGATCAAGCGACATTGCACGAGCACTGTTACCTGCCGATCAGCGAGGTGGCGGTGAACAACGGCACGGTGGTGTCGGACAATTTCATCCCGGAAGAGCAATTCAAGTCGGGCTTGGACGCAATGGATCCCAAGCAAGGATGGCGAGCGGCCGACACAATGACACCGGAGCTGGTGGAGTGGATGTGCTTCGCGGCGAAGCGGGTGGCCATTCTTCGACATTCGACGTACGTGCCACGGAAGATTTTGTATGCAGTGGTGGCGACGCTCAGAGGTATGCAGATGAACTGGGCGGCGTACGTGAACAATGGCATTCACAATGAGCTCGGAATGAAGAGGCGATCGGGGAGGATGGGAGCGCTGTTGTGCTCCAATTACGTGAGCAACATTATCCGTAGGTCGTTGCTCAACGAACTGAAGCGACCCAGCCGGCAGCTGTCGACTCCAGGGCGAACTCCGAAACCGAGGGTGCGACAAGTCATATCACTAGAGGAGACGGAGGAGGAAGACGATGAGCTGACTCCCGTAAGAGCGACGACCCCCGTCAAAACGGATAAGGGGAAGCAGCCAGCATCGGACACATTACTGGAGGAGCGGACTCGTACGGAGGGGCAGATGAGCATGGAGGAGTACGACGTGAAACAGAAGTTGATGGTGCAGCTAGAGCTGTTCAGGGAGACCGTGATGGGTATGGCGGATGTGGGCGCCATGGAGTAGGCACTGGCCGATGCGCGTGCTATGGCGAGCCTTGCAACACGGAGTCGTAACGCAGCCTTGCAGGAGAAGGTGCAGTTGGAGGGGCAGTGCGACGCACTCAGGAAGCAGGTAGTTGATCTGCAGGAAAAGATCAAGACTGTATTGAGCCTCAAGAGCATCGGTGATACGGAGCAGACAATCTTGCGGGATGCGTTGGAAAGGGAACAGACGGAGGCCAACATTTTACGGAAGGATAAGGCGGCTATCTTGGAGGAGCAGGCGAAGCTGCGGCACAGCTTACGGGTGGAGAACCAGGCGCTAACGGACAAGGTAACGTCGCTGGAAACTCAGTTACGGAACCCTAGTGCTGTCCAGGTGGTGGCTGCTACCAGTCAGACAGAGAGTGCAGAGGCAAACGGAACGCAACGGAAGGACCGACGCATTCTGGAGTTGGAAGATCAGGTCCGTCAGCTGGGAAACTTCAACGATGAGTTGTCCCAGAAGATCATGGACCTGGAGGCAGAGGGTTCAGATTCGGAGACGGAGGACGATGAACCACCTGTTCGGGAGCAGAAGGGAGTGACCGAACCCCTTCTCGAGACGGAGCCGAACGTAACGGAATCGATCGACGCAGCGGAGGATGTCATCGAAGACATGCGTCGCGACAACCGACCAGAGATCTACCATGTTTGCGAGGACGCTGCACAATAGGAGTAGGGCTATGTAGAACGTAGAATAGTCTTTCTTTTTGAGTTAACCTTTTTTTGTAGTTAAAGTTAGTTAGTTACAGGTTTAGGAGCTTAAGTTTAGGGTTTCCAACGGACTTGAGATCGGAAAGGGTGTCGGTTGCGGTGAAAGGGTAGACAGTTGGGAGTTGCGGGTGTTTAAGTAGGAGTTTTTGGAACTGGCTCGAGGCCCAATTGTGTTGATCAGTTGTAGTGCCGAGATACGCGTTGTGCTATCTCTTTATTTTCTTTGTTGTATTGTTTCCGGAAGTTAATGTAATTGAAGTTGTGCATATTGAATAATCGAGAAAGATTACGTTGTGAATGAAGTCAATTGACAGTAAATCAAGGACACCGAGAAGGAGAAATGAGAGAATCGAGAGAAAGAAAATCATAAGAAACTGATATAAAAATAAATCTGAGGACCGCAATTGCGGGATAATTTAGGAGATAAATAATAGAGTGATCAAATAATGATCAGAATAAAAGTGTGTTATGAACTGAACATAATTCATAATCAGATTATGAAGATGAAGTAATGCCAGGATTGGAACTAACGGACGAGGAGAAATTCAAGGCATTCAGGTGTTGGTTGAATTTGAAGTATGGATGGTTGAATAGCGATAAGGAAAGAGTGACGATTGTAAACCGAGTGGAAAAGGAGAGAATCGACCACGAAATCTACATACGGATCAAAGCGAACCAAAGAACGGAGATAGGAGCGAGATTACGAGAAGAAGGTTACACATGGTTAATGAGATACGAAACGGAAGAGGAGAAGAACGGAATTCCCGCTGAACCGATAACAATAGAAGAAGCAATGGAATGGAACCTTGGTGAGTACGAGACAACGGAAGCCATAGGAGGGCAGAGTACTTGCACTTGGATGTGGAGGATGTTATGGAAGACTTAATGGCACTTGACTTGGAGGATTATTAACGGATTATGGTGCTAAATCAAGGCTTCGTAAGGGTTACGGACCACACTTACATATAATAGTGACACTAATATTACGGCAAAACATAACTTTCAATTCCCTAGGGACGAATTCGCTGAGTCATAGTTATTTTAACTATCTCGGTTTTATGCTTCACACACTTGGTGCCGATTGCTTGGACAACCTCTATGACGGTTTTGATAGCGTGGACTTCCTCACTGAGAACAGGTGTCACTTGGTGCGGAACTGCCACTGAAAGATGGAGTACTTGGTTCCTGGCACTTGGTTACTGGTGCTGGGACGTGGATGCGGTGTTTAGAGGTTGTGCTCGCCAACACCGTAAGCCTCTCCGTAGGTCGGCGAGCACAATAAATGGTTGAATGGTGAGAGATAAGCCGGATGGCTGGAGAGTATTTCGCGGCAATTGGAGGAACAAGTTTAGGGTCGTACTTGTCTGTAGATGTCGACATCGACAGGAGTGAGTAGAGACCTCGTATACGAGGCCTCCTTCATCGACTTGTGACGTATCATCGACTGGTGACGTATTATTGACGAGTGCGTATTACTGACGAGCCGTAGGGGCTCTGCTAGTGTATGACATCACATACACGTCACTTATGAAAATGTCTAGAGGTGGTTGACGGAGCCGAGGGATCATGCAGATTCCATCATCGTGATCATGCCGGTGGATATAATCTCAGATGGGCGGCATATTCTGAATCCAACATCGTGATCACTGACATTGGTGTCAATGATCCACCTTGATATTCCAGCGGAGTAGTATTTCAATGCACTCGATATATATCGTTCTCGAGTCAGCTGGATGGAAAAATCAATGTTTATATCCTCCTCGAGGCAGCTAGACGGGAAAATCAGTTGGTTAGTTGGTGGACATCTTTGTGGACAGCTTTGCGACCCTTCGTGTCCAGTGTTGTGGACAGCTTTGTGGACAACTCGAGGCTTGAACAAGTCTGGTCATTGGATTGAGTACAATCTAATTCCCTTGACGATGATCCGTTCGAGCATCTGGTCTACATTTTTAACGAGCCGGGTATTCTTGGTGAGTACTTCGCGGCATCTGGAGGAACCTTGAATTTTGGGCGTTATGAGTAGATGTCGACGTGAAAAATAGAGACCTCGTATACGAGGTCTCCTTCACGGACTTGTTCGAGTGGGGTAGTGGAGCTGAAATCACATGATCATATGAGCAGTATTTGAAGGACTTGTGTCAATATCGACGTGAATCAAATGGTGCATGAGAATCGTGTGACCCATGACGTGACATCTTTGCACATTTATGAACGACGACAGTGCAATCAGGTGGTTGAATATGAGTCCTTGGAAGGGTATGTTGGCCCGTGCAGGATGTGTTGAAGTGAGTAAAAAAGAGACCTCGTATACGAGGCTTCCTTCACATACTCCGTAACCTTAATTGTGCTACTGGTGTAAATCCGTCACTATGGATCCTCCAGCAAAATAGTATCACATTGCACACACCTGAATGTGGTCTATTTCCTCCTCGAAGCAGCTGACCGGGAAAGTCAGTATTTGTGGGGCTAAAGGTGGTTATGCTTGAGTGTTTTGAGGTCATGAACGGGGCGCGACGTGGTGGAACAAGAGTCCTCGGATGGGGTAGCGTGTTTAAGTTGGCCCCTGCAGGATGTGTTGACGTGAGAAAAAAGAAGACCTCGTATACGAGGCCTTCTTCACATACTCCTTAACCGAATCTATGGTACTGGTGTAAATCCTTCACTGTGGGTCCTCCAGCGGAATAGTATCACATTGCACACACCTGAATGTGGTCTTTACGCATCTCGGAGCAGCTGATCGAAAAAGTCTGAATTTCTTGGGGCTAAAGATGGGTAGTGTTGAGTGACGTGAGGTCATGGAGGGACACTAAAACAGGGTGTCGGTGTCTATGGGTTGCTTCGACCTCCGTGAAATTCTTGGATGTGGGTCCTCCAGCGGTGTAATATGACATTGCACACACCTGAAACCAGTGATGTCATCTTCGAAGCAGCTGACCGGGTATGTGAGTGTTTTTTGGGGCTGAAGGAGGAAACTGTTGTTTGTCGTGTGAACATGATTGGGAAGCCACCTGGTGGGTCTTAAGTCCTCGGATGGATGTGTTGTTTGGGTTGGCCCTTGCAAGAAGAATGTTCGTAAGTAATAGTGAGACCTCGTATACGAGGCCTCATTTATGAACTCTAAACTCGAAGCAGCTGACTTTGGTGAAAGTCCTGGATGTGGGTCCTCCAGCGGTGTAGTATCACATTGCACACACCTGAAACCGGTGATGTCATCCTCGAAGGAGCTGACCGGGAATGTGAGTGTTTTTTGGGGTCGAAGGATGAAACTGTTGTGTGTCGTGTGAACATGATTGGGAAGCCACCTGGTGGATCTTGAGTCCTCGGATGGATGTGTTGTTTGGGTTGGCCCCTGTAGAAAGAATGTTCGTAAGTAAAAGTAAGACCTGGTATACGAGGCCTCATTTATGAACTCTAAACTTGAAGCAGCTGACTTCAGTGAAAGTCCTGGATGTGGTTCCTCCAGCGGTGTAGTATCACATTGTACACACCTGAAACTGGATATATCCTCCTTGAAGCAACTGAACGGGAAAGTGAGTGATTTATTATATCCTTAAGGTGGGAACGGTTGTGTGTCGCGAGAACATGATGGGGGCACCACGTGGTGGGACATGAGTCCTCGGATGAGTGTGTTGTTCAGGTTGGCCCCTGCAAGAATTTCGATTCAGCTTAACAACCATGCCTCGTAGGCGTGTTACCCTAAACCGCCTAGATTGAATCCTGGTTCAATCGGTGAACGTTTTTAAGGCCTCGTACACAAGGCCATCTTTAATGATGATTGTGTGCATGATTTGCCTACTTTATTTTGTGTTTTTGGTAGGATGAACTTGGCCAAGGAAGCGGAGTTGTACGGGAGAACGCGATCGAGGAATCACAACCCATGGCAAGCGCTTCAAGTGATGAGGTGGTTCTGCAGGAAGCTAGTTTTTTATATTATAGTCTTTCTCATTATTGAACTGCCTATTTGCACTAAAAGATGTTGGTTCACTACATTGTTATTCTTGAATGGTGAAAGTACGAGAGGTAGAAGGTTTTATTTTGTATATATATGTGTATTTCAAAATGAAATTTTGTTCTAAATTCCTTATTTTTTGTTTGTTGTTAGGAAGAAGAGGTTAATACTGAGGATGACGAGGTTAACACTCAGGATGACGAGGCTCTTGATGACAGTCCCAACACTCAGGTTTGTAACTCTCAAACTATTCTTGCAATCAGCTATTTGGATTTATCACTCTATGTTATTATTGTCTTAATGTTTATGGTTGGATTTTGTAGAACGTGCCCTCAATTGACTCCGAGGATTCGTCACCAAAATGCCCTGAAGGACTGATTGGTTCTCATGAGGGTGAAAAAGCAAGACGACTTCATGAAAAGTCTAATTTTGTGACCGTTCTTGAAAGCATGCGTGTTACGAAGGGACCCATTCATGTGCCTCTTTGCAGGATGATTGCCCTTCCTCGAGTCCGGCCAATTCAAGAAGTTGACGTTTGTGCATTGTAGAAACGTTTTGAAGGGGGCTATATAGATGGAGATTGCGTATTCTACCTTTCAATTTTTTATGACCGTGAGATGTCGCGTGAGGTTACACCTGACATAATGTCTTCTTGGAGCTCACATTGGATAGCAGCAAATGAGAAGTTTGAAGAGTACTTAAAGGCGACTCCAGAGTTAGCCGTCCTCAGTGGCAAAATGTTTTTTGTCTGGGACGGAAATCATACGTTCAATGCATGGTGGCGTTATATTTCTGAGCGACATTCAGATGACCCTGATTGGCATTATGCCGTCCAGAGCATCGTGCTAAATCCAACAGGCCAGATTTCAGTATTACTTAATTGTATGCACGATGTCAATTGGTAATTATTTCAACTTTTGATCTTTCTTCCTATTTTTCTATGACTCTTTCTATAAGTGTAGTAATTATGGATTAATCTATCTCTTTATGTATGATCATGTAGGTCTACACAGAGTGATTTTGTGAAGACTAGCTTACCGGCAAAACTACAACGCATACGATATTATGGTGGCTTGAAATTGGAAGATTTCAAGGACCTCTTGACATCAGAAGACTATAATACATGCGCAAAAGTTCGACGGTCACGGGCTGCTTGGTTTCCGTTGACAGTTGATGTTTTCATTTCGTTCTTGTATCGGGTATGATATGCAAACTCCTTTTATGTTCATGATTTTTATGAACTATGTCTTTTTATTTTTATTTTTTTTACTTCGTATTTCTAATTTCATTTGTCTTGCAGCAAGACATTGCTCACGCTTCAGATGAGGCTGCCATGGATTATGAAAAAAAGACACCTAAAGAGGAGAGAAGTGCAACAGGCGTGTGGAAGGTCATGAGCGATGCTGCGGCTAGCTCTGTGAAGTCCATAAAAAGCAAGGACTTTCAAAAATACCTTGCTATTGCAAATCCCAGTAATGGCGACGAGTTCTTTGATGAGGTATATTCTTTGCACTCTATTCTCATTAATCTTAGTTTCACTACAATATTTAGCCAATAATATTTCAACTCTATTTTCTAATAGTTAAATTCTGGATTCATATTTTGCAGATCAATTTTCATTTTAGTCATTTCAAGAAGATTGAAATGACAATTGAGAAGCTTCAAAAAATTGCAACAGCTGCAGTTGAGCCCCGTTTCAAAGCAAGGTGGCTTCATTTTTGGAACTCGCCATCAGTTGTTCGTTCTGCTTTCCGCTTTCCACCTTCCCAGTTCAGAGATGGCGCTCTTGATTCGTTTCTCAATCGCGCTACATTCTGGGCACAAGTAATATATCTCACTTCCTGCTCATTACTTGATCTTTGGTAGTAGTAATTATCAGATTGGTTAAGAATGTCATCTAACTTCATATATTGATTGGTTTCAGCTGGAGGCAAAATTCATTGCTGATTTTGAAGATATTTGTGCAACAAGTACAATCTCAGTTAATTGGGAGGGTTCCCCTGGAATTGAAAAGCCGTCTGATTATGTTGAGAAATGGCGCATGATTCTCTGGGAGAAAGGATATATGGTCTTTGTTTAGTCGGGTTTAAAACCGCTCTTTCAAAAGAATTCAAAGCTGAATGAGTTGATGGGTGGTGATCTTGCCATTAAACGGCTCTTATACAGGTGTGTTATCTATTTAATTTCCAATTTTGTCTACATTCAAAGGATTATTGTATCTTCAGGGTTTATAATCCAATTAAAAATGATGTGTGCAGGTATATTGTTAGAGAGTTGTTGCCCAAGAATGCTCTTCAATCATCCGTATGCCCTTCTTTCATGTCGACGTGGATTCAACCTTCATCAGACTTGTGCGTCTTTACAGAGGTTCAGAAGAAGAAGTATTCCGTTCAAGTTTTACATGGTGGTGGATGGTATTTGGAATGCTCAGCCAATTTTGTTCCAGATGCAGAGAAAGACCTTTTCCAAGGTCTAACAGAGGTTTCAGTACTGCCTGTTTCATCTCCACTAGGGGAGCCGGAGGTTGAAATTGTAGAGCAGTCGTCGTCCCTACCAATTTTAGCTCAAGAGGAGACCTCTGGTAAGAGGAAGCGGCTTTCGAAAGATGACATGGAAAAGCTTGTCAGGGATGCGGAGACTGCGAAGAAGGCTGAGATTCAAGCAGCAGTTGCAGCCGCCCTTGCTGAGAGAGACACCTTGAATTTTTCCTTGATGCCTGATCCAACAAATATGACTAGGAACGAGGTCTTGGCATGGAACTCTCCTCCAGTCGTGACATCCTCTCAAGCCGCTGGTTCAAGCCTTGTTGAAATTACAAGGTTGGAAGTCCAACAACGCAAGCAACGCCAATTTCAGTTTTCTGAGTCCTCCGTTGCTCCGTTGCCAGTTGTCTCATTAAAGTGTTTCATCAAAAATATATCACTCTTCTCTATCATGCAATCACTCTCGGAGACAGGAGGCCCACCGCAATTATGGGAGCAGCTACATCAGTTCATTTCAAAGGTTAGTCTTTATTACCCTCATTTGATTTTGAATTCTCTAAATTGATGAATGTGCTTCCACATACGACTTCAAGCTACTCATCGATTGGTGGGCATTGAACGAGCTTCCTCTAGCTTTGCCTCGAGATCCTTCTGCGACAGTAAGTACTATAAACAATTTTTTGATAATTTTTAGCTATAGTCTTAAGCTTCTCCATACTATATCTAATCCATAATTGTATATATTGTTTCTTTCTCAGGGGACGTGACTCTGTGTTCAGCTATTTGTTCGTGACGCTCCCATCGTCTCGAAATTTCCTGTTCGCTCTCCACTTGTTGAGCTCGATATCTTGTTCAATCCGGTGAACGTTGCTTCACAGCTCATGCATGGCGACTCACCATGGCGAGGGCTCGTGAGAAAGCGGTTGATCTCATGAAAACCATTCTTGAATCCCTCACAGAAGTTGGGGATATTGTTTTAGATTGGAATGCCTCTACGGGTAAGCATTCCTATATATATGTTGAATACTTTATTTCTTTATTTTTTTCACTTTTGATTTATCTTTTCTATTGATATGTATTATCTAGGTCCAACTATTCGGGTGTGTCAATCAATGGGCAGACATGTATTGGGCTTCGAAGAAAACTCAGATATTTTTCAGTCATTGCTCGCACGGCTAATTCCAAAGTCAACTACAGAATTGGTAGTGGAGAGGAGGAAGAACTTGCGACGTACTCAAGGAGAACCACCACAAAAGAAGCAAAAAAGCAGTCGTATTCCTTCTTGTACGTAAGTTCAACCCAATTTTTTTTTCATCGTTGTTATTAAAATCTTTGTACGTTATCAATTTCAACCCTAAACCTCATTGTGTCTGTTTATTTGCAGAGCTCTGCCGCTACTGTCATCTCCAGATTCTTCCTTTTCTTTACCTATCTGGGCTAAGAGAACTATGGAGATACAATCAACTATGAAATCTCCTCCACCAACACGTCAGCGGCAGAGGTATCACAAAGACGTACTCCGTTATGTGGAGGTAGAGGCAGAGGTTGGTAATGAAAGCGAGGGTAGTTCAGATGACACGGAGTAGTTGTTTTGTGTACTCATTTTCATTTCTGATTGAGTAAAATCTTATTTGCCAGTCCAACTAAAGCCAACCCAAAATGGATGCTCTTCTTGTAAACGCTTTCATTGTACCCATTCAAATTTAAATTGGAACATGCCCTTTAGTTTGCTACCCTCTCTTAGCTATTTGGACACGGAATAATGTACCACATGAATCACAACTTTAAACTTAATATTCCAATTTGTAACTTCGTACAAAACTATCAGATTGATTAGTCTACTAGTCTGTCATTGAGTAATGGATCTGAATTTAGCAACATATACAAGGTAAGGTTGGATTATAAAATGTACACTGAACAACATATACTATATTGCTTGTATCGTAAATCGTACATACAAAAATACATTCAAAACAAATATATGAGTTGTTTTATTATGAGCAAATACATACATGACTTTTTCAATATAAAAAATATATAGAAAATCTATAGATATATTTATCTATACACCACGATGAAGACGTAGTTTTTGTAGGGCTAAGTAAAAAATGAACAATATACCGTACGCTACGGTCAGTTTCGGCAGGCAAGTGCCGAAGCATTTATTTATTTTTGTCACATTGATTTGACACAATGGATATCACATAGTTATTGCACGAGTATCACCTAGATCTTGCACGGGTGTCACCTTGGTATTACATAGATATCGCCTAGCCAAACCTCTTGAAATTTCCAAAATTTTGGACAAGTCCCCACTTTGAATTAATTATGTACAAAACTGACCATAGCATAGGGTAGATACAATCTTGATTTTGTAAATCCTAAACTCTAAATCCAAAATTCCAAGTCTCTAAATCAACGTTCAAGGACACTATACATCATGCTAACACACAAAATCTGAGATTTCTATAATAATGAGAATGCGAGGCCTTTCATCCACGGCCATAGGGTATTTTCTGAAACTAGAGCAAGTAATCTTTTTTTTTATCCAACACTATCATTATAGTGTAAAATAATCCACGGCCATAGGCCCTCTTGTGAGCTAAAAAAATGTCTTAAGCACACAAACTTGTTTTTAAACTCACTTTTTTCTGCTCACAAAGGGAGATATTTCTGTTCACTGCTCACCGCTCACCGCTCACTGCTCACAAAATAGCATTCCCCATAGCGGATTGTATAGATCCGGGAGCTACTAGGAGTATGATGGAGTTTTATGGGCCGATTTGTATCCAAAAAGGCATGCTAAGACAACCACCATGTTGGCTAATTTAATTTGGGGGTCCTATTCCGGAGAACGGCCAGCAGCATGGGATGAAGTAATCCAGGAGGTAGTGGGAAAGTTAGTAGCCGGGATTAGAAGAACAAGGCCATCCCCTAATTCCCCGTTTCTTTATTACTTATGAAAGTGCCATGGGCTGCTGCGGGACAACAAAGTCGTTTTGACGCCAGACTAGATATAATATTGGAACTATCACGTCCGGTAGTGAGGGAGTTTGTCGGGGTGATGGTGGAGTACTAAGCCAAGATGGAGAAGGTTTTGGAAGAGTGTGGGAAGATCAACAAAAGGATCTGCTAGGTCATGGGCAAAGGGAAGGAGAAGGTAACCCCAAAAGACCGACCTGAAGACACCTTTTTGGAATTAGTAGAAGAGGCAAAATCAAAACATGGACTAGAATACTAGACTCCGGGTCAGGCTCGGGGTAGGAGAGCAGGACAAATCTCATAGGAGAAAATGCCAGAAGGAGGGAAGGAAAAGGGGATTGTTATGGCGGAAGGTGCAATCCGAGATTTCAAAACCTCGAGATACCGGTCTACACCTAGAACCGGGAGGGAATTAGCATCCATACATAGAACTAGCGCATCCTCACTGACAGCAACGCAAGAGACTAAGGAGAAGACTCATCTGAGTAGATGACCGTTGTGGAAGAGAAGGCCTAGGAGTGCAAGGGAGATAACGAGGTGTCACCAGTTGTGGGCACTCTTCTAGAAGTCAAAATTGAGGCATTTGAATCTAGTGAGAAGTAGGAATCATGTTAGGAAGAGGAAGAAGACTAGGTAATAGATTTAGAAATTAGGAGTAGGTTACACAGTAGGGTTTTGCAGCCCGGTAGGTAGGATTTTTGACCGGAAGTTTGGACGAATTCGGACCGTAATTTGCGGATCTGATCCAAAAATTTTGGATCTGGTTGGGTTATTTCTCGAAGGTAGGCTAGTAGGATTTTGGGGACTTGGTTAGTATATAGGTAGCCATTTTTGAGGTTTTGAGGGCCGTGTTGACTTTGTGTGCTACCCGGATTTTTAGGATCTAGAGATATTTTGTGTACATAAGTGAAATGGTTGCAAGCCATTCACATCGTTAATCTTCGTCCCCTTATCTTTACATTTGTGTGCTCCTAAGTATCTTTGGAGAAGAGTGACCCCATTAGCTAATGGATGAGTGCCTTAGTTACTCAGGTGTTGTTGTAGAGAGGATAGATTCTAGATCCGATTTCCTTGGGATTTCGTGAATGGGTTGGAGGTTTTTTTGTGTGTTTTCTTCTTGCGTAAGGTTTTGCCAAAATCCTTTGAGGGCTATCAAGTGTGTGGAGGTACATGTAGGATCATTGACCGTAACCAGATCCGGTTCCGCAGGAATTTGTCATTGTAGTATTTGGAAAGGATTAGTAGGTATTTTTTGCGTGACCGGCACCTCGTCGGCGTTCCCTAAAGTTGTGAGCAAATATGTATTGTCCTAGTGTTTGTGTTTTTTTTTTCTTTTCGCTCTGGTTGTTTTGAAAAGTGGATTTTTTTGCCACTATAATGTACAGAAGGAGAGTTTTAAGTATTGTCCTTCTCCCAACAGGATGCACCTTCCGATAGCTAAAACCTTGAGGATAAACTAGAGCTTGATTATTGTCACTTGTTGAAAAGATCTTTGGATATGAGAACGTATTCGGAAACAAGGAAAAAAGGAGAATATTCCGGTCAACGAGAAAGAGTGGTCGACAAGATAGATCAAAAAGAGTAAAGAGAGTTGTTGTAAAGATATAAGAGGAAGTAAAATTGGATCAGTTATGGCTAGCTACTTCACAGAATCCCAAGAACGATACACAAGTCACTTCTTGGGGTGTTTTTGACATTAGAAACATTCAAAGGAATGCATTTGTAACATACGTGTTCCAACATCAATCAACAAATTAATTGTGATGATGAACAATATTACATAAAACAAACACAGACAACAGTAACACACACGTAGCCAAACTATAACACACACAATCAACTAAATCATAACACAAAACCATAACATCAAACCATAACACACATTGTCACCACGCACACGTAGCCACACGTTGAGCACAAAAAATGTAGGAAACAACAAGCACATACAATTTGCCACAACATAAACACAGAAAAGTAACACACACACGAACATAAAGCAACACATTGATCATTAAAAAAAGACCAGGCACGCACAATTTATCCAATTCAAACACAAAAAAATAACAACCTCTCTTCCTCACATTCACCAAAAAAAATGCACACAAAACTAAGATCAACACAACCACAAAACAACACCAACACTCTAAAACCACACTAACATGAACAAGTATTTTACACACATGATACACAAACTTGTCTAAAACACACAAACAATCGTGAATGGATTATAATAGATCAATCTCAAATCATAAGCATGTATTATAGAAAACATTTTTTACACAAACTACACAAAACAAGCAAAAACCAAAACTCTAGAAAGCTACAAAATTAGCCATTCAAATAGAAACTATAAAAAAAGTGAAGTCATCATTAAATAACAACACATATATAGAGAGCAAAGAAATTACAATGCATTCAAGCGTCAATGTATGCACTTACCTCAACTGTTCAACTTCTGGACTTCCTCTGTTGCACTTTTTGCTCTTCCTTGCACGTTCACGTTGCTCCTCCTTGCACGTATATGTGAACAACCTTAAACCAAGTTGCTAGGACTTAAAGAGGCGCTACAAATTCTACGCGCTGAAAACCTCACACAACCTTAAATCTCACTCGCAACTAATCCTTTGCCCTACAAACCAAAGTGTTGCACATAAGAACGCACAACAAATCCTAAACTAAAGAGCTACAACAAACACAACAAACTTAATAAACCCTAGAACAATCAATACGAACACAACAACACAACCAATACAAACGAAACGCATCAACAAACCCTATGCAACTCACAAAAGATATGCGGCAACAAATTGCGACTTAACCTATGGATGAACTTCCTTCCCCACCTACAACCGTGTGATACCTAGATGATACCGTCGGGATCCCTCCTTGCGATATTAGAGCCATATCCACGGGTATGATTGGTCGGTGCACCACACATGATTCAGATTCGGGGTTGATATCCACGCTCTATAGCAAATATTACAATCACCCCAACCATAACAAGAATGTATTCGCTTTTTATTTTGGTGTTACAAATCTTACCTAGTTCTAATAGTCAAAGCATGGATGAAAATTAACCAATTTTTCAACTTCAAAACAATATAGTCTTTCAATCCGTGAGGTCAAAGTTGATGAATTTATGCGAGTATGTTATTTATTAAGTGTTAAATGAGATCCTATGGTTAAAATTGGAAACTCAATCTTTGGTTTTCTTTCTTAATCGTTGCCCTCAAAATAACAATTTTGAAGTGTTTTTGATGTGAAACTGTCAAGGACGTTTATGGATATAAGTACGAAAAAATTCAAGTACATGATTCTAATATCAAATTTGATGCATACGAGTTTGGAATATTTTCCTATTCAATCAAGTAGACAAAAGTAAAAGAAAACCTCAATAACTATGTATAATATGGTTGATATTATACATAGTTATAATGTATGATATCATGTATTTTCTTCACATATGTCTTCTTCATGAATGATATGTCAGTGCAAAGCAATTTGACCTAGTGCACATGTGAACCTCTTTTCTTCAAAGTACCAAAACTATTTCTAGAATCTATTGATGGATAAAATAGTATACCTTCCAAAGTCCACAATATTCATTACCAATATATGGATAGAAGTTAGCTAGGGTTACTCACATTTGGACCCAAAAAATATACCTAAAAAGTATACTTTTCTGGACAAAAAAAACTTGATTTTGCCCAAATTAATGGAAAAAAAGGTTTTTCTTAAGAAAAATGATCCCTACTTAAAGAGCCCTGAAGAAATATCTTGTTTTTTAGCAATTAGAGTGAAAATAAGTTTTTGATCTAGAATTTTCAATTATAACATATGAACACATTGTGACGTGAATGTGTTCCAAATTTTTTGAAGTAATTACCTTCCTAAAACTCTCAAAATAAGTATATTTGATGAATGTCATATATTTATGACAGGTATATTTTGATGAAAGATATTCCTATTTTGGCCAAACCATAAGTCAGAACTCAACATTTTTGGGATTCTCGTACTTTAAATCAAGGCAACAATCACATTCTATCAATAGAATTCCAAGATCGGTCCCACATTTGCACTATGCAACAATTGAAGGTTTGTGACTCTTTTCAAAATCATTTGTGACACTATAAATATACCACCTTAGTGGACATTCACTCATATGGTATCTTTAAACACTATAGTCTATTCCATCAACCGTTTAATGTTGTGCATATTATTTGGACAATAAAGGTCATGGTTTGAGTTCAATTTTATAAGGTTGGATAAACTAATCAACAACTAATTGAACTCAAACCGTGACTAAATTAATCAATAACTAAACTTTGAAGAATTAAATATTCTTTAATTACATGTACATATGAATCCAAGGTTAGTTACATTATAAACGTTAAACTACGCTTGATGCATTAAATTTAATATGTTTCTTCTTTAAATTAGTTATGTTTGATATTTTCTTTTTCCTTTTTTTCATTGACATCCTTCTTCCATTTCATGTTTAAATGTTTTGATATCAAACCATTTTTACAATCTTACACATGAATGGGTTTTAACTTTCACAAGAAAACATTTATAGATATTTAGTATTGTCAACGATTATTACACCTTTTATGTCATGTGTACATATTAAATAACATTATACGGTATCACTCTTATATATATCATTTAATAATATAACAATAAATCTTCAAATATAAGATTCTATACCTATATCTCTAAATTTTCGTCTTGGCTTGTTTACTCAAATAAAATGTGATTATTTTCAACATCTTTATAATTTATAATATTGTCTAGACTTGGAAGTCTTTTTAAGTATACTTTGGTAAATTTTTAAGTTGCAAATTCATTTGTGTTAATGAAGCATTGCCTTGTAGAAAATAAATAGATTAAACATTCTTGGAATTGTATCAATTTATTCTCATTTAAAATTATATTGTTCATCACCAAAAAAACAAAATTTATAAACAAATGTATTGCTCAGATTGTTGCAAAGTAAACTCATAATAAGACAATGTAAAATGAGGCATAAAATAACTCACTCCATCAATTGTTATTTTCTTACATAATGAATATTTGAATTCTTGGAGCAAATTAACCAAATTATTTCAAATCCATAATTTGTGACATTGGATTTTTCCAAATAATGAACATTGTTAAATGCTCACTTAATATTAAATTTATGAACTTCTTGTAAACCAAAATAAATGTATCAAAAGACATGTTTGAAGTCATTTATTTTATGAACCCTAATAAATTTGCACTCACAAAATATATCGGATTTTTAATGCAATTCATGTGACAACAACTTCGCTTTCAACTTTATAGATGAGTCCTATTTGGGCTGTATTACAAATACATCCTAATCATCTCAATATATTCTATTAGCAGTTATTTATAATAGCAGCGCTTGACCACTTGTTGCGTTACTCAATCAAAGGAGGATCCATCAATTTCTAAATTGCATAGCTGTTACGGAAGGCGTGGTAAGCAGTCAGGTTCGGAAGAACGGGGAAGTGCAAATGCAGAAGGGGCATGTCCATACACACCTCAAACTTTCTTTGCGATGAAAGAGCTCCACGTTGCTGCAACTAGAAACCAGCTTCTTCCAACGCTAATACCTTACTTTCTGTTAGATTAGTGCCACATAACCTTGGGCCCAATTCAAGTAGTCACGCAACCTTGCGCCTGAGTGCCATAAGGAAGTGCATCTACGTATGAGGAATTCAAAGTGAGAGCTCGTGTGTTGAGGTGAGTGGATGATTGTGTGTAGAAAAAGAACTCTATGTGAATGCCTGTGAGTAAATTCCTAAGAGAGCTTGAGTGCTTGACCACGTGAATGTCAATCTAAGCATGACTGCTCGTTAGAAAGTATGTGCTTTGATTCGGATCTAGAGTGTTGAGTGCAGAATGGTGTTGCAGTTCGTAGAGACAATATTCCTCCGGAATGCTCCTAATCGTCACTAAGAGCTTCCCAGAGTAACCGCTCCGGTTTCGTTCCCACAGAGACCTAAATGTCTTCTTCCAATACCCCAGATTACTAATCTTACCCAAATAATACAATTACGAATTAGCTATAGTTCTCTATCACCTATATTAGGTCCGGATCCGTCCGGATCCGGATGCTATACAATGGTTTCCGGAGTCGAGTTTCCGGAAATCAGGAGGGTGGTTTGATTAGTCTCTATTCCTCCTCAGAGAGTCTCCTGGAGTTTTTAAACGAGTGGCCGAAGTCCACTGACCCGGTTTTGTGTAAGTGGCTGGGTTTCCCACTACCCTGTGACTTAAAGTGGCTAGGTACCCACTGTCCGGATTCTTAGAGTGACCAAACAACACTCTTCCTACTATGCTAACTAGTAATTTGACTGTTGTTGCCGGACTTCGACCCTCTCGACATCCGGAAGGCCTTCCGGATGCGGTCACACAGAGACTAACCCGGCTACAACGGCATTCCGGGGGGTATGACTGTAAATTTCCGGATCAGAGACTCACGGTTTGCTATGGTTACTTTATCTAGGTACTGGTATCAAGCTTTTTCTTCCTCTCTTAGGAGAGAACTCCGGTATTGACCGGAGATCAGTTTAGCACGGTTTCCCGCGCAAACTAGAGATTACCAGGAACACCTCTGCAATTCATCTCTTTCCTTCCTGGCTACTTCCGGACCCTGGGAACTACCAGGAACACCTCTGCAATAGTTCTCTCCAGCTCTCCCGGGCGATCTCCTGACACTACCCTCGATAACTTCCCCCTCCGGCAAAACAAGTGAGTTACTCTAGTCCGGAAAATTCCTCACACAACCACACCCTCCAGAAAGGATCCGTCACTCACAAGATTCATACGTCCCACAAAAACACAAGGTAGCAAATCTGGTGAAGAAAATGGTAACGTATATTTCCGAGTGAGATGAACAAGACCAAGGTTTTTTTCCCAAAACCTCCTACTAAATACTCTCTGAATTCTCTAAATTCAGATTTCCTTCTACCTATGACTATGGAAAATCCGCTAGATCTTATCTAAAAGATCCGAGAAATCCGGAAAAGTCCCAGTTCGGATCTCAGATCCTAAAATCTCGGAACAGTTCCTGGACTCCGGACTTCCTTCTTCAACAAAATCTGGCTATTGATTCCGGTAGCAGCCGGGTGCACTTGGGGCCCCATCGTTAGTCGCTGCTGATCCGGACTCTTACCCTGAGAAAAAGTGTTTAACAAAAAGAAACTTACAACCTATTTTTACCCTAAGTAGGAGCACCGGGGCCCCGATTTCTCCCACTCCTGCGGGAGGGGGAACTCTCCACCGGAACGCGCGCCTTACCCTTTGTCTTCTTTGAAGCCGCCGGCGAAAGGTTGGTCTTCCTGTTGGCTGGGCCGGTTGGTGAGGGAACAGCCACCCCTGGAGACCGGGCGTCCGGGGGCAGAGGGGGCTGGGCCGGAGATCCTTCCGGAAGCGGAGGTGCTGGGGTGCCTGCCGCGGAAACTGACCCGGTCTCTTGGACCAAGTCCCTGTAGCTTCCGGACGGACTCCTGGCTCCGGATGCTAACCTTCGTGACACTGACCTTGGAGGAGCTGGAAGGCCGCCCTCTGTCGGAGGATCTGGAAGCCGCATAGTGGGTGGCGACAGGAGATCCGGAAGTGTCTTCAGGATCTCGCTGGTACTCGGGTTAGGGGGCACGATCCCCTCCGCCGGTGTCCGTGGCGGAGTATCCAGCGACTCCGGGTTCGCGGAGGTTCCCGGCGCTGGGGTGGTCTTGGGTGGTGGTTCCGGAGTGTCTGTTGTTCGAGTTGTGGTCGGCGTGCCTTCCGGTCCAGGCGCTGCAGGTTCTTCCGGAAATTCGACGACAATGTTGTCGACTAGCACCTTCATCTGCTCCCAGGTCCTTCCCATCTTGTCAGCCTGGTCAAGGAGGAACCGGATGATGTTGGCCCGGGTGACCTTCTCCTTCTTCTCCACCAACTTGGTGAAGAGCCGGCTTCGATTGACCACGTCGACAGGTAGGTCCAAGAAGGCCCGGACTTCCAGTAAAGCCGCTGCGGAAGCGTTGGCCTTCTCCTCGGCTAGTTTCCGGGCCGTCACCGCCACAGCCGCCTCCGCTAGGTACTGCTTCATCTTCCTCTCCATATCGTTACTTGCCTTGTATAGAGAGGCGATCTGAGTGTGCAGCGCCTTCGTGCCCACCTCCCGGCTCCGGAGTTCCTCCACCCGGTTAATGGCGTCCTCCAGCCGTTCGACGCCCAAACTCCGGAAGATTTGCTCCACGCTGCTGGTGATGATGTAGTTGGTCTCCTTGAGGAGCCCAACCCTCCAGCCAATGTCGCGGGTGAGCTCATCCATCAGCTTGAGCTGGCCCTTGGAGTCGTCCCGGTCCACCTTTCTTCTCTTCCGGCTGGTCCCTTCTGAGGGTCCAGACTCGTCTTCTCCGGATGATGCAGAGGAGCTTCGGATGCCCGGACTCTCCGTCGCAGGTTCCTTCCCCCGAGGTCTCTTTGGGACCTTCCGGCCCTCCGGAGTGCTGGTGGTGGCTGCTTCCGGCGCTGGCTCCCCCTCTCCGGATTCTTCCTCTTCAGACTCGTCCCCTCCGTACTTCTGGAAGTTGAGGACGATATCGTACTTCCGGACTTCCGCCGTAGTGAGTTGCTGGTGGTGCGCATAGAGGTGCACCACATAGGAGGCCAAGGGTGTTGCCGTCTTCTTCACCCTCTGGAGGTTGGCTACTAGACGGTTGATCATGTCCGTCATAAGCGTTCCCCAATCCACTACTATCTTCTTCCGGAGCGCCCCGAGGAAGGTGCAGGCCCACTTCGCCACCACCCGCTTCGGCTTTTCCGGATGGAAAATAGGGTTTAAAAACCCTAGCACGAGCTGGGCGTCCAGATGCCGAAGGTCCTGCATGTTGTAGCCGTCCTTTGGGTCAGCCGGACTCGCAAATTCGTCCACCAGGAATTCGTCTCGCCGTTCCACCACTTTGGTGCGTCCACCCCGGAAGTCGTACGCCTGGGACCATTCCGGAACTCCCCAGTTTTCCGGATGGGCTCTCAGTAACCCCTGGTACTTCTTGTCCGGAGCGCCGATAAGCTCCTGGACGTAGATCTCCTCCCGCATACCCCAGGGGACTTCGAGCAACCCTTCGCACCCCATAGTCTTCAGGCTCGACTTCAGGAGGTTGAATTCGTCCAGGTCTTCGGGGATGTCCGGAAGGACTCGGGCCAAAGGGGGAAGTCCCGCGGCCGGCTCTTCGTCTCTTTTGCCGCGCCCGTCTCTATCCGTCCTCTTCTTCTTAGCCATCGGTACAGTCTTCATGATGGCCTCCTAAATCCTCACCGTCTCTCAAGGTAGTGCCTGCACGCACCATCCTCACAAAAGCACTCCCTAACGGACGCACGTCCGTTCTAACCGTCTAAGCTTCAAACCCTAACGGCCAGAGTTTTGGAACCGGGAGCGAGGAAGTGAAAGAGGGAGAGGAAGAAAGCCTGAAGACGAAAACCCTGCACGCAACGAAGGAATGGAGAAGAAAAGAGTTCTCCCCCCGAATCCCAGCCTTAAGTAGTCCGGCAGTTAGTACGGAGTCATCATGACAGTTGATGGCGACAGTTCCGGCTGACAGTTCCGAATAACTGTCCGCCCCGGAAAACCGGTAACTGCTTCGGCTCCGATTTTAACAGATTTTGGCTTAATTAGGGTTCGCAACCTGATCCATCCGTCATTATTCTTTTCTGACGACTATAGGATGAATTCTAGTGGAAACTATCATAACTACTTAACTAATTTGTTTGTTTTAACCGGATTTAAAGTTAACTTCCGGCAACATGTGGAAACGGAGTCCCACAAATGGTGCGAGACAATCCTTCAGCTCTAAGCTCAATACGGCGAGTCGTTTGGTTATTTAGTAGAGTGGTTCATTACAAATACTCAATATTTGGTTGCACGTGATTCTAATTTTGAGGTGAGTGTTGGGTTGTGAAAGCTAAGTAAGTTGCGTTGAGATCCCATTGATGGGAGTGAGCCAAATAAACCGCCCCCTAACGGGTGGCTTACCTTGAACTCAAGACCCTAAGTGTGGGATACAACCCCTTGTTCAACCATCATTCGACCATCCATACGAGCACGGTGACCCATAGTGTGGTTACTTAAGAAGGTTCATTACTGATTAGTGCTGTGATGGCTGAATTCAGCCTTAATTTGAACCCAACCTTTAAACAAGCATAAGTTCCACCTTAAGACTCCGTTTCCAACATTTTAAGCTTAGGTAGGTTCAATTTAACCTTGTGAACTTGACTAGGACCTCAGCAACCAATTACAGACCTAAGTGCGACCCTGACAGCAGCGGCCAGCAGACATGCTTCTTCTTTCTGTACCCAGAGTTTAATCCTTCATTATCTTCGTGGTTATGACTCCGTTTTCTATGTTTGTTTTCCATACTAGTACTAGTTTTTCTCGCTTAACACGATGGCAGCCTTCAATTAACTCTTTGACTCAATCCTGGACTCACAGCCAACGACCAGCAGTGCACACTTAACTTACACGTTTATTCCAAATCGTGCAACATACATTCACGTGTATACCACATGCATTCAAACAAGTAATCTTATTCGAACATCATACCATACATGAGTCCCCAGCTGCGTTTCCTCACTACTTGCATTCAACAGGTTGTTTTGTTATATTGATGAAAACCCTAATACTATTAAAAATCGGACAACGCTTCCGCGCGATTTGTGTGACTAGGAAAAACTAGGGTTCCTTCTTCACATGAAATTAAGGGACTCATAAATTGATTAGAGAGAAGTAGGAGGCTCCCTGATTCCACACGGTTCACCCTCTGCTTTGGTGTCCGTGTTCTTCCTCGCCTTCAGCTCCTCCTCTTCGTAATGATCTTCGTGTTCATCCTCGCCTTCAACTCATCCTCTACGTGATGATCTTCGTGTTCTTCCTCCCCTTAAGCTCGCCCTCTTTGTAATGATCTTCATGTTCTTCCTCGCCTTCAGCTCGTCCTCTTCGCGATGATCTTTGTGTTCTTCCTCCCCTTCACATCGTCCTCTTCGTGATGATCTTCGTGTTCTTCCTTGCCTTCAGCTCGTCCTCTTCGTGATGATCTTCGTGTTCTTCCTCGCCTTAAGCTCGTCCTCTTCGTGATGATCTTTGTGTTCTTCCTCAACTTAAGCTCGTCCTCTTCGTGATGATCTTCCTGTTCTTCCCCGCCTTCAGCTCGTCCTCATCGTGATGATCTTTTTGTTCTTCCTCGCCTTCAGCTCGTCCTCTTGGTGATAATCTTCGTGTTCATCCTCGCCTTCAGCTCGCCCTCTTCGTGATGATCTTCCTGTTCTTCCTCGCCTTCAGATTGTCCTCTTCGCGATGATCTTCGTGTTCTTCCTCGCCTTCAGCTCGTCCTCTTCGTGATAATCTTCGAGTTCTTCCTCGCCTTGAGCCCGTCCTCTTCGTGATGATCTTCGTGTTCTTCCTTGCCTTCAGCCCATCCTCTTCCTGAGGATCTTCGTGTTCATCCCCCCCTTCAGCTCGTCTTCTTCATGATGATCTTCGTGTTCTTCCCCGCCTTCAGCTGGTCATCTTCGTGATGATCATCGTGTTCTTCCTCGCCTTCAGCTCGTCCTCTTCGTGATGATCTTCGTGTTCTTCCTCCTCTTGAGCTCGTCCTCTTCGTGGTGATCTTCGTGTTCTTCCACGCCTTCAGCTCGTCCTCTTCGTAATGATCTTTGTGTTCTTCATCGCTCTCAGCGAGTTCTCTTCATAATGATCTTCATGTTCTTCCTCGCCTTCAGCTTGTCCTCTTTGTAATGATCTTCGTGTTCTTCCTCGCCTTCAGCTCGTCCTCTTCGTAATGATCGTCGTGTTCTTCCTCCCCTTCAGCTCGTCCTCTTCGTAATGATCGTCGTGTTCTTCCTCCCCTTCAGCTCCTCCTCTTCGTGATGATCTTCGTGTTCTTCATCGCCTTGAGCTCGTCCACTTCGTGATGATCTTCGTGTTCTTCCTCGCCTTCATGTCGTCCTCTTCGGGATGATCTTCGTGTTCTTCCTCGCCTTCAGCTCCTCCTCTTCATGATGATCTTTGTGTTCTTCCTTGCCTTGAGCTCATCCTCTTCGTGATGATCTTTGTGTTCTTCCTCGCCTTGAACTCGTCCTCTTCCAGATGATCTTCGTTTCTTCCTGCCCTTCAGCTCATCCTCTTCGTGATGATCTTCGTGTTCTTCCTCCCCTTTAGCTCGTCCAGTTCGTGATGATCTTCAAGTTCTTCCTTGCCTTCAGCTCCTCCACTTGATGATGATCTTTGTGTTCTTCCTCGCCTTGAGCTCGTCCTCTTCACAATGATCTTCTTGTTCTTCCTCGCCTTGAGCTCGTCCTCTTGGTGATGATCTTCGTGTTCTTCCTTGCCTTCAGCCTCTCCTCTTCCTGAGGATCTTCGTGTTCTTCCCCCCCTTCAGCTCGTCTTCTTCATGATGATGTTCGTGTTCTTCCCCGCCTTCAGCTGGTCCTCTTCGTGATGATCATCGTCTTCTTCCTCGCCTTCAGCTCGTCCTCTTCGTGATGGTCTTCGTGTTCTTCCTCGCCTTCAGCGAGTCCTCTTCCTGATGGTCTTCGTGTTCTTCCTCGCCCTGAGCTCATCCTCTTCGTGATGATCTTCGTGTTCTTCCTCGCCTTCAGCTCATCCTCTTCGTGATGATCTTCATGTTCATCCTCGCCTTCAGCTCGTCCTCTTTGTAATGATCTTGGTGTTCTTCCTTGCCTTCAGCCCGTCCTATTCTTGATGATCTTCGTGATCTTCCCCGCCTTCAGCTCGTCCACTTCGTGATGATCTTCGTGTTCTTCCTTGCCTTCAGCTCCTCCTCTTCGTGATGATCTTCGTGTTCATCATCGCTCTCAGGGAGTTCTCTTCGTGATGATCTTCATGTTCTTCCTCGCCTACAGCTTGTCTTCTTTGTAATGATCTTCTTGTTCTTCATCGCCTTGAGCTCGTCCTCATCGTGATGATCTTCGTGTTCTTTGTCGCATTCATGTCGTCCTCTTCGGGATGATCTTCGTGTTTTTCCTTGCCTTCAGCACGTCCACTTGGCAATAATCTTCGTGTTCTTCTACGCCTTGAGCTCGTCCTCTTCGTGATGAACTTCGTATTCTTCCTCGCCTTCAGCTCGTCCTCTTCGGGATGATCTTCGTGTTCTTCCTTGCCTTGAGCTCGTCCTCTTCCTGATGATCTTCGTTTCATCCTGCCCTTCAGCTCGTCCTCTTCAAGATGATCTTCATGTTCATCCTCGCCTTGAGCTGGTCCTCTTCGTGATGATCTTTGTGTTCTTCCTCCCCTTCAACTCGTCCACTTCATGATGATCTTTGTGTTCTCTCTCGCCTTCAGTTCGTCCTCTTCGCGATGATCTTCCAGTTCTTCCTCGCCTTGAGCTCGTCCTCTTGTTGATGATCTTCGTGTTCTTCATCGGCTTCAGCTCGTCCTCTTCCTGATGAATTTCGTGTTCTTCCTAGCCTTAAGCTCGTCTTCTTCGTGATGGTCTTCGTGTTCTTCCTCGCGAGCAGCTCCTCCTCTTCATGATGATCTTCCCGTTCTTCCTTGCCTTGAGCTCGTCCTCTTTGTGATGATCTTCGTGTTCTTCCTAGCCTTCATGTCGTCCTCATCCTGATGATCTTTGTTTCTTCCTCCCCTTGAGCTGGTCCTCTTCGTGATGATCTTCGTGTTCTTCCTCGTCTTTAGCTCGTCCTCTTCATGATGATCTTCGTGTTCATCCTCGCCTTCAGCTCGTCCTCATCGTGATGGTCTTCGTGTGCTTCCTCCCCTTCAGCTCTTCCTCTTCGTGATGATCTTCGTGTTCTTCATCACCTTGAGCTCGTCCTCTTCGTGATGATCTTCGTGTTCTTCCTCGCCTTCATGTCGTCCTCTTCGGGATGATCTTTGTCGTAGTACGCGTTGGCGAGTATTCACATCTTAACACAAAGATACCCTTAAGGTAATCGTTCCCACAGAGAGTCACCGAGAACTACAACGACTAACAACAAACCATGATCTGTACAATGTCAACTATACAATATATACATCAAAAGAAAGGAGAAGAAGGTTTAGATTACAAGGGTGGGCGTTAATTACACAAACCTCCCCACCCAAGTACGTTACATGGCCTGGATTACACATGGCCCGGATTACACATGGCCCGGATTGTGCATGGCCCGGATTGTGCATGGCCCGAATCGTATATGGCCCGGATTATACATGGCCCGGATCACACATGGCCTGGATTACACATGGCCCGGATTGTGCATGGCCCGAATCGTACATGGCCCGGATTATACATGGCCCGGATTACACATGGCCTGGATTACACATGGCCCGGATTGTGCATGGCCCGGATTACACATGGCCCGGATAGTGCATGGCCCGGATCGTACATGGCCCGGATAGTGCATGGCCCGGATCGTACATGGCCCGGATTGTGCATGGCCCGAATTGTGCATGGCCCGAATCGTACATGGCCCGGATTATACATGGCCCGGATTACACATGGCCCGGATTGTGCATGGCCCGGATCGTACATGGCCCGGATTGTGCATGGCCCGAATCGTACATGGCCCGGATTATACATGGACTTTATAACTATATACATTATAGACATCCGGATACTTGCGTATCCGGAGAGTGTTTTACCACCATGAACGACGGTTCACGGACTCAAACAAGTTCTAGTAAACGTTACTTCTTTCTCACAGCTTCTCCAATCACTCCTACTCACTAACTTGGGATGGTTGTGGTGTCACTGGGTTCCCCCCGTAAGAGGGGATAAGGTTTGGGCCTTAAGGACTAACACTTACTCTGGTGGCACGTACGTGGTGTACCCACCCTTAGAGCGGTTAGACCTTCCTTCACCTCAGAATCAGCTAAAGGAATAGTACGTCGTGGGATCGCCTAGCTATTAGCCCCGGGTACCCGATTCCCACTCCTTTTCTTCAAGGAACAAAGTCCTCCTCCTATTACTCCGATGGTCACCTCGCAAAGGGGTTAGTTGGATCTCCTTTCTTCTCTCAAGATAATCCGAGCTGTTAGAGTCGGTCTGGACTTACTGCCCTTAGGTCAAACCAGTCTACTCCGTCCTCAACACGAAGGGTTGATGGTGTGTAGTGCTCCTATGGATCAACCTATCCGACCAAAGGTTGATGCGTCGGGGGTCTAGAATATACCTTCACAATCGATGACATACTGCCGCCGACCGGTCACACAAGACATATCAAGACTCCTTCCACACCCGTCACTCCCCCCTCGTCCTCCCCTAACCACTTCTAATCTCACCTGTTATTCCCCTCCACCACGGCTAATCTACTTGAGGGAACAAGGAAACAATCACAAGGGGTCAGAGTTAGAGTCACGCCCAACTAACCATCTAACCATCTCACCTGTTATTCCCCTCCACCACGACTAATCTACTTGAGGGAACAAGGAAACAATGACTCGACGGTTAGTATGGACTTGACGAGTGGACTACTTGAGATGGTACTCATAGTCATATAGAATCCGAGCTCTCCAACCGTCGAAGGTTTTCTGAGAGCGTAGGTTTAGAATTGAACTGAAAGCAAGTACACACATCAAGCAGTGAAGAGAGAGGCCACGAGACTCCTCTCTTATACTGCGAAAGACTCACACAAGAGTCCAAACTCAAACGATACCTTCTAACTAAAAACGGTGACAATAACTACTCTTGGCGGCGGTGCTGCTACTACACACGACGTGCACCGTCAGAGGTCACTTATTACACAAAACCCAAGGCAAAACCAAGTCAAAACCAAAGTCAACCGGGGGCCAAATCCCGGACTGAACAGTGACCTACAAACCAAGATCCTGGCCTACTTCCGGGCCAGATCCTCGAGTCTCTTTCGCTCCTCCCTCCTCTTGCGCTTCTTGGAACTCCGGCTTGAAGTCGGGGTGGGCGCGGCTGCTGCAAGTGCCACCAATGGCGCAAACACGTCGGTGGAGGGCGTGGGTTGGCCAATCGTTGCCCTCAACAAGGTGTCCCTCGAAGGCAAGGAGGAATCCGGGCCATCCGGGGTGATTGACACGGTAGTCATGCCCGGATGGGGCCCGATTCGTGTCGGAGGGGCCGATGCTTGACTCGGGGTGCCCATGATGATATCCTGGCCAGATATCTATCCTGGAGTGTACAAGTAAGAGGAACTCTCACTTGCGGTCTTCCCAATGTGAAGCCCACTCTGCAAAGGGGTCACCATCGGCGTAGTGCGCGGGGAACCACCGAGTGGCAGCTGGTGAGGGTGTACGGGAAGGGGTGGCTCCATCACAACCCCTGGGCGTTCCTTCCAACCGCTCTACATCGGTGCGTGGACCTCGGAAGGGAATGGTCCTGCCGGGACCCTCGAATTCACGAGTGGAGGGGGCAGATCCGGGCTGTCAAGGTCCACCACCTCCTTCCGTGGGCCGTGATCGCCGAGGTGACGATCCTCCGGGTTGGTCTCCGAACCCCAGTCTTCATCCTTGCCGGAACTGTTAGAGTCTTCCACAAATTTGGGAAGAATGTGAGTGAGATTACTCACCAATAACCGCATGTTGGCATAAGCCGCCTCAACCTTCACGGTTTGCTCCATCACGAAGGCAATCACCCGCTTGCTAGAAATGTGGTCATCCCTCTCCAATCGAGCATCGAACATCTTGGCTTTGAGTACCACATCTGCGGGAAAACGTAATGCTTCGTCCACTTGCTGTAACGCTGACGCCGAGGCATTGGCTTGGAGAAGAGCCGCCTTGCAACTTTTCTCTGCCTCCAACGCTCGACTCCTTACCTTTGTCACCTCGAGCGTTAGTCGGTTAACCTTCTGCTCCATGAGGCGAAGATTGCCAGCTCCTCCGACCTTCTCCTTGATCGCAGCGATCAATCCTTCACGTGGAGGGTTACCCACCAAGCTGCTTGCTTGTCCCAAGGTTCTATCCGCGTCTTCCACATATATGCGGATGGCCTCGAGTAGCTCGGAGGCTGGATAAGACTTGCCTCCAAGTTGTGCCGGCCCGGTGGCTGCGGCGCGGATGGCTGCACGAGTGCGGGTGGAGGGGGCTCCTCCCTGTCTTGGTCTCTGGCGCTTGGGAGGTGGTACAACCTCCTCTCCTGACTGGGATGAGCTGCTTCCCCCCTCGGACCCCGGTTCGGATTCTGACTCCGTCCCTTCGAACTTCTTCATCATTAGTTGCGTCCCATACGCTATATCCTCCTCCGGAGTCGTCTCCTTGAAATGGTGATACATGTGGATCAGAAACGGGCACAGGGGTGCACGCTTGACATTGTGAATGCTCTTGGCCAACCGAATCACCACATCCTTCACAATGATGGCCCAATTCACCACCCTCTCACCAAGGTAGGAACCATACACGGTGTTAGCGAGAGTAACCGTCACTCGGGTCGGTTTCTCGGGGTGTAAGATTGGTACAAGGAATGCGAAGACCCGTCGGGCGCGGGGGTCCGTGCAATCTTGTACCGCATAACCGTTCTTGGCATCCTTGTTACCGAATCTCCCCTTGGCATACTCCTCCTTCTTCGTACTTGTCCACCCCGCCCCTTGTCGTGGAAAGTTGTACACCTCTTGCCACTTCCCCATGGTCCATCTATTCGGGCAAGCCCGGATGCTATCTCCATCAGGTTTCGGCAAGGGATCTTGCCGCATCTCCTGCACCGTGGATTTCACCCAAAAGCTCCAACAAAAATCCATTAGGGAGAGACAGCCCATGCGAAGGAGATCCTCCTTGAGCTCGGTGAGCTCCAGAGAATCCTTAGGAATGACCGGGCAAATCTCCTTCTTTCCTGAGGGTACCAGATTAGAGGCCATTCGATGTCGAGGGTTTTGAGGCGTGTAAAACGGGTTGGATCTTGCTCTTTACGTCCTACTGCTGATGCTCTCGTCACACCGTAGGTGTCCTTGAACAAGGCTGACCCGGAGCCTTTACTCACAACAAGAGCTCGCTCACAAGGGCTGGCCCGGAGCCTTCACTCACAACAAGAGCTCGCTCACACAAGCGCTGGCCCGGAGCCTTCACTCACAACAAGAGCTCGCTCACAAGGGCTGGCCCGGAGCCTTCACTGACAACAAGAGCTCGCTCACACAACATGAACTCGCTCACAAGGGCTGGCCCGGAGCCTTCACTCACAACAAGAGCTCGCTCACACAAGGGCTGGCCCGGAGCCTTCACTCATCACAAGAGCTCGCTCACACAACATGAACTCGCTCACAAGGGCTGGCCCGGAGCCTTGACTCACACAGGGACTCGCTCACACAACATGAACTCGCTCACAAGGGCTGGCCCGGAGCCTTCACTCACAACAAGAGCTCGCTCACACAAGGGCTGGCCCGGAGCCTTCACTCACAACAAGAGCTCGCTCACACAAGGGCTGGCTTGGAGCCTGGCTTACCAACTTGGGTGATGATCGTCCTCTTGCTCTCCCTGTTCGTGGCCGACTGGTGTGGTGGTCGTCCTCGTGCTCTCCTTAGCCTGCTACTCCCTGGCCCGGAGCCTTCACTCCCTGGCCCGGAGCCGACTGGGGTGATGATCGTCCTCGTGCTCTCCCTGCTCGTGGCCGACTGGTGTGGTGGTCGTCCTCGTGCTCTCCGTAGCCTGCTACTCCCTGGCTTGATTCTTCCTCATCTGGGCTGACTTTTATGCCCGGTGGCCGTGTCTTGGGAACCTCCTGGGTCTCTTCCAGTCCTGCTTCTTCCCACCTTCCGGGCCAGATTGGGTGGTGTCCATCATCCGGGCCAGATTTGTGCGGGTTGGCCCGAGGGACTGTTTTTAGGCTAGAGTCTAAGTCATAGCTTTAGGTCTCTTCTTGCTACTAATAAGGCTTTTATAAAAGCCCCGTATTCCTCCTATCCTAATCTTATTTAAAGATTAATCCCGGGTAGGAATAACCTTCTAGCCTAGCTACGTTACCTAATTTTAATACTTATATGTACCTAACTAAAAAAAACAAAAAATTTGTGGTACGACATCACCCCCTTCTCACATGGGAGCGTCCTCGCGAGCAGCGGAGTCCCCGTCTTCCTCTTCTTCCATTCCCTTGTTTTCGCGGTATAATTTAATACGCGAACCGTTGGTCTTAGTCTCCAAGAAGTTCCCTTGTAGATCTTTCAGCTGCAAGGATCCATTGGAAAACACCTCGTGTACTTTAAAGGGTCCCATCCATTGGCGGTGTAATTTACCTGGAAAATCTTGGTGTCGGCTGTCGAAGAGCAGAACGAGACTCCCTGCTTCAATGCCCTTATTGCTGGTCAGCTTTAGGTTGTACGTCCTCTTCCTCCGAGCTTGGACCTCTACCGTTTGTTGTAACGCGTCACTCCGGGTTTCTTCCAAGGCTTCCAAGTCGGCAAACCGTGTCTCCAGGGAAGTACTTCGATCGGCGTGGTTGGATGCCAAGACCCTATGGGTTTCGATGTCCGTCTCGATGTGTTGCAATACATCTTGTCCATGGACTAGGAAGTAGGGGCTTTTTCCGGTGGTGGTCTTCCTTGTTGTGTTGTAGGCTTATACGGTGGAAAAAAGCTTCGCGTCCCAGTCCGTTTTGTGCGCTGCTACAACTTTGTTGAGGATCGACCCTACTATACCATTCGCACGTTCGGTGAGACCGTTGGCCTTGGGATTATACGGCGTGGTCTTCCTATGCTTGATGGCATACCTGGAGGTTAGGTCTAGGACTACTTCATTCAAGAAGTGAGTTCCTCTATCACTGACAATCTCAAGGGGGTGGCCAAACCTCATACATATCTGTTCGAAGAGGAAGGTCGCAGATGTGATGGCGTCGTTTTTCCGGGTTGCTCGGGCTTCAATCCACTTGGTGGCGTAATCCGTTGCCAGGATAATGTATTTGTTCTTGTTCCGGCTCACCGGGAAGATGGGCCCGATAAAATCTATCCCCCATTTCTCGAATGGTGCCAACGGGATGATGGGGGTCAAAGGCCAATGGTTCCGGGTGGCCGGATTTCCGATCCTTTGGCATGGGTCGAAACCCTGGACAAATTGCTTTACATCTCGGTGGAGCTGCTGCCACCAGTACCCCGCCGCTCGGATTTGCTCCACAGTGCTCATCACAGCGAAGTGTCCTCCAGCAGGGTCGTCGTGTAAGGCACGGATGACAGGTCTTCTCTCCTTAAGCTCCAGGCATCTTCTTAACTTCTCATCGGCTCCATACTTAAAGAGGATCCCTTCAATGAGGGTGTAAGGGGCTACCTTTTGGTGGAACACGGCCTTTTCTTCCCTGCTATACCCTTCCGGGTATGTGTGATCAAGGAGGTAGGTTCGGATGTCCTTGTACTCGGATTCTTCATCGGGATCCGTTTGGAAGATCAACACCTCTTCCGTTGTCGGTACCTCCCCGTCAGCGTGAACCTTCCACGCCCCTTCGGTGGTTGGCCCGGAAGGGTGTTGCTGGGTCGAGCGTTCCTCAAGGATGTCAGGATTCAGATCCACGCTATCATCCGGGCCAGATCTGAGAGGATCCGGGCCAGATTTTGAAGGATCCTGACCAGATTTGGGATGATCCGGGCCAAATGTTGACGTCAAGTCCGGGAATTCGTCGGAGAATTCTGTTTCGAGGTCGTTGGCGCTCTCCGATCCTCGTTGTCGCGACAGGTAGTCGGCATTTTGGTTGGCCTTGCCCGGCTGTACTCTCACTTCGTAGTTAAACTCTTGAAGCAGAAGTATCCAGCGAGCAATCCTCCCTGAAAGGTCGGGCTTGTTTACAAGGTACTTCAGTGAGTCATGGTCGGTGTGGAAGACAATCTTGTACCCAAGAAGGTAATGGCGGAACTTCTTACAGGCGTACACTACTGCCAACGCCTCCCGCTCGGTGGCGGTGTAGTTCCTCTCTGCTGCGCACATCTGACGGCTAGCGTAGTAGATGGGCTTCTCTCCGCCACTTGGGCCTTCCTGCCACAAGATTGCTCCTAGGCACCATCCAGATGCATCAAGAGTAACGTGAAAATCCTTATCCCATTGGGGTGGGGATAGGATGGGTGCGGACGACGCTCGTACCTTGAGTTCTTCAAAGGCCGCTTGTCTTTGTTCTGTCCACACGAATTCTTTATCTTTCTTGAGTAGTTCCGTGAGGGGTGCGGCCAGCTGAGCGTACTTGTTGATGAAACGCCTGTAGTAGCCTACACATCCTAGGAACCCTCTTATTTCTCGTACGTTGACCGGCGCAAGTAGCTGGAGTATCGCCTTCACCTTGTCAATGTCAACATGCAGCCCATCCTTGCTGACCACATGTCCAAGAAGTACTCCAGAGAGCATTGCAAAGAAGCACTTACCCGGATGTAGTTTCAGGTTTGTCTCTCTACACCTCTGGAACGTCTTCCGTAAATACCCCAAATGGTCCGTCTGTGGGCTGAACACCGCGAAATCATCAATGAACACTTCTAGGAAATGCTTGAGGAAGTCCTGGAATATGTCCATCATCAGGCGCTGAAAAGTGCCGGGTGCGTTACATAGCCCGAAGGGCATTCGATTGAACGCGTAGGTGCCCCATTCGGTGGTGAATGTTGTCTTTAGTTGGTCGCTCTGTCTAATGGATACCTGATTGTACCCAGAGAACCCATCCATGAAGCTAAAGCACTCATTCCCTGCTACGTGATCTAATACCATGTCAATGAAAGGTAGGGGAAAGTAGTCTTTCTTGGTGGCCGTGTTTAACTTACGGAAGTCCTGGCACACACGGATTTTTACCTTCCCATCTCGTCCTACCTTCTTGGGTACGATCACTATGGGTGACACCCACTCCGAGTTGTTGACCGGGTAGATGAATCCGGCCTCCAACAGTTTATCCAATTCCTCCTTCACCATAAGTGCATACTTAGGGTTTAGGCGGTATTGGCGTTGTCTAACCGGTGCGGCTCCCTCTACAAGATCGATTCGATGCTCTCCTAGCCGCGCAGGTATACCGGTCAGATCTGAAGTCTCCCACGCAAACACATCCGCAAACTCTTGCAAGAGTTCGGTGTACAACCTCCTATCTTTCTTCGTCAAGTTCTTTCCGAGGTTGAAAGACTTGCCTGGAAGGACTTCGATGGTGTCGTAATCTTCAGGAGACACGACGGGTTTGGTGCGATCCGCTCCTTCCAATCCGAGTAAGCACGGATCGCTCCACTGTGGGGGTGTCTGAATATGATCCCCTTCTTGTATCGGGAGAGTCCCGTCCTCCAGTTGTCTCCTCAGCCATTCTTGAGTAAGAGTCATCGAAGACTCTCCTAAAGAGCAATCCTCCTGTGGCCAAGGTAAAACATCCGGGCCAGGTTCTTCTTCGTCCACCTCTTCTACTACACCTCGTTCCGGGACCGCTTCCAGGAAGCCGTAGTCCGTTTCGACTTGGTCCCGAAAGTTCTCCACAAGGTACGAAGAGGTGGAGTCATCTCCTTCTTGGTCTGACCAATTGGAGGTGTAGCCTTCATTGTCACTCGTCTCTCCCATGGCCTCTTCGTGCTTCCATGGGATGGAGGTAGGTGGGTTGCCGAATGTGAATTCCTTCCTCCCCCAATTCACCCGCACATCTGCAAGATATAACCAAGGGCGTCCGAGCAGCAATGGGAAAGGCTTACCCATTTCGACTTTGAGTATGACATAGTTGAGGGGGTAGGTGATGGGACCTATCTTGGTAGGGATACCTGATAACCGTCCTAGAGGTAAGACACGTGATTGGTCGGCCATCCTCAAGACCTGATTAGTAGGGTCAAAGGCTGTATACCCTAGGTCATTGGCGGTCTCTTCTGACATGAGGTTGACTCCTGATCCTCCATCCACAGGTACATTTTGGATTAAGCACCCATCTATCTCCACCGCTATTTCAGGGGCGCCGTAGTCTTCCACTGTAGAAAAGTTCACCGCTACAGTGGGAAGTCGGATCCTACGCCGCCTAGAGTGAGTACAAGCTTCCTTGACTATCTTCTGGTAATTGGGGTTGTCCCGCAGGAGCTGTCCTATAGTCACGTTGGCTTGTGATCCCCTAATGTCCTGAAGGATGTCATATTCGTCTACTCTAAGAGTTGGCTCCTTTCCTACGGTGAGACCGGGCGCAAATCTAACTTGGCGACCTGTTCTCCTTTCTTTCCTTCTAGGTTCTACTAGCTTTCTTCTTACCTCCGCACTAATGTCAGGGCACGTGATGCTTACCCCCTTCTCGGCCTCGGCTAAGGGATCTTCTATAGGGCTCTGGTTAGCTCTGGGATAGCTTTCGTCCGGGGTGGTCCGGGGTAGATCCGGGCCAGATCGGAGAGGATCCGGGCCAGATCTGGGTAGATCCGGGCCAGATGTGAGAGGATCCGGGCCAGATTTGGGTAGATCCGGGCCAGATCGGAGAGGATCCGGGCCAGTCTCTAGATGTTCTTCTCGCATTATTGGCTCGGCTCCTAAAGGTTCGGGATTGGAGGTCCCGTGATCAGTGTCCGAACTAAATGTACTACTACTACTACCAACAGGTCTTGCTAAAGGTCGGGACGCTCTACTCCTACGATTGTGACAATTGGTTCGGGTGGAACTGCGAGTACTAACCTTCTGCACTACCTCTTCCTTAACGCCTGGCGGTTCCACCTCCTCCCGTCATTTTGGAGGGTTCTCCACCCCTTGGGTATTGCCGTAGTTCAGGGCCGTCTGGCTCCTCGGAGGTGCCTCTACCTGCTTGTATGTTACCTTTGGTACCGGCGGTTGTGGACAGTGGGGTGCGTCGTGACCGTACTGTTGGCAGTTCTGGCAAGGTAGCTCCAACGGTGCCCCTTGTCCTCCTCTCTTCGGCTGGTCACAAACATTGGCAAAATGATATGGAGAACCACAATTGTAACACACCGGCGTACCTGCTCGAACAGAGTATGGGGGATACAATGTTGGGGCCGGGGCAAATGGCGCTACACCTTGGTAGGCAGTGGGTGGGTATGTTGGTGGCTGGAAGGCCTGCTTGTACCCGAGTTGTCGCAAGGGTGGGTTGGTGGTTCGATAGGTTGGAACGACGCCTCGTCCTCGCCCGTACGAGGGCAGTACTTGGTAGACTGGAGCTTCCTCCTCCAATACCTCCTCCTCTTCTTCGGTCCAAAAGCTTGTCGATCCGTCGGTATTGACAAGGTGCACCCTCCTCGGTCCGAATTTTGGGCACTCTCGGTTGGCATGTCCGGCCTCTCCGCACTTGGTACACCACACATTGGTTCTCACCGTGGGTATAGACCTTCGTGGTACCGGGTTGGCCGCTAAATTGACTTTGATCGCCTCCATGGTGTCTCGGAGGCTCTTCAGTACTTCCTTCGATTCTTGGGCTTCCACTTTGACCTCCTTCAGTCGCCGTGCAGTCCTCTCGTCCGCTCGAGACATCTCCTTGTGGTGCGTCGTTTTTGCGGGGATATCACTCGAGGATTCTTCGCTTGAGGACAAGCTAGAGGAGCTATCCTCTGAACTGGAGGAGTCGCGCTTCGACTTCTTCTTCTTCTTCTTATCGGTGATCGCGTACTTGTCACGGATCTTCCTCATCGAGTGAAGGGAGTCCTCATAATCTTGGGCCGCTTCTATGGCTTCTGCAAGGGTCGTAGGTTTGGCCATCCTTACCGCAAACCCCATGGCCGAGGGAAGGCCTCCGACAAACCACTCCTTCTGCAATCTCGGGCTTCCCTCCGTGGCACACTTCTTGATGAGGCTCTTCACTCTCTGGCTGTACCTGCGAACCAACTCTTTATCCTTCATGGTGATCTTGTTCAACCGACTTAGAGCACGTGATTCTCCTCCCGATTCGCGGAAAGCTTGGATGAAGTGGTCCTTGAGCTCCTCCCAGTCCGCCTTCACCTCGTCTGCCAACCCATGGTACCAATTGAGAGCTTCTCCCTTCAACAACCCCGGAAAGACCCGAAGTCGCGAAGGATCATCCTCCTGGTTGGCCATGGCAATCGTCTCGAACTCCCCGAACCATTCATCAACGTCCGCCTCCCCATTACCCTTGAATGAGCTATACCTTAAGCGGGTCGCGGGTCGAGCCATGGTGACAGGGGCTTCGTCTTTTTGGACCTCTTGGTCTTCGAATTCAAAGGTTGTGGTCTGTCCTAGTGGGTTTACTTCAAAGTTTTCTAGGAATGGCTCAGAAGACGGAGTGAGAGGTGGCGTGTCACTCCCTACATAGGTGTGTACTTCCAGGATGTCTACTGGGGGACTTACGACCCTTACTCCTCTACTTGGCCTACGGGTTGGGGTGTTCCTAGGACTTCGTTCGGCACGGACATGTTGGCTTCCTCGTCTCGTACCTCTATTTCTACGTTGGGATCGACGTACTCCTATTTCGCTAGGTTCTTCTTGACTCATGAAGGTTCATGGTACTGTCTAGGCACTCACTACGTTTATCTTTTGATCTAGGATTACTTAGTCTCAACTACTAGCTACACTAATGGACTAGCTGTCTTGCTTAGAGAGTGTTCGAATCTCTGCTTGGATCTGTGCGCGGACACGGATTGGGCATGGTACAGGTGCGTATTGAACGCGGCACGGACACAACGCGAGTGCATCTACTTTCACAAGATCGGGATAGACAGTAGTTACTTGGGGTCCGACAGGCCCACCGGATGTTATACCTTCCACCGGTGTCTCCATTCCAAGAATGGAGTTCCTGGCCCCGTTGCCCATTGGTTCACTAAGGTACTTGAGCCGCTTCCCTTACAAATACCGCAGCCCGGGCAGCTCTGGAGTGAACTTGGCAGCTATTGTGATGGACGGTTGAAGCTCTTTCACTATCTCCCTCGTTCTTTCTCTTCGCCTCGTAGCTGCTAAGTATCCAAGGATCACAAAGTTAGTTTCAGAAAGAATATACAAAAGGACATGCTATTAGTCTTTGAGTTTAGCGAAGTGACTCCCCGGCAGCGGCGCCACTTTGTCTCGTAGTACGCGTTGGCAAGTATTCACATCTTAACACAAAGATACCCTTAAGGTAATCGTTCCCACAGAGAGTCACCGAGAACTACAACGACTAACAACAAACCATGATCTGTACAATGTCAACTATACAATATATACATCAAAAGAAAGGAGAAGAAGGTTTAGATTACAAGGGTGGGCGTTAATTACACAAACCTCCCCACCCAAGTACGTTACATGGCCCGGATTACACATGGCCCGGATTACACATGGCCCGGATTGTGCATGGCCCGGATTGTGCATGGCCCGAATCGTATATGGCCCGGATTATACATGGCCCGGATCACACATGGCCTGGATTACACATGGCCCGGATTGTGCATGGCCCGAATCGTACATGGCCCGGATTATACATGGCCCGGATTACACATGGCCTGGATTACACATGGCCCGGATTGTGCATGGCCCGGATTACACATGGCCCGGATAGTGCATGGCCCGGATCGTACATGGCCCGGATTGTGCATGGCCCGAATTGTGCATGGCCCGAATCGTACATGGCCCGGATTATACATGGCCCGGATTACACATGGCCCGGATTGTGCATGGCCCGGATCGTACATGGCCCGGATTGTGCATGGCCCGAATCGTACATGGCCCGGATTATACATGGACTTTATAACTATATACATTATAGACATCCGGATACTTGCGTATCCGGAGAGTGTTTTACCACCATGAACGACGGTTCACGGACTCAAACAAGTTCTAGTAAACGTTACTTCTTTCTCACAGCTTCTCCAATCACTCCTACTCACTAACTTGGGATGGTTGTGGTGTCACTGGGTTCCCCCCGTAAGAGGGGATAAGGTTTGGGCCTTAAGGACTAACACTTACTCTGGTGGCACGTACGTGGTGTACCCACCCTTAGAGCGGTTAGACCTTCCTTCACCTCAGAATCAGCTAAAGGAATAGTACGTCGTGGGATCGCCTAGCTATTAGCCCCGGGTACCCGATTCCCACTCCTTTTCTTCAAGGAACAAAGTCCTCCTCCTATTACTCCGATGGTCACCTCGCAAAGGGGTTAGTTGGATCTCCTTTCTTCTCTCAAGATAATCCGAGCTGTTAGAGTCGGTCTGGACTTACTGCCCTTAGGTCAAACCAGTCTACTCCGTCCTCAACACGAAGGGTTGATGGTGTGTAGTGCTCCTATGGATCAACCTATCCGACCAAAGGTTGATGCGTCGGGGGTCTAGAATATACCTTCACAATCGATGACATACTGCCGCCGACCGGTCACACAAGACATATCAAGACTCCTTCCACACCCGTCACTCCCCCCTCGTCCTCCCCTAACCACTTCTAATCTCACCTGTTATTCCCCTCCACCACGGCTAATCTACTTGAGGGAACAAGGAAACAATCACAAGGGGTCAGAGTTAGAGTCACGCCCAACTAACCATCTAACCATCTCACCTGTTATTCCCCTCCACCACGACTAATCTACTTGAGGGAACAAGGAAACAATGACTCGACGGTTAGTATGGACTTGACGAGTGGACTACTTGAGATGGTACTCACAGTCATATAGAATCCGAGCTCTCCAACCGTCGAAGGTTTTCTGAGAGCGTAGGTTTAGAATTGAACTGAAAGCAAGTACACACATCAAGCAGTGAAGAGAGAGGCCACGAGACTCCTCTCTTATACTGCGAAAGACTCACACAAGAGTCCAAACTCAAACGATACCTTCTAACTAAAAACGGTGACAATAACTACTCTTGGCGGCGGTGCTGCTACTACACACGACGTGCACCGTCAGAGGTCACTTATTACACAAAACCCAAGGCAAAACCAAGTCAAAACCAAAGTCAACCGGGGGCCAAATCCCGGACTGAACAGTGACCTACAAACCAAGATCCTGGCCTACTTCCGGGCCAGATCCTCGAGTCTCTTTCGCTCCTCCCTCCTCTTGCGCTTCTTGGAACTCCGGCTTGAAGTCGGGGTGGGCGCGGCTGCTGCAAGTGCCACCAATGGCGCAAACACGTCGGTGGAGGGCGTGGGTTGGCCAATCGTTGCCCTCAACAAGGTGTCCCTCGAAGGCAAGGAGGAATCCGGGCCATCCGGGGTGATTGACACGGTAGTCATGCCCGGATGGGGCCCGATTCGTGTCGGAGGGGCCGATGCTTGACTCGGGGTGCCCATGATGATATCCTGGCCAGATATCTATCCTGGAGTGTACAAGTAAGAGGAACTCTCACTTGCGGTCTTCCCAATGTGAAGCCCACTCTGCAAAGGGGTCACCATCGGCGTAGTGCGCGGGGAACCACCGAGTGGCAGCTGGTGAGGGTGTACGGGAAGGGGTGGCTCCATCACAACCCCTGGGCGTTCCTTCCAACCGCTCTACATCGGTGCGTGGACCTCGGAAGGGAATGGTCCTGCCGGGACCCTCGAATTCACGAGTGGAGGGGGCAGATCCGGGCTGTCAAGGTCCACCACCTCCTTCCGTGGGCCGTGATCGCCGAGGTGACGATCCTCCGGGTTGGTCTCCGAACCCCAGTCTTCATCCTTGCCGGAACTGTTAGAGTCTTCCACAAATTTGGGAAGAATGTGAGTGAGATTACTCACCAATAACCGCATGTTGGCATAAGCCGCCTCAACCTTCACGGTTTGCTCCATCACGAAGGCAATCACCCGCTTGCTAGAAATGTGGTCATCCCTCTCCAATCGAGCATCGAACATCTTGGCTTTGAGTACCACATCTGCGGGAAAACGTAATGCTTCGTCCACTTGCTGTAACGCTGACGCCGAGGCATTGGCTTGGAGAAGAGCCGCCTTGCAACTTTTCTCTGCCTCCAACGCTCGACTCCTTACCTTTGTCACCTCGAGCGTTAGTCGGTTAACCTTCTGCTCCATGAGGCGAAGATTGCCAGCTCCTCCGACCTTCTCCTTGATCGCAGCGATCAATCCTTCACGTGGAGGGTTACCCACCAAGCTGCTTGCTTGTCCCAAGGTTCTATCCGCGTCTTCCACATATATGCGGATGGCCTCGAGTAGCTCGGAGGCTGGATAAGACTTGCCTCCAAGTTGTGCCGGCCCGGTGGCTGCGGCGCGGATGGCTGCACGAGTGCGGGTGGAGGGGGCTCCTCCCTGTCTTGGTCTCTGGCGCTTGGGAGGTGGTACAACCTCCTCTCCTGACTGGGATGAGCTGCTTCCCCCCTCGGACCCCGGTTCGGATTCTGACTCCGTCCCTTCGAACTTCTTCATCATTAGTTGCGTCCCATACGCTATATCCTCCTCCGGAGTCGTCTCCTTGAAATGGTGATACATGTGGATCAGAAACGGGCACAGGGGTGCACGCTTGACATTGTGAATGCTCTTGGCCAACCGAATCACCACATCCTTCACAATGATGGCCCAATTCACCACCCTCTCACCAAGGTAGGAACCATACACGGTGTTAGCGAGAGTAACCGTCACTCGGGTCGGTTTCTCGGGGTGTAAGATTGGTACAAGGAATGCGAAGACCCGTCGGGCGCGGGGGTCCGTGCAATCTTGTACCGCATAACCGTTCTTGGCATCCTTGTTACCGAATCTCCCCTTGGCATACTCCTCCTTCTTCGTACTTGTCCACCCCGCCCCTTGTCGTGGAAAGTTGTACACCTCTTGCCACTTCCCCATGGTCCATCTATTCGGGCAAGCCCGGATGCTATCTCCATCAGGTTTCGGCAAGGGATCTTGCCGCATCTCCTGCACCGTGGATTTCACCCAAAAGCTCCAACAAAAATCCATTAGGGAGAGACAGCCCATGCGAAGGAGATCCTCCTTGAGCTCGGTGAGCTCCAGAGAATCCTTAGGAATGACCGGGCAAATCTCCTTCTTTCCTGAGGGTACCAGATTAGAGGCCATTCGATGTCGAGGGTTTTGAGGCGTGTAAAACGGGTTGGATCTTGCTCTTTACGTCCTACTGCTGATGCTCTCGTCACACCGTAGGTGTCCTTGAACAAGGCTGACCCGGAGCCTTTACTCACAACAAGAGCTCGCTCACAAGGGCTGGCCCGGAGCCTTCACTCACAACAAGAGCTCGCTCACACAAGCGCTGGCCCGGAGCCTTCACTCACAACAAGAGCTCGCTCACAAGGGCTGGCCCGGAGCCTTCACTGACAACAAGAGCTCGCTCACACAACATGAACTCGCTCACAAGGGCTGGCCCGGAGCCTTCACTCACAACAAGAGCTCGCTCACACAAGGGCTGGCCCGGAGCCTTCACTCATCACAAGAGCTCGCTCACACAACATGAACTCGCTCACAAGGGCTGGCCCGGAGCCTTGACTCACACAGGGACTCGCTCACACAACATGAACTCGCTCACAAGGGCTGGCCCGGAGCCTTCACTCACAACAAGAGCTCGCTCACACAAGGGCTGGCCCGGAGCCTTCACTCACAACAAGAGCTCGCTCACACAAGGGCTGGCTTGGAGCCTGGCTTACCAACTTGGGTGATGATCGTCCTCTTGCTCTCCCTGTTCGTGGCCGACTGGTGTGGTGGTCGTCCTCGTGCTCTCCTTAGCCTGCTACTCCCTGGCCCGGAGCCTTCACTCCCTGGCCCGGAGCCGACTGGGGTGATGATCGTCCTCGTGCTCTCCCTGCTCGTGGCCGACTGGTGTGGTGGTCGTCCTCGTGCTCTCCGTAGCCTGCTACTCCCTGGCTTGATTCTTCCTCATCTGGGCTGACTTTTATGCCCGGTGGCCGTGTCTTGGGAACCTCCTGGGTCTCTTCCAGTCCTGCTTCTTCCCACCTTCCGGGCCAGATTGGGTGGTGTCCATCATCCGGGCCAGATTTGTGCGGGTTGGCCCGAGGGACTGTTTTTAGGCTAGAGTCTAAGTCATAGCTTTAGGTCTCTTCTTGCTACTAATAAGGCTTTTATAAAAGCCCCGTATTCCTCCTATCCTAATCTTATTTAAAGATTAATCCCGGGTAGGAATAACCTTCTAGCCTAGCTACGTTACCTAATTTTAATACTTATATGTACCTAACTAAAAAAAACAAAAAATTTGTGGTACGACATCACCCCCTTCTCACATGGGAGCGTCCTCGCGAGCAGCGGAGTCCCCGTCTTCCTCTTCTTCCATTCCCTTGTTTTCGCGGTATAATTTAATACGCGAACCGTTGGTCTTAGTCTCCAAGAAGTTCCCTTGTAGATCTTTCAGCTGCAAGGATCCATTGGAAAACACCTCGTGTACTTTAAAGGGTCCCATCCATTGGCGGTGTAATTTACCTGGAAAATCTTGGTGTCGGCTGTCGAAGAGCAGAACGAGACTCCCTGCTTCAATGCCCTTATTGCTGGTCAGCTTTAGGTTGTACGTCCTCTTCCTCCGAGCTTGGACCTCTACCGTTTGTTGTAACGCGTCACTCCGGGTTTCTTCCAAGGCTTCCAAGTCGGCAAACCGTGTCTCCAGGGAAGTACTTCGATCGGCGTGGTTGGATGCCAAGACCCTATGGGTTTCGATGTCCGTCTCGATGTGTTGCAATACATCTTGTCCATGGACTAGGAAGTAGGGGCTTTTTCCGGTGGTGGTCTTCCTTGTTGTGTTGTAGGCTTATACGGTGGAAAAAAGCTTCGCGTCCCAGTCCGTTTTGTGCGCTGCTACAACTTTGTTGAGGATCGACCCTACTATACCATTCGCACGTTCGGTGAGACCGTTGGCCTTGGGATTATACGGCGTGGTCTTCCTATGCTTGATGGCATACCTGGAGGTTAGGTCTAGGACTACTTCATTCAAGAAGTGAGTTCCTCTATCACTGACAATCTCAAGGGGGTGGCCAAACCTCATACATATCTGTTCGAAGAGGAAGGTCGCAGATGTGATGGCGTCGTTTTTCCGGGTTGCTCGGGCTTCAATCCACTTGGTGGCGTAATCCGTTGCCAGGATAATGTATTTGTTCTTGTTCCGGCTCACCGGGAAGATGGGCCCGATAAAATCTATCCCCCATTTCTCGAATGGTGCCAACGGGATGATGGGGGTCAAAGGCCAATGGTTCCGGGTGGCCGGATTTCCGATCCTTTGGCATGGGTCGAAACCCTGGACAAATTGCTTTACATCTCGGTGGAGCTGCTGCCACCAGTACCCCGCCGCTCGGATTTGCTCCACAGTGCTCATCACAGCGAAGTGTCCTCCAGCAGGGTCGTCGTGTAAGGCACGGATGACAGGTCTTCTCTCCTTAAGCTCCAGGCATCTTCTTAACTTCTCATCGGCTCCATACTTAAAGAGGATCCCTTCAATGAGGGTGTAAGGGGCTACCTTTTGGTGGAACACGGCCTTTTCTTCCCTGCTATACCCTTCCGGGTATGTGTGATCAAGGAGGTAGGTTCGGATGTCCTTGTACTCGGATTCTTCATCGGGATCCGTTTGGAAGATCAACACCTCTTCCGTTGTCGGTACCTCCCCGTCAGCGTGAACCTTCCACGCCCCTTCGGTGGTTGGCCCGGAAGGGTGTTGCTGGGTCGAGCGTTCCTCAAGGATGTCAGGATTCAGATCCACGCTATCATCCGGGCCAGATCTGAGAGGATCCGGGCCAGATTTTGAAGGATCCTGACCAGATTTGGGATGATCCGGGCCAAATGTTGACGTCAAGTCCGGGAATTCGTCGGAGAATTCTGTTTCGAGGTCGTTGGCGCTCTCCGATCCTCGTTGTCGCGACAGGTAGTCGGCATTTTGGTTGGCCTTGCCCGGCTGTACTCTCACTTCGTAGTTAAACTCTTGAAGCAGAAGTATCCAGCGAGCAATCCTCCCTGAAAGGTCGGGCTTGTTTACAAGGTACTTCAGTGAGTCATGGTCGGTGTGGAAGACAATCTTGTACCCAAGAAGGTAATGGCGGAACTTCTTACAGGCGTACACTACTGCCAACGCCTCCCGCTCGGTGGCGGTGTAGTTCCTCTCTGCTGCGCACATCTGACGGCTAGCGTAGTAGATGGGCTTCTCTCCGCCACTTGGGCCTTCCTGCCACAAGATTGCTCCTAGGCACCATCCAGATGCATCAAGAGTAACGTGAAAATCCTTATCCCATTGGGGTGGGGATAGGATGGGTGCGGACGACGCTCGTACCTTGAGTTCTTCAAAGGCCGCTTGTCTTTGTTCTGTCCACACGAATTCTTTATCTTTCTTGAGTAGTTCCGTGAGGGGTGCGGCCAGCTGAGCGTACTTGTTGATGAAACGCCTGTAGTAGCCTACACATCCTAGGAACCCTCTTATTTCTCGTACGTTGACCGGCGCAAGTAGCTGGAGTATCGCCTTCACCTTGTCAATGTCAACATGCAGCCCATCCTTGCTGACCACATGTCCAAGAAGTACTCCAGAGAGCATTGCAAAGAAGCACTTACCCGGATGTAGTTTCAGGTTTGTCTCTCTACACCTCTGGAACGTCTTCCGTAAATACCCCAAATGGTCCGTCTGTGGGCTGAACACCGCGAAATCATCAATGAACACTTCTAGGAAATGCTTGAGGAAGTCCTGGAATATGTCCATCATCAGGCGCTGAAAAGTGCCGGGTGCGTTACATAGCCCGAAGGGCATTCGATTGAACGCGTAGGTGCCCCATTCGGTGGTGAATGTTGTCTTTAGTTGGTCGCTCTGTCTAATGGATACCTGATTGTACCCAGAGAACCCATCCATGAAGCTAAAGCACTCATTCCCTGCTACGTGATCTAATACCATGTCAATGAAAGGTAGGGGAAAGTAGTCTTTCTTGGTGGCCGTGTTTAACTTACGGAAGTCCTGGCACACACGGATTTTTACCTTCCCATCTCGTCCTACCTTCTTGGGTACGATCACTATGGGTGACACCCACTCCGAGTTGTTGACCGGGTAGATGAATCCGGCCTCCAACAGTTTATCCAATTCCTCCTTCACCATAAGTGCATACTTAGGGTTTAGGCGGTATTGGCGTTGTCTAACCGGTGCGGCTCCCTCTACAAGATCGATTCGATGCTCTCCTAGCCGCGCAGGTATACCGGTCAGATCTGAAGTCTCCCACGCAAACACATCCGCAAACTCTTGCAAGAGTTCGGTGTACAACCTCCTATCTTTCTTCGTCAAGTTCTTTCCGAGGTTGAAAGACTTGCCTGGAAGGACTTCGATGGTGTCGTAATCTTCAGGAGACACGACGGGTTTGGTGCGATCCGCTCCTTCCAATCCGAGTAAGCACGGATCGCTCCACTGTGGGGGTGTCTGAATATGATCCCCTTCTTGTATCGGGAGAGTCCCGTCCTCCAGTTGTCTCCTCAGCCATTCTTGAGTAAGAGTCATCGAAGACTCTCCTAAAGAGCAATCCTCCTGTGGCCAAGGTAAAACATCCGGGCCAGGTTCTTCTTCGTCCACCTCTTCTACTACACCTCGTTCCGGGACCGCTTCCAGGAAGCCGTAGTCCGTTTCGACTTGGTCCCGAAAGTTCTCCACAAGGTACGAAGAGGTGGAGTCATCTCCTTCTTGGTCTGACCAATTGGAGGTGTAGCCTTCATTGTCACTCGTCTCTCCCATGGCCTCTTCGTGCTTCCATGGGATGGAGGTAGGTGGGTTGCCGAATGTGAATTCCTTCCTCCCCCAATTCACCCGCACATCTGCAAGATATAACCAAGGGCGTCCGAGCAGCAATGGGAAAGGCTTACCCATTTCGACTTTGAGTATGACATAGTTGAGGGGGTAGGTGATGGGACCTATCTTGGTAGGGATACCTGATAACCGTCCTAGAGGTAAGACACGTGATTGGTCGGCCATCCTCAAGACCTGATTAGTAGGGTCAAAGGCTGTATACCCTAGGTCATTGGCGGTCTCTTCTGACATGAGGTTGACTCCTGATCCTCCATCCACAGGTACATTTTGGATTAAGCACCCATCTATCTCCACCGCTATTTCAGGGGCGCCGTAGTCTTCCACTGTAGAAAAGTTCACCGCTACAGTGGGAAGTCGGATCCTACGCCGCCTAGAGTGAGTACAAGCTTCCTTGACTATCTTCTGGTAATTGGGGTTGTCCCGCAGGAGCTGTCCTATAGTCACGTTGGCTTGTGATCCCCTAATGTCCTGAAGGATGTCATATTCGTCTACTCTAAGAGTTGGCTCCTTTCCTACGGTGAGACCGGGCGCAAATCTAACTTGGCGACCTGTTCTCCTTTCTTTCCTTCTAGGTTCTACTAGCTTTCTTCTTACCTCCGCACTAATGTCAGGGCACGTGATGCTTACCCCCTTCTCGGCCTCGGCTAAGGGATCTTCTATAGGGCTCTGGTTAGCTCTGGGATAGCTTTCGTCCGGGGTGGTCCGGGGTAGATCCGGGCCAGATCGGAGAGGATCCGGGCCAGATCTGGGTAGATCCGGGCCAGATGTGAGAGGATCCGGGCCAGATTTGGGTAGATCCGGGCCAGATCGGAGAGGATCCGGGCCAGTCTCTAGATGTTCTTCTCGCATTATTGGCTCGGCTCCTAAAGGTTCGGGATTGGAGGTCCCGTGATCAGTGTCCGAACTAAATGTACTACTACTACTACCAACAGGTCTTGCTAAAGGTCGGGACGCTCTACTCCTACGATTGTGACAATTGGTTCGGGTGGAACTGCGAGTACTAACCTTCTGCACTACCTCTTCCTTAACGCCTGGCGGTTCCACCTCCTCCCGTCATTTTGGAGGGTTCTCCACCCCTTGGGTATTGCCGTAGTTCAGGGCCGTCTGGCTCCTCGGAGGTGCCTCTACCTGCTTGTATGTTACCTTTGGTACCGGCGGTTGTGGACAGTGGGGTGCGTCGTGACCGTACTGTTGGCAGTTCTGGCAAGGTAGCTCCAACGGTGCCCCTTGTCCTCCTCTCTTCGGCTGGTCACAAACATTGGCAAAATGATATGGAGAACCACAATTGTAACACACCGGCGTACCTGCTCGAACAGAGTATAGGGGATACAATGTTGGGGCCGGGGCAAATGGCGCTACACCTTGGTAGGCAGTGGGTGGGTATGTTGGTGGCTGGAAGGCCTGCTTGTACCCGAGTTGTCGCAAGGGTGGGTTGGTGGTTCGATAGGTTGGAACGACGCCTCGTCCTCGCCCGTACGAGGGCAGTACTTGGTAGACTGGAGCTTCCTCCTCCAATACCTCCTCCTCTTCTTCGGTCCAAAAGCTTGTCGATCCGTCGGTATTGACAAGGTGCACCCTCCTCGGTCCGAATTTTGGGCACTCTCGGTTGGCATGTCCGGCCTCTCCGCACTTGGTACACCACACATTGGTTCTCACCGTGGGTATAGACCTTCGTGGTACCGGGTTGGCCGCTAAATTGACTTTGATCGCCTCCATGGTGTCTCGGAGGCTCTTCAGTACTTCCTTCGATTCTTGGGCTTCCACTTTGACCTCCTTCAGTCGCCGTGCAGTCCTCTCGTCCGCTCGAGACATCTCCTTGTGGTGCGTCGTTTTTGCGGGGATATCACTCGAGGATTCTTCGCTTGAGGACAAGCTAGAGGAGCTATCCTCTGAACTGGAGGAGTCGCGCTTCGACTTCTTCTTCTTCTTCTTATCGGTGATCGCGTACTTGTCACGGATCTTCCTCATCGAGTGAAGGGAGTCCTCATAATCTTGGGCCGCTTCTATGGCTTCTGCAAGGGTCGTAGGTTTGGCCATCCTTACCGCAAACCCCATGGCCGAGGGAAGGCCTCCGACAAACCACTCCTTCTGCAATCTCGGGCTTCCCTCCGTGGCACACTTCTTGATGAGGCTCTTCACTCTCTGGCTGTACCTGCGAACCAACTCTTTATCCTTCATGGTGATCTTGTTCAACCGACTTAGAGCACGTGATTCTCCTCCCGATTCGCGGAAAGCTTGGATGAAGTGGTCCTTGAGCTCCTCCCAGTCCGCCTTCACCTCGTCTGCCAACCCATGGTACCAATTGAGAGCTTCTCCCTTCAACAACCCCGGAAAGACCCGAAGTCGCGAAGGATCATCCTCCTGGTTGGCCATGGCAATCGTCTCGAACTCCCCGAACCATTCATCAACGTCCGCCTCCCCATTACCCTTGAATGAGCTATACCTTAAGCGGGTCGCGGGTCGAGCCATGGTGACAGGGGCTTCGTCTTTTTGGACCTCTTGGTCTTCGAATTCAAAGGTTGTGGTCTGTCCTAGTGGGTTTACTTCAAAGTTTTCTAGGAATGGCTCAGAAGACGGAGTGAGAGGTGGCGTGTCACTCCCTACATAGGTGTGTACTTCCAGGATGTCTACTGGGGGACTTACGACCCTTACTCCTCTACTTGGCCTACGGGTTGGGGTGTTCCTAGGACTTCGTTCGGCACGGACATGTTGGCTTCCTCGTCTCGTACCTCTATTTCTACGTTGGGATCGACGTACTCCTATTTCGCTAGGTTCTTCTTGACTCATGAAGGTTCATGGTACTGTCTAGGCACTCACTACGTTTATCTTTTGATCTAGGATTACTTAGTCTCAACTACTAGCTACACTAATGGACTAGCTGTCTTGCTTAGAGAGTGTTCGAATCTCTGCTTGGATCTGTGCGCGGACACGGATTGGGCATGGTACAGGTGCGTATTGAACGCGGCACGGACACAACGCGAGTGCATCTACTTTCACAAGATCGGGATAGACAGTAGTTACTTGGGGTCCGACAGGCCCACCGGATGTTATACCTTCCACCGGTGTCTCCATTCCAAGAATGGAGTTCCTGGCCCCGTTGCCCATTGGTTCACTAAGGTACTTGAGCCGCTTCCCTTACAAATACCGCAGCCCGGGCAGCTCTGGAGTGAACTTGGCAGCTATTGTGATGGACGGTTGAAGCTCTTTCACTATCTCCCTCGTTCTTTCTCTTCGCCTCGTAGCTGCTAAGTATCCAAGGATCACAAAGTTAGTTTCAGAAAGAATATACAAAAGGACATGCTATTAGTCTTTGAGTTTAGCGAAGTGACTCCCCGGCAGCGGCGCCACTTTGTCTCGTAGTACGCGTTGGCAAGTATTCACATCTTAACACAAAGATACCCTTAAGGTAATCGTTCCCACAGAGAGTCACCGAGAACTACAACGACTAACAACAAACCATGATCTGTACAATGTCAACTATACAATATATACATCAAAAGAAAGGAGAAGAAGGTTTAGATTACAAGGGTGGGCGTTAATTACACAAACCTCCCCACCCAAGTACGTTACATGGCCCGGATTACACATGGCCCGGATTACACATGGCCCGGATTGTGCATGGCCCGGATTGTGCATGGCCCGAATCGTATATGGCCCGGATTATACATGGCCCGGATCACACATGGCCTGGATTACACATGGCCCGGATTGTGCATGGCCCGAATCGTACATGGCCCGGATTATACATGGCCCGGATTACACATGGCCTGGATTACACATGGCCCGGATTGTGCATGGCCCGGATTACACATGGCCCGGATAGTGCATGGCCCGGATCGTACATGGCCCGGATTGTGCATGGCCCGAATTGTGCATGGCCCGAATCGTACATGGCCCGGATTATACATGGCCCGGATTACACATGGCCCGGATTGTGCATGGCCCGGATCGTACATGGCCCGGATTGTGCATGGCCCGAATCGTACATGGCCCGGATTATACATGGACTTTATAACTATATACATTATAGACATCCGGATACTTGCGTATCCGGAGAGTGTTTTACCACCATGAACGACGGTTCACGGACTCAAACAAGTTCTAGTAAACGTTACTTCTTTCTCACAGCTTCTCCAATCACTCCTACTCACTAACTTGGGATGGTTGTGGTGTCACTGGGTTCCCCCCGTAAGAGGGGATAAGGTTTGGGCCTTAAGGACTAACACTTACTCTGGTGGCACGTACGTGGTGTACCCACCCTTAGAGCGGTTAGACCTTCCTTCACCTCAGAATCAGCTAAAGGAATAGTACGTCGTGGGATCGCCTAGCTATTAGCCCCGGGTACCCGATTCCCACTCCTTTTCTTCAAGGAACAAAGTCCTCCTCCTATTACTCCGATGGTCACCTCGCAAAGGGGTTAGTTGGATCTCCTTTCTTCTCTCAAGATAATCCGAGCTGTTAGAGTCGGTCTGGACTTACTGCCCTTAGGTCAAACCAGTCTACTCCGTCCTCAACACGAAGGGTTGATGGTGTGTAGTGCTCCTATGGATCAACCTATCCGACCAAAGGTTGATGCGTCGGGGGTCTAGAATATACCTTCACAATCGATGACATACTGCCGCCGACCGGTCACACAAGACATATCAAGACTCCTTCCACACCCGTCACTCCCCCCTCGTCCTCCCCTAACCACTTCTAATCTCACCTGTTATTCCCCTCCACCACGGCTAATCTACTTGAGGGAACAAGGAAACAATCACAAGGGGTCAGAGTTAGAGTCACGCCCAACTAACCATCTAACCATCTCACCTGTTATTCCCCTCCACCACGACTAATCTACTTGAGGGAACAAGGAAACAATGACTCGACGGTTAGTATGGACTTGACGAGTGGACTACTTGAGATGGTACTCACAGTCATATAGAATCCGAGCTCTCCAACCGTCGAAGGTTTTCTGAGAGCGTAGGTTTAGAATTGAACTGAAAGCAAGTACACACATCAAGCAGTGAAGAGAGAGGCCACGAGACTCCTCTCTTATACTGCGAAAGACTCACACAAGAGTCCAAACTCAAACGATACCTTCTAACTAAAAACGGTGACAATAACTACTCTTGGCGGCGGTGCTGCTACTACACACGACGTGCACCGTCAGAGGTCACTTATTACACAAAACCCAAGGCAAAACCAAGTCAAAACCAAAGTCAACCGGGGGCCAAATCCCGGACTGAACAGTGACCTACAAACCAAGATCCTGGCCTACTTCCGGGCCAGATCCTCGAGTCTCTTTCGCTCCTCCCTCCTCTTGCGCTTCTTGGAACTCCGGCTTGAAGTCGGGGTGGGCGCGGCTGCTGCAAGTGCCACCAATGGCGCAAACACGTCGGTGGAGGGCGTGGGTTGGCCAATCGTTGCCCTCAACAAGGTGTCCCTCGAAGGCAAGGAGGAATCCGGGCCATCCGGGGTGATTGACACGGTAGTCATGCCCGGATGGGGCCCGATTCGTGTCGGAGGGGCCGATGCTTGACTCGGGGTGCCCATGATGATATCCTGGCCAGATATCTATCCTGGAGTGTACAAGTAAGAGGAACTCTCACTTGCGGTCTTCCCAATGTGAAGCCCACTCTGCAAAGGGGTCACCATCGGCGTAGTGCGCGGGGAACCACCGAGTGGCAGCTGGTGAGGGTGTACGGGAAGGGGTGGCTCCATCACAACCCCTGGGCGTTCCTTCCAACCGCTCTACATCGGTGCGTGGACCTCGGAAGGGAATGGTCCTGCCGGGACCCTCGAATTCACGAGTGGAGGGGGCAGATCCGGGCTGTCAAGGTCCACCACCTCCTTCCGTGGGCCGTGATCGCCGAGGTGACGATCCTCCGGGTTGGTCTCCGAACCCCAGTCTTCATCCTTGCCGGAACTGTTAGAGTCTTCCACAAATTTGGGAAGAATGTGAGTGAGATTACTCACCAATAACCGCATGTTGGCATAAGCCGCCTCAACCTTCACGGTTTGCTCCATCACGAAGGCAATCACCCGCTTGCTAGAAATGTGGTCATCCCTCTCCAATCGAGCATCGAACATCTTGGCTTTGAGTACCACATCTGCGGGAAAACGTAATGCTTCGTCCACTTGCTGTAACGCTGACGCCGAGGCATTGGCTTGGAGAAGAGCCGCCTTGCAACTTTTCTCTGCCTCCAACGCTCGACTCCTTACCTTTGTCACCTCGAGCGTTAGTCGGTTAACCTTCTGCTCCATGAGGCGAAGATTGCCAGCTCCTCCGACCTTCTCCTTGATCGCAGCGATCAATCCTTCACGTGGAGGGTTACCCACCAAGCTGCTTGCTTGTCCCAAGGTTCTATCCGCGTCTTCCACATATATGCGGATGGCCTCGAGTAGCTCGGAGGCTGGATAAGACTTGCCTCCAAGTTGTGCCGGCCCGGTGGCTGCGGCGCGGATGGCTGCACGAGTGCGGGTGGAGGGGGCTCCTCCCTGTCTTGGTCTCTGGCGCTTGGGAGGTGGTACAACCTCCTCTCCTGACTGGGATGAGCTGCTTCCCCCCTCGGACCCCGGTTCGGATTCTGACTCCGTCCCTTCGAACTTCTTCATCATTAGTTGCGTCCCATACGCTATATCCTCCTCCGGAGTCGTCTCCTTGAAATGGTGATACATGTGGATCAGAAACGGGCACAGGGGTGCACGCTTGACATTGTGAATGCTCTTGGCCAACCGAATCACCACATCCTTCACAATGATGGCCCAATTCACCACCCTCTCACCAAGGTAGGAACCATACACGGTGTTAGCGAGAGTAACCGTCACTCGGGTCGGTTTCTCGGGGTGTAAGATTGGTACAAGGAATGCGAAGACCCGTCGGGCGCGGGGGTCCGTGCAATCTTGTACCGCATAACCGTTCTTGGCATCCTTGTTACCGAATCTCCCCTTGGCATACTCCTCCTTCTTCGTACTTGTCCACCCCGCCCCTTGTCGTGGAAAGTTGTACACCTCTTGCCACTTCCCCATGGTCCATCTATTCGGGCAAGCCCGGATGCTATCTCCATCAGGTTTCGGCAAGGGATCTTGCCGCATCTCCTGCACCGTGGATTTCACCCAAAAGCTCCAACAAAAATCCATTAGGGAGAGACAGCCCATGCGAAGGAGATCCTCCTTGAGCTCGGTGAGCTCCAGAGAATCCTTAGGAATGACCGGGCAAATCTCCTTCTTTCCTGAGGGTACCAGATTAGAGTCCATTCGATGTCGAGGGTTTTGAGGCGTGTAAAACGGGTTGGATCTTGCTCTTTACGTCCTACTGCTGATGCTCTCGTCACACCGTAGGTGTCCTTGAACAAGGCTGACCCGGAGCCTTTACTCACAACAAGAGCTCGCTCACAAGGGCTGGCCCGGAGCCTTCACTCACAACAAGAGCTCGCTCACACAAGCGCTGGCCCGGAGCCTTCACTCACAACAAGAGCTCGCTCACAAGGGCTGGCCCGGAGCCTTCACTGACAACAAGAGCTCGCTCACACAACATGAACTCGCTCACAAGGGCTGGCCCGGAGCCTTCACTCACAACAAGAGCTCGCTCACACAAGGGCTGGCCCGGAGCCTTCACTCATCACAAGAGCTCGCTCACACAACATGAACTCGCTCACAAGGGCTGGCCCGGAGCCTTGACTCACATAGGGACTCGCTCACACAACATGAACTCGCTCACAAGGGCTGGCCCGGAGCCTTCACTCACAACAAGAGCTCGCTCACACAAGGGCTGGCCCGGAGCCTTCACTCACAACAAGAGCTCGCTCACACAAGGGCTGGCTTGGAGCCTGGCTTACCAACTTGGGTGATGATCGTCCTCTTGCTCTCCCTGTTCGTGGCCGACTGGTGTGGTGGTCGTCCTCGTGCTCTCCTTAGCCTGCTACTCCCTGGCCCGGAGCCTTCACTCCCTGGCCCGGAGCCGACTGGGGTGATGATCGTCCTCGTGCTCTCCCTGCTCGTGGCCGACTGGTGTGGTGGTCGTCCTCGTGCTCTCCGTAGCCTGCTACTCCCTGGCTTGATTCTTCCTCATCTGGGCTGACTTTTATGCCCGGTGGCCGTGTCTTGGGAACCTCCTGGGTCTCTTCCAGTCCTGCTTCTTCCCACCTTCCGGGCCAGATTGGATGGTGTCCATCATCCGGGCCAGATTTGTGCGGGTTGGCCCGAGGGACTGTTTTTAGGCTAGAGTCTAAGTCATAGCTTTAGGTCTCTTCTTGCTACTAATAAGGCTTTTATAAAAGCCCCGTATTCCTCCTATCCTAATCTTATTTAAAGATTAATCCCGGGTAGGAATAACCTTCTAGCCTAGCTACGTTACCTAATTTTAATACTTATATGTACCTAACTAAAAAAAACAAAAAATTTGTGGTACGACAATCTTCGTGTTCTTCCTCGCCTTCAGCTCCTCCTCTTCATGATGATCTTCATGTTCTTCCTTGCCTTGAGCTCATCCTCTTCGTGATGATCTTCGTGTTCATCCTCGCCTTAAGCTCGTCCTCTTCCTGATGATCTTCGTTTCTTCCTGCCCTTCAGCTCATCCTCTTTGTGATGATCTTCGTGTTCTTCCTCCCATTCAGCTCATCCAGTTCGTGATGATCTTCAAGTTCTTCCTTGCCTTCAGCTCCTCCACTTAATGATGATCTTTGTGTTCTTCCTCACCTTGAGCTCGTCCTCTTCGTGATGATCTTCCTGTTCTTCCTTGCCTTCAGCTCGTCCTCTTCGTAATGATCTTCGTGTTCTTCCGCGCCTTAAGCTCGTCCTCTTGGTGATGATCTTTGTGCTCTTCCTTGCCTTCAGCTCGTCCTCTTCGTGATGATCTTCGTGTTCTTCCTCGCCTTCAGCTCGTCCTCTTCGTGGTGATCTTCGTGTTCTTCCACGCCTTCAGCTCGTCCTCTTCGTGATGATCTTCGTATTCTTCCTTGCCTTAAGCTTGTCCTCTTTGTGATGATCTTCGTGTTCTTCCTCGCCTTTAGCTCGTCCTCTTCGTGATGATCTTTCTGTTCTTCCTCGCCTTCAGCTCGTCCTCTTGGTGATAATCTTCGTGTTTATCCTCGCCTTCAGCTCGCCCTCTTCGTGATAGTCTCCGTGTTCTTCCTCGCCTTAAGCTTGTCCTCTTTGTGATGATCTTCGTGTTCTTTCTCGCCTTGAGCTCGTCCTCTTGGTGATGATCTTTGTGTTCTTCCTCGGCTTCAGCGAGTCCTCTTCGTGATGAATTTCATGTTCTTCCTCGCCTTAAGCTCGTCGTCTTCGTGATGGTCTTCGTGTTCTTCTTCGCGAGCAGCCCGTCCTCTTTGTAATGATCTTCGTGTTCTTCCCCGCCTTCAGCTCGTCCACTTGGCGATGATCATCGTGTTCTTCATCGCCTTGAGCTCCTCCTCTTTGTGATGATCTTCATGTTCTTCCTCGCCTTGAGATCATCCTCTTTGTGATGATCTTCGTGTTCTTTCTCCCCTTCAGCTCGTCCTGTTCGTTATGATCTCCTCTTTTTCCTCGACTTCAGTTGGTCGACTTCATGATGATCTTTGTGTTCTTCCTCGCCTTCAGCTCGTCCTCTTCGCGGTGATCTTTGTATTCTCCTCGCCTTCAGCTCGTCCTATTCGTAATGTTCTTCGTGTTCTGCCTCGCCTTGAGCAAGTCCTCTTCGTGATGGTCTTCGTGTTCTTCCTCGGCTTCAGCTCGTCCTCTTTGTAATGATCTCGTGTTCTTCCTCGCCTTCAGCCCGTCCTCTTTTTGATGATCATTGTGTTCTTCCCTGCCTTCAGCTCGTCTTCTTGGCGATGATCTTCGTGTTCTTCCTCGCCTTGAGCTGGTCCTCTTCGTGATGATCTTCGAGTTCTTCCTCGCCATCAGCTCCTCCTCTTCCTGATGATCTTCGTTATCTTCCTTGCCTTGAGCTCCTCCTCTTCGTGATGATCTTCGTGTTTATCCTCGCCTTGAGCTCGTCCTCTTCCTGATGATCTTCGTTTCTTGGTGCCGTTCTGCTCGTCCTCTTCGTGATGATGTTTGTGTTCTTCCTCGCCTTGAGCTCGTCCTCTTCGTGATGATCTTCGTGTTCTTCCTCCTCTTCAGCTCGTCCACTTCATGATGATCTTTGTGTTCTTCCTCGCCTTCAGCTCGTCCTCTTCGCGATGATCTTCGTGTTCTTTCTCGCCTTGAGCTCGTCCTCTTGGTGATGATCTTCGTGTTCTTACTCGGCTTCAACGAGTCCTCTTCGTGATGAAATTCGTGTTCTTCCGCGCCTTAAGCTGGTCCTCTTCGTGATGGTCTTCGTGTTCTTCTTCGGGAGCAGCCCGTCCTCTTTGTAATGATCTTCGTGTTCTTCCTCGCCTTCAGCCCGTCCTCTTTTTGATGATCTTCGTGTTCTTCCCCGCCTTCAGCTCGTCCACTTGGCGATGATCTTCGTGTTCTTCATCGCCTTAAGCTCGTCCTCTTTGTGATGATCTTCGTGTTCTTCCTCGCCATCATGTCATCCTCTTCGGGATGATCTTTGTGTTCTTCCTCCCCTTCAGCTCGTGCAGTTCGTGATGATCTTCCTGTTCTTCCTCGCCTTCAGCTCGTCGACTTCATGATGATCTTTGTGTTCCTCCTCGCCTTCAGCTCGTCCTCTTTGTGATGGTCTTCGTGTTCTTCCTCGCCTTTAGCTCATCCTCTTCATGATGATCTTCGTGTTCTTCCTCGCCTTCAGCTTGTCCTCTTTGTAATGATCTTCGTGTTCTTCCTCGCCTTCAGTCCGTCCTCTTTTTGATGATCTTCGTGTTCTTCCCCGCCTTCAGCTCGTCCACTTGGCGATGACCTTCGTGTTCTTCATCGCCTTGAGCTAGTCCTCTTCGTGATGATCTTCGTGTTCTTCCTCGCCTTCATGTCGTCCTCTTCGGGATGATCTTCATGTTTTTTCTCGCCTTCAGCTCGACCACTTGGCGATGATCTTTGTGTTCTTCCTCACCTTAAGCTCGTCCTCTTCGTGATGATCTTCGTGTTCTTCCTCGCCTTCATGTCGTCCTCTTCGGGATGATCTTCGTGTTCTTCCTCGCCTTCATGTCAACCTCTTCGGGATGATCTTCATGTTCTTCCTCGCCTTCAGCTCGTCCACTTGGCGATGATCTTCGTGTTCTTCCTCGCCTTGAGCTGGTCCTCTTCGTGATGATCTTCGAGTTCTTCCTCGCCTTTAGCTCCTCCTCTTCGTGGTGATCTTTGTGTTCTTCCTCGCCTTTAGATTGTCCTCTTCGTGATGATTTTCGTGTTCTTCCTCGCCTTCATGTCGTCCTCTTCGGGATGATCTTCGTGTTCTTCCTCGCCTTGAGCTCGTCCTCTTCCTGGCCTTGAGCTCGTCCTCTTCCTGATGATCTTCCTGTTCTTCCTCGCCTTCAGCTCGTCCACTTCATGATGATCTTTGTGTTCTTCCTCGCCTTTAGCTCGTCCTCTTCGCGATGATCTTCGTGTTCTTCCTCGCCTTCAGCTTGTCCTCTTGGTGATGATCTTCGTGTTCTTCCTCGCCTTCAGCTCGTCCTCTTCGCGATGATCTTCGTGTTCTTCCTCGCCTTCAGCTTGTCCTCTTGGTGATGATCTTTGTGTTCTTTCTCGCCTTCACCTCGCCCTCTTCGTGATGATCTTCGTGTTCTTCCTCGCCTTCAGCTTGTCCTCTTGGTGATGATCTTCGTGTTCTTTCTCGCCTTCACCTCGCCCTCTTCGTGATGATCTTCCTGTTCTTCCTCGCCTTGAGCTCGTCCTCTTCGTGATGATCTTCGTGTTCTTCCTCGCCTTCAGCCCGTCATGTTCGTGATGATCTTCGTGTTCTTCCCCGCCTTCACCTCGTCCTCTTCGTCATGATCTTGGTGTTCTTCCCCGCCTTCAGCAGGTCCTCTTCGTGATGATCTTCCTGTTCTTCCTCGCCTTGAGCTCGTCCTCTTCGTGATGATCTTCGTGTTCTTCCTCGCCTTCAGCCCGTCATGTTCGTGATGATCTTCGTGTTCTTCCCCGCCTTCACCTCGTCCTCTTCGTCATGATCTTGGTGTTCTTCCCCGCCTTCAGCAGGTCCTCTTCGTGATGATCTTCGTGTTCTTCATCGCTCTCAGCTCGTCCTCTTCGAGATGATCTTTGTATTCTTCCTCGCCTTCAGCTGGTCCTCTCTGTGATGTTCTTCGTGTTCTTCCTCGCCCTCAGCTCGTCCTCTTCGTGATGATCTTCGTGTTCTTCCCCGCCTTAAGCTCGGCTTCTTCGTGATGATCTTCGTGTTCTTACTCGCCTTCAGCTCGTCCTCTTTGTGATGATCTTTGTATTCTTCCTTGCCTTCAGCTCTTCCTCTTCGTGATGATCTTCGTGTTCTTCCCCCCCTTCACCTCGTCCTCTTCGTGATGATCTTCGTGTTCTTCCTCGCCTTCACCTCATCTTCTTCGTGATGGTCTTCGTGTTCTTCCTCGCCTTCAGCGCGTCCTCTTCGTGATGATCTTCGTGTTCTTTTGCGCCTTCAGCTCGTCTTCTTGGTGATGATCTTTGTGTTCTTCCTGGCCTTAAGCTCGTCCTCTTCATGATGATCTTCGTGTTCTTACTCGCCTTTAGCTCGTCCTCTTCGTGATGATCTTCGTGTTTTTCCTCACCTTTAGCTCGTCCTTTCCGTGATGATCATCTATTCTTCCTCGCCTTCAGCTCTTCCTCTTCGTGATGATCTTTGTGTTCTACCTCGCCTTCAGCTCGTCCTTTTCGTGATGATCTTCGTGTGCTTCCCCGCCTTCAGCTCGTCCTCTTCGTGATGATCTTCGTGTTCTTCCTCGCCTTCAGCTTGTTCTCTTCGTGATGATCTTCGTGTTCTTCCTCGCCTTCAGCTCGTCCTCTTGGTGATGATCTTCGTGTTCTTCCTCGCCTTCAGCTCGTCCTCTTCGTGATGATCTTCGTGTTCTTCTTCGCCTTCAGCTTGTCCTCGTCGTGATGATCTTTGTGTTCTTCCTCGCCTTTAGCTTGTCCTCTTCGTGTTGATCTTCGTGTTCTTCCTCGCCTTCAGCTCGTCCTGTGTGTGACTGGGGATCTGGCTCTATCTCTTTTCTTAGTCTCTCTCTCTAGTTTTTTTCTTTTCTCCCCACATTGCTTGCACACTTACTAATGAGCTCTTCCTGGGGGTAACTCCCAAGCCCTTGCTTCCCTTGCGTTCCCAAGGATGTTCGGTGCGGTCTTTTCCTTCCTCCATAAGTGACCTTTTGAATAAAAAACCATTAATCTATATCTACCTAAGTCCGTGCCACCCTTGCATTAACAAAAGTGGGTGTCCCACTAACCAAGGAATATCTAAATCTTAACTTTAACTCTATGCCACATGGTTTGTGCATGATCTCCAATAAGTGAGCTTTTTAGCTAAATTCAAGGATGCCAAATCTAACTAATCTACCTAAATTGAATTCCCCTTGCTTGGAGTTAGGATTAATTTACCAAGTGATGGTGAGGGTTTTTCCCACTTCTTTTCGACCCTATCTACTTATTTTTTCATGGCTTTTTTAGGCCCCATTCCTTTTTTTCCTTTTTTTTCCACCATTCTTCTTCTTCTTCTAATTTTTCCCGTGGTTTCTTCACCGTGGCCACTTGTGGTCCCCGACTAGGTAGGAGGTACATTCTTCTCCACCACTTCAATTTCTACTTCTTTTCTATTGTTTTTGTTTTTTCCAACCTTTTCTCTATTTTTTCCTTTCTATTTCTTTTTTGGTTAACTTCATAAAATTCTTGGTTGCCACCATGTGGCTCCTAATTAAAGAATTAGCGCATGGAAAGGCTATTTAGCCATTTTGATCAAAAACCATGAGCTAACCAATGGGATAACCCATTTCCTCTACTTGTTCACCTTAATGGACACGATGCGTGGTCCTTTCGTCACTGTAAGCTGTTTTTGCGGCTCACAGGGAGCTTTCTACTAAGTCTAGAAACTTCATACCGAGACTAGTAAGTGGCGCCAATCATAGGGGTCTCTACTTCAGGTTTTAGAGTTCACTTCATTGATACAATTCTCATAAACCTTGGGCGGCTTTTGCAAGTGGTGGTCACTCGATTTTTTAGGGACAGCTCTTATACGGAGATGGACATCAAAGTAGGACATGCACAAACTCTTAGCGTGGAGGTATTGCACGTTGATCTTGTGATAATCTATCACGGAGTCTTGTGCCATTTTTTCAAAAGCCTTCAATGTGAAGTCTTCATTGTGGGGTCTCTTCCATTTCTTGGGGGCCATTTATTGGAAGACAAAGAGGAGCCTCGACAGGGCAGCAACGTGGCCATGTGGCCGTCTGTGTTTGCTCATGATCATGGTCTTCATTGTCATGCAATATCTTCTCTACATCATCTACTTTTGTCCACTAGACTCCCGGATTTCTCAATTTTTAAAAAATTTATGACACCTCATATCTACCTTCATATCCAAGCGTGGGTCTCAAAGGTTACAAATTCTTTTTAAATTTAAAAAAAATACTGATCCAAGAGACCCACCTTTGAATCCAAAGGTGGATATTAGAGGTCACAATTATTTTTTTAGTTATTAATTCTTATTTTATTTTTTTAATATTTTTTTAAGAAAAAAAAAACAATGACATGGATTACTCACCTTCAGTTTCAAAGGTGGATATCAAAGGTCACAAAAAAAAATTAGAAAAAAATAATGACCTCGGCTATCTACCTTTGGATCCAAAGACAGATATCAAAGGTTACAACTATTTTTTTAGTTCTCTAAAAAATTTTAAAATTAAAATTATTTTTTTGAAAAAAAAATGACGTTGGATACCCACCTTTGGATTTGAAGGTGGATATCAAAGGTCACAACTATTTTTTTAATTTAAAAAATAATATTTTTTTAATTTAAAAAATAATATTTTTTTAATTTAAAAAATAATATTTTTTTAATTTAAAAAATATTTTTAAAAAAATTAAACTACTCCACTTCAAGTCATGTTTGATGAATTTTCAAGTTCACTTCCTTGCATGCATGGGATGATCTCTTTTAATGCACGTCTTTGCTTTCATCTAGGTCATACAAGTCATGTAGACCTCATATTGGTCTAGTCTCCTCTAACTAGTGTGCGGATTTTGTAGTTATTTAAAAAATAAAGTGACCCCTAAAGACCCCCCTTTGGATCCAAAGATGGGTTTGTGGGATCATGTTTTTTTCCTTAACACCACAAATCTACTGTAGTGATGGCTATCATGTGAGGTGAATTAAATAATAAAAAAGAATCGTGACCTCTGAGACCCACCTTTGGATCCAAAGGTGGGTCTGCAAGGTCACGATTCTTTTTTAAAAAATCAGGATCCTACAGAACTACTCTAGTTCAAGTCATGTTTGATGAATTCCTAAGTTCACTTTCTTGCATATATTGGATGATCTCTTGGAATGCACGTCTATACTTTCATACAGATCAAAGCACGTCATGCATGTCATGGGGCTCATATTGCATGATAATCACGTTAATCAAAGGTCATTGATTGTTACGTCGATGCAGATGCTAGTGTTTCAGATCATTGGAATTCCTCAAACATGACTTGAATTAGATTAGTTCGGTAGGATTCTGAGATTTTAAAAAATAATTGTGACCTCAGAGACCCACTTTTGGATCCAAAGGTGGGTCTCAAAGGTCACAATTATTTTACTATTTAATTTACCTCACATGACAGTCATTACAACAACAGATTTGTGGTGTTACAAAAAAATCTGATCCCACAGACCCACCTTCGTATCCAAAGAGGGGTCTTCATGGGTCATATTTATTTTTCAAAATACAAAAATTTGATGCACTTGATGCAACAGCTAATGGTAAAATCACTTTTGTATTGTGTAGGATGGAGGAGGGTTGGAAGTCTACCGCTGCCGTTTACTAGTTTGAATTTGTGGGATGCAAGTGTTGCAGAGGCGATGGCAGCGCTTGCATCTCCTCCACGTCTTCCAAAGGTAGCTAGACAGAGGTTTGCCGCATGTTTGTTCATAGGCTTGGAGTTAGAGCTAGTGGTTCTGATAGTAGTGATCAACCTTTGAATAAGGGTGACTTCGATCACTTCTCAGCACATGAATTGTGCTTCCTTAGTATTGGTTTGTTGTTTTGTCTTCTCATCCGACTTTCAATTTGTTAACATCATCATTGTAGTTGAGTTTCCCATTTTATCTTGGTATGTCATTCCAATGAATTACTAAATGTAGGTTCTAGTTTAATCCAATGATCAATTCATTCATCAATCACCTCATTGTTTTAATAAACTTACACGTTATTTATTGTCGGTGAATTCTAACAACTTAAAATCATTCAGACAATTCACTCCATTTCTTAACCCCAAAATTAATTTGACAATTTTGCACCAAAAACACTTCAAAATTGCTCATTTCAGTGCAATGAGTAAAGAAGAAAACAAAAAACTATGCACCATCCTTGAGCTTTAACACTTTGGATTATCACAGTATTAGTTGGAAGAGGAATATATCATTAAACCTTTATAAGTCAAGTCGTTGAGGAAGGATTCCCAGTCAGATTCAAGGTTAGGGACACATTCTGATAGAGTTGCGAGTGAAGTTGTGGTTTGTAGTTGTGTAGGTTGTTTGCGGAGGTAATCGAGAGATTGTTCTTTAGTTGGTATGTTTTGTTCCACCTTGATCTTTTCCTTAGATAACTGCTTTACAGTAGTTCCTGTTGGAAGTCGTTCTTATACTTCAAATCTGTTCAAGATGCTAGGTTTGGAGATAGATGCCTTTTTGTGGACCACAACATCGCCACCTTTGTTCCTTGGAGACTTCCACGAGTATGTGGACGAATGTATTCTTCTTGTCGCAATCTGGAAGTCGTACTTTTGTCCACTTGATGGGACCCGCGTCAATGTACTTCAATTTGATGCTCTTCTGCCATGTATCTTTCAAGCAATGCAATTCGGACTCACATCTAAGCATATCCACCGGCTTGTTGATAACACTATTGTTGGAGCATCTCTACAACTAGCTTTATGGAGGGTGGAGACAGGCTTTTGTCATGGAAACATTGCAAGAACCGATGAGAAACAACGTGGATTGAAGGAGTATCCACTCTTACATGCGTTTGCGAAGTCGGCATCGATCGGCTTAGCCGTAGTCAGTGGATTTGCAACTACGAGGAGGACGATGCCGCACCCCTTGGACGTGAGCTCAAAACTCTGACGATTCAGCAACTAGACTCCTTGGATAAACTCTTCGAGAATCCCATAACCTCACAAAGATCCGACGGCGCTATGCTGCTGCCTTCCAACAACTTAGCATTGTGGTATCAAACACCACTTGCATCTAAATGGCGGAAGGATTGGGGCTATGATGGATCAAGGAATTCAAGTATGGTTACATTTGTGCCACAGAATCCAAACGAGCCTCAATACATCCTTGGAGTGGACGGAAATTGATGGGCTAAGATTGCGCAAGAGGCAATAAAGACTACCTTTGTTTAACCCCTAAATTCCCAAGAGTCCCCTTGGAGGACTCTAGAAGGTTCAAGCAGGTTCCTATGGTGTTATTTTGTAATAGTTTTCTTTGGAATTTTTAATATAGACGGACATTACTAAAAGCTTTGTGTGAGTCCAATGTTTTTTTAAATCCATTTAATGAAAAAGTGATAGGGTTTTGAAGTTCAAATGGGGAGAGCGGGCAAGTCGGATGTTGCAGTTTGTAGAGTCAGTATTCCTCCGGAATGCACTCAATCGTCACTAAGTACTTCCAAAGTAAACCACTCCAGTTTTGTTCCCATAGAGATCTCTTGATCCTTTAAGATTATCCAAAGACAACTAAACTATCAATCACTTAGGTTAGCTATTCTATTCAGCAACGTATCCGGATCCTTCTGGACTCCGGAACTCATACAAAGCTTTCCGGAACTAGTTTCCGGAATATAGGTACAGGGGTTTCCGGAACTGGTTTCCGGACAACCGGAGGGTAGTTTGATTTACCTTTGTTCCTCCTCAGAGATACTTCCGGAAGGTTTAAACAAGTGACCAGAAGGCCACTAATCCTATTTTGTGTAAGTGGCCGGATTCCCCATTGCCTTGTGACTTTAAGCGGCTAGACACCGACTGCCCCGGAACTTATAGTGGCCGGACTCCCACTCTCCCTACTCCACTAACAGGTGATTGATTGTTGTTACTAGACCTAGACTCTCACAACACGCGGATGGCATTCCGGACGCGGTTATGCAGAGACAAGTCCGGACTACAACAACGTTCCGGTAGCACTATTGTAATTCTCCGGAAGCTATTGGCACAACTTACTTAGAGAGGACTCCTTCTAGACTTACATAACAAACTTTTGTCCTATCGTGGGGGTAAATTCCGGCCTTGACCGGAATCCGGGTTCACACGGAAGAATCCGTGCCCTAGAGATTTACTAGGAACACCTCTACAATAACTCTCTTCCCCTCCTGGCTACTTCCGGACCCTGGAGGTTACCAAGAACACCTCTGCAATACCCTCTAGCTCTTCCGGGTGTTCTCCCACTGTAGATCCCAACCGGCTCACTCTCCAATAAATCAAGTACCAATTACCTCAAAAGAACTTCTCTACAACAATGACTATCACAAAGGATCCTGTCCCTTACAAAGATAACACTTCTTGTCATAAGAACTAGGGAACAATTCTAGTAATAGATCTGAAAGTATATTCAAAGTAAGGAAAAACAAGATGATGAGTTTGCTAAAACTCATCTACTAAGTACTAACTAACATTCCTAATCTTAGGCTAATCTTATCTGCAAGAAATCCGGAGGATCTTATCTCTAAAAGCAAGGAACTTATCCCTGAAAATCCGGAAAAGTGAATCTCAGATTCTATTTTTCCAAGTCCGGATTCCGGACATCCAAAAAAAACGAAAAAGTCCGGAAGTTACAAAAGGTCTTAGCTTCCAAATTAAGTAGCCGGGTGCAACTTTGAGCCCCATTGTTAATCGCTACCTAATCTCGATTACTAAGCTACTCCTAATTCTAAATCTAAACCTATTTAAGGGGGTGATCCAACCCTCTTGAATCGGGGGCTGGTACGCCTCATGGAAGCCTCCGCTTTGGACTTGTCGGCCTTCTTTTGGTGGGGCGTCGTAGCTGCCGTCTTCTTCGGTGATCCGGCTCCGGAAGGCGGTACCGGTGGTGCTGCCGGCGGAGTTGGTTCGGTGGTGGTCTCCACCACGGTAGTCTCTGGAGCTTCAGAAAATCCCTAGAACTGGGCTCCGGGATTGGGAGGATCCGTCGCCAAGTGCCTAGCAAGTGGGGGAGTCGACTTCCAGCGGCTCGATGGAGGAGGAGTAGGTGCAGGCTGGATGGGAGAAGGTGTTTCTTCCGGACTTACCTCCAGAAGTAAATCCGTCCAGTGCTTGTCTGTATCTGCATTTGGATTACTAGGAGGGCTGCAACTCATGGGTGTAGCGGGCTCTCGCTGGGTCATGATCACCTTTTGTTTTCCAGCACGCTCCAGATGCACTCTCGATGATCCGGCTTCATCCGGAGCGGTCTGGGCTCAGACCGGAAGGGCGCTGTCCTCCAGCGCTTGGGTACTCTGGCGCTTGGGTACTACGAGTGTCCGGTCCTTCCGTAGTCATGTTGGCCACCAGGTCTTACATCCGGCTCCACGTCTTCTACATCTTCCTGTTGTGGTCGTGGAGAAATCTGATAATCTGGACCATGTTCATCTTGTCCTCCTTTTCCAGCTGATCTGTGAAGAGGAGACTTCGGTTGACAGTGTCAACCGGAAACGTAAGAGCTGATCTTACCTTTATCAAGGCGTAAGCGGAAGCGTTCGCTCGATCTTCCACTTCCTTCACCTTCTTCTTGGATTCCGCCAGCGCCGTAAAGGTCTCGTCACACTTGGCAACGAACTGGTCGCGACACCGGATGATGGCTGCTTGTTGATCTTCTAATTCCCGAAGTCGGAGGGTGTTCTTCCGAAGCTCCGCGATTGCTATCGATATGTCCACCATCTTCTCCACCTCCAACTCCTTTCGAATGCCGTTAAGGATTTGCACATGTCTTACCTCGGATTGGCACACGATGGCCACAGGCCATCCCACATGTTGGATGAGCTCCAGCAGGTCGGGTCTGTTGAGTCCTACAAGTGTCGGTGGCTCCGCTGAAGGTATGCAACCTTCTTTGGAACTGGTCTGGGGTTTCCCTGAGGTTAAACACCCGTGGGTTGGTTCAATGAAGTGGGTCCCGGTGTTGACTCCCGTTGTACCGATCGGCTCTCCTTCCGGTGTTGGAGAACCGACTCGGGTGCTGGAACTTCGATGATCTCCATACCTTCGTCGTCGGATGCTGCTTCCGGACCGTCGTAGGTCTGGATGCTTAGCATCTCCTTGTATGCGTCTTGCTCGTCCGGTGTAAGCACGTCGTGTTGAGCGTAGAGATGGATAAGGTAAGAGGGGAGGGGGGTTCCAACTCTCTTCGACTTCTTGAGCCCTCTCACCATCCGGTTTATCATCTCGCTCTTAAGCGAGGTCCAATCTACGCTCAACTTACCTCTCATCGACCCTAGAATGGTGGTGGCCCATTTAGACACCACCCGTTTAGGTTTTTCTGGGTGGAAGATGGGGTTCAAGAACCTTACCACAATTTGCGCGTCTTGATGCTACAGATCATCGGAGTTGTAGCCTTCCTTTGGGTCGGCTTGCTTCGTGAACTTGTCTCCAAGGATCTTATCGTTCCGCTCCGCCATCTTCACGTTTCCGCTAGCGAAGGAGTAGGTGCGTTGCTATTTCGGTATACCCCAGGTTTTGGGGTGAGCTCGGATGGTGCCGTCGTATTGGTTGTCCGGCGCTCCGAGCAGCTCTACCACCAACTTCGCTTCCTTCACGCCCCACGCAACGTCGAGCAACCCGCGGCATCCCATGTTGCTGAGGTAATGCTCGAGGACGGCCAGCTCCTCCGGGTCTGTCGGTATGATCGGAATCACCCGCTGTACAGATGGTTGCGTTGTCGTACCCCGAGTTGTCCAAGCAGTCCCTTCCTCTGCCATATCTACAGTAATACCTCACAACCTTTCCGATAACACCTGCACGCACCGACCTCACCAAAAACCCTCTCTACCGGAAACACTTCCGGTCTAACGGAATCAAGAAGGTAAGAAACAAGGGGGAAGAGAAAGAGAGTAAGCAAAGAAGTGTGGGAAGCCAAAAATAGCTTCTTGCTCTTATACTTTTGTCGATGTACGGATGGCCGTTGCGGTCATGATGGCGTTTCCGGTTCCGGATCGTCTTCGGTTCCGGATGTTTCCGGCTCTGGTTTCTTTCAGTTCCGGATATTTCCGGAAGGTTCCGGTCGTGACGACTTCTACCTGATCCGGACCTTTTGGATTTAAGCATTCCATAAGAGCTTTTAAGGATCTTGTCTACCCCCTATTTGTCTTATTTGCTAATTCCATTTGCTATGGTTTAAATCTATCTTTCTAACATTCTAATACTAATTTTTTTTGTTTTTGCCAGATTTTTAGGTTAACTTCCGGAACCTTGTGGGAATGGATTCCCACATCGGGCAATTCCAAAATCTTTTTCTAGGACACTCTATTGAATGTGAAATTTCCAATACTAACTAGTAATATTATTTCCTTTCATTCTATCAAAAAAATCTCTTGCCTTTAGTCAAAAAAAGGCATATAAATCCACGTCAAACATTTTCACACATTATCGCACATTGTTGGGCAAGGTACCAAAAAAATTCTTCTTTTTCACATAAAACTTTGAGATCACCATATTTTTTACTTTTTATTTTGTTTGCAGCATTATGTGGTGTAAACCTTCTTATTGACCATTTGGATTCTCATTCTAAAACATACTAAGTTCACAAAAAATTATAACGCAAATTGACAATTTTTGAACCTCTACTCCTTGCACAACTTTTTTGATTATGCTACATCTTTTTTCTACCTCTAAAAATTGGAGTTTAAGGAGTTCATATCATGTTTAACATGATGGTATTGAATTTAGACCTTGTGTAGTGTAAAAATTTGACACCAAGTGAAGTCAAAGTCTGCTGATCCACTAAATGCAGGGAAGAAAATGGACTCTTTTCACTACTTCAAACACTATAATCTTACAATCCGTGCAGTCAAACTTTATGAATTTCTTGTCGTCGGTTATTTACTAAGTTTTAATTTAGACCCTGCGGTTAAAACTAGAATTAAAAGTTTTTTGTTTTGTCCTTACTCATTGCACTAAAACTAGCAATTTTGAAGTGTTTTTGGTGTGAAATTGTCAAAGAAATTTAGGGGTTAAAGAACCTCATGACAGTAGCGTCTAAATATTTTGAAAGTTTCACAAAAAAATGATGCCAAAGTTAATAATGATGTCTTTCAAATTTGTAACGTCTCTCGCATGTTTACATGCTTGGTACCATTCGCATCGGTCAAATTTGGACATTCTCTGTCACAGTAATTCATTTTTTCAATTCAATATCGTTTGAACGCCATAGATATCACCTTGGTATGAAGTGGATATGACCTAGATATTGTAAAGGTACGACGGTAGCATTACATGGGTAACTCCCGAAAATCCCTTCCATATTCCAAAAATTCAAACACTCTTTATTGTCCATTAATTATGTACAAATTTGACCAATGACTAGTCCAACATATCAAATTATCCTAATAAAAAGTTGGCAACCTTAAGTGTCCGATTTGATTTTTTTAAGAACTGTTGATCCTAAACCATTAATAATTCAGGCTTCAATATTTCCAAGTATCTTTTTATTGTAGGTTTTTATGTGTTTTTTTTTCACATGTTAAGATAGACTAAAAATAACTCACGGCCATAGGCATTGCTTTCAAATTTTAAAAAAGTGTGGAAAAAAAAAGTGAAATAATTTAGTGCTCAACGTTCGCCACTCGCCGCTCACAATATAGCAATCCTGGTCGAGGACAAGATCCAACAACAAAAACTCCAAGGGGGCAAGTAGTGATTATCAAGGCCACTTTGGAGGCACTTGTTGCGTCCAAATTGTAATAGACTCAAATAATTGATTTTTTATTTTATAGGATATCAGATTGTCATGCGTAATACTTCATATAGTATGATTAGATCCATTGGTGTTGAGTTGGTAGATATTTGTATTCAAATATCCTATATATCACTCTTGGAACCAATAATTTCAGTAATTGCCTTCATGCTTTTTGATAGGAAGTAAATGCCGGTGCACACTTTAGCTCTAGTAGAGCTAAACTGTGTGCAAAGTTTCTTTTTAGTTCATTGCACTTAGTGATGGTGCACACTTTAGCTTGAACCAAGCCGATGTGTGTGCAATGTGTTTTTCAACTTCTCGACACCATCATTTAAAAATTGCTACTTTTCTTCATAGTCATGTACTCTACACGATGAATTGAAATTCTTTTGAGTTTAAATACAATTTTAAAAATATATTTAGCTATATCTATTACAACTCGCTTTTTGTCCATCATGTAGCTTGTTTTGAGCTAAACTTTAAGCAGGGTGTTAATCCGGTATAGTAGCTTGAAGTGAATTTGGTAACTTCTGAAGCTTCAGTTTGAAAACTAAGTTGTACATATTTACTGAGCATATGTGGTCTAAAAGAAGTGCCGACTAATATGTTTCTTTCAAATATTATAGTTTGATTTGTAATGTAATGTCATCCCTAGTACCTATTGCCTAGGGATTTCCGTGGTAAACATTACCTCCCAATTTAATGGAAACTCATAGCCCTCCCTAGTGTAGAGTTTGGATGTGCGTTTCAGCTCTAATTCACAGCGTGTATTTTTTTGGTAAACGCTTTGTCCCTAAATCCAACAAATATGGAGTTAAAATACATTCATGAATTCACATCCTATTGAAGAAATCTAATTTTGGAATAAAAATCCTAATTTTGGAAAAAATGGAAGAAAATAACTAATTTTGGAAAAAATATAGGAAAACTCTCATTTTGGAAAGAATTCTAATTTTGGAGAACAAAACTAAATTCGGAGAATAGACACACAGTTCAACACTTGTCCCTCATTATCAGGTGGCTTATCAAAGAGCGTTACACTAAATTCCAACAAATACACAATGAGAGTATTGTGGACAATTGAGGTTATTACATTAAATGTAGTATAGCACTTAATCTTAAGTTTAGTGTAGTACAAATGGAGTTGTTTTTTACACTCTAAATTTGACACTTTTTGGTGGGGTGTTGAAAAAATGTCAATAACTTATGTACTATGATAGTGTCAAATTGAATTAGTGTTAAAACAACCCTATTTGTGCTAGAAATTATATACATCATCTCATAGATTGTAATGTTACAATATATATTGGAACAAACCTGGTGGACATGGATTTAGTGGTGGAACAAACAAACACTTTATTCACTCTGGCCTCCTTTGGGGACCGGAGTTCTTCTTCTTGGAACAAACTTGCTTTTCTCAATAAGTTTAAATCCTTAAATGTCAGAAGGTGCCATTGGTGGCCACAATATGGTACATGTATGGTGTAGTATTTGAACATAATAAGGTTCAGATATTGAGATGACCTCCAAATAAATGATGTTAGTTGAAGAATCTTCAATTCAAAGGTATAAGTTGTGATAAACTTTCATACGTTTTTTGTATTCTATAGAGTAAAATGTGTGCCTATATATACGGTTCCCTATTGACGTTTAATCCTTAAGCGTCAGAACAACCCACTTGTGGCCATTGTATTCTAAATGTATGGTGTTGTATTTGAACATGCTAAGGTTGAGATATTGAAATGACCTCCATATGAAAGATGTCATTTGAAAAATCTTCGATCCAAAGGTGAAATTAGTCTTGCTAAAATTTAATACATATTTTGAATTTTACATTAGTAAAATATGTGCATGTACATACGGTTCCCGATTGTCGCTTAAGGGTTAAGGATTAAATCAAAGCCCATTGCCCAACAAGTCTATTTTATCTTGAAGTACACCTCAACTGGTTTCTGAGCTCCTCCTGCAACACAAATCACTCAGTATATACACATTGATCAATATGCACGAGAGGGTACATTTCATTGCGACCCCACTTTCATCAGAGCCCTACCTTTTATCAACTACGTACATCAAAACCCCTGCAGCACTCTTCAATCGAAGCCCAACAACATTAACTTAGCAACAGCTTGTTTTCTCTCCACCTTACATCCTAGATCCCCACCTCCTCCCACGTCAGATCCATAAACAATCAAAGTCTCCACGACAAAACCACGACAGTGACGGCTTTCGATCGATCAACCACACGCGCATATAATCCTATCAGGTGCACGGGCGAAGAGGTGCACCGCAAAGGCCCTCATTTCCAGAAGGCCCGGTGGAGGAATCGTTGAACGACGCCGCCGGGAAGCGCCGCAAGCAGCGCGGGATCTCCCCCGAGAATCGGTTCCCGCTCACGTTGAGCGTTTTCAGCGAGGTTGCACTGCACAGTTCCACGGGCAAGCTCCCATTCAGATCGTTGTTGGTGAGCACCAGGTACTCCAGCTGCGACCACGCGCCCACCACTGCGGGCACCAGCGGCCCCGCCAGCTTCACGTCGAGCGTCACGTTACGGAGGCGCGTCAGCGCGGCCCACGTCGGCGCGAGGAGCGCGTCGCCGGAGTAGATGGTGCGCAAGTCTAGCTTCTGGAGGCGCGTGAGGTTCCCCAGCGAAGCGGCGTACAGGCCGCCGGAGGCCTTTGTGTACACCGGGCCCGGCTTGTACTCCAGCGCCGTGCCCATCGAGAGCGACGTCACGCGTCCCGCGCCGTCGCAGGAGGTCACACGGTGGAGGTGCGACTGCAGCCAGGTGCAGCAGTCCGGGTTCGTGTCCCAGTCGGATAGCGCGCCGTATGGGTCCGCGAGTTCTGCACATGGTTAGGGTTTGAAGCTCGCGTTAGGGTTTCACATAAGTGTGCAGCGAGAGGCGCAGTACCTGATTTGAACTGGAGGAGAGCGTCTCTGTCTCCTGGCGCGCAGATTGCGATTACGGATGTCTTGAAATGGCCGAGTGATAGAGCTGCCAGCAGAAGAAGAAGATTCAGACGCTTGAATTCTGCCATCTTCATGCCTGACCACAATCCAGCTTTGACGAGTCAATGCGTGCAATTAATGAAGGCTGTCACCGACGCTGCAAGGTCTTAGGTGTATGATGATTTACCTCAAAGCTCACGAGCTATGTTCCACAATCTAAGTTCAATGAGTCACACAATTGGAAGGGTGTCACCGTTGCGTGATGGGTTACCACAAAGTTCAGGAGCCTGCTTGAAGGAGTGTGGTCGAGCCGGTCGCTTGCACATTGGAAGCATTCAAGGTTGAAGTCCATTTATAGAAGAGAATGATGGTCAACAATTCAAACGTAGATTGCTCAGCAAGTCGTGTGTGGAAAGCGGTGAAGCTTCTATCTGCAGGAACCGCGAGTTATACCGTACGCCTTATGCTGGAGACAGAAGATTATTGCCATAATAAATTGTTGCAGCTGACTTTGATGCGCCCCGGAAGGAACTCCAGAGCAGCAACTCCCGGTTGCGTAGCTCTCACTCGATCCAAGAGTCAGGCTTCACGGCCTTCATTCGTGCGATGAGATCTTATCGGTGCAAGAGCTGGCACACAAAGCTGACCTCATGATCTCACTCGCCTGGAAGTCCACGTTGACGCAACCAAACCCACCTGACAAGTTTCAGCTGATCACAAGTCGTTGTATTGTTTGACGTTTTTATCATGAAGACGATAATCCGGGTGTCTGGCCCACTTTCTTAAACTCCGAACCCTAGATTGGGTGCTTCAACTTACACTCTAAAGCTTAGATATTGGTATATTGATGTCTGGGATTGCTCTGCGAATGTTTTGGTTCAGTATTCTTAGTTGAACCCATCGTTGCAGCTCGGAATTCATTTCAGATTGACCTTGAGTTCCATATGGGTTCCATACTGCTGGTGCCCTTGATGTCGGTGAATCTAAAACTCTAAACCCTAAACCCTGTCATGTAGAACCTTAAATCATTGAAGCAACTGAAGGGACATACCTCAAAGTGCATCTACTAGTCCCTCAGCTTATAAGATGCAATTTTGACTGTCTGATTTCTACGTCAATAAGGCTTATCATGATATTAACAAGATTCAGAAGTGCAAAGGTTATATTTCTTTCAAGGTTGTACCTCTGCAGGTAAACTTTCAGAACCATGACTGCATCGGAATTCACTAATGTCAGTTGTATGAGGAACTATCAGACTCATCTGTCCACGAGGAAGCTCATACTAAACAGAAATCCTCGAAGACAAATGGCATAAAACATACAATGCAGAGCACGAGCCTGGCGGCGCGACCTCCCCAAATCAGGAATTTGCTTTTTTTATCTCCAGCGAACCTATCCCCAGAAAACCGGTATGTCCTTTTCACGCTCTAAATTACAAGTTTTATTGTAGCTACTCTACAGAGGAGGGCGGAGCGGGTGAAGTCTCCTTTAAAGTCTGTTTTATTTTTATTTTTATGGGCACAAAACAAAACAGAGTTTTGATTGCAAAAAAAGAACCAAGATAACAAAGAAGAGCGCCCCTGAACCGGCAGCGCAAGAGGCAGAATCCTACCGAATCTCCCAAACCTACACTACATGGTTGCCTTGCCTCCTACACAGCGCCTTGTGACAACTCCAATTTTCCTCAAAGCGTTTGGCCACTTTGAGCCTGTTGAATTCCGAGTTGGTAGTACGGGTCTTGCCCCCATGCAATCCTCCCGTAATCGGTTAAGCCTTGCCATATAACATTCTCAACCTTGTCGGGGGTCCACTAGTGTTGATTGAACACCCAATCATTTCTAGCTAACCACAAAGTCCAGGGGTAGTACCTTTGTTTAAAAGACAGCTTCTCCCAATGTTGATGGGAGGCGTCCCCGAGTCGCTTCAAGATCTTCAGTACATAGTCCGAGGCCGTTCGAGCTTGCTCGTTGCTCCAAAATCTATGCAAATTTATTTTTTGCTCACTTGAGTTGCGGACCATGCACCTACCATCAATCTCCGGAGAAGCGCGCTTCCGCTACTGGTTCACATCAATGGCTTTATGCCATAGCTGCCAACTGAAGCCCACTTCCTTACCAATTCTCTCCAAGTCCCACAATGATTGCGCCATCTGAACTTGAATGAATTAGGAAGGATATTGTTCCATTTCTTCATAACCACGTTGGGAGGTGGTCTTTGCGCAGCTCTAAGAATTTCCCAGGCATACTTGGTTGTATAACTATGGAAATCCGCTCCCACATGGTGCTGGAAGATAACCTAAAAATCCAGCAAAAACAAAAAAATTAGTTAAGTAGTTACGATAGTTTGTGCTAGAATAAAACCTATAATCAGTTTGTAAGAGTAAAGACGGATGGACTCGGCTGAAATCCCTAATTAAGCCTAAAGCTGCAAAACGGACAGCCGAAGTAGTTAACGGAATTATGGGATAGTCTGTCATCCGGAACTGTCATCCGAAACTCTCATCCGGAGCTGTCACCATCAGCTGTCATCATGAGCCGTACTAACGACTAGACTACAAAAGGCTGTGGCGCGAGGGAAAACTCTTTATTTTTCTATCTTCGTCGCGTGTGGTGCTTCCACTTTGGCGCTCTCTCTCTCTCCCATTCTCCTAACTGCTGACCGTTAGGGTTTGTTAGTTGGACGGTTAGAACGGCCGTGTGTCCGTTAGGGAGGGATTTTTGAGGTTGGTGCATGTAGGGACAACCTTGAGAGAACGCGAGGAAGTAGGCAAACCTAATGAAGACGGTCACTATGGCGAAGAAGAAGAGAACTGATAGAGATGGGCGCGGGAAGCGAGATGAAGAGCCGGTCGCTGCGCTCCCGCCCATAACACGGGTTCTTCCAGAAATCCCTACAGACTTCGACGAGTACAACCTTCTGAAGGAAAGTCTGAAGACCATGGGTTGCGACGGCTTTCTCGAAGTCGCTTGGGGCATCCGGGAGGAGCCATACGTCCGGGAGCTGATAGGCACCCCGGACCCCAAGTACGAAGGCTTGCTGCGAGCCCATCCGGAACTCTGGGGAGTTCTGGAATTGACACAGGCATACGACTTCTGGGCCGGCCACACCAAGGTGGTAGAACGGAGAGACGAGTTTCTGGGAGAGGAATTCAGGAGGAAAGCCGAGCCGAAGGAGGGCTACAACATGCAAGACTTACGGCACATGGATGCCCAGTTGGTGCTAGGGTTTCTAAACCCTATTTTCCATCCAGAAAAGCCAAAGCGGGTAGTGGCAAAATGGGCCTGTACTTTCCTCGGAGCACTCCGGGGAAAGATTGTCGTGGACAAGGAGACGCTCATGAGCGAAATGATCAACTAACTCGTGGCCAACCTCTAGAAGGTGAAGAAATCGGCGACCCCCCTAGCTTCCTACGTGGTGCATCTGTACTGCCACCACCAACATCTCACCCAGACGGAGCAGAGGTAGTACGACAAAATCCTCACCTTCCAGAAGTACGGAGGTGAAGAGTCAGAAGAAGAATCCGGACGGGCAGCGGAACTCGTGCCGGAACCAACAACCACGGATATTCCGGAGGAAGACCGGAGGACCCAGAAGAGGCCTCGAGGAAAAGAGCCAGTACCGGAGCGTCTGGACAACAGCAATTCGTCCGGATTGTCCGGTGAAGACGAGTCTGGGCCCTCCGAGGAAGCCAGCCAGAAGAGGAGGAAGCTCGACCCGGAAGACTCCAAGGCCCAGTTGAAGAGATGGATGACCTCATGTGCGAGGTTGGCTGGAAAGTGGCAGCCCCTAAGGAGACCAACTACATCGTAACAACCGGTGTGGCACAAATCTTCCGAAGTCTAGGAGTCGACCGGCTGGAAGACGCGATCCACCGGGTGGAGGATCTCCGGAGCAAGGAGGCTAATGTGAAGGCGTTGCACCTACAGGTCTCCACCATGTACAAATCCAACACGGAGTTGGAGAAAAAGACAAAGCAACTGCGGCAAGAGACACAGCTGGCAGTGGTGGGCCGAAAACAGGCGGAGGCAAGAGCCAACGCATCGACAGCCGCCTTGACCGAGGTCCGGGGGGCTCTGACCTTTCCGGTGGACACGGTCAACCAAAGCCAACTCTTCACCGAATTGGTGGAGAATGAGAAGAAGGTGACCAGGGCCAACATCTTCCGGTTTCTCCTTGATTAAGCGAAGAAGATGGGCCGGACTTCGGAGCAGATGAAGCTGCTGATGAGCAACATCACTTCGACGGACCCGGAGCACCAATCGGCTCAAGTACCGGAAGACTTCATGACCCCGAATCGGACCACAGCTCCTCCGGAACCGCCACAGTCCGATCCGGCTGCAGGCCCAAGTACCTTAGCCAATCCGGAGATCCTCAATACTCCGTCGCCCCGGACACCGGCAGAAGGCATCATATCTCCCAACCCGAGCAAGGGTGAGATACTCAAGAACCATCCGGATCTGCTGACGCCCCCGACCATGCGCCAGCGAGATCCTCCGGCAGAAGCCGACCCCCAGGCACCACCCAAGTCTGTGTCCCGGAGATTGGCGCCCGGACGAGGGAATCCTTCCGGAAGTTACAGGGACTTGGTCCAGGAGACCAAAACAGCTTCCCAGCCGGAACGACCGACACCTCTAATTCCGGAAGGTTCACCGGAGAAGCCACCTCCACCTCTGGATTCCAGAGCTCCGGCGGCAAGGGTTTCTCGAGTAGCTGAACCATCGACCCGGAAGGGCAACTCTTCGTCGGCAAGAGCGAAGAAGGCCAAGGGCAAGCCGCGGGCTCCGGTGGAGATCTCCATCTCGCGCAGAAGTGGGAGAAATCGGGCACTGGGTGCTCCGACTTAGAATTAGTTTAGGTGTAGCATTTTTGGGCTATAATTCTAGACTGGGAGCGATTAACGATGGGGCTCCAATGCACCTGGCTGCTGGCGGAAACAGCGGCCAATTTTTGTAGTTAGGTCAGGAAAATCCGGAGTCCGGAAACTTTTCCGAGATTATACAATTTGAGATCCAATCTGGAACTTTTCTGGATTTCTCAGATCTTTTAGATAAGATCTAGCGGATTTCCTGTAGATGCGGTAGAAGGCTAAGTTTAGAAGGAACTTAGTTAGTATTTAGTAGTGGGATTTTGGAGAAAACCCCTCATTTTGTTTTCTCACGCTGAATATACTTGGCACCTATTTTACTAGATTTGCTTCCTTGTACCTTTGGTGTGGAGTGTCGTCTTTGTGAGCAATAGATCCATTCTTGTGTGTGCGGTTGTGTAAGTATTCTTCCGGAGTGGAGTGGTAAATTGTTTGCTAAGAGAAAAACCGGTCAGGATCCGTATCAGGAGATCGCCAGGGAGAGCTGGAGGGCTATTGCAGAGGTGTTCCTCGTAGTCTCCAGGGTCCGGAATTAGCCAGGAGGGGAAGAGATGAATTATAGAGGTGTTCTTGGTAACCTCTAGGATACGGGAGAATCCGTGTCAACCTGGATTCCGCTCAAGGCCGGAGTTTTCCCCCAAGATAGGAAAAAGCCTGATGCATAGGTCTAGACGGAATACTTTTGGTAGATAGTAACATCTGCTCCAGAGAATCACAACAGTACTTACCGGAATGTTGTTGTAGTCCGGACTTGTCTCTATGTTACCATGTCCGGAAGGCCATCCGGATGTCGTGAGAGTCTAAGTCTAGCAACAGCAATCAAATCACCAGTTAGCATAGTAGGGAGAGTGGTGTCCGGTCACTATAAGTTCGGAGCAGTGGGTGTCTAGCCACTTAAAGTCAGAAGGCAGTGGAAAATCCAGCCACTTACACAAAACAGGATCAGTGGACCCCGGCCAGTTGCTTAAAAACTCCGGAAGACTCTCTGAGGAGGAATAGAGACAAAGCAAACTACCCTCCGGACTTCCGAAAACTATTTCCGGAAGCCGTTGTACAAATTCCGGACTCCAAAAGGATCCGGATCTGTAGCAAGTATGTGAATAAAATAGCTAACCCATGAACGATTGTTTTGGTAAAGTTTAATATGGTGGGATATTAAGAGAAGAACACTAGGTCTCTGCGGAACGAAACCGGAGCGGTTACTTTGGAAGCATTTAGTGGCGATTAGGTGCATTCCGGAGGAATACTGTCTCTACGAACTGCAACAATAACTAGGGAATAAAACATCACTTTTGTTACTCCAAGGACTTGAAGTACCGGACGCTAGAGGTGGAGACCATTTGATTCGTCCTGGGTCCCAAGTCAGTGAACTCGTTTTTCCATAATATAGAAGGATACCTTTCTTGCCTTCTCTATCTAATCGACCGCAAAAAATGATGTTACTCTGGCCCGTGACGAGTGGTTTGCATAGAAGAATGTTAGATTTAGCAACGGCGGCAAAGAGACCCTCGCTTTCCGGCACATTCTAGACACCTGATTTGCCTATCTCCCCTCAGTCCCCAATTTCTTGCCCAGTAAACGCGCAGATGGGTACTTGGGCATTACCTAGATAAAAAATGCCAAGCCATTCTTTTGTTTTTAGGGGATGGGTACTTCTCTACATTCAACAACAATCCGTTTGCTGAAGCCATCTATGATGCCTTTCCAAATCAGTCTTTCTTGTTTGATGAGCCCAAATCACTTAGCACCTTTCTGAAAATCCAAGAATCAACATTCGCTCTGCACCCATATGTCTCGCATGAAAAATAGACCATGGCATGCTAAAGCTCCTATACACTGCTTAGAGAAGCAAATGCCTACGATGAAAAAAGCCTTGACATTCCATAAGAGGGAGCTAAGCCGTTCCTTAGAAGTATTTGGAGGGGGTTACAGAAAGTTCTTTCACCATCTTTCTCCAGGACAATTTAGTTTTGTTCAGCAGCTTAGAACCAATTGGGCCTTGAAAACCTTCAAGCCTTATGCATAACCATAGGCTAGTGGGCCATTTAGAGCCTAGTCTTGGTTGACAATGTGATAAATCATAAACGGAATCTCATAAGGGAAGTAAAATTTGATCGATTAGGCATACATGTTGTCAGTATCCACTTGCACATAAGGGCTACCATTGCCTTGGAGGAATCTACTACATCAAGTCCTCCGAAAGGTCTCTTTTGATAGATTGCATTCCATACAACTTTAGCCCAAGAAGGGTGAGGGATGACGGCCTATATGTCATTCCTAATCTTGCTAGTAACCTTTTTAATGCCTTGTGTGCTTCCACCCCAAATTGCTAAATAGAATAGTATAGTCGACACCAGGACACTATTATCAATGATGGCTCTTGCAATGTTGTTTGCTTTAACCATAGACCAATATTTTAGTTTTTTGTCAATCTTCTCCTCAAGAAACAAATCCAGGTTAGGAGTGTTTAAATCTAATTCAAAGGTCATACCTAAGAATTTGGATATCTCGCCTTCTTTTGCCGATTTAAATTTGAAATTGTTCGTCCATTGGGGCCGAGATTGACCATTGTTATTCCAATAGTAAGCTATTGATTTTTTAGAATTCATAATTCATCCTGAAGCATCACTAAATAGTTCCAAAGTTTCAACCGTGTTATGCGCTACTACCTCCTCCACTAGTATAGTGAGTGAGGTGTCATGGGCATATTGTATGATAACTTGTTATTTTGTTCTAGGTAGTTTATTCCTTTATTTCCACCTCTAGTGACTTCTTGTTTAATACACACGTTTAGAATTTCTCCAAGTATTGTACAAGGAAGGGATAGGGTGCTACCGGACATCCTTGATGGACCCCTTGCTCTATGTTGAAAGGTTTTGTGACTCGACCATCAATACTAACCCTAGACTTGGCTCCTTGAAACAATAATGTCAACATTTCAAGGACTTCCTCTGGGAATTCCATAGTCTCTAAAGCTTTGAATTGAAATTTTAAATTAACTCTATCATAGGCTTTGGAAAATCTAGTTCAAGAAAGAATAAAGGTTGATGTGATTGTTTAGCATGATTGTTTCATGGGTCAAGAAAATATTATCGAAAATGTATTTCACTAGCAAAATAGCTGATTGATTGGAGCTTATTAGACCCATGAGTATAGGTTGTAATCTTACATGAAGAGCTTTGGCATGTATCTTGTAGGAGACATTCAAAAGAGTTGTTGGCCGCCAATTGTTTAAACTGCCATGGCCCTTCGTGTTCTTCCTCGCACTTGTTGACCCTCTAGCTTCCACACTTCATGTTGATGTAGAGATTCTCTAGCTCTCCATTCTCTCTCTTGTGCCTCATGATCATTAGGGTAGAGTTAAAGGTTAATACGATCATTTTCTAATGCCTCTCTTCCCTCCTCTTCTCTTAGTCTACGGAACATTGCTTTTTCTTTACAATATACCTTAAACTACTTAAATTCACGCCTAATTTTTCCAGAGGACTAGAGTGCGGTGGACATGAAAGTCGTCTATCTTTGAGTAAGGTCACTACTTCTTCATCATTGAGATAAAAGGTGTTCATTTTACATTTGGTCCCTTTGGACCGGGTAAACTTTAGTTCCAAATTGAATAGAACTCCATATTCGTCATATTGGGAAAGTCCATGAGTTTGAAGGTGTTAAATCCTTGAAGAGACAAAAGTGCATAGACCACCACATCTTGGCGATCCCGCCTCTACATGATTTGCTTTTATTTCCTCACAAAGAAAGGGCTTGGCATGCCTCTATAGTTTGTGTTCTAAGGCGTCTAGGGCTTGGCCTCTAAGCTTATGTTCTTGTATGCATATAATGTCTAGATGATGTATATAAGGTTTGAAATAATTTCCTAGTCTTGCCATATTGTCAAGGTTGTTTGAGCCCTGAACATTTTGAATCAAAGTTTGTAAATTCATGACTATCGAAGTGAAAAGAGGGATTTAAGGGAGGAGGGGCCTCACTAATTTTGGTAGCTTTTTCTCACCCCAAAGGGGTAGGGCCAGCTCTTGAGTCTAAGAACCTTCATACTCAAAAAATACCTATCTGGTAAGGTTTTTGGATCGCCTTCCATCTACTGCCTCCGACTAATTTTTTCCTTCCAATCCTTTCTACCAAGCACTTGGGTGCTAAGAAAGGGGAATAATCCTATCTTTATCTCGTGTGGCCCATAAAAATTGTACCTCTAGAAAAGTGGAAAAAATGAGGTCTCTCTTCAGTCTTCTTAGTAGATCTAAGAAATGAGAGGGAGTGGAACTCACACGTACAAGAAGGGAGGTGAAATCATTTACCAATTGTGCCAGACCTTCAGGAGGTTCTAGAGTGTTCATCACTCTTTCGTCAAAGTGGCCAGTAATCTCTTAAAAATGGACATTTAGGTCTAGAGCTTCATTCCCTCTAGACCTCCTTGTTGTTGTAGAGGCATTCAATAGATATTATAAGAAGACAGATTTATAAAGAAAAGAAGGAAAAGGGAATGGTTAAAACTCATGGCAAAGACATGACTAGCGGATTTATCATCAATTACGCAATCATATTATACTCCACCAAACGGCATCTTTATCTTAAAATGTATTTTTTACATCCTATCACTAACTTAGGGTATGAGAACGTCTATTGGTTGATTTGCTACTAATTCCAATAGTTCTTGGATCACGCGTGCGTCACTTGTTTTGACAAGCCAATGATCGTATCCGGTCTAGCAAGGTGCGACAAAATCCTTAGCCAGCCAAACTAAGCAGCAGTTGATGACAATAACTGCACTCTAATGACATTTAAGTTATTTTTCAATTATTTAAACATCAAAAAACCTAAACAGAGTGCTATGGTATTTTAATACGCAAAAAAGTAATAAATATTAGTATTTGGCGTAAAACTAGAGGGAGAAAAATAGAGTAGTAGAAGTAATAAATCAAAAATAAGAGGAAATCTAGGCTTAAATGGAGAGATATGGGCAAGAATTTGGAGATAAATTGACTTAGGAGACCAAAGTATGGTCAAAAGAGTGGCTAAAAAGACATGGGCTAATGTAGATCCTTGACTTTCTTTTCAAACCTCCCTTGTTTGAATCCTTCTCCCAGGACTACAAATAGCGTGTGGATTTTGAGGTGTAACATCGCGAGTTTTTAAACTTTGATTTTTAGTTTTTGAAGCGTTGTTTTCCTTACTGTTGGCTTTTCATAGGTATACTGTACACTCCAATTGGAATGAAAATGAAGCCGTGGTGAAGTTTTGAATAAAAGGGGTTTCAGAAAGTGTGGCAATAGGGTACTTAGACTTTGAAAAGGTGGTTCTTAGCGATCATTGATAAATTACAAAGTGAAATTTTAAGTGTAATATTGTAATTACCTTTAAAATAGTGTGTCAAAATCTTGGATGCATAGGTCTTTTTAGCTGAAAGTTATGGGAGAATTTGTAATCGGATTTTGTGAACATTCAAGAGCAGAATTTGGGTGAGGTAATCTAGGCTTTACGAGAAGATTTAAGTATTGGTTTTATTCCATTTTTTGTGGATGTGTTTAGTGTTTTGTAAGTATTGTGTGTATAAATTTTGAGCTGCTTGCAAATAATGTTTTTAAGAGTAATGAAGAAGGAAGTTGAAGGGAGGCAAAATATTTTGAGAGAGTGTATCTTGGTGGTTACCAAGTCAATAGTTATAAAATTTGGTAGATATCTTTTCATGAGGACGATAAACCTTTTGTCCAAGTCTAAGAGTCACTAGATCTTTGAGGTTAAAATAATGAGTCAATATGTCCGAGATATGAGTTGTTTTATACGTTGCTCGTTTGAAGGCAAAAATGAGAGAAGAGTAGCTTCCCAAATCCTGGTGAGGAGGGGCCCTTGATGTTAGGCGCAAATGCACTACACACAACAATGAGGGCTGTTGGGCTCATTGTGAATCCCGGTGTGTATTTTTTGGTGCTGAATGGTATGCGTATGATGTGTAGAATGTTGGGAGGGATTACAAATCTTAGATCAATTGATAGAGTCGTGTGAAGGTGCAACAAACTAGTACTTGTTTGGGAGAGCAGATCTGAAGCGGGGCTCTGTGTTGGCTCAGATCTAGATCTGGATGTTGCATTTTTCATATCAGCTCTAAGTCAGTTAGATCTAGATCTGGGTACCATTACATCATCGTAATACCGCACACCAAACCCCCCCTCAACCAGGACCCTAGCATCCCCATGAAGTCAAACTATTGCTTTCACGAATCTCAAGTCAGCTGCCAAGACACAAGATTTTACAATGGACGACACTCTGCAAAACCAGCTAAGTTATTTTGTGATTCTTTACATATTGCATATTTTCAAATTAGTGTAAGTATTGCAAGCTCACATACATCAGTAAACAGAATAGGAGTAGATCTACTGCTTAACCCCTTCTACACAGAGGAAGTAGAGTCGAACATGTATGGAAAAAAGCGCACTCTGCAGCAGCCACAATTGGCAAACGCAAAAGAACTACATATGGAAAAGAACGGTACTCCGCAACAGTGGGGGGTGATGAGAAAGCAGAACCACACACGAGACAAGACGGAGCTACCCCGCACAAGCTGCAGCTGCCGAGGACAGACGACTTCCACAGAACAGTAAATGACGGTACTCTGCAACAGACACAAGAACACCGTACCAGCCGTCAAGACTCAATATCTACATACAAAGAAGACTACAGATGCTTACATAGGCCATCAGATCCAACATGGAGTCACGAAGCAATCACCTCGCTTCAGCAACAATCACACAGAGAAGGCACACACGATGTTCACAGGACCAGCAGCCCTTCACGAATCCTACGCCACATCGAGACAGAGGCAGCTACAACCCAAAGATACAAGGCACATATGAAGTACCAACAACAGCCCTACCCCAATACAGCACCCGCACATATATCCATCATACGGCACCTCCAACAATTGCAACAAAACCAACCCCAACAATCCGTTGAGAACGACTTGGTCACCCCCGAACAGTCAACACATGGCCAAAATAACAATGTCACAGCAAGTGAGGTAAGCATCCTAACCTATCGTCCAAAACTAACATCATTGCAACTTTCTTTCAGCAGAATCAAGCGCGTGTTCAAGACCAATTCGGACACCACCAAATATCCAAAATATGACCAAGAACAAAATGCCACTCCAACTAAGCAATCCGAAGGGATAGGAGAATGGGAACTCACCTTACATAAACTTGAAGACCTCAACGCTCATATTCCACACAGCCAGCAACACTTGAAGACCCGGAGACACCTAGAGACCCTCAAAACACCATATAAAACTAAGGTATGGACAAATTCTAGTAAGTACCTACCCCAACCTATCAACCTCCCTCTTTCATTATTGCAATTCGCTACTAAAAAATGGCAGGGACTACACAAAGCTCAGAAGACCTCACCACCAGCCGCCACTACAATACAACCTTAGCTGACTCAACAACCTAGGAAACAGTAGATCTACAACCAAACGGAACTATGGAGAGGACAACCCTAAACATCCACAAAATCAAAGACGGAGTCATTCATTACAAAAAATGACATTCATAAAAAATCAACATATTTCAAGGTATATATCCCACCCCTTCCCCACTCTCAAATCCTCTCACTTCTCCTTACAGCGCAAGCCCCCACTCTCTACTCTATGGGAACGTGCCACTCGCACAAATAGAGAGAAGGGTGCTTACCAACCAGGAGCCTTGCTGGAGAGAGTGATGCGGCTTAGACAGCAAAGAGCTCAGAAGGAGGTCGCGTTGGTACCATCGCAGCGTGGAGGCCAGAGGGAGAACGCACCATTGACCACACAACAAGAACCCCAGGTGAAGAAGGTGATCTCGTCAACTCAGCCAGAAGACCAGCGAGGCAGCGCAACTCCGATCACGCCGCCATCGAGCACTACACACCACAGTGAAGCACCTCTAACCTATCTTTCTCAAAATCCTTTCATCTGGATCTTTTTTCATGCAATAGACAATTGTTATTCACTCACAAACCAACTAGTATACTTCACACAAGTTGCATGGTACCTGCAGAAAAGACCCAAATTAGTTAGATCAGGAGATACAAGAAAACAATGCACACGATCTCAGGAGAAACAAAGGCAGCAGACCAAGACTCTCACAACGTCTAGAAACAAAGGCAATAGACCAAGACTCACACGACGCCCAGTACGCACTATCTCGGGAGTAACGAAAGCAGCAGAATCAAGAAACACGACGTCAAGGGTAACCAATCCCTCATCTGCAGAGCGAATAGCTGCGAAGATCCTTAATCCGAGCACCAGACCAAGACTCACAAGACAACCACTCTGCACTCGGACTCCGAGCTGCGCCTCCCCACGACATGTGGCGCCCGCACATCAGAAGAGTGACAACAGCAGGCAATCTGGAGCAGGTGCAACACCAGGCAAAACCACAGCTTGCCAGAACCAACGGCCCCCACCCAAACCAACCCCAATCTCAAGCAGACCGACCCACAACCCGGAAACGAGAGATGCGCATAACCGAAGATCCAGCAGCAAAACCCAGGAGACAAAGGAGGGATACACGAAAGGAGGTGCTGTGAGAAAGGTGGAATACTCGAAAGTGGTGCCGTACGTAAGAAGCGCGACCGAAGAGCCGAGTCGGAGGTGCCGAGACCAAGAACTCCGCCGAAGACTCATAGACGTCAAAGTGAGAGACGGAGGAGGGAAGGAAATGACACAAGTCGTCGTAGCTGTGGAAAGAGGGACAACCAAAGAAGCGAGAACAGCAAAAGGCACACCCAGGACAAGAACAAGAGGAGAGTCGTGCACGGAGAAAGGGGAGACTAGCTCAAAGGAGGGTGAGTCAAGCTCGAAGAAGGGAGAAGCCGACAATCAGGCACCCACAAACCCTAGCTCGGCCACGAAGGAAACGAGGGACGACAGAGTACCATGCCCAAGGAAGAGTAAGCCCATCTCAACGGACAACTTAGTTGCCACCCAAGCGTTTGACCAAGAAGTACAAGAGAAAAGGAACCGGGTGAAGATTAGTCAATCCACGATTACCAACACAACAAGGTGGAGATCACAAGTTAAGACTCAGCACAACAACTTCCAAGTGGGTTTCCTTCACCCAGGTTATAGCTCTTTCTCACTCCTTTCACAATTTGTCATTCTTTACCATCTCCAGGTTTATTATGCAAACCTATGGAAGTGTATACAAAATTTAATACTACAACTTTTGATTTGGGGAGGTGACTTTTTTTATGGCACCTTCATTGTGTGTGTATGCGTAATAATCTCTAAGTATCATAACACTAACTCCCCACACTTAAATTTGTTAGATAGAATGGAGGATGACAATTGTGTGTATGTCAATCGTTTGCATGGCAATTGTTTGTATGTCAATTGTTTATATGTCCATTATTTGTATGTCAATGATATTGACAGCTCTTACTCTTTCTTGAGCATTTTAACTTCACCAAGCCTTAAACTTATGTTGAGGGGAGAAGTTAAAATCAAGGTGATAAAGAGTAACTCTAAAGAAACACTCTATACCTTCTCTAGTAACACTCTTGTTTTTGCTAGGAACAGTATGTCTCAACTCCAAGCTGCAGCTACATTGTCCAAAAGGTTATTTGTTGATGCTTTGGAACAAAATGCATGTGTTACAAATGGTACTCAAAGTACTCTAGTTGTGACTAGCACTACTCAAAAGAAAGTGAAGGCAACAAGTTTGCCTCACACTGAATATTGGTTAGGCTTCCACACAATGAACACAATCGCAAAGTAAAAAGGTAATCCAAAAATCCCTATTCTATCCTTGGAAGAATTGGTCAAAAGTGGATTAAGTACTAAAGAAGCGGCCGAAAGCTTTGAAGCTTTGCTCTCCTTTTCATATACTCCCCAAGAGGAGTGGCCATCAAGTAGGACTGATGGAAAATAAGGCAATCACTTCAATCTCACCCAACTTCCAAGTGAAGTTGAGGTAGATGAAGATGGATTCGCCCTAGATTACCAAGTATCAATACACTTTGAACTTGGTAATCAAATATGGGCAAAAGATGTTATCTCAGAGATGATAAAACTAAGACTCAAAACCATCGGAATCCCTATTGGAACCCGCATTGGTGAGCCGATAGCCATCTTTTGCTACTACCAAACTGAAAATTGGAATGGAACTATTAAATTACACCTAAAAAATCCAAAAATAGATGCAAAGGGACTATTACAAGGGATAAGGCCCTTCATCCTTATCTTAAGTGAAGGAATCCCACACAAAGGGAAAGTATGCAAATCATAGGACGCCCTAGCATACTCGCATCTACTATCAGTCAAAATCTCAGGCCCGAATCTTGTCAATAAAGAACCATACAACTTGCATGTTGAAATAGTAAAAGATAGCTTTGCGAGGGGATATGACTTTGTGGTAACAGGGGTAGAAAAGAAAGGTTTTTCTGACTTTGCATGGATCAAAACTCCTTCTCCGGTACAAGTAGCCAAAATAAAAGATTACAAAGTATCATTTGATAATGAGATCTTTGTTCCAATCTTTGCAACCCGGAAGATGGATGAAGATGAAATTGCCAAAAAGAATTGTCTAATTCTTATTGCAAAAAACCTCAACAAAACGAAAAGCAAAAAAGAACTAATAGACATTGGGATAAAATCCATAATCGGGGTTGAGAATGTGGTTAATACGTTCTTTAAACTTGAACATGGGCGGCATGTAGGTACTTGCAACATTGAATGTCTAAATGCAGCGGTGTATAAAAAGTTTGTCAAACAAAGTAAAAAACTCCATGGTAAATATGTCATGTTCACCCCCCACCCTAAAAGCTTAGACGGGAGCAACAAACCAAACGCCGATGAACTATCGAGACTAGGATTCACGGATGTAAACTCGGCGGTTGCAAACGCTGTGATAGCCATGGAAAATGGCCCAAACAAAGAACATGGTGTCACCCTACAACAACTTAGCAGAGAACTGAAGACTATGAAAGGAGAAATCGTTGAAGAAGCAAAGCAATATGCGGACATGGTACAAACAAACACAATCAAATCTCTCAGGGGAGAAATGTCGACTCTCCGATCACAGCTCATTGTAACCATCATGGCGGCAGAAACCCAAGCATCAGAACGAGAACAACGAGCTATTGAAAACAAGATGGACACGTCAAACTAATAGCGTCAAACAACGCTGCAGCCAAAAACAATATAGTATACATATATTCTAAAATACACCAAAAAAAAACAAAAAAAGAAAAAAAGAAAAAAAGAATAATATACCTATATACTATAAAACAAAATATCAACAACAACAACAACAACAACAACAACAACAACAACAACAACAACAACAACAACAACAACAACAACAACAACAACAACAACAACAACAACAACAACAACAACAACAACAACAACAACAACAACAACAACAACAACAACAACAACAACAACAACAACAACAACAACAACTACTACTACAACAACAACAACAACAACAACAACAACAACTACAACAACAACAACTACAACAACAACAACTACAACAACAACAACTACAACAACAACAACAACAACAACAACAACAACAACAACAACAACAACAACAACAACAACAACAACAACAACAACAACAACAACAACAACAACAACAACAACAACAACAACAACAACAACAACAACAACAACAACAACAACAACAACAACAACAACAACAACAACTACAACAACAACAACTACAACAACAACAACTACAACAACAACAACTACAACAACAACAACAACAACAACAACAACAACAACAACAACAACAACAACAACAACAACAACAACAACAACAACAACAACAACAACAACAACAACAACAACAACAACAACAACAACAACAACAACAACTACAACAACAACAACTACAACAACAACAACTACAACAACAACAACTACAACAACACTCCACACCCCTCCCACTAGCAGCCATAAACATTACTCATTGTAAACTATTAATTATACTTTGCGGAGACATAGAAACTAACCCCGGCGCAATGCCAAATATCTTCCACAACCATCCAAAAACACACAAAAAAATATCTAAAATATACTTTACTCCGAATACTATAAAACTCTATCCCGAATATCAACACCTAGCATCCTCTTTTGCACCACTTCTAAAAAATAATCACATACTTCACCAAACCTATTCCACCCTCTACCCCAACATTTCTCACTACATAAACCAAAAAAAAAACCATCCATCCACTCCTATCTTATTCGCCATAATTACCACCGTCCACCCTTCAATTAACAGATGCAACAATATTACCAACCAACATTCAACCAACACAAACCCAACACATTGGACAAACATGCTACTAAACACCCTATCCTCTTTACATAATCCCCCTGAAAGGCATATAGATACACCTCACCCATACACCAAATTCCTAGAGGAAAATCAATACCTTTTTGAACACAAAACCTCTCTACATAATGACCTTTACAACTTCATTCATAGCCAAACCCCACCCCCCTCCTCCGATGAACTACAACAAAAATTTCCCTACTTCCCACACAGTCTTATCCTTGAAGCTCTTAGATGTTTCAAACCTATTCACGCTTATACGCACCCCACTCCGACACCCGCCTACGTTTCCCCTCCACTTTGTAACCATGACAATATAGGTAATAGGAACACATATATAACTACATGGAACGCCTCAACGCTAAACACTGCCTTATCATGTATCCACAACTTAACCACCCACACCAACACACCACCCGCCATAATTGCCATACAAGAAACTAAACTAACCGCTACTAAATCCACAAAATACATCCAAAAAACATTCCCAGATTATAAACTTATATTTAATAACACTCATTCTCTCACACGATGCATCCATCAACGCAAGCCATATACACCGGCAAGAGGAGGTTTACTCATGCTCATACACCAAACATATGCCTTGCCCGGAAATATTACCAAAATCCCCACCCCGGCTAATATATCACCATATCTTCAAATTATTGAAATTACCAACGGACCTCTCCAACCATGGCTCATTCTTCATCTATACATGTCCTCGCATATAGAAGACTCTAGGCTTATTCCGGAGATCCAAAACTCCATCACTTCACAAATAAATACACACACTAACCATACAATAATACTGTGCGGGGACTTTAACCGCGACATTGCCCTTATCGGACGACAAAACGGTGGGGTTTTTACCCCCCCCACTTGACATAGACTATCAATGGCAGAATTATATAGAAAACCTAGAACTATATTTAATCCCAACATATACACAATACTCTCATCAAGGTGGACTTAATTACACACACACTAGCCTAATAGATGGATTTTACATTAAAACACCTAACCATACCCACTATACATCTATTACCAATACCACAACCAACTTAAACTCGGACCACTTCCCAATCCAACTCAATATACCTCACAACACCCTTATAAGTAGACCTCATACAGGATTGCTATCTTGTGAGCGGTGAGCCTTGAGCAGCGAGCGGTGAGCACAATTTTTTTGGTTTTTTTTTTGCCCAAAAAATCTAAAAAAATATATGGTACCTAAGGCCGTGGATTAAATTTACAAACTTTTGGCAATAATTTAATAACATGCAACAATAAACAACGACAAGATATTTGGACATTGTGACTACGTAATTCTTGATGTTTAGGATTGTAACAATTCGTCTAAAAACCTGGAGTGACATCTATGGCCGTGGATTGGATCTACTTTATCCTTTTAATACATGGGTGACATCCATCTAATACCTAGGCGATACCCGTGTTGTTTTACTACTTTGATTTGGAAAAGTTAGATACTTTGAAAGTATTGGCATGTTCAATAAATATGGTTTGAGATTGTAAAAATCTCGTGGCACAAAACATAAAATGTATTAACATAACACAAATGATAATTACGTTGGCTAAGTATATAAAGAAACAAATCGATATTCCTGAATAAAACACAATAGATAGAAGACTTTAATAAAGATATAAAAAAACAACATGCATTGTTAAAAAAAAATACAACCAAATGGATAATTCAATTTTCCTCCCCTGATAGCTCCTCTGAGCTATCCTCATAAATACCAGGCGAACTACTATCCGTACCACTACCAACCGCTTCCCCATCTATGAAGCGCTCTGCTGCGGACCTGCGTTGGGGTACTCGTGAAATCGGAGGAGGAGATGGTAGGGCAGCCATCGCATGTGCGATGCCCCAATCCCAAGGATTCATGTGATACGAACGAGGCGGACTCATCATCTCCTTCGACAAGCGCGATAACACTCCGGTTTCCGATGTGGATGATGAAGCCATCAACGACGTCGACCGACTGCATTAATCAAGTGGAATGGTGATGTCAACGACTGAATATTTTCAAAGGCAGTAAACTTCAACGGAAAGTCAATTAAATAAGATGGGACCCTAAACGTACTTACAAGTCCTCTTGCGAGCGGTCTTCACCTCGGGCTCGTCATCATCGACCTCCAATGGGCGTTTTCTAGAGCCTTCATGCAACGGTGGCTGAATTCCGGACTCTACTTCCATGGTGCTCGGAATCAAAGGGCGGAGGACCTCATCAACCAAACCAGCGTCCTCTTCTAATGCGAGGATGTGGCGCTTAAGGGCCTTACAAGCCTTGATGGATGCACCTATTATAATGAAACAAGTTAATAGAAGTTAGCAAATGAGGGAAAAAAACCATGAGAGAAGAAGAAGTCTGTAGAACACTTACCTGTGGATGCTGTAAGATCGAGGACAATCTCATCTTCTTTGGTACAAAGGTCGATAAGAGCCTCCATGAGGTTGGAGGACTTCTCTCGTGCTCCACGCCATGGCTGGTTGGTGGATCCCCTCATCGTCAGCGTCTCCTGTGTAATCAGATTGGTCAAGTGACCATCTGATGACAACTGAATCCCCTCCAGCAACAATTCCATCCTATCATTAAATGAAAATGGAACCCAAGGCTCCAACTTCCTCACATAGCACTTCACCATGAAGCACTTGTGAGTGCGCCCGGGATGGCCCTCGCGCGAGAGAGACAAGCCATTAATGGCAAACCACTTTGTCTCCTCACGGAAATCTGCCCACTCAGCCCAAGCATGAAGTTCGTTCGAGATGAACTTCGAGTCTGGGTAGAACACGATGAGCGGTGCCCCATCGCGAAGCAAGGCCTCTGCCATCTCGAAACATCGGTGAATCCAAGGGGATTCGAGCTTTCCTCCAGTAGAGTGCTGAGTTGGAAGTTTGTTCCAACTCGGCACCGAACCACCGCCCTCAATTCCAGGGACGGGCAAATCCTCAGGGACATCAAAGAGTATCATGTCCACCAAACCGTCATCGCAAGGCTCTCCGCGGTGATGCCGCAAACGCGACCCGGAATGCACCTTCATAAACTGCCGCATCTCTAACCAAAGAGATGGCAGGTCATCCTCTTCAGCAATACTATCGAACAAAGTCATAATGCTGAGAGCGCTTTGAGAAATCACCTCCACTCCGACAGTAGACTCCAAATGCTCCACTGCAGGAATCGTGTAGATTGTCTGCGAGGGCTTTGCCACGTAGGTGGAGGGTCGGCTGCTGCCCGATGGAGAAATGCCTTGCGTCGGTCCCATGGCAGCTGGAATAGCGAACGCTGCTGCCCCTCCAAGCTGAGCAAACAACTTCTCAGGCCCCTCCTTTGCCACAAATGCCGCCAACTCCCTGTTCCTCTCCCTCGTCTCCTTCTTCAAACTCTTCGCTTTGAGATTCTCCACCCTCAATGCCTCCTTCTCTGCCGCCTTGAGCGCCGCCTTCGTCGCCCTTTCCGCAGCCTTTGCACGATCCTTCTCTAAAAGCAAACCGTCAACTGCCTCAACTACGGCAGAAACTGAAGAAGGAAGCATGTCGCCATCTCCACCAGTGGCTAAGGAATCACAGTCTCTTCGAAGCTGAAGCTCTTCACCCGGTGTGGGATCCGAATTCTTCAACTCCAAGTACCAAGGGCACTGCACCAAGTGATGACGAGAAAAACGCTGCCTCTGCTGCTCGGTGAAGATACAGTCTGGTGAAGTAGGGTCCGTCCACTTCTTGAAGCGGATGGGCATTTGACTTGGCACCAACGCTCCTTTAACCACTAGCTCCCTCCAGAAGTAGCGAAGCACCGCCCGCTTCATGGTCTTCTCGCATCCCTCCTGCTTTAGAAACTCCTCTGACTTCGAGAACACACCTTTTCTCCCAAGGTGGTCCTTGAATGCCTTCGCCCACAGCATGATGCTCCAAGCCTCCATCCAAGAACCAATGTCTTGGATGGGATTAGGGAGCCCGTCATTCTTCAATACGACGTTGTCCTCTTCAATTAGCTCCGAGAACTTCTTCTCAATTTCCTCCTCCAACTATAATATACAGTACAATCTCTTAGACAAAATCAATATCCAAAATTGTTACTTGTAATTGCAATAGACAATAGAGATTTGGAAAACTCACCCCTGCCCAAAAGGCTGCAGTATCGATCCATCCCCGAAGACTCGTGTCTGAAGCTGGCGATTTGGGGAAATTGTACTCCGCCCTACTGTCCTTGCTCATGTTCCACCATTTGCACCATCTTCCCTTGAACTTCCCAGCCACCTTCGCCGTGCAAATGAGTTGGAGCTTCTCGAGTGTCATCTCTGGCTTAGTCTGGTAAATATCGAAATGACGCAACACCTAAAGTAGAGCACGAATAACTGGACTCAGTTATGGTTCGAAACTAAAACAAATTGAAACAACATGGATAAAACATAAACAGATGCCATAAAATTTGAAATTCACATACCTCCTTGAAGAATTCCTCACCGTTCGCCGGGTTTGCAACCGCCAACATCCGTGTGAATGTTGTTTGACAAGCTATTTTTTTCTTGTGCACGGCATCAGTGCAGAGTCTCACCAACTCTGCTGGACTTCCAACGCGATCAACACCAACACCAGTGACAAGGCTATCCTTGTAATTGCGTATGCACTCCTCTTGGGCAGCAATAATCTCCCGCTGGAAACCAACATTCATCAGAAATACATAATGAAAATTTAACAGTTACTGAACAAAAATGCAATGATAATTTCAGTTCAAGTGTAGGCTGATAAACATACCTCAAACATGAGTTTCTGAAATGCGTCATACGTCATGTGATACCATTTCTTTGTAGTCTTCTTCCCCCACTCGTGCACACTAGCTTCATAATCATCATCACTAATCAAGCCCTTCAACTGCTCAAAGTCCAACAATCCGAAATGTTGGACCCTCTTCAACTCATGTGATAAATGTTGCGTGACGTGATCAGCCTCTTTTTGCCTATAATAAACAAACCATAATTTAGATACGTGCATGACCAATATGGATTTAAACCACCAAATACGACCATGGCAACGATGATAATTGGAGAATTGCAGAATTATTATTAACAAAAACCAGGAGGATTGCATCTTACTTGTTAAGATCAGTCATGGCGTTGAGAAGAATATGGCGGTTTTCCAAACACGGCTCTAGAACCACTGCCCTCACCGGTGAATGGAAGATGAAGTCTCGAGAGTGCATCTGGGATATCACCTCCATCCACGCAATGTGGCGGTGGTTGCCATCCCAGATAAAGAAGTACTTGTTTGAGAACGACTGCAACTCCGGCCTCATCTGCAACATCATCTCAAACTTGCGATCCTCCTCTTGCCAAAGTGTAGACCAGTTGGCTCGCTCAGAAGGGAGTACCTCCTGCTCGGTCATTGAGAAACTCTTCGACGCAACATAGAAACATGCGGATCCGGGTCGATATCCCTTCACAAACTCCGCCTTGAGCTTCTCAACATCACTCTTCAAGGGGAGACGAACTTCCGTCATAGGTAGCATGCGGCATAGTGGAATGAGGAGCTCCTCGATTGAAGGGTAGAGTGACCTCTGTAGGACATCTGACGCTGTCCCACGAATGGACTTCCTCAACGCTTGCTCGGTCGATTCCATCCTCGAGTCGCCCTCAAAGTCATGGATCTCTTCCTCCTCAGGTTGATTCATCGGATCTAAGCTCTCCCTACAGGATACCGTCCCTTGTTCTTGCGGTGCCGCCTGAAATATTAAAGCACAAAGGAACGTTACCATAGAAACACAGTGAGCCTATAAATCTCTCTCACTCGGAACGCAGCAGCCTACCTCATCGAGGGGGACGCTCCCTCTAGTCATGGACATCCCAAAGGACCCAACGTTCCTTAAGCGCTTCTGACCCGAGGCCTCCACCTGAAACCAACATACAAACCTCAGCACCAAGCATGCAATCAACATAAAAAATCAGCGTACATTCTCCACGAGCGTATGAGATAGTCCCCTATTACGGATTCTGTCATCCTGCGACCGTGCAACTTGCTACGCGTACCCTAAACGAGGAGTAGTTGGAGATAAGAAAACCGACGAGCAGTAGTACTCCTGAAGAGGAAAAAAAAAAACCACGACTCCCCAGACCACCCTCGGATCCGAGGGTCAAATTGTGCAACCAAAATTTCAAAAAAAAAACGCGTGTACCTCCACTACGAGCACTGCAACGTGCTCTTACTAGCGAGCTCCGCTCCACGCGAGCACCTGAATTTAATTCTCCAAGCCCTAAACGAGGAGGACCAGCACGTGGTCTATCACTAGTTGGAGATAAGAAAACCGACGAGCAGCAGTACTCGTGAAGAGGAAAAAAAAAAACCACGACTCCCCAGACCACCCTCGGATCCGAGGGTCAAATTGTGCAACCAAAATTTCAAAAAAAAAACGCGCGTACCTCCACCACGAGCACTGCAACGTGCTCTTACTAGCGAGCTCCGCTCCACGCGAGCACCTGAATTTAATTCTCCAAGCCCTAAACGAGGAGGACCAGCACGTGGTCTATCACTAGTTGGAGATAAGAAAACCGACGAGCTGCAGTACTCGTGAAGAGGAAAAAAAAAAACCACGACTCCCCAGACCACCCTCGGATCCGAGGGTCAAATTGTGCAACCAAAATTTCAAAAAAAAAACGCGCGTACCTCCACCACGAGCACTTCAATCTGCTCTTACTAGCGAGCTCCGCTCCACGCGAGCACCTGAATTTAATTCTCCAAGCCCTAAACGAGGAGGACCAGCACGTGGTCTATCACTAGTTGGAGATAAGAAAACCGACGAGCTGCAGTACTCGTGAAGAGGAAAAAAAAAAACCACGACTCCCCAGACCACCCTCGGATCCGAGGGTCAAATTGTGCAACCAAAATTTCAAAAAAAAAACGCGCGTACCTCCACCATGAGCACTGCAACGTGCTCTTACTAGCGAGCTCCGCTCCACGCGAGCACCTGAATTTAATTCTCCAAGCCCTAAACGAGGAGGACCAGCACGTGGTCTATCACTAGTTGGAGATAAGAAAACCGACGAGCTGCAGTACTCGTGAAGAGGAAAAAAAAAAACCACGACTCCCCAGACCACCCTCGGATCCGAGGGTCAAATTGTGCAACCAAAATTTCAAAAAAAAAACGCGCGTACCTCCACCACGAGCATTGCAACTTGCTCTTACTAGCGAGCTCCGCTCCACGCGAGCACCTGACTTTATTTCTCCAAGCCCTAAACGAGGAGGACCAGCACGTGGTCTATCACTAGTTGGAGATAAGAAAACCGACGAGCAACTGAAGAGCAGCAATCCTAATCGAAGTGGCTGAGCAGCTTGAGGATGTGGCTGAGGAAGTGAATATTATAATTATTGGTTGACCCATGGTTCACGGTATCGGTTGCACCCGGGTAATCCTGGCGCTCCAAGAATATTTGAATGAACTATATGTACGATGTGAGACATTGAGACTCTAGAAGTACTATTCATTCAATCAGGTTCTGCAGACGCCGGATAGGGAGGCTATGATACGTACCTGAGGCGATGAGCCTGGTCCTGGCTCAGGTTGTGATGGGGTTTTGCTGTTCTTACTTCGATGATGAAATCTAGCTAGACTAGGGAGTGTTTGAGCTGGGGAAGTGGAGTTGATCTTTATAGACCTTGATGGATTTCCTCGGCTTCCAGATGCAATAGTTGACTTCATCGTTTGACACTGAGACTCCTCAGAACTGTCGTCAGTCTCCTTACCTCTTTCCAAAGAGGTATCCGAGGCACCAGATCTCTGATACTGACTCATCGTATTAGCTTGAAGTAAGTCCTCTTCTAGTGTCTTCCCACAAATATGCTCACTAGGCCTATTTACCTGCACGATCTTGGAACGACTGTAGTCAAGCCCTAACACTACTCAACTTATATGAGTCAATAATCTCTGCAAATCAATAACACCAATCAAATAATACCTGATCTCTGTAACGGGATGATGAAGCTCCTTTGTGGATAGTTGTCAAATCCCTGAGTTCCTTACTTGATGTTGCGCCCACTACTACTGTATTCTGAGAAGCTAATAATGCTAGCTTCTCTCGACGTTTCTTCTGAGCGCGTACTTGCTTAGGATTTGAAAACTTTGTAGGTCTTCTCCTCTGTCTAGCATTCTTAGTCATCCTCAGCACTCAACCCTAGACTGTTATCTCCACTTCTGAAACATCACAAACTAGCAGGTATAGCACTCACTAATAGTCACAACTGCAAGGTCGCAACCGTGCAATACTTATCTCATCATGCTACCTTCGACGGGGGGGATAGATTCAGTTCTCGAAAATATCGGATCTTGACAGTCTTTAGTTTGAATAGAGACAGCGTTGTAGTCTCTAATAATGTTACTTTCACCATATATATCCCACCGTCTGGCACAAACTTCATATTTACAGGTATACCGAGCATCACTATTGAAAAAAGACTGCAGGCATGGTATTAAAACAATGGGCAACCCTTCCGTTTCAAGGAGCCCCGATTAGATAATTTGATATATTAAGATATGCACGGACTACTACAAGCATGACTTTCATTGCTTTTTGTCGTATCCGTCCAGGAGGAAAGAGAATTGCTGCATGAGCATCCTACGTGTAATATTAATTTATTATCCCGCCGGAAAAAGGCCAATGAACCATCTTATTTGAATGTGGACGCAAGCAGTGACTCATTCTCTTTCGTCAACCCAAGGTCATTTCGCGAAGTTGTTCAACCTTCTCTGAGACCCCTGGAACATGGCGTCTCTTTCATCATGTCGAGGGGGCATCCCTTTTCTCATGCCTGTTGGTGAACGTGGCACTGTCATTGTCGCAGAGTCTTTGCTTTGTCTTCGTTTCGGATTTAAGAGTGGAACAGTTCAAGTCGAACAGGAAGTATTTGATAGTAACGGGATTCACACGCAATCCATTTATCAAGTCAAAGATCGTGATGCGGTAGGATTTGTGTGGAATTTATGTTCAGGTTCATTCAAAGTGTACGGTGTGTTAGATGCTCAGATGTCTGGTCATGCATCTACAGCCGTCACCACTTTTTCAGAGGATTCCGGAGATACGATACTCCTGCCTGGTTTGGGCACGAGGTCTATCCCAATTGTCCATACACTTAGCGACACAGAGGAAGAAGATTTCACTGATCCCAACGTAGGTAACTCACAAAATCTCACCAATTGTCACAAGTCATTCCTTCCCAGTATGTCTATTTCACCTGCATCGATATCCGATACGTCCCAATCTGTTTCAATAGGAAAGCCACCAGTTGATCCTAAATCCAGAAGAATACGGAGTATTCTTCTGCAAGTGCGTAAAACAGGTCTTAGGAAGGGGTCCAGGTCGGAGTTGTCACGAATTGATCTAGATAGTCTAGATCTGAAAAGTGTGAAGTACTTGCCTCCAGATTACAATGGAAACCAAATCTTTGAACTACCGCCACTTCCAGAGGGTATCCCCCCACAGTTTGGAGGGGGGCTCGATGGTATGAGTAAGCAGTACGATGGTCACGCTTGGTGCAGGACGATGACTACAAACATCAAGAATGACTTCAGCCTCACATACCGGAAGTCAACGTGTACCGGGCATCTCCAGTGTCCCAACGCAAGTTGTGACTATAAGAGCAGAAATGAAGGGCGCACGAATCAAACCGAGTGGAGCGGGTTCGCCTTCATCCCGTTTCCTGTCAACGGACCACCCTCCGAGAAGTCAACATTGGCATGTAAGCTTTGTCGGACTCCTCCTATTTGTATATCTCTCTGTGATGCTCGTATCTACTACGTGACATCGACCGATCCGTCACGCACTCGTGCGGCCATTCATCTTGGGCACCATGACCATCCCATCTCAAAAGGCGTCGACCAGTGCGCGATGGACATTGTCCACGACTGTGTTGCCAAAGAAGTCCAGCGCACACCGAAGGCTACGAACTCCGCAATCATAATGGCAGCGAGCAAGAACTTTCTTTCTGACTACTTGATTCGTCCGACATCCGGGTCATCTACTTTGGAAGGAGCTTCTATGGACGTTGTCCTGGATCAATTCGAGACACTCTCATCTCCAAATATTAGAAACCTTGTGTCAACTTGCAAGAGGTTCTATAGTGGTGGTAAGGGAGTGATGGACAACATTATGGCCCTAAAAGAATCGTCCAAGTTCGTGTTCATACACGAGAACAAGTTCCCTGGTCAATCCAAAGGTAAAGTATTTGTCTTCAAGATGTCAGTCGATCGAGCAGGTAGTGGTGTGGATCTTGTCAAGCGTATGCAACCCGGGAATGACCTACAAGATTGTTGGTTGATGTTCGATCATGTCAAGCGGGTCAAAGAATGGACAACCATGGCATGTCATGTATACGATAGTAAGTATTGTCGAGTCATGACAATTGCCATGTGCGATATGCAATCCGAGGATGCTGACGCACAACAGCTTTTCTGGGAGAATTTGAATAATACGATGAAGAACCATGGATTGGAGGCGACGAACTTCAAGGGCTTCATGGCGGATAGTGCTGGAGCTAACTGGCACGCAGTTCGTCGAGTTTACGGCAACGGCGACAAAGACAAGCCCATGGACAACAAGGAACGGACTTGTCTATTCCATTGGACGAAATGCCTCCAGCGAGCCACCGTTCGGAACATTATTGCCGGCTTCCAAGACCAACATATTGCCCTTTGCAAGATCTGGAAGAATGCAAAGTCACAAGAGGAGGCTGAAGCGCAATATAATGTAATAAGAGGGTGGTGGGTGTCCTCTGGTGCCACTACCGAAGTAGGGCGACGAGCTCTTGAGGATTGGATGGCGTTTTGGCACTTTCGGTATCGACAGTGGGGCGGCGCAATGCAACTTGTAAGTTCTCTGTACTTTTCATACAATCTATTCTCCAGTTCTATCTGTTATAGTGCTTTGAAATCATTTTATGACCCTCGTTGACTCCTTATAGGATCTGACGCTGGATGAGAGGGCGGACATGCCTTCATGCAACCTCGCTGAAACCGTCCACAACCGGTGGCTTCAACAATCAGGGAACACGATGACATGCTTGTACGCTGCCACCGTGGACGATCTCATCCGTGCTTTCATGCAGATAACTTCATATCGTGCATGGTTGAAGGGTAGAACATCTGGTACTGGACCGGACAAAGGCACGCTGAGGCTTCGTTCTGCTCAACGTTCAGGTGATCCCAAACTCATTGCTGAGGCTATTAGGAACTTTCCAAATGCTGCAGATCTATTAAACCGAACTGGCGGACTAGAAGGTTCGGAGATTTTTGGGTCAACGAAGCGCAAGCTTGATTTGCCCCCAGGGTCCGAACATGATTCTCACCGTTCCGATACGGTGAACTACTCTATTCCACGAGATGGGACAAGGGTGACTCGGGCACGTATCGAGGAGTCCCTTAGCGGTCAAAACTCCGGAGTTCAACACACAACCTCCGTCCAAGAGTCGGACTGTGATCCAATGAAGTGGCACATTGCTCGTCTTCCAAAGAAGTCCGCTCGAAGATGCCAGGCATTGCAAGCTCATACAGGTCAGCAATGCAACGCTCGAGTACAACGTGGAAGTTATGGAACTCCGGCCCCAACATACGCTGGTTTTAAGAAGGATTTCAGGAGTCCACGAAATGTTGCTGCGGAGTTCTGGTTTTGCCCTGATGACATTAGCCGTTGTGTGAAGGGATCAAAGCGATCATTTGTACTGGATTGGCCAGCAGTTCCAATGACGTGGCCTGTGAAGTTTGGCACAAACCTAACAGTGCAAGAGGTATTGGTGTTAGAGGAAGCCGGTTTCCAATTGCAGCAACGTGGTGCTCTTTCACCACGTAGACAATTCCAAGTGTCTTTGGACATGCCCCTTCCGCGTTCCCACTTCCCGGTTCCCGTGAATCCAAATTCATTCCACACATTTCGGCACGGCTATGCGATCCGTAGGGCCTCGGACGTTCCCACAATTGAGCAACGCAATAAGTGGTCAAGCGCGGCTCTTATGAATAACTGTTACGTTTCGAACGTCGTTGCCATACCATACCCAGGTTGGGGATGTGTTATTACCCTTGACACATGCTTTGAAAAGTCCTACTGCATCACCTTTACGGACCTCCCGGGGTGTTCTTGCCCTGATTTCTTGAAAATGCAGTCGGAGGCATTGGGAAAAAAGGGGCAGTGGAAGTATTGCAAGCATGTGTACTACATCCTTCGTTACTTGTGTAAGATGGATTACAAGGTGGACGTATTCATGCACGCTCCCAGTTATAGCTTCAGCGAAGTGATGCGCATTCTCGAAGTTGCCAACATTGCAGAACAAGCATGAGTAGTCAGAGTTTGTAGCAAAGATCAGACGTCAAGATTTGGTCCTAAGTAGCATCACAGAGTGAGCAAGATATCAAATTATACTTTTGAATTGGGGATCAAAATCCTGAATTCAGAATTTATGAGACATGATATTGTACTAAGTAATAAATTGAATGTTCATAGAAACGTAGTCACGAGAGAGGAGAAGACCCCAAATCAGAAGTTGTTTTGACAAAGCTGAGGTGACCACGGTTATAGGACTCATTCTTAATTTAGTAAATTGTATCAAACTTTGTGTGCAATTTTTTCATTTCTGTGGATTTTTCCTTGAATTTCACATTTTTTTGAAAAAAACACTTTTTTTTTTTTTTTTCCAGAGATTTTTAGGCTCCCTGCTCGCCGCTCGCCGCTCACCGCTCACAAGATAGCGTCGCTCAGACCTCATACAACCATCAACTAAAATGATATTAAAATACTAAACCCCATCCCAAAAGAAAACCTTGATAACTTTAATACAATATTCTTTGAAAAAAACTCACTACAAATAGACTCCCTCACAGATATTCTTTCTAACCACCAACACCTCACACACACACAATGGCGAGAAGCTTGCACAACTCTTGACAAACTTATTAATGAAATTTCTATTACATTAGAAAAGACTTGTAAAGCACCCCCGATTCCACAACTCATACCTAGAACCTCGAAACAAGGGAGGTACCTCCCGAGAAACTAGCCAAAAAGTGGAAACAACATCTTGCCACATACCACACTATTCGTAAAACAATTTACACTGCTAAAACTAACCAAAATTGGCGAACCCACCCCATACTCTCCGAACTACAAAACCTCCGTCACCCTCAAATCCCACAAGTACCACTACCCAACACAACTCACAAAGACTGGCTAAAAGACATTGCAATCATTGCCAAAGCTCCCATTAAAGAAGCTCGGAAAATTACTACAAAATATGCAAGAGAATGCGTCAAAAAAGCCATCTCTAAATATCGTCAATTATACGAAACTAGCCCAAAAAAGATTAATAGAAAAGTCTTTAAAAATAACACGAATTTGCCGTTAGACTATATTTTAGATCAAAACAATAACATTCTAACCAACCCAGATGACATCGCAAAGGAAATACATTTTCAACAATCCATAAACAATAGACCATCCACCCCCCATGTCACCTCCAACCACAACATATATCAACATGCACATGTGGAGTCAGACAGTACCCGTGGCATGACTTGGACGGATTTACCATGGATAAAAGAGGAGAACCAACAACACCCCTCCACACATATTACAACAGAGACACTTACAACATGTGCCTAAAAAATTTGGGAACCAACAAAGCCCCCGGCCCAGACCATATACCTAACTCAATCCTAAAAACATGCCCCCAAGATTCCACGACCTTCTATCATTATTCTTCCTTCATTGTTACAAACAAAAATCCATTCCCACATCTTGGAAAACAAGCTTAACAATCTTATTATACAAAAAAGGCAATCCATCCATGCTATCTAACCACCGACCCATTGCCCTAATTAACACCATTTACAAATTATATACTTGCACATTTTCATCAATATTATCGGCCTACGGGGAAATACACCAAATACTACACGAAAGCCAAGAAGGGTTTAGAGCCAAGAGAAGTACCACACGACAACTTCAAACCCTCATTGCCGCTCTTGAGGATGCAAAATTTTCTAATAAAGACATTTACGTACTCTACATTGATTTCAAAAACGCATTCGGTTCCATTGACCACCCTCCACTGCTAGCCATTATGAGCGATATTGGATACCCAGAAGACGCAGTCACTCTACTTGGCATTATATACTCCCAATCTACCACTACATACGCTAGGGAATTCTTTGGTAACACACGCCCTATCCCCATCCAACGTGGCACCATCCAAGGCGACACACTGAGCCCATACCTCTTTATTATTTTTCTAGAACCTCTACTGAGATGGCTTCAAAGAGGTAATAATGGTTACACATTTGGCACTTCAAAAGTCACCGTAAACTCGGCCGCATATGCCGACAATCTAGCTGCCATCTCCGGACGTCTTAAATCACTCCAAATTCAAATAGACAAAATAGACAAATTCTATCTATGGACCGGGATGGAACTCGGGGTCCAAAAGTGTACAGTAATTGGATGCCCAAACAAATCCAAAACAAATCCAACCACCTTCAAAGCCCTTATCCAAGCTACCAATATCCACTATCGCAACCAACCAATTCCGGTACTGAACCAAAACCAACCATACATGTACCTTGGAATAAACCTAGTTCCATCGTTAAAATGGAAAATTCAAACCCACGCTACTACTACAAAACTTATTAAACAATGTTATGAACTCGCACTATGTCCGACAACATTGCAACAAAAAATAAAAATGATTGATACCGTCATACAACCGGGTATCTCATATAGTTTTCATGCGGTGTCGTGTAGAGAGGGGAGCACCTTGAGAATTCGCAGGGAATCTGGCTGCGACTGGAGATTGTTTGCTCGGGAATCCAATCGTATCTTCAAATCTTCAGGTCTTCAGTCTCTAGTCTTCAGTCTTCAGTCTTCAGTCTTCAAATTCCTCCCCGTTGGCCTATCATGTGGTGGCTCTAAAGGGTTAAGGGTAAAGGTGGGTGATAAGAAACCACGGTCTCGGACGGGAAAAACGGGACGGCCAGACCACAAGCTGAAACCGTCCGAAAGATTGGCTCCTAAAATTCAAACCCACGGTGACCAGCAAACGTGCCTCGCCGGTGGGAACGACATAAACACGACCGTGTGGGCAATTAACCCCACTTCGCCGCAACAGAGTTTACAAGAACAGAATTGAAATACAACTAGCCTCCAAAGCTGGCTTGGAATCACAAAAAAAGAAATCGGACCACAAGCCACAACACACTTGTTTCCATCTTCTCTTCTCTTCAAGTCAAGCCTCAAGTCTTCAATTCCTCCATCCTTCAACTCCAAAGTCTTCAAGTGTTTAAAAACACTAAGAAACTCAAAAGAAGTGTTCAATAACACAATGGAAAAGTTTCACCAAGGCTGTAACCTTCAAACAAGTGACACAGATGACTCAAAACTTGAAATACTAAGTGTAATAGCTCTCTGGAAAGCTAATTCAGACAACTAACACTCCTCCAAATTTCAAGTCAATCTAAGCTACTGTCCGAAAGTTATGGACAATCAAAGTTCTGCCTACCCCTATTCATTCAGATCTCTATATCTTCTTGCTCACAATTCCGAATTTCAATTGTGATATCTTTCTAGAAAGCTAAGATAGAGACGCATACACCTTCCAAATCTCAAAGAAAACTAAGAACTACAGCAAAAGTTATAGCTTGTCAAACCTCTGCCTCTCAATGGATGGCCTCGGGTTTTCACAGAAAAACAAACCTTCATAACTTTTGCTACATAACTCCGAATTCAATTTTTGAAACGAATATAGAAATCTCTGAAGACAAAGAACAAATCCTAAAATTTTCAATTCCATGCAAACAAAATTCGCTGAGCTACATACAGTCAAAGTTCTGCTCCAAACCCCTTGCTCTCTCACCCGCACATACACACACACTCACTAAGGAATCTCTTTTCCCCACTTTTCCACCTCAAGTGGACGTGGGCACTTCAGCCCATGTCACCCTACCCAAAGTACCCCACAAGGTACTTCATTACTTTCTTATCCTTTCCACTTTCAACCACATAAAATCCCCTAGTCTTTTATTTATTGGAAGACTAAAAACTTAGACCTTCCAACCAACAAGATAAGTAAAATAAAAAAATAACTAAATAAAAATAAAAAAATAAAACTTATCGTAAGATAGCTGATGGTACGGACGTATAAAGGTGTTGATTCGCACAACCTGATCGCCAAGTCGTGCACTTGGTTGGCTGGAAATGTCGTGGTCAGTGGCCGCCGCCGGTCCGGGTTCGAACCCGATCGAGTCCGTTGAGTGGTTGTGCGGCCCACGGCTTGGCTCGCTAGTGAGGCAGGAAAAATACCAGTCAACCCGCTACCTACCCCCCTGAACAGTGACAAGAACGGTGCAGCACCTACATGCTAACACTTGCCCAAATCCTCAAACCGTGGTTCTCACCACGACCAAACCTTTTTACCTCATCTAACCGCTAGCTGTAATCAAAACATATCCACACTGGTATTAATATCTACATGATGGAAGAATTTCCATCAGGACATGCACCCTCTCTAAACCTGCACATCCTCCGGTATGTGCCATGCTCAAGCATCTTCAATATCTTGGCTATTGTCAACTGCATCTCCCAATTCTTCTTCCTCATCTTTGTTTTCAGCTTGCTGACCATCCTCAGGGTCCTGAGGATCAAAAATCTCTTCAAGGTCTTGAAGCTGAAACCTCCCTCTTCTCTGAAAGAGTTTGATGCATTTCCCAGCTACTGGCACACGCAAAGAAGCTCCGTCCAGCTCTCGGAGTAAATAAGTGCCATTCAAGTGCACTTTGTTCACCACATATGGTCCAATCCACCTCCTAGCAAATTTCCGCACCGTACTGTGTTGATGCTCTAACGTGCTGTCAAACACGAGAACCCAATCACCCTCTCTGATCTTTATCTTTCTCAACCGATGTGTTCTATCAAAACGCTCTTTATTGCCCAGCCTTGCAGCTTTCATCTTCTGTAATGCAATCTCAAGATCCTCTGGTAACCTTTGCAGCTGTTGAATGCGAAGCTCCAGCAGTCTCTCAGTACTTATGCCATCTTCCCATGAAAGAAACACCCATGTGGGTACATCTTCCTCCGCCGGCATGATTGGTTTTTGACCATACATAAGCTCCACGGGCATATAACCGGTAACAATACTGTGTGTAGTTCTGTCAGCCCAAAGAGCAAATGGTAGCAGTTTTGGCTACAAGCTAGGCTTTCCTCCGCAAGCCTTGACTAAAGCATGAATGATTGGAGGATGTCCCCTCTCAATCTTGCCATTAGCCTCAGGGTTGTAAGCTGTTGTCAGCTTTAACTGCACACCATATCGCTTGAAGAATTCTTTGGCTTCAATGGCGTTCAATTCTCCTCTGTCAGCTCTCATCCGGCCAATGCTGCCATACCGACTAAAAATGTCTTCAAGTATAAATCGGCATACATTTTCTGTTGTCTTGATCCTCAAAGCTCTTCCTTCAACAAAGTTTGAGAGCTCTTCTCGAGCCAAAACAAGGTACTTCATCCCCCACATTGCATTTGGCATGGCAACCAAATCGATCATCCATTGAAAATGGATTGCAATAGGATAAGTGGGATGCAGTTCATCTCTGCGCCGCACCTTCGATTGTAACTGGCACACCACACAAGAGGCTACAAACTCCTCAACATCTTTGTATAGCCCCTTCCACCAATACCGCTCCTTGACCTTCGTGTAGGTGGCCCGAATGCCTCTGTGACCGGCCCAAAGTGTATCATGAAACTCTCGTAAAATTTTGGTCTTGGTTAAAGAGTCTCCCACCACTCTTAATGGCACTTCACCAGCTCTTTTTGCCCTCTTCCATCGAAATCCATCTTTCAACAGATATCCATAAGACTGATGTCTGATGTGTTTGAATGCCTTATCCGTCCAACTTCCTTGCCGCTCCATTGTGTTCAAGTAGAGCCCAATATCTCTCAGCTTTCCTTCGTATAGTTCATCCTTGAAAGGTAATGCTCTATTGGACGAACTTTCACCATCTATGTTCATCACATAGGCTCCGTGTAACAATTCTTCACCATGTTCGTGAGCCATCATCTCATCTTCTTTGAAATACCTTGCTTTAGACAACATATCGGCAACTGAATTCTTTTTGCCTTCAATGTGAACTAGAACAGGATTCAAAGACTTGATGTAGGCTATCCAACGTAACATTGCAATGTCTGGTGAAGAACAATTTGCTATCATCCCCAGCAAAGGCAAGCAGTCAGTTTCTAAAACTACTTCCGCATCAATCAAGTAGTTTCTGTCTGCTTTTAGAGCTGTGAGGGCGCTCCAGAGTTCTCTTTTAACTTGTGGATAAGCCCTCTGTCGCTCTGTCAAGATCCTTGCTCCAAATCGGATAGTAAATCTCTTCCCTTCTTCATCATCTTGTCCAACAGCCCATCCAATTGCAATTGAACTCGTATCAACAGTTACAATCACCGGTCTTCCACAAATATAACTCACTTGTTTAAGAACTGATGGTGACTCCAAGATTCTCTTCAGCTCTATCATAGCTTGATCTTGCTCACATTGCCAAACGAATTTGTTCCTCTTGCGCAATAGCTTGTAAAGAGGTTCTGATATATGAGCAAAATGAGGGATCCAAATTTGGTAGAAGACACAGGCTCCTAAAAACCTCCTTACTTCAGTGACATTGCTACAGGCCTTCATTCTTCCAATAGCATCCACCTTCTCAGAGTTAGGTTTTCTTCCATAAGAACCACACAAGTGTCCAACCACCAAAATCTCATCAACCCCAAACTAGGACTTCTCAATGGAGAGAGTCAAATTGACCTCCTCCAATTTGCTCAAGATTTTGGCCACATCTTCAATATGATTACTCACAAAGGCTCTGCAACCATCATCTTGGATGGTTAAATCTTTATCTTTCTCTTCACACCCCTTCATGGGAATGTCATCTACAAAAGGTATGGTTTTCTGAGGCACAAAGTCTCTTAGGATTTGATTCATGGCGCTCTGCATATGTGCCACCGAGTTGGTAGCACCTTGAGGCAATGTACACATGCGTACTAATCCAAGTGGAGTTTTCATGGTTGTTAAATCTCTGCTCTCAGCCGCTAATTGAAATTGATCATAACTAGAGTATAGATCTCCAATGGAATAAATTGCATGCCCCGCAAATGCTTCAGCTACTTCATCAACAATAGGCCCTGAGCCTTTGTTTCTGATTGTCACTCCGTTTGTTGGCTGCATATCTTGAATGAACCTCAATGCTCCCGATTTCTTTGGTACTGTAAACCATCGGTTGGAATATGGAGCCATCGAAGGCTCAAGTATGCCCATGCGTGTCTTTTCCTTAAGCAGCTCCACAAGCTTTGGAAGTAGAGCTCGAGGAACATGAATTGGCTTCAAATCCCATGGTATATGTGGTACTGTAAAAATAACCATTGGTGCCACAACACTTGGTTGAACGCACCCAATCTCATCTGGCGAAGAAGCAAAGGCTTTTCCATGCATAGAAAGCATGTCCTGAAATTTCTTCTTCTCCGGCTCAGTCAAGAAATTATCTCCTCCAATCTTCAAGTTTGACAAAGTTTCTTTAGTGAACTTGTGTCCAATCCTTCTTGTTTCTCTCTAACTTGGCTCTTTCTCGGCTTGTTTGATATGATCATCAGTATCAGATGGTAGCTGAGTAGCCACTGGCTTCACTTTCTTGGCCACAGTTTTATATTTTGTATAAACTGCAGCCTCCGGCCTCTGTCCATCAATTTTGAAGTCACACAGCCTTGTCATTGCTGTTGAAATCTCATGATACATTGAACTTGTATGGACATTGACAATGCAATGAGTCTTCTCATCATCCTTATATGCCTCTAGATTTTGCAAAGTCTGCAAGATATCATCTGGTATTCCATTTTCTTCGTAAATACCAGAAATGCTTTCATCTCCCTCTACAACCTTCATCTTTTTGAGATTTTTCTCCATCTTTTTCACAAGATTTCTATATACAGGGTCCAAGTCTTTGACACCCGTAAATCTTTCAAAGCCACACTTTGTCACACTTAAAAATCCACACTTAACACTAGTATGTACATTGGGGAATCTACCAGTCTTAGTTCCCTTAGCACCCGTGGATCCCCACATCCCACGTGTGCCCTCTAGAAATCCGAGAAGTTCGTAGAAGTTGGTAAAGAATTTCTCTGAGTTGAAGTCGATGCCTCTCATTGTCAGGCCTCACCATTAAGAACTGCACTAACCTCTTTCCATCAACACTTCGGATACGGGCATAATGAGACCCGTCATCCAACACTTTGGTCTCCATTCGTGAAGCGGTGATAAATGATTGGCCCAAAATTATCGGAAAGGCGCTAACATTTTGAACAAAGAAATTTTGTTCAACCTCTACATCTCCAATCTTCGTGAGTACTGCAGGGCAAGCACCATGCAACCGAGTCCGTCCACTATTAGCTGCTCTCATGACCCAGCCATGGTCCGTGTCGATTGGCCATTTTCCCTTCTCATAGATATTTCGAGATATTATGTTAATCTCTGAACCATGATCAACAAGGGCTAAAATATGGTCATCGATCCCTCCGAGCTTTAACTTCGTTTCAGTAGTGGCCCTAGCCCAGAATGGTAGATCGAACTCAATCTTCTCTTCATTTTCTTTCATGTTGGGAAGATCATAAGAGAATTGAAAGGTTCGTGCTTCCTCCTTTGAAACTTCTTCTTCTTGACCTATTGGCTCACCCATCATAGCAAATATCTCGCCAATCTCTGTCTCTTCATCTTCGGTCATGTGAGTATCTAAAGCTCTGACCATCACAGCCTCAACTGTCATCTGCCTCTCCCTCTTGATAATATCAATGATTAACTCACGGAAATCTTTCTTGGCTATGCCAAGTGCTTCTCTCAATGTAAATTCGATCTTAGCATCCAAGATCCTTTCCTCCAATACCCCTTTCAGGTCAATAGAGGTCTCAATGTCTGACTGGAGCTTGTAAGCAGGCATTTTTCCCTTGACTTTGGTAGAGTCTCCTTTCTCTTCTCCTCTTTTGCTATCAGTGGATTGTCTGCTTGGTCCATCCTTCTCTTTTTCTTTATTCTTCTCCCACCATTCCTTTGGTAACGGTGCATCACTAGGGCGCACAATACTAGGGTCCGTCAGCTTTGAACGTGTAGGAACCCTCTTTCTCATCTCCTTTGCAGGCTCATTCTGCACTGGAGATCTTCTCTTTGCTTCTGACTCAACACCTTCGTCAGCATCAAGTCTTACACGTTTTTCTTCAACAGAGGCCTCGCGGAGCTCATCATTGCCCTTTTCTTCATACATAAATGCCCTGATGCTATTTGCATCAACTGGATCTTCCCATCCAGTTGCATTTCTGATGGCTTGAGCTCCTCTCTTCATTAATATTTGAGTTTGAACAGATAAAACTTTATCTGAATGGTGCTCGACTTGAATGTGGTAAGTATCAGCCTCATGCACTTGTACGTAGCTGGATCTTGCCATCTTCTCTTCCATGAGCTTCCTCATTCCTCCTCTTCCAAAATTGGTCCCCAATGGAGAGTTTGTTGAAGCATCGTGAATCTTCCCATCTTTGTAGTAGACATGAACATTCTTGAGTGCCTCTTCATAGGATTCACAGCCTGTGAGATTGTGCTCAGTCTCCTCATCACACCAAACACATCTACTTGAATATTTTCTCGCACCTTCGGATGGTTGGGAAGAAGAAGCTCCTCTAGCCTTCTTCAACTCAGTAAATTCCACCCTTAGCTCTCGAAAATCCTTAATAAGTTCATCGAGGGCATTTCCTTCGGTGGTCTTAGTGGTTTTCAAAGTAGGTCCCAAAGTTGTCGAAGGTGTTGGGGCAAAAGACACCTTAAGAGACTTCGGTGTCTGAATAGACTCCACTTCAACGCCTCTTGACCTCACACGCCGTTGTTTGGCCAAGAGAATCACCGTTTCTTCAACCCTCCTCCAATCATTGGTAAAGCCCTCTTCTATCGTACGATCTCCAAGGAGTAGAAGCAGCTTGTCTTCAAGTGCAGCATCTGTTGCTTGGAGAAAAAGCTCTGCCTTCCTAGAATCCAAAAGGCGCCTCTCTGCCATGGATAGTTGACTGAACTTCTTCTCAAAGTCTCTCAACAGCTCGTTGGGACCCATCGAATTCCCAGGCCGTTGCTCCACCCATTCAAGAAATGACCTCTTTGTCATTCTCTCAGAGTCTTCATCAAAGTATTCATCTCGGAGTCGCTCAGCAAAATTTGGCCATGAAATGACCATCTCGCGGATCTCTTGCACCCGATCGCGAATGTCAGGTACAACCGCCATACCAAAGATGTGCATCATTTGATTGTCATCAACCTGATGCACTTCCATCTCACACACGTAGGTTCGCAAGAACTTAGAGATGTTCTTGCCATCGAACCTTCCAAACTTGGAAACAACAGCTTTAAGAGCCTTAGTGGCACCTTGCCCACCTTGATTTGCTCTATGTTGTTCCATGAATAGGGCCAACGCCCCTAAAATGTCCTCCATAGGCATTTGGACTCCACCAGTGCCTCTTCCTCTACCACCAGCGGTCCCATCAGCGTCTCCCATAGCAAAACCACGCCAGTCGCCTCAAAGCTCTCTCAGTGGAAGCACCAAATGTCGTGTAGAGAGGGGAGCGCCTTGAGAATTCGCAGGGAATCTGGCTGCGACTGGAGATTGTTTGCTCGGGAATCCAATCGTATCTTCAAATCTTCAGGTCTTCAGTCTCTAGTCTTCAGTCTTCAGTCTTCAGTCTTCAAATTCTTCCCCGTTGGCCTATCCTGTGGTGGCTCTAAAAGGTTAAGGGTAAAGGTGGGTGATAAGAAACCACGGTCTCTGTGGGAGTGTGAAAACTCCCACTTTATAGGCCCCACTAAAAAAATGAGTTAAAAGTATTTGTTTTGATTAATTGTTGTTAGAAAGTAGTTAATTGTACATATAATTAGTTAGTATAAGAATTAGGTAAAATAGGAAAATGCTTAACCTCTTAATTAGTTTTAGAATGGTAATAATACCGGGTCTTAAACTAGTAAATTCCTATACCCGGAAACACTATGAAAGATGCCCGGGAGGCCGGGAAAACCTTTCCCGGGATAGTCCGAAAACCTTCCCGGTACTTCTTTATGTGGAACCACCATTCTAATCAAATTTTTATAGTTAAGGTTTTCACATATTAGTTAATACCTTATTTAACTAGATTAGTAAGAAGATAGATTAGTTATATTAGTATTTGTAGTTTTTTTTTTCAAATTCTTTTAGTCAGTTAGTTAGTCTTTATGTTTTGTTTTGTAAATGAATTAGATTTTTATTTAATTAAAAATATATATAAATAAATAAATAAATAAATAAATGGCCCAGGGCCGGGATCCCAACCCCGACCCTGTGGTGGCCGGGACCGGGTCACAACCCCCGGCCCGACCACCAGCCGGGACCGGGACCCGATCCCCCGGCCCGGACAGGACTTTGTGTCAAAAAAAAAAAAAAAAGAAAAAAAAAGAAAGGACCGGGACCGGGACCGGGACCGGGACCCTATCCCCCGGCCCGGACAGTAGCTTTTATTTTAATAGAGGAGGAAGAAGAGGAGGGCCGCGAAGACACCAAGGGGAGGAGAGGTTGTTTGTTTTTTTTTGTTGTTCTTCTTGGGTTGTCTCTCCATTTTCTTGTTCTCTTTGATGCAAGGAAGTAAGAGACCGAGGAGTGTCTAGGGTAGATACAATTGGTGGGTTTGTGAGTAAAGAGGCTTGCACAATTACAAAAGGAAGGATTTCCTCTTTTGTGTCTTTAAATTTTAGAAGTGAGGAAACTAAGTTTTGAGAGATTTAGAGTTAGGGTTTGAATCTTAAAAACCTTGGTGGAGCTTGGAGCTTGAAGGAAGAAGAAGACGGAAGAAAATCCAAAAACCTAAATCTATTTTAGATTAGGGTTTTTGGGGTTTGAAGGTTGTAAGAGTGCGAGAAGCGCAAAGAGACTAGGAGTGGCGGAAGCAACTCCAAGGCACTTGAATCTTTGTAAGCAAAGTGCCTCCACCTTGTAAATTTCATCTTTTGTGTATGTGCAACTTCTAGTTGTACAATTGCTTGTTTGTAAAATCTCCTTGTTTGTCATAAAAACTCCTACTCTCACTTCTATTGTTGTTTCTCTTCTTTCGTAAGAAGGCTTGTGATTGTTTGGATTTGTGAGAAGAGTTATGCAAATTTTGCATAACTTTGTCTTGCACAAATTCTAAGTTCGTCCCGGTCTCCCGGTGGTCACCGGTAAACCCTTGAGAAACCTCTTTACTTCAAAAGGGGTGTTGTACTTAAGTGTTGTTTTTGTGTAAGTCAAGTAGTATTTTTGAGACATAGGTGTCCCGGTGAATTTCCCGGGACAACATGGCTTTACCGGCTACTTTCAAGTTGTTGAAAGTGGATCCCAACAAGCGGGAAGGGACGGAAGAAGGAAGGCAACTTGAAGAGGATCTCATTCGGATGGGGTGTGGAGGATTATACGAGAAGCCTTGGAAGTTGGCGGGAGGTGGAGTAGTGGAAGAATTGGCATCACCCGGGACTTCCCGGGGAGCTTACCGGGCCAAGCCTCGGGTATGGACTCGAAGGAAATGGAGGAAGGTCTACTCATTCGAAAACCGGGAGGGTTGGAAGCCGAGAAATAACAAGGTATTGCTAGATTCTCACACCTCTCGGAGCTATGATTCCTCCGAGGGATATCATAGCTCATGCTTCATCGATTTAAGGTTGAGAAGGGTGATTGAGTTTTTAAACTCGATTTTCCATCCCAACCGGAAGGAGCGAATCCCAGTGAGGTTGGCAACGGCTTATGTGCAAGCTTATTTCGACGTCTCCTCTCCGGATTGGGCACTTCTTCTTCAAGAAGTGTTAACACCTCAAATTCGTGTCATTCAAGAAGGTGAGAATACGAAAGTTTTCCTCACGCCATACCTATTTCACCTTTACGAGCATTTTGAATGCTTAGAGGAGGAAGAGAAAAACATTTGGAGGCAAGAGTTTACAAGAGGCAAAAAGGGCTTTCGGGAAATTCCACCGGGAAAGTCCCGGGACACCCTTCTTCCTCTTTGGGGGAGTCTTCGAAGGTTATACTTGAAGAGTTGAGGAATGATACTCACATTACGGAGAACAAGCCTAAGGAGCTTCGGATGGTAGTTTATCAACCACCGGGATGCGGTGACAACAAGCTTTTCCGGGACAGCCTCCCGGTCTCTCCTATATCGGAGGAAGAGGAGGATGTTTATTATTTCTCCGACTAGACTTACCGGAAGTCTATGTTTCAATGCTACTGGTTATGTCATGTTATGTTTCGTTATGTTTTTTTTGTTAAATGTTATGTTTTGTTATGTAATTTTCCTACCATTGGTGGGAAGATTTTGGAAGGTGGTTGATTGAACTAAGTGAGAGTAATGATGTCGATGGGGCCCTATTGTGCACCCGGTCATTGCCACTTAAGTGAATTCTTCCATTTTCCTCTTATTGTTGAGGATATGGTTACCGGGAAGGGAAACCGGGATTTCCCAGTGTCCCGGTGACTAGGCCACCCTAGATTATAGGATCTAGATTCTTTTTTCCATGATTTGTGGATCTAGGTTTTCGTAGTTTAGTGAGTGGCCTTGGTGTACTTAAGGGGGGCTTGGTGCTCCTTTTAATTCATTCCCTCTTTGTGTCTTTGCTTGTGTTTTTGTGTCTTTACACTCCTTCTTTGTATCTTCATTCCCTCTTTGTGTCTTTGCTTGTGTTTTTGTGTCTTTACACTCCTTCTTTGTATCTTCATTCCCTCTTTGTGTCTTTGCTTGTGTTTATGTCTTTGCTCATGTCTTTGGTGTCCTTATATGTATCCTTGTGTCTTCTTTCTTTTCTTTGTGTCTTCATTGATATGTTGTCTTGACTTTTGTAGAGTTTGTTGCAAGTGAAGATAGAAAGAGGTGAGTCCTCCTAGTGTGTCTTTGCCTAGGTGATGTGAAGTTGTGACTTGCTAGTGTGTGTTGTGAGCCCGAGGCTTTTGGAGGGTGTAGGGCATCCAAGTTAGAATAGGTGAAGGGAGGTCCGGGACCTACTTCAAACCCTAGAGACCGGTCCGGGACCGGGAAGGGTTGTTTTCACCGGATCCGGGATCCGGGAAAACCCACCGCTATTAATGATAGCGTTCCTTAAGTGGGAAGTGCTTGGATTGGTAGGAGAGGAGGGGTGATATCCCCACTCTTGGTACGCCGGTAGAGGTGCCGGTTAAGCCTTATCTTAGAGTATTCTAAGGTTTCTACCCTTGCGGCGGATGAGGCTCCATAATCCCCGTAGAAGGAAGTCTTGCTCATTTTGTTTGTATGACACTAGCTTGTTATGATTCTTACATTATTTTTGCTTTGATTCATTAGGTGTGGTTGTGGTGGGAAACCCGGGTTTGCGTGACCTATTCACCGGGAAGGCTTTTCCGGGAAAACCTCCCCGGGGTAGCCTTCCGGGAGATTGTGAAACCCGGGGAAACTAACTACAACCTTTTGTCTAAATCTAAGGGTAGTTTAGCTTGTGGATTTTTGATGGCCTCTGGACTGCGAGAATGGAGGGTAGTGATTTTCCGGGCACTATAAAAACTCACCGGAAATCTACTCCGACGCTCAACGGAGTTTAAACTAAACAAGTCGGTTGCTATTTGTTGGTCATGAAAATGCCCGGGAAGCCATTCTCCGGGATGTGCTAAGGTATTTTGAAATGGCTTTGTGTTTAGAAGTAAATTGTTTAACGCACGATAGAAATCCCTGGAACTAATCCGGTTAGGTGGGGCTTTCTTAAGGTTAATTTTGGTTAATTTTAAGAAATACGAACTACTCGACTACGACAGTCTCGGACGGGTAAAACGGGACGGCCAGACCACAAGCTGAAACCGTCCGAAAGATTGGCTCCTAAAATTCAAACCCACGGTGACCAGCAAACGTGCCTCACCGGTGGGAACGACATAAACACGACCGTGTGGGCAATTAACCCCACTTCGCCGCAACAGAGTTTACAAGAACAGAATTGAAATACAACTAGCCTCCAAAGCTGGCTTGGAATCACAAAAAAAGAAATCGGACCACAAGCCACAACACACTTGTTTCCATCTTCTCTTCTCTTCAAGTCAAGCCTCAAGTCTTCAATTCCTCCATCCTTCAACTCCAAAGTCTTCAAGTGTTTAAAAACACTAAGAAACTCAAAAGAAGTATTCAATAACACAATGGAAAAGTTTCACCAAGGCTGTAACCTTCAAACAAGTGACACAGATGACTCAAAACTTGAAATACTAAGTGTAATAGCTCTCTGGAAAGCTAATTCAGACAACTAACACTCCTCCAAATTTCAAGTCAATCTAAGCTACTGTCCGAAAGTTATGGACAATCAAAGTTCTGCCTACCCCTATTCATTCAGATCTCTATAACTTCTTGCTCACAATTCCGAATTTCAATTGTGATATCTTTCTAGAAAGCTAAGATAGAGACGCATACACCTTCCAAATCTCAAAGAAAACTAAGAACTACAGCAAAAGTTATAGCTTGTCAAACCTCTGCCTCTCAATGGATGGCCTCGGGTTTTCACAGAAAAACAAACCTTCATAACTTTTGCTACATAACTCCGAATTCAATTTTTGAAACGAATATAGAAATCTCTGAAGACAAAGAACAAATCCTAAAATTTTCAATTCCATGCAAACAAAATTCGCTGAGCTACATACAGTCAAAGTTCTGCTCCAAACCCCTTGCTCTCTCACCCGCACATACACACACACTCACTAAGGAATCTCTTTTCCCCACTTTTCCACCTCAAGTGGACGTGGGCACTTCAGCCCATGTCACCCTACCCAAAGTACCCCACAAGGTACTTCATTACTTTCTTATCCTTTCCACTTTCAACCACATAAAATCCCCTAGTCTTTTATTTATTGGAAGACTAAAAACTTAGACCTTCCAACCAACAAGATAAGTAAAATAAAAAAATAACTAAATAAAAATAAAAAAATAAAACTTATCGTAAGATAGCTGATGGTACGGACGTATAAAGGTGTTGATTCGCACAACCTGATCGCCAAGTCGTGCACTTGGTTGGCTGGAAATGTCGTGGTCAGTGGCCGCCGCCGGTCCGGGTTCGAACCCGATCGAGTCCGTTGAGTGGTTGTGCGGCCCACGGCTTGGCTCGCTAGTGAGGCAGGAAAAATACCAGTCAACCCGCTACCTACCCCCCTGAACAGTGACAAGAACGGTGCAGCACCTACATGCTAACACTTGCCCAAATCCTCAAACCGTGGTTCTCACCACGACCAAACCTTTTTACCTCATCTAACCGCTAGCTGTAATCAAAACATATCCACACTGGTATTAATATCTACATGATGGAAGAATTTCCATCAGGACAGCGGTCCCTTATTCCATGCCCGCCATAAATAAACTTGATAAAAAAATCATAGCCATACAAAAGAAAGTATGTCGATTCCCTAATTGTACGCCTTATGTCATAACACAACTCCCCCACGAACTATTTGGATTAGAAGCCTTTTCCCTCAAAAGTGCTTATCTACGTTGCATTGGAGAACAACTCCAAAATGCACTTAACGACAAGGGACGACTAGGGCTAATTTATAGTGGACTCCTTCGGCACATCCTTGCCATATATGGAGGAGCACAAGACTTCCAAAGACTTAAAAAGTCTGATTGCCTCCGGTCCCCTATTACCCGCACATTTTTTCTACTCAAAACAGTAGGACAAACATTCCTGAAAAGCACACTAGAAGATTTCCTACTAGCCCCCGCACCACTTGAACAAAATTGGGCAAATGAAATACACAATCTCCCTAGACTTGACCGACAATTATCCGCCAAACTCCTACAAAAACTTTTTTCCGCAAACATTACCGATCTAATACAAATCACACTACCAAATGGAACACAACTTATGAACGACAAGAGCTACAACACATTTTATGGCACCCCTCACAAATTAATAAAAAGTGCACTAAATATTGCCCAACAATTATTTTGTCAACCTTCATGCCTCCCTATATGCCCGAACCCTTGCACCACTCACGCCCCACCTTACACACTCAAAGACCAGTACATCATTGGCCACAATGACATCCACTCCAACATCAACCTCCCACTAATCCCTCCAAACCCGCCACATTCACGACCATTTGCCCCTCCACCACATATATTAAAAAATCCTTCCATGCATCCAATAAACAACATAACCGCGCACAAACATAGAAAGTACACTGACTCCAACAACATAAGCAAACAATATACGTCATACCTATGCCATTGGCCCCACAATAACACCACCTACACCAAATGGCTCCCGCAAAGAAATCTTTTCCCTTGGCACAACCCAAACGCTTCTTTACATAACATCGAAATCCTCATACAATACTACCTTAGAACTCAAAACAGTTATTACCTTAATATTATAAAAATACACCACCCCCAAGCACAACCTCAAGACAAAAGATTTGTCATGCCACCTCTTATTATCCCCCTCCTTAATATCTTTACAACCGTATGCAACCCTGAAACTGACATCCTCGCACAAACAAATACAATCAGAATGCAACAAGAAAATGCCGACATATACGAAGATAATGGTAGACACATAATAACCATACCACTCGCTAGACTACACTGGTTGTGGAACCAATATCACAACGCACTACAAACCCCCATCAACATTGAACCAATACCCTAAACATTTGAAACCTAAATTGTCTGGCTATACCAAAGATATAAATACCGAATTTCCAAAAATGACCCCCTTAAAAATGCACACTATACAGTACCCAATCCTATATTGGACTACCTTATTACATCTCTGAATATCACACATTCATATTTCTCATCCCCTGTCACATGCTCCAAAAAAATTTCAAAATTCTACTCCCCATTTGAACGAGATAAGATCTTTGGTTCTCTTGGTAAAGCTTTTGATCATAGGTGGATCGGAATAGGCCTTGCACACCCTCACAACGAAGAAGAAACACAACAAGCAACACATTGGGCACGTCTAGCGGCAAACTATGATCCCAACCACAACATCACCATTATTATTTCTCCCGACACTCATTGGTACCACAATTCTAATCCACACTTAGGCCCATTCCTGGACTCTCACATCATAGTATTATTTGAAGCAGACTCTATGACATACAAAGAACCCACTATACCACCGCAAATACAAACACCCCGCCTTGAACCAGCAACCCTACGTATTCTATGTATACATCACCAAACTCGAGAAATAGGTACTCTAGAAAAACTCACTCATCTTACTTTGATAGCAAAAAATCTAAACATTAACAAGGTATACACCGCAATTGCCCCTTCCACACCCATCTCAATCCGTATAAACCGTAACAGAAATGGTCTAAAACCCCCCACACAAACATTTCCGCACTACCGGTTACCGAATCGAGCCTCCCACTCCCCAACTACCAAATTAATACCGTCCTTAAATTTGACCCCAACTTTAGCTACTATACTGACGTTTCCTTTAAAGAACCAACTGAAGTAAGTCTCGGACATTGGCACCGCGAAAAAGCCGGATATGGGGTATACAATACAACCAAACAAATAAAATTAGGTAAAAGACTACATGGACTCCAAAATATTCTAAGAGCCGAAATGATGGCTATACACAAAACCCTTAAGATAATCACCACTCAATACCAAAATGAACCCGCTCACATTTTTACAGATTGCATAAATGTATTATATCTCCTTAATACTCACATAAAACACCCCACTTTACACAACAGTCACCCGGACAAAACTATCCTCACATCTATGGTTGTAATGCTCCGAAATCGTACACAAATTACTACACTCCACAAAGTCCGTGCTCATGCTAATATCGACGGCAATGAACAAGCCGACAAACTTGCAAAGGAAGGAAGAGAAAAAACCCACAAAAATGCCGAACACCCATACGAACACGCCCATGCCACACCATATTACTTTCATAGATATGAATGGCCCTCTATGGGCGAAACTCCCGACAAAGGCCCCATACGATTCCTGGACAAATACCTCAAAAAACATAATCTTGTAAATAACCTGGAAAAACTCACAGAAAATTTCCCCAATATTGATAAATGGACCGGCAACCCAAATATTCACAACGCACTGTCCAACAATTTTTGGAAAAACCCCATAATTACGGACTCACAAATCACATGCATAATCAAATTCCGCACCGGACAATATATGGGAAATGCCCGCAAACAAATCTTCTTCGGAATAGAAAGATTTCCTACAATAACATGTCCAATTTGCAACACCACGGACCCGGACACATGGCTACATGTCTTACTCAAGTGCCAAAACTCCCATATACACTCACTAATTGTCAAAAGACATAACAAAGCAGTATCGGCTATTCGTAAACTACTTATATCATCAACCAAATCCCGATGCTTCATTCTCATGAATACCGGAACCTTTAATGACAACCCCCAAGAAAATACGGTCCCTTCTCAATGGCTATTATCATGCATTTGTCGCACTCAAAGATGCCACTGCAATGCAAGATTCAAACCGGACCTACTATGTGTTAGAGGACTTTCATACAAAGACCCCCCACCACACCACATAGACCCGAGTCTCACTATCCAATTTGTTGAATTCTCATATTGCAATGATAGATTCTCTCCGGACACTATTGCAAATAAAACAAACAAATACCAACCATTACTTGAAGACATTCAAGCACTAGGATGGAAAGTAGACCCCCTCATTGTCATCACCGCGGGTGCCAGAGCCACCACCTTCATTCCCTCAATGGCAACCCTTGAAGAAACATTTAAAATCCCCATCACTTCAATCAAAACCACTTTTTCTGATATTAACACTATTGCAATTCAACATGCTATGTCGATACTCCTGCATAAACAAAAACTTGAAAACAACATACCCCTTCTTGATGCACCAAACCCCCCTCCATAGACCTACATTTACACTTCACAGTACACACCCTCCCTTGTTTGGAGACTATTGGGACCTTGGGTCCCTTGTTATTGGTTACTTGTTACTAGGTACATAGTGTCTACCCTCGAAAGGGGCAAGTAGTTCTAGCTCACTAATTCCCTATCCGGTCGACTTGGTCTTAGTAGTGGAACGAACGGACACTTTATTCACGCCGACCTCCTTCGAAGACCAGCGTTCTTCTTCTTCTTCAATATGTCCTTGGATTTTTGGGGGTAGAATTTGAAGATGAAAAGTTTTAGTCTTAAAGTTTAGTGAAGAAGGATTAGAGGAGAAAGACAAGCATAAAAGCATCGTTTATTTATTTTTAGACTATTAATCTAAGGCAAGTCTTGCTCTTTACCAATCAAGTGCAAAAAAAGACCCAGAGTCTCCTAAAGCAAAGATATCTTACACAACACTGTTGTTTTATACGTTAGTCTTCTTTGGCTTTGATTGCCGTCAAAGATGTCTTCAAACAGTCCTTGGCCATGTTTATGCGCTACACTTCTTGGCGCATTGGAATTTGCAGGTGCTCTAGGGAAGGCTGGAGGAAGAAACTTGTTGTTGGAAGGTCCACCCTACATGGATTGAGGCGCTTGTTCTCCTCTCTTTGCCATGACTAGCATCTCCACGTCTCTATTCTCCCCTTCCTTTTGCACTTGCAATGTTATGTATCCTCTTACTTTGTTTGCGTTCTTTGAGCGACTTGCATTCTCTACTGAGGGCCCGGTCTATGAGTCTTGGTGCCACTGCTCGGCCTCCATTACAGTTACTAATCTTTCTAGTGCTTGTCGGAAGCTTCCCTATCGGAGAAGCACCTTCCTAAGGCCAATACTATTCTCTGGAACTGCCGTTAGTCTGAACTTCCTACTGTTCTTGCGGCTCGCTAATTGGAGGCCTTTGTTGTCGTTCACTTGCATCTTTCCTTTGTATTGGTTTCCATCATTTTCTTGTTCCACGGCTTCCACGGTAGTACTATTGTGTGTACATGGGCCTCCTCAGGTGCAGTTGTTGTTTGCACCTGTGCCGATGATGTAGCTTGTGCTTGAGGTGTTGTTGATACCATGGCTTGACCTTCGGAAGGGACAATTTTCCTCCCAGGCTATCATGGGCAGTCCTTAGTGTTGTGCTCTATATCCAAGCAATAGTTGCACTAAATCAGGAGGAAATTATAATTAATTAAATTTGTATGCCGCGTACTTGTCTCTTTGTTTGTGATTATAATCAACGGCTCTCATGCATCCCCGGAGTCAATTGCAATGCAATAACGGTGATATCCATATCCACGGCCTTTTTAAAAAACTTTGTCAAGGCCTGCTGCTAATTCTTATACAATGTCTAGGCAGACTTTCGATAGATGCCTTAGCATCCCCTAGGTGACCAGCTTCACTTTTCGGTGTCATGGAAAGGGAACTTTGCTTTAAGAAACACAGGGTCTTTTTTGCATTTAGGTAGTCAAGTACAAGGATTTTTTAATGTAATTAGCTCAAATAAGCATCTAAAAGGCTCCCATACATGTCATATTCCCTAATCTTTTCATATGATATTAAAAAAAACTCAAAGGTTTCAATACCAAACTCTGCTCCTAGAAATCCGAACACAAATTCCCCTATAACTTCTACTTTAAAGGCCCAGTGGTTCTAAACTTTTGATACAACCTTCATTATCCTTCTGAGATGCTATGCATTAAATCTCATTACTACTGGCCCATTATTGAAAGAGAATCACAACCTTAAAGTTTACTGTCTAGAATACTTAACCCCCTTTGATTCCTCTCTTTATTATTCCTATTTTGTAATGAATTAGAACCTCAAATTTTGCCCACATATCACTTATATGGCATAAAATATCCTCACAAAATAACAAAAGGGAAAACCACTCCAATCACCCCTATGGTCTAGATTCCTAATACCAACTTCTGCGTTTGAATTCCTCTCAAAATCCCGGTTATAATTCACCTCATAACTTTTAAGTTAGTGTCCTAATGCACCTAGGATTTTGACACAAGCTTTCTAAAGTAATAATAATACTACCCTCAAAATCTCACCATCAAATTCACAATGATCGCGGAACACCACTCCTTTGAAGTCTTTGTACATTACTACCACAATTTCTAAATCCCTCTTTATTCAAACCCGCACCACGGCTTCACTACAACTCTGATTGGAGCGTGTAATATATCACTAAAAAGCTAACAACAAGAAAAACAACACTTCAAGAACTGACAATCAAATTAAAAAAATCTGCGATGCTACAACTAGAAAACCCGAGGGCTATTTGTAGTCTTGGGGAGAAGAGTTTGAGCGGGGGAGAAGGGCAAGAAAGTCAAGGATCAACATCAGCCCACGCCTTCAAGCCTCCTCTTTCTATCAAAGTTTAGTCACTTAAGTTAATTTATCTCCAATCCTTGCCCATATCTTCCCACATAAGCCTAGGTTCCCTCTTATCTCTTATCTACAATGTCTACAAGTAGCTGCCCCTATTTTTCTCCCTCTAACTTGACTCCAAACACTAACATTTCTTACTTTTACTACAAACTAAAATACCATAACATTCTGTTTAGGTTTTTTGATTTTAGAAGAATTGGATAATGGCTAATATATCATTAGATCCTACATACTGTCATCGACCGCGGCTTAGTTCGGCTGCTTGAGTATTTCGTTGCACCTCGCCGGTCCGGGTTCAATTCTTTGGCATGTCAGAGCGACTGGCGCACGCGTGGTCAGGGGACTGCTGGAATCAGCAGGAAAACCAGCTGGTGGACGTTCCTAAGCCCTAAGGTAGTGCAGTAAAGATCCTCTTAGATATAGATGCCGTTTGGTGAAGTATGACTAACACCATATTCAATATATTAGGAGATTTCCAGGACTTTGAAAAGTATGAATGGTTTTCCCAATAGTAAATGTTTGTGCACATTCAGCTCAACTTGAGCTGAATATGTACCGACATTGAACATAATGGAAAAATTTCATTGTGTAAATTCAATAAACATTTGCATGTTTAGGTCGACTCAAGCTTCATGTAATATTTTGGAAGGCTCTCAATCTCCCAATTTAATGAATATGGTGTTGACTGCGTAGTTGAGGATTAATTCGCTAGTCATGTCTTCACCTTCGATTCTAACCATTCACTTTCCCCTCTTTTCTATCTTTTTACAATATCTATTGACTTCCTTGACGACATCGGGCTATAATCCCTTGATTATTGTTAGGGCTGAAGTCTTCATTGTATGGGTCAAAACCTAGAGTCCATCTTTGAAAAATGCACATTCCATCTAGTGTCCTATATACATGAGAAGTAATAACTTATTGATTTGGTCTGGTGTCTCTGCCTTCAATTAAAAGAAGTCGTTACCAAGGTGACGACCAACATAGAGATTGCCACCAACTTTGCGTTTGAGAGCTTCACACATTGACTTCAATTGAAAGTGTGAAGGGCATCTTTATAGGAACAAAGCGATGGAGCTAAATTACTGGAAAAACTATAATTCATTCTCAATCACATCTTGATTGACTTTAATTTCTTGCTTTCGGTCGTTCATGAGGTAGGTAGAATAACTTCTCTAGTATTTTGATGGAAGTACCGCATCTGGTGTCGCTTTAATGAAGTTGATTCATATCACGTTGGTAGTCTGATCTTGCAAAATCTGCTCGATGGAGTCTTGTGACTCCGTTTCCATTGGAGCTACAGTTTGAGGGTTGCGGCGGGCCGCCTCCTCCATAAAAGTTGTTGCTCTATCAAGTGCATCTCCAGAACAAGCCATCTTGTTTTGCTAGGAGGTTGATTTCAATGCTTACGTAGCTGTGTTGACTACTAGCTCCTCTCCTGCAACTAGCTTCCTCGATATTCAAAGGAAACTCTCAGGGTTTTGTTCCGAAGCTTACATTTTTGCGAATACGAGTCTTGATGCTCCTCTCTTGGAACCTTGAGCTCTTGTTCTCCAAAAGGCGGATCTCGATCAGGATGCCCTCATAACGATTGCTAGCCCGTCTCCTGTAAAACCCCAAGATTCGAAGTGACTCTTGAGATCTTATCCCTGTAGCTTTGCAGCCCTCGGTCCCTCGCTTGCAAATGTGTGTACTGGTGCAAATGATCCCACTTCCATGCCTCCTCGCTTCTAACCTGGATCCTTCAATATTGGATTTGGCAAAGCGTGGACCTAGATCTCGAGAGTAACTCCTGAACCACAATAGACGTGCACTAGGTTAGTCAGAGTAATAACTAGATCTAACAACACTTTTGGATCTACTCACAAAAGCTTCTGCTATCATTACGTTGACAGATCAAGAAGGTGGAGCTATCCACTTGACTCTAACAATGCAGATCTTTTCATTATTCACTCTGATCTCTAAGTGCAAGGCATTAGACTGCATAATCTGACACGAATGGGCTTTCTATTGAATCGAGTCTCTTGCTCCACCTTTTTCAGAGCCATTGCTCTTGGTTGTGCTCGGTTTACTACCTCCACTATCTCTATGGACCCTTTAAATTGTGCTTTCACTTATCCAACTATAGAGTTCATACAGCTACAAACAAAACTGAGTACATTGTACACAAATACAACTTTTGCTTCCATTGTTAGCTGATTCAAATCACAAACAAAGTGATGAAATGGTCGAAGCAAGAATCTAAGTTATCAAGTGCATAAACGTGAAACCAAAAAGTGAAAGAGAAATAGGGTTTCTAAAATTAATAACGTTAAAGGGATTAGGGTACTATACTTGCTTTTGTTTGCGGCCACTCTTTCAACTTTGACAGTTCAGTGTGCATTGTGTAGTTAAGAACTTCATGAGATTTTTTGTGCGTCGTGTAGACTTGGTTTCACAATACATGAGGCACTATGGGAAATCGAGGCATCAATGACTAGCGATTTTAGTCATTTTTGAGTCATAGATGACATGTATTACTAGGGAATGACTAAAAAAAATTTTGTTCGGGCACAGTAATAGTTTTGAGTAATAGATTTTTGTAGTCATTCTTTTTGCCACGTGGATTTCTCATCCATCTGCTGATGTGGCCCATCATCCTCAAAGATTGATGAGGTGGCTACTGACGTGGATTTGAGTGTGACATGGAATTTAAGGTAGATAATAATGTGGATTTTATATGTGACGTGGAATTAAACGTGGCGGTTCATGTGGACAATGATGTGTTCTCTTGCTAACATGGAATCCTACGTGGCAACTTATGTGTCAATGTATGTGTGGGACCCACTTTTTTGTACGTGGAGGTGGTTCATTGGATACCATTATTTGAATGTCCAGCCTAGTGATTGTTTAGTCATTATGTATTGTTACGCTAGTAATTCCTTAGTTATAGTGGTATCATAAATTTAGCTATAATAGAATTACATGCACTATTTTTAGTTTGTGTCAGGGAGTCATTTGGTTATTATAAGGTTTTTGTGTAGTTATTTAATAGTTTTTTGGTGAACTGCCTACTTATTATTGCTCTATTTGAGGGGCCCCTCAAATACAACGCCCAATAACAACCATTTACTAGCACCTATAATGCATGCTCGATAAAAAATCAAACATAAAACAAAGACCTCAATCAATTCTCTTGTTTGAGCTTCATAAATTTTCTTCCCATGTAACATTACTGCCACAAGCATCTTGGACCTTGTACTGGTTAGCTAGCTCGTTCAAGAACATAAGATCAATGTTGTTGTAGACACCACCGATGTCTATCTAGAACCATGATTTTCAAATACTTCCTCCATGCCATTTGTCCCCTGCAAGACCACTCACTCTTCCCCAAGCCCCTTTCTGTCGCTTGTTTTTGGGGTTTAGCAAATTCACCAATACCTCCACATGGTACTGCAAGCCCATACACATACAGATTTATTAAACAACAAAAATTTTGTACAATGACTACACAAGTAGTATATCGTTACTAAATAATGACTTTAGTACAACTACATAATTACTAGAGAAAGCATAAGATCATACATGTAGGTAATAGCAAGGGCATTGAAAACAATACTTGAAAGTGGAAAATCAACACCAAAAAGAGGGCAGCACAACCCCTGGCACTAAAACATACGTCATTTCCTACTGGAGACTCTAAATTCAACAAAATAAACTTTTAATGAATATTGGCTAAAATGCCCTTCAGCTCATGAAAAAATCATTGGAAAAAACCTTACCAATAAAATGTCACAAGCCTCCAAAGTAAGGGCTTCCCAAATCTTGCGGCAGTCGATTGTCTTGCAATTGGTTGGCCGTAACTTTGTTGATATCGCTTTAAATCCTTTGATTCTAGGCTTGTTGGAAAGCTAAGTTAACAAGCTTGAACTTCCACAAATCTCAGGTCTTGAATCGTCCTCACCTCAAAGCTATTGTCCTCCAAAGTCAATGCTTGAGTTCCGTGTTGTCCGCGGACCCCTTCTTGCTTTGGCGGCCATATCTTCCTTGGCAATGCTCCAAATCCTTTGAGCCTAGACTTTTCGGAAAGTCAGCTTAATAAGCTTGATCTTTTCCAAATCTCACTACGATATCTTACTTACTCCAACCGTAGTTGTAGATCTAGCCACCGCCTTCTCCTATCTCACTCTTATCCTAACTTACTACTCTCTTTCACAAACTCCACACACACACACCTTCGAAGAGAGAGAGAGAGTGAGAGAGGGAGGAGGGCAGCCCTTGCAAGCCACTCTCTCAAACCCTAGCCGCCACCTTTTGTCACCCTAAGTCTAATTAACATTCATCCGATTGGGCATTTCCCATCCCGGTCTTCTTCTTTCTACCTAGTTGCATACTCCTATTCCTTTTTTATCTACTTTTCTACCTATTTCATATTTCACTTGTATCTCTCCATAGTCTAACTCTTACTTAATCCTTTAATTCTCCCTATTCCTATTTTTCTACTTGAAATCTTTCAATAATCATAATATAGTATGGATATTTTCCTCTTGCCATTCTTTGGCATACATTTTTCATTGATTGCTTCTACAAAGTTTACTAATTCAATTTTGTGGTCAAACATTCAAATATTTAATTGAAATTTGGCACTAACCTATCTGACACATCATCAATGTCAAACACAAAGAGCCATCCATCTACGTCAACAACTAAAAAAGTATACACGAGTAATTTTTTAGTTATAAATATATTACTAGACCTAGTTATTTTTTAGTGACACAATAATTCTTTTATATGTATCACTAATGAATGACTTAGACATAATCCAAGTCAGTAGTATCTGAAAAAATCTTGCATCCATCTACATCACCAAAATGTCTAAAGTGTCAACGTTTTAATTGGAAGTTATAAAATATATTAATGTGTTGAGTAATTATCTAGTGACGCAATAATATGTCTCAAATGTATCAGTGAAGAATTACTAGCATACAATCCAAATCACCCCTAATTGCTACATCAGAAATGTCAAATGGAAATGGGCATTCTTCCACTTGAGCAGTTTATAAAAAATTATCCACTAGTAATTTTTCAATTATAAAATATATTACTGTGCCGAGTTATTTCCCGATGATGCAGTGATTTGTGCAAAATGTATTACCAAGGAATTACTGGAATACAATCCAAGTCACCACCTTCTTCCCACATCACTAGTGTCAAATAGAAGTAGACATCCATACATGTCTACAATTTTTTTTAAATACCCATGAGTTATTTTACAATACCCATGAGTTCTTTTTGAATTATATACAATATATAATTGTGCCAAGTTATATTTTAGCGACATATTAATTTGTGTCAATGTATTACTAAAGAATTACTAGAATACAATCCAAGTCATCGTCTATTTGCCACATCAGCAATGTTGGACAGAAGTAGACTTCCATCTACGTCAGCAGTTTTCTAAAAAATATCCCTGAGTTATTTTTTAGTTATAAAATATATTACTGCACCAAGTAATATTTTAGTGACGTAGTGATTTGTGCCGAATGTATTACTAAGGAATTATTGGAATACAATCGAAGTCATCACCTATTTGCCACATCAGCAATGTCCAACAAAAGTAGACATCCATCTACTTCAGCAAATTTCTAAAAATATCCATGGGTTATTTTTGAATTCTAAGATATATTACTTTAGCTAGTTATTTTCTAGTGAGAGAGTAATTCTTTTCAAACTTATCACTAATGAATCACTAAGGCACAACCCTAGTCAGTCACCTTCTTGCCACGTCAACACTACTAGATGAAGCATGGATGAAAACACTGGGATGACGATATGAACGATGTTGGCCGTCACATGGTTTTCATCACCTCTCTGCCTGCAAAAACTTAAATTACTGTAAAATGACTAGGGCAGCTAACTGGCTAGATCCCGGCAGCGTCTGCAGATCCTGAGTAATTCTGTAGTAATTGTTTTCTGGCTAGTCATTTGTGTTGTAGTCATTTATAGGCCGATTTCCCGTAGTGAGGTGCTATTTCTAGAATTGTTTGTAGCCGCATGCCTCCGTTGTCTCAAGAACAAAAGCACCAAGCTTTGGTGCAACTATGAAGCAGTGTTTCTATTCGCAAAGTTGCCGCTTTAGTGGGAACATGAGCCAATCTTCTGTAGCACATCTGAGGAAGGATGTAGAGGGCAAGATTGAGAGACAATCTTACGGGCGTCCAAAGTTTTTTACAGACCGAGAGAAGAGGCGTTGTATCACTCTCAATAGTGTAGGTGGGCTTTGAACTACATTTGCGAAAGCAAAACAACTTTGATTTGAAACATGTAAATTGTTGTCTAACATTACTGTCAGGCGTGCTTTGAGAGAGGATGGATTTGGTGCACAAGTGCACCAAAGGAAGCCATTTCTAAGCTGTAAACTTATTCTCGCATGCCTGAGGTTTGCTGAAAGGTATGAGAATTGGACCATTGATGATTGAAAATGTGTGATTTTTAGTGACAAGAGAGAGATAAATAGGTTTAACTCAAATGGTAGGTCATGGTGTTGGATTGGAGATGGAGAACAAACAAGAGCGTGCAAGAATGGTTGGCATCACAACCATTTCAACTCTTTCAATGGCCTACACAATCTCCATATTTAAATCCCATTGAACACTTCTGGGCACTTCTCAAACGGCATATGAATAAATTTACGACACCTCCAAGAGGTATTCAAGAACTTAGGGAGCATGTGTGTTTTGTGTATCCCAGTTTCAGTGAAGAGAATTGCATGGTGCTTTATGAGAGCATGCCACAAAGAATTGATGTTGTGTTGAAGAGTAGGGGTTACCTAAACCAATTACTAAAGATTTTGTAGGCAACTTGAACAAAGCTGAGTATCTGTATATAGCTTCTCATTTGGCTTTGCAGCATAACTTATCGCTATTAATGTAATGTGAAATTTTGCATACATGTGCACAAGTTTGTGCACTATCATATCCAATTTTCAAATCTGAAAAAGAGCTTGTGAATTGTTTATGGTTGTTTGTTTAAAATCACTTCGTTCAAAGTGTACCCAATATTGTTTGTCAATGTATTAGAGTTTTCATAAAATCAAAAGGGGGTGATATTGCCCTACTATATGGTCTTATGTTAGTAACTAGGAAGACATGGAAAGGGTGACTTGACTTCGAAAAGATGTGGAAGAACTATCGGTCAACTCATTAGGAACTCGAGGTACTGTACTGTACGAACAAGGAAACTTTCAGAGCTTGCATGGATAGGACTAAAGATCATTGACTGCCATCACTATTCCTACCTTCAGCTTTAGGAACCGCTTTCGAAGAAACTCTTGTTTTCTGTGTAGACTGAGGGCCGGTTTACACTTGGGGCCGGATTCAAGGCCGGCCGGAACTCTCCAAGTTTCAACCAATAGGATCTTTCAATCTCTCAAAATCCAACCCAAGAGCTTTATACTTGGGGCCGGCCGGAACCACATTTCATCCTATGTATCGCCTTAGGTGGCATGGTTTTGGCGCCAAACCATCCGGCCCCAAGGGAGCAATTGGGACGAGGTTTGGGGTGGCCCAAACTCCCATCTAGGGCCGGATTCGGTTCCTCGGTTGGATCCTTCAAATCACTACCGTCAATTGATAAATTCAAAAAAAAATTATATATTTTTTTTTTAAAAAAAAATTGAAAAAATAATTATTATTTTGAAAATATTATTATTATTATTGAAAATAATAATAATAATAATAATAATAATAATAAAATTCGATTTTTTTTTTTTATTTTTTTTTTTTTTTGAAAATGTTAAAATACTCCTTCCTTTTAAATATGCACCCAAAAAAAGGGATTTGGCCAAATAAAGTAAATAAAAAACTTTTTTCCAAAAGTCAAAATAGGAAGAGGAATTAGAAGTTGCATATATATGAAAAAAAAACTCTCTTTTATTTTAGACCTATCAAAAATAAGAGAAAAGGGAAAAATTTATGAAAATAGAAAAAATACTCTTATTTATTTATTTATTTTAATGTAGTAAGGAAAGAAAACATATACAGTAAATATATGAAACCTATTTTTCTTTAAACAAGGAAAGAAACAAAGACAAAAGCTTGACACATGCTTTTGAAGATTATAATTTTTAGTTGAGCCTTATGAAAATCTAAGACACTTAAAAATTGGAAATTTAGCCCTAGAATCCGGCCCCAACACTTTACATTGACTAGGGCCAAGATGATGAATTTGAAATCCGGCCCTAGAATCCGGCCTCAATGCTTTACATTATTTGGGGCCGGATGAAAGAATTGGGGCCAGATTGAAGGCCGGATTGATGGCAAATCCGGCCGGCCTTCCATCCGACCCCAGGCCTAATGTAAACCGGCCCTGAGGTTCACCTTCAGAGCATATTTTACATGGTTTGGCTCGCTGTTCGGAGAGCAAAGATCAAGTGAGCCATGAATTCCGTAGAAGAGAATCACGAGGTAGGACTCATGAACCAAGACTTCTAGGTGGCAAGTGACGTGGAAGTGCCACAGACGGTGCAGGACCAGAATCTGAGGAGTTGTTCCAAGGTGGATCCATGCTTATCTGCTTCCGACCCTAGGCCGGTTAATAGAATCATAGAATCCTAAGACAGTGATCGCCATGCAAAACGTTGTGCCATCCCAGGTGCCAAAACAAGCACATCAAGCACCTGATGGAAGTAGTCCTCTCGAAGGTAAAGTATGAAACCTTAAAACTTGTATCATATTCCTGTAGTTTGTTGGTGTGATTTAGGAGACGAGTTTAGCGAGGCAGGGGATGTTGTGTGATCGGTCCGATGGGGAGCACTGTGGCGATGGAGGGGGTTGTGGAGGTGGAGGAGGAGGTGGGGGGGCTGCTGCGGAAGGAGAGGTCGCAGTTCATCCCTAGTGACCTGGTGCCACCCAAGACGCACAGCATCCGGGTGGTGCACGCGGCGCTCGTGTTGGTGCAGCTCGGGTACGCGGGCCTCCAGATGTTCTCGCGCGTCGCGCTCGACGCTGGCCTCAACCAGTTCCTGCTCTCCATGTACCGCAACATGATCGCGTTCGCCATCCTCGGCCCCATCGCTTACTACTTCGAAAGGTATCAATTCCATCGGTTTGCATTTCGTATTCGAACCTTACTTTCTTCTCTGACTCGATCGCCACTTGCAGGGAAAAGAGACCGCCTATGACGCTCAAGATTATTGGTGGCATGAACCTTCTTGCGTTGACAGGGTGAGCGCGCTCTCTCCACTCACAGAAAGAACGCATTCAGTTCTTTTGACCACCCTCAATCACTTTTTCAGTACGTTTTTTTGCTCATTGTGGCTGCGATTTTTAACATAAGGGGGCGTGTTATGCATGATGGAAAAAGTATGCTTCCAATGGTATTACACGCATTATGAACAATAAACAGCAACTGAATGCGGTTATTTGTATGAGTGACTGAGCTTGGTTGTTACTAAGTGCCCTTCGAATGTTTGCATTATCTGGCGGGGCATGGCAATCTGTGGAGTAATCTATGGTTTGTTGTTGTTGGTCTTGCAGAGTAGTGGGTAGTCAGCAGTTGTTTCTGGCAGGTCTGCAACTCACATCTCCATTGATGGCTGCAGTGTCGCAGAACATGATTCCCGTGTTCACCTTCTTGCTTGCCGCGGCTCTCGGGTATGTGTCCACTTCTTATCCTCCCTCACAAGTTTCTGGCTATCTTTGTCAGTACCAATAGCACAATTTGGCAATGTGGAAACCGTTTAAGTTGAGTTTTTACAGGTTGGAGGAAGTGAATTTGCGGCGGCGTGAGGGCGTGGCAAAGGCGGTCGGAACCGCCGTGTGCATTGGTGGGGCTGTAATCATGTCGGTGTACAAGGGCGTGGCACTCTTCGGAGGCGGTGGCGACACCCCGGACGCCGGGTACACGCAGCCGTTTGCCCACCTCAGCGCGTTTCTGCATCACGACGTTGTGAGCTTCAGCGTGAACAAGTACCACTTGGGCGTCTTCTTCCTCGTCATGAACTGCGTCTCGTGGGGCGTCTATCTCACTTACCAGGTAAGGTATAGAACATACTATTCTGTGTCCAAATTACCTTACATTCATCTATGGAAGGGATCGCTACCGAAATGGTGGCAGGTGGATATTGTGTGTGTACGAGAGTGTCTGAGTTGGTGAAAAGGCTTGCCATGTTAACTCTTCTCTACGATTAGAGTTATGTACTCTTCTATTCCTCCTGGATTTGTCTACTATCAAGTAGAGGGATTTTTTTTTAAGGAAATCATAATGAATCATTTTCAAAACCAAAAAGCAGGTTTTGAGCTTTTCAACTCAAACTTCTACCTGTGAATGTTTTTGTTATATAAGATGTGTTCTTTGACGTTTGATTTCGATGTGCAGGCGCCATTTATGAAGATGTATCCCGCTCTTCTGAGCATGACAGCCGGGACATACTTCTTTGGGTTTATCCAAGTGGGTGCTCTAGGAGTGATCAGCGCAGGGAAGCTCCACTTTGCCAAGTTCTTCCTCACCTCCCTGGCACAGATCATTGGTGTCTTGTACGCGGTAAGTTCACCTGGACCATACTTTCATTCTTCAGCATCCACATGAACTACAGCCATGGCTTTATGACGTTCTGACAGAAGACTGGATTATGAATGATGCAAGAAATTTCCAAATTTGATTATTATTTCCAACTAAAGGAGCTCAAGAATGATGTGACTGATGCATGCATGATCTTTTGTTTCAGGCATTGATTGCGTCAACGCTGAATCTACTGCTCCAGTCGTGGTGCGTGCAGAAGGGAGGTCCCTTCATCGTGTCGCTGTATGTGCCTTTACAGATGCTCATGGTGGCCATATTGTCGGTGGTTCTCCTCAAGGACACGCTCTATGTGGGAATGTACGCCCTTTCTGAACTCAGTCTCTGGATCTTACAAGTTCTTTCTCTTACTGAGGTTTGCAGAGTTCATCTCATCATGTGGGGTTCACTACAAGAGAAACTTGTGGCTATGTGGAGGGCCGTCCATAGGACGTCAAGAACTTGAAACTCATGTGGAGGATTGGGGCCTCCATGATTAGTCTCAAGTGACTTGTTTATTGGAGGTCATAAATTGTTGGGTTGTCCACTTGTGGTTATATTTTTTATTCTCTCCAGTAGACCACATAATCCACTTGGAGAAAAACTTACCTCAGCCCGGGAAGTTCAAAGCACAAGGAGCATCCAATCTCTTGATTGGCCCTTAGATGGTCACTTAGCAACCCTCATAACATGCCCCAACATGTACTTTGAATACCCCTATTGAGAAATTGCTTGCATTCTATACATGTAAGCTTTGAAAGTTGTTGATTGTATTGTTGGACAACGTAATATGTTGTAGATACCTAGCACCTTGAACAGAATGGGTTGAAATTTCCTGTAAGTGAGAGGGGTGACCCCTTACTTTATGATCTTATGTTAGAAATTGGACCATATGGAGAGGGTGACTTGGCTGGCTTGGGAAAGGTGAGGGGAGTAAAAGTCAATTCTATGGGAACTCGGGGTATTGTGGGGGACCTTAAACTTTCACCCAAGAACATTGACTGCCATTACTACTCATGCATTTCATTGGAGCAGAAAGGGGAGCATCAAATCTCCCATGCTCTACTTCTTTCCATATGGAAATCTCACCCTCTCTTTCTCTTCTCTTTCCTCTTCTAGAAGGACTTTCAGGAAAACTCCACTGATGTCGATGAGTTTGTGTTGCAGAGTTTGGGGAGGTGCATTAACAGTAGCTGGCTTCTACCTTGTGGTGTATGGGCAAGGTCTGGAGCGACGACGCAAGCGGCACCTGTTTGCTCGTGTTCTGGAGCCTCATCACGACGTCTACAAAATAGACATCCGGCAGATGTCCGTGGACCTCAAACAGCACCTTTTGGAGAAGTGAGATGTGTAGGTTTGCTCTGAATTGCCGGTTTTGAACTTCCAATTTTGCACCTGATTCTACAGATTCTCTCCAGCACTTGTTCAGAGAGTGAACTTCCCCTTACATTTACATCACAAGTTTTGTCTTTAGAATATCTCAATTTTCTAGCATACTTTGTATTTGATATGAATCTTCTTCACTTTACTTCAAAAAATCACAATAACTTCAAATCCTCACAAAAGAATGTGAATTTTTTGACATAAACAAAACATGTGATATCATCTTCAAAAAATGAAATAAAAAATTTCCACTCATGTTTAATGAAAAATTAGAGCACATAGTTAGTATGAAAATTGGAATTAAAGCCAGGGTCATAAGCTCCATCCTTTAACCTTTTAGCGCCTAGGAAGCCCGAAATGGACTCCGGAGGTGCAAAAACTTAATTTGCATGAAATCCATGAGGAATTAGGCTTCAAAGATACTAGATTCAGGTTTGCGCACACATTACATGAACACTCTTCAACAATCAAATCATGATTTGGATTTACAAAACTCATGGAAAAGCTAGGAATACAGCACAAATACACTAAATACACTAAAATACAGTGAATATAGTGAATACCTTGCAACATACTATGTTGTATTTCACACATGCACAAACTTCGTCTTTAAGACATTCTTCATTGTGTTGTGATTGTTGATCTCTCTCCTTATATACGAAACTTCCGTTTCAATTCTTATAAGGTTGGAACATTTTTGTATACAATCAAGTAGAAAAGAGCAAAAAAATCACCAATAATTGTGTATAAATATTTCTTCACACATGATATGTCAATGCGAAGCTATCAACCTAGTGCACATGCGAACCGCTCTAATTCAAAGTAAATTTTTTTTGCAAGAATCTATTGATGGTTTAAGTAGTACACCCTCCAAATTCCACAATTTTCACTACCAATATACGGTAACTTTAAACACTGTAATCTATTCCATCAACCGTTGGATGTTGTGCAAAATTTCCCCAAAGTTTAGGTTGTGGGTTAAGTTCAATTTTGTAAGGTTAGATGTGAATATTAGGCATTGTATTTCCATCAAATCCGGTTCAAAGAAAAAAATCAGCAGAAATCTTGGTTTTTCCAGAGACATCCCTGGGCGGTAAAGGGTTAAGGGTTAAAACAAAATGTCTGTTTCCAGCCATTCTCAATCTTCATAGATTCATATGGGATGACACACATTGAAGCTACCATTGAATCCTACGAATCCTCTTGCCTAGTCTCCACCTTCACATAATCTTCCTCTTTCTCATAATCTTCCTCTTGAGAATAGGTGCTCTTGAGAATAGGTATGATTTAAAGCACGCCCCATGGGTCACTTGATGCAAAACTAGTGCACATGGAGAGCACCCCAAGTTCTTAGCGACTTAGAAAGAAATCTGGTACTTGAAACTCGTCGTGGAGGTTGAGGCCTCCACGATGACTTGTTTGTCAGACACCGTAGGTTTCTGGGTTTCTGGGTTGGGTCCTCTTGGATACACTCTACAATAGTCTTGATTTGTGGTAGTTATCCCTTACACGAGAGCCATGCAGAAAGATAGACCATGCGTCTTCATGAAGGAATGGAAAGTATGACAACAAATCAAGCTTTCTCGAGAAGATCCCACTGCCACCAACAGACTCGGTGAACCATTCAAAGAACGAGACAAAACCGGTTCAGACTTGCACGCACTAGAGACAATGGAGAAGTCGATCCTGCCAATTCACAGGACTAGTCTAACGAAAAGCCTGACCTCAAGTCATGCCTGAAAATATCTCTGCTAGCACGTACTCCAACCGTAAGGACTAGCAGCGTGCCTACAATCACCGACCAGATATGACAATTGCTATGTGCCGCAACCGACACAATGACATCAAAAAGCCGTGGATTCTCATCAGCATAGAACCAGACTGTGGAATAACATGGCTGTAGCAACGGACTTCACACATCAATGACATCAAAAAGCCATTGAACCTCATTTGAACTGAAGCAAACTGTTGCAAAACATGCAACCAGAACCCAATGCTCTCTCGGGTGAAAACTTCATGGTCTACTCTGTGAGGGCGGCACCTGGAGCGCCGCTGCCATAGCCGGAGCCACCTCCGCGGCCGAAGCCACCGCGTCCACCCCGGAACTCGGGCCGGTACTCTCCAGGGGCTCCGCCCTTGTCTCCGCCGAAGCCGCTGTCCGGGGGTCCTCCGCGGCCGCTGCTGCTCCTGTAGCCTTCCCTGTCGCCAAACCGGGGCCTGTCGCCATCCCTCGGGAGACCGCGAGGAGGTCTGTCTCCGCCGCCGCCACCCATGGGCCTGCTTGGGGGACGGGCAGACTTCTTCAGCGTCGCGGGAACAATCTCAGAGGGGAGGTTGAGGTAGGTCCTCAGGTGCTCGATGCCATCGTTGGTCAAGTACCTGCCGTAATGAAGAAGGTAAAAGATCTAAGGAGAAAGACTCAGCCCACATACACACATCACAACACATCCTAAGAGAGAACTTAGTGGTTCGGTGCGCGAGATCATTCCTCAGAAATTCAGGTAAGAAAGCAATAAAACCTGAACATATTAGCTTATCTATGACAAGATCCTGACTTCTGCCGGGCATGTAACAGCGGTTGTACCATACCACAAACGTCTGTAGAATAAATTTGAACTCATTACCGATAACAAAAACTCACACAACACAACCGGTGCACCTCCGGAGGAAGGCTACAAAAATTATCCGGATCAATCACATGACTTATAAATAAACCCTAAACCCATCACACCAAAAACCTGCTCCCTAGTGTTATCAAACCCAAAACAATCATACCCAAGCTCGCATGCAACATAGCACCATTCAGAGCCTCACATGTCAAAAAATTCAAGCGATCCTGCACTACACCCTAAAAATGCACAGATATTACGATAAATCCCAGACGTAGCTACAAACAATGCCAGACAGATGAAAAAGCTCGCTACTCCCAACATGTGAAACCCTAACTTCAAATCACTGAAACCCTAACCTGAAGCTACAAGAGAGGAGGAGGGAAGGGGGACGCACCAGTAGTAGTGGCGCCAGGCGAAGTTCTCCTTCACATACTCCTTGGACTTGAAGCTCTGCATGAGCTTGATGACCTGGAGGTTGGGGACGTCGATCTCGGGGTGCTTGGGCGCATTGAAGTCCTTCTTGGCGTACAGCACGCCCTCTTTGAAAAGGTACTTGTAAACCTCGACGCGATTCTTCTTAGGGATCAACATGGTGGAAGCAACCGGGGCTTCGTCGTGGTCGTAGGGCTCGCGATGGCGATGGAGCGTCGCAAGCTCAGGGGGCGAGAGACGCAAAGAGAAACCCTAATTTGCTGCTCGCCCATCCTGAAGGAAACTGGAGACGAAGCCTGCCCTCGGTCTCCGGTACCCGCAGAGTGACGCACGGGGCCGTCGATATCGGGGTGGGATCTGAGGGTCGAGGTGGGCCGAGGTGGATCGAGTCAACTCCGCCCTCGGTCGCTGGTGCCCGTGTGATATGGATTGGGGCCGTCGATGCCGCTGAGGGGATCTGAGGGATAGCGCGGTCCGAGGTGGCGGGGCAGGGTCGCCAGCGGGGCGGGGTGAGTTTGACGGCTACAGTATGTATGTAACTACAGTGACACGAGGGACAGAGCACGGGGGACAGAGCTTCTTTCGCAAAGGCTCTTGGTTGAAATATGCGACCACACGGGGGACAGAGCGTCTTTCGGCCCTGGTTTGTTGCCCGCAAGTTTAACGCTCTTGATGAAGGGCGGCCCCACCACCGGGAAATTCTGTCCTGTTCCCAATAAATGTTCCCTAGCAATCGATCCCAAGGAATGTTCCCCATCCAGCGCTCTCATCATGTCCAGAATACAGTACACTAAAAATTATATTTAGTGTTGGCAACACTAAATACGAACAACAACACCAATTGTCAACAAGGGTAGAATTGTAGCAACTCTAATTGTCAATTCCAACACCAATTGTGAACAATAGTAAGATTTAAAGAATTGAAAAATGAAGAAGTTGACATTTAGTGTTAGATTTTGAAATTTAGATGGGAGCATGAAGAAGTTGCATTAATTATGCAACTTGCAACTTTGGCGGCTAAAAGGGAGGCTGCCATTAAGAAATGGTGGCCCCAATACACTAATTGTCCACAAGTTGACTAATAGTGTTGGGGCATGATGGTGGTAAATACACCAATTGTCATCCAACACTAAATATAATTTTCAGTGTATTGTATTGAGAATTTTGAGTGAGAATGCGATTAAATATTTTAAGGATGAAGTTAAACATTTAATAATTAAAATGTATCTTTTATTTAGAACAATATTGGAGGGAAGGAACAAATTGAGTAGAATTCGATTAAATTAGAGTTTCATTAGGAGCTCTAACTTGTCAAGAGGCCATGTTTAAAACCTTTTCCACATCCTAGAGTAACAAGTTCAAAATTCATTCGTTGAACAATTTTTGTGACATATCAAAATTTATCACTGTAACAATCATGATGAACATTTAATTTTGCAACATGTAAAAATTGAATATTGTTAAAGACAAGCAACTCCATAAAATTTGCAACATCCCTCTACAAAAAAATTCAAATTTTCGGTACAAAGTGGGGTTTTCCTGAACGTACTCAAGGTTTAAACCATGATTGTCACCCCAAAACGTTGATTTTGGTTGTACATCTGAAAGTCCACTTGTTTTTGAGAAACATGGTGGTTTGGTTAACTATGGGGTTTGTTCCATAAATTATGGTCCTTTGTCAGCCAACCAACATGCTATATGGTTATTCATCTAGGCACAGTCACCATCCAAACAAAGATGCAAGGTGGCATTGGTGACTCCAAATTACTAATTTGGTTACATTAGCTTGTTCCATGCGCGTGGCCCATAAAATATGGAAGGTGAGAACTTTCACCCTGCAAATATTGTCGTACTTAAATCTCACCCTGCTTTGATGAATAGAGAAAGACACAAGGTCCTTAAAGGATGCTGCACCGGGTCTTTTTGGTTGACACAAGGTAGCCACCCTTTAAAACTCAGACTTTTAGGAAAACTCTAGTGATTAACCTTTTATTGCCAAACGACCCCAAACATGGTTTTTTTTGGACTGTTGTGCGGAATTTGTGCTGTGGCTGGATTTGGTTCTTTCTGTTCGGAAGAGGTCCCACCCATCATGCGTCGCAGGGAGCAATCCGTGTCCCATTATATCTAAGGTAAACCCCCCTAAAACCGACAACTTAAGAAATGTGCATACATGGAGAGAGGAGATAATTATACTATTATTTTTTATTTTATTTTTTGAAGCAAACCAAAAAACGGATTTGATTGCAGAAAAAAGTCACCAGGACGTACAGAGGTCAGACGTGCCAGTTCTGGCAACGCCCTTATACTATTATTTTTCAGTGATAGCCCATAGAATTACAATTCCAACCCAAGTGATTTCACATTTTTTCAATGAAAATTGAATTAGGTATGAATTTTCAAACTGTGCAGCCATGTTTACTAGGTGGCTAGTAGTAGGTACCCCCCATAACCAACGACCAAAAGTAAGGGTCTTGACTAATAGCAAACCTCCATTTGGAGCTGAGTTGGTGGTAATGGGATGGAAGAGGGTTGGATTTACTCCAATTTTATAGGTGTTGGCTATGGATTTTTGTTGGTTATGGGGGGGGGCTTATCTTAAATCCAGCTTGTGCGAGCGATTCATACGTTGCTAAGCTAACGTCTACAACGATAAAGATTTGGTCGACTAAGAAGAAATACGCGTCACAGTGCCAGGTGTTGCTCATGCATGAGCGTATCAATGCGCGGGAAGTGTAGAGGAGCTTCTAAGGGGGGTTTCACACGCGTACCGTGGTCTGAACATGTCGAGGACCAAACTATGTCGAGAGGCCCAATTTTGGAGTTGGAAAAAATATTAAAATATGTAGTTTGCGGAGTTTGGATCCTTGCAGTGTGAAAGTTGGAGGGACCGAGTTGAGAGGCCGTGACCCATATCATTTGGTTAATCCCAAGTCAAATTTTACTTCTTGAAGGTCTTAATTTTCTAAAAAATTCTCTTTCATTATTCTCTTGTCATAGAGTCCACAAGGGAACAGATTTTTATGCTTCTTTTGGTCTTTATGGTGTATGAAATATATTATTGTGGGCATTTTGGCTTTGCAAAAGGTTGCAATTTTCCACCAAAATGTTCAATTATTGATGATGACGGCATTTATAAGGGGACAACGGAGGGTTGCATCACATAGGTCATGTTGGCAATTTGAGAGGCATGGGGGTTTTATGGAACATACTCTTTTTGGATCATTTTCCAAGGTTGAGTTTTGCAAGCAGATGAGAGTAAGGCCAAAGACATTCAAGTATTTATGTACTTTATTAGGGCGTGTTTTGAAAAAGAAAGATACAACAATGAGAGATGGCATTTCAGTAGAGAAAAGGGTTGCAGTAACTCTTTCACGATTAGCGACACGGAATTCCTTAATTATGATTGTTAATTTGTATGGAATTGGAGTGAGTATAGCATCTACAATTTTTAGAGAATGTTGTCAAGCCATTTAAGATCCATTTGAGGCAATTGGTTTTTCCAGAAACCCACATTGTTTAGAATTATAAAAAATAGCTGCTAAATTTGAAGATTTACATGGTATTCCTTATGTACTCGGAGCAATTGATGGGAGTCATATTCCTATTGTAGCACCTTCTCGTGACCCCATATTATATTATTGCAGAAAGGGATTTTAATTGTGTCTTCTACAAGGGGTTGTAAATGCAAAATGTAAGTTTTGGGATTATGATTTTGGATGGGCTGGTTGGATACACGATTGGCCATTATTTCAAAAGTTTGGTATAGGAATGATGACAATGAGAGGTGCATTTTTACCGTACAAATTTATTGGGGATGCAGCATATCCAATGAGGCCGTCGTTTTGTTCACCTTTTAAAGGAGAAAGAGAAGGATTATCTAAGGAGAAAGCTCATTGGAATTTTATCCAATCTAGTACACGTATGACTATGGAAAGGGCGTTTGGGATTTTAAAATGAAGATGGCGGATTTTATTGAAACGAATTGATGTGCCTGTGAAAAATATACCGGACATTGTAACCACGTGTCTTTGCCTTCACAATTTATGCATTATAGAGAGAGATGAGTTTGATATGGAGTAGGCCAAAGATGTGGAATAAGAAATGTTGATGGAGGCAAACAATTGCCTAGGGGATATGCAAAATGTTAGTATGTTTAATATTTTGGAGGCGTCCTTGAGAGAGATGAGGTTTTTACAAGGGAAAAATCTGGACATAGAATAAAACGCATTCATTGAGGAAGATAATGGCGAAATTCAAAACACATACAGAGAGGAAGAAACAAAGAAACAAAGACAAGAAAAGATGAAAGACATACTAGCGGAAGCAATTAGAATTCATGAGTTATTGGCAAGAAGTTTTTACAAAGAGAGTTTGGAGAGGAAGTCCACCATTCAATGGATGGATTATTTGAAATTAGTTTGGAATAGTGAAAATCAGTTATAAGTTGTTGATCAAACAGTCCAACTGACCATCGACCCCCTCTAGCAACTTATTGGTTCTCTCAAAATGTTTCAATAAAGTAGAACTATATTCTGCCATCATCTCAAAAATATTGATTGCTCTATCATTGAAATTTTGCTTAGCTTTTGAGGAAAATGATGGAGTTACATTTGTTGTAGATTGTTGCTGAATGTCCCCATGTGGAGTAGAAATGGACTGATTGTTGAAATTGTCATTGGAGGTGGCCGAAACATGCTTCATGACTTGGCCCGCTTGATGCCAGCACTGGTCCATGGCTTCGTAATACTTGCTCTCATGGCGGTCATTTTCCAAAATGACTATAGGCCATCTTATCTTCCTCGTAGGCTTTGAAAATTTCCGTGAATTTCTTCTTGCATGCTAAGCTTGTCCGATTAAATTTTGGTTGGACCGCGAGCAATCTAGCATGAAGCCTCACCCATGTATAGATTCCTAGCATTCAAACAATCCAAAACATTAAGGAATTGGCCGAAAATTGCATTGAAAAATTTACTCCAACACTAATATCTACATTGTAAATGCGATAAAAGATGAATGAATATGGAATTTGTCACCAAAGAGTACTAGGTGGGATCCTTGCCAACTCGGGCTAGATCCGTGGAGTGGTATGGGGTAGACTAGGGTTCCAAACCCTTCGCCAACATCCTTTGGGGGGAAAGGGGGCCCTAGAGGTCGGGCATGGGCGCACGGCAAAGGCAAAGGCCTTTTGGCCCCAAATTTCCCCAAACCCAACAGTTTTGCAAATTGTTAAATGAAACATACCTTGTTTTTTGCCATTTCTCACAAATTTGGACTCCATCTCCCTTCAGAGTGCAATCAAGGCAAGTACATCCAAATCCAACCAAGTTCTTCTTCCATCTTCTTCACCTTCATCTTCACCTTCAACCTTCACCACGGGTTTTGTTGCCTTCTTCTTTGGAGTCGCCCTCTTCTTTGGAGCCGCCCTCTTCTTTGAAGGATTTACAATGAACATATCATCATCCCCTTCAACTACTCTCTCTTCTACTTCCTCCTCTTGATGTTTAGCCGAGTATTGCTGAAATGCATGAAGTGAACTTGGCCCAAAAAAATTCTCTGCACCAACCAAGACCTCGGGCTGGCTACAAAAAAAGGGGTTTTGGAATAGGGCTCCATTCTCACTCCTCTAAAAAAAACAATGATTTTGAGCATTCCAAGAACAACAAAAAAAAAACCAAAAAATCACAACACAAGCAAAAACAAGAGTAGCTAAAAGAAGACAAGTGAAAGAGAAGGAGAGAGACGATGGTCACGACTTATCAATTTAGGTTAAAAAGTAGCCGTTTTGATCTTACGGCTGAGATCTTGTCAGATTTTGAATATTTTTAATGAAAAAATATTCGGCACCTCGGCAAGAGCTTGGGCTTCTATTCTTGTTCGGACCAAATTTCGAGAGGCCGAACTCTTGGCGCCAAAACCTCTAAAAATTCTTGCCATGTAGGCATTTTAGAGGCCCTTGGCCTCTCGACCCTTGGTCCGTGTGTGAAAGTTGAGAGGCCGACCAAGGCCAATTTTGAAGCTCTAGACCAATCGAATTGCAAATAGCACTCGGCCTCTCAACCCTTGGTCCGTGTGCGAAACCCCCCTAAGTGGAACATCGTTAGTAAGTTACAAAGAAATAAAGGCCAATTAACCCTTAAACGCCAGAGCAGCCAGAAATTGGCTTCTCGGATGACATTGTTGGATGATAATCAATGTATACAACCGTTTCTCATCTAGAGTTTTTTAGAGAGAGTTCATTGAATGTATGAGTATTAGATGATGATGAAACCGGCCTCATTGATGTGATCATGTTTAATCTAAAGAAGAAAATCTTTGTGACATGGATCTCAATATAATGAATTTGATAAACTTCTAGCTTTAGCTCTAGATCTGAATTTGATCCATCAAAAGGATATTTTTTCAATTTGAGTCCAATTAATGATATGAAGCTAATGATGTCTAGTTTCCATACCATTTTGAAAATTAAAAAAATACATAAAAAAGAATAAGTTATTGCAGTTTGAACATGGACCTATAACCGTGTTTCTAATTTTAGCTTAACACGGAACTTTCATTTACACCACAAATTTTAGCACTATAATATCTACCTTTGGTAAAAATTTCAGAATTTTTAAGCATAATTTGTATTTAATATGATTTTTTTCACTTTTTCTTCATAAAATCACAATAATTTCAAATTTTCACAATTTTTTTTGTAATTTCTGTAATATAATTGAGACATGTGATCTCATCTCCAAAAAATAATTAAAAAAAATTTCACTTCTATTTGAGGAGAAACTAGAGCATACAATAGATTGGAAATTTAGATTGATGCGACGGTTATAGGCTCCATTGGTTAAGGGTCAAAGGAAATACGTTATCCTAGAGTACCACGCCAAATATGGGGTACTTTCCTGTATACACGGTCCAATGTGTGACACCTCTAGTCCAATTCCTCCCAAATTTTGTGACTCACATCCTCCCATATCCAATAATCCATGAGTGGTCTAATCGATGCAATTAACGATTACTAAAAGCATCCACAGCCTCACACAGTGAACTTGCACGGCATAGCCAAATTCACCGTGTGAGATGTGGTTAAAATAAGTTGTCGGCCTTTCTCTTCGGACAAGATCCACACTATCCTCATGGCACCGGTATGCACAAACTCTCACTCTGCCAAAAGTTTCCTGCCACCTCTGCCTCCCTTGATCTTCGGAGGAAACCAACATGCTAGAATACACCTACTTAGGGCACGGTAGAATTTCCATTTTGACCGTGATATGAGTGTTTTATGCGAGCCTAGCGCCATCCACTAACTACGCCAAGTGTCCTTGCGGAGCTTCATTGCATACTCCCTTGGTCAGTTGTCTATATGCTCGTTGGGCGGGCCTCCGCTGCGGATGCTCTAACTTGGTTGCACATTACAAGGTCCCTAAACTTGGGTGACTAGGAAAAGAAGAGCAACATGCTAAAAGCGCTCCATCTTGAAAGGACTAGCATAGTTTTCTTTGAGATTTTTCTTGAAATAACATTTTGTAGTATAAAACTTTAACTCAAAGAGAAGTCAAATTTTCTTGCCTTGTCAAGCAAGGTGTAAAAAAGCTTGTTTAATCCTAGAAAAATAGAGATCTTGATTTTTTTCATTTTACATGTTCTATTATAAGATTTGACTACTATATTCTATTATTAAAATTCATTTTCTTACCTCTCTTATTATTTTACCATGATTGATTGTATATATATAAATAAAAATGTAAATCGACAATTTTCAAACCTCCTTTCCTTGTACAACATTTGTAATCATACTCTACTCCACTATTATGTCTAAAAATGTGTGTTCAATAAACTAACATCATTTATACCAAAATGGTATTTAGACCTTAAGTGAAGCTAAAAATTGACACCAAATGAAACACTAATTCACTTTATGAAAAGAAGGGAAAAACCCTATCTTGTCACTTCAAACACTATTATTAATCCTTCAGTTCATGTGCTCAAATTTTTATCCTACATATTATTAGTAAAAAAATTGAGCATGTTTTATTAATACCTTACATCAAGATCTTAAGGTTGGAAATGATAATAAACTATATTTTTCTTTCCCTTTCTCTAAAAATGAATGGGCAATTTTTTTGAAGAGTTTTCAAACAAGAAATTATTTTTTTAAAGATTAAAATGGTTATCTAATAATAACTAGTAGTCAACAAAAAGAACTATATTCTCATCTTGGAAAGTCAACAAAAAGAACTATATTCTCATCCTAGAAAGAAAATAGTATATAGATAAGTATTAAGATATTGGAAAGTCCAATAATTTCAATTTAAACAAGAAAATTATCTTAAAGGTGTTGGGGTTACTTAATTATGCTTGTAAATTATTTGTTATGGATCCAATAATATAAAAAGAATTACAGTGCCAGGAGCAGTTTTCCACAAGTATTTACAAAAGCGGATTATTTTTTGTTCTTCAAGAAATCTTGATTTCTTCACATATGCAAAGTTATATTCAAAAAATTCGAAAAACATTGAGGATAGACATACATATACGTACAAATTTGATTTCACTTCCCATCAAAATTTGATACACTTTTTTTTTTGTATCACTCTACATGTATGTATATATATATATACCAAATACTACATGCAAGGACTCCAAAGTTGGAAAATCAATTTAAGAACAAAACGTACCTCCATAAAAAGAATCTTGAAATTTGCAAAAACAACCATAATAGTGCTAAAATACCTTCATATTGTGTAATGAATAAAACTCAAAGAACATTGTATTTATGTTGTTTAAAAGCATATTGTATTACATTTGATTATTTTCATAAGAAACATACAAATATATAAGTGATAGTCAGATAGCTTATTATGAAAAACCTGTCACGAAGGGTCTTGGGCCGTAGTCATGAGGATTCTCTTATTGCCTAGTGCCAACCTAGCTTTGAATTTGGATTTGTAACAATGGAATATGATTGCTCACTCCATCAACATTACAAGACTCTTAACTTTTTAGAATCACGCCTTATGGTTCAATCACGAGAAGTATATTTGTCATTACAACTTAAATGTCAGAGGTATCTCAAGTCAGACAAAAATACTTCTTTTGAGAGGCTTTCGAGGTAAAATACTTTAAATTTTTTGGAACAAATTCATACTGTCACGGCATAGAATTTTATTTTTTAATTATTATGTAGCTCATGTTAATTCTCTTTATGTAGACCAAGGTCAAAAGTGACCGTGGTCATTGGTTGTGAGTTCCTCGTGGAACCCACACCCCAAATCATATCCATGTGCATCAAATCCTTTGGTATGGAGAGATCTCCTCTCCTCAAGAAACCTCTTTCTTCCAGAGAGTGGTTTATCAAGAAAGAGGGGCTTCTCCCTCTTTCTCTCCTTTGGATATAAAAGAGAGTGTAAGTGCATTCTCACGGGCATCTCTTTCATTCCTCTTCTATCCATCCACTTTCCTCTCTCTCTCTCTCTCTTTCTTTTCCTCTTTCTCTTCTTCGTAGTCCTTTGTAGACATTGCTCATGGGTTGAGCATCCTTACCACTTGTATTCCTTATTTCTTACTATGTAGTTCTTTCTATCATTGGTTGTCCCTAAGTTTGCTCATGAGCTAAGCCTCTATCTTTGGTGTTCAATTTGGATTACCTTGATTTTATTTTCTTTAACTTAAAATACTAATTTGAGGTTTACATTTTTGGTTCCGCGGCCGGGATACAAATTTATTGCAAGGGTGAGAGATAAATTAATTTTATTTATTTATTATTATTATTTTAAAAAGAATTTGATTCTTTCAAAATATATTAAATGGAAGGAGGATCTTTTAGGTAGTTTAAAAAGGTTTTAGAAAGGTAAAAGAGACTAACAAGCAGAAAGATAATCTTACAATATATATTAACCTTAAAAGCTCTTTTTAGACAAAGTTTCTCTAAAGAATTTACTGTGGCAAGACATTTTTTCTTTTGTTGAAAACTATTGGCACGTGGTAGTGGGGCCCAAATCACAATTCTTTATTGCAAAAACTCTATTCTTGTGTAGGAAAGTAGTGAAAGATAATTCCAAGATGAGTAAGTCATCCATATTGACTGACTTGAAGTTGTTTAACATATTTATGTCGCTTAATTGTAACATAACATATAGGCAAAATTTAGAGACTAAACAAAGTAGTAGAAAGGAGTTGTTAGAGGCAGATCAAAAAACCCTCGGATCAATGCTTAGTTACACCTTTTTGGACCGTTTCACAAGAAAACAATCGCTTTATTTCCATTCCACCTGACCCAAAATTAGAGAAGTTAGAGTTAGAGTTTTACCCTTTTCACTTAAGGATATTCACTTAAGCCAACTCTCGTGGAGATATTAGGAGAATCCATTGTGCAAGTAAACAAAGGGAATCCGAGAGAGTAGAGTAATCTCTGATGAAACGTGTCCAAGTGAGAAGAGCTTAATTAATGAGATTTTCCCGAGCTCAGTTCAAAGCACTATTCTTGAAGAGGTGCAAAGCGTGGTTCTAAAACAAAGTCTAGAGCTCCCTGTAAATGCCTGCCCGCATTTCATTAGTCATAGTTGGCTGATAGCAAGGAGAAAGTGAAGGAGAGCTGTAGTGAAAGAGAAACCTGCTATGAATGTGAAGGCTACAGCGAAAGAGAAATTAGATGCCAAAGAGAAAGCCTCTCACAAAGCAAATGCACCTCCTGCAGCGAAGAAGAGAACAACAACTGCGAAGACGAGTAAGAAAGACAATGAGAGGTGCGAAGACTCCAGATTGAGTAACGGCACAAGGCACATGCTTCTCGGCGCCGATCTCCGAGAAGTTATTAAATCTCAAAGATCTACAACTAACCCTTGTGTAAGTACGTAACACATACACTTGTAAAATTAAAAAAAGAATACTGGGTTAACAGTCAAAAATGTTAATTGTTTGCAAAGAGGCCGAAACAATGAGAGAGAGAGATAACCAATAATGCAATCTAACAATCAATAGAGAGCACAGTCCATTACTACCAACTCCAAGAGAAGACATTTAGATTGATCATCACAAATCCACAAGACAACAAGGATGGGATTTTTGACAACCTATCCACAATCATCAACCAAGAGTAGATATGTCCAACGACCGTTGGACTCTCTATTTTGATAGCTCAAGCTCAAGGCAAGGAAGAGGCGTAGGAGTTGTACTAGAGAGTCCCATGGAGAAGAAGGAAGACTACCATAAGACTATGAGCCCAAACTTAACATGCAATCAAACAGAATATCAAGCCCTCATAATGGGACTCAAAATTGCACAAGGGAAGGAGATCTCATCAATCAAAGTTAAGGGCAACTCAAAACTCATCTGCAAGCAAGTGGCGGGCGACTGGAGTGTTAAATTAGAAAACCTCACAAAGTATTATGAAGAAGCAACGAGGTTAGCTAGTAATTTTAGTAGAATGTCAATAGAGCACATTCCCAAAGCAGCAAATGCTAGAGCTGATGGTCTTTCAAAATTACACAAGTAAAATGTGATTTGCTATCACAACTTTTACAACATCTTCTTACTCTATCATAGCATAGCAAAATAGGAGAGCATACATCAGTAGTGAAACAATACAAACCTAAGAACTTTGGAATTTGTAGATGAGAATCAGTTTACAAAACAGAAGGACAAATACGGTACAAGCAGAAGCTTTCACATGAACATTCTTCATCAAAATTGAACCAACGCCCTTAGTAAGATCCCGAATTTAGAAGAAATATCTCAAGCCAGAAGACACTGCAAACACATTGCAAGAGCCGTCACGCAAATATAATGTGGACTGTATGTTATGGTCAGAAAGATGTACACAAAGATGGAAAGTTAAACTAGCAGCGTTCCACACGGCGTGACCAGATCCCTTCACGCAAGTGCAAGAAGCCCAAGAAGCACACTCTCCTTATCTGAATTCATCAAACAAAAAGATATGTGGCAACTTCTATTGCAGAAGACGGCTCAGTACCGTATTTTGGGCTTTTTGCACGTACTTCGGCTAAAATCTCATTGCACCTACTACAACTTATCTCCATATTTTGGCATGTTGTTTTTCGATAGAAAAAATGCGTCTGATCGTCGAGATTTGTAAATGCCACATTCTAGGCTATCTCGTAGACCGTATAAATTTCGTGTCATATCAGGTTTCTCTCTTTTTCAACAACATGCGGCGAATTCATGCCTAGTTCATGCTATTCCGAGAGGTAATGTTTTTGAAACTCAAACAATAGGTTCCTTGTCAAGCTAGCGACACAATGGCCGGGTTTGATTTTGAATTGTACAAATGTAATCACCATGGGAGGTAGTAATGTGCTGAACGCAATATAAGTTCTTTCAAAGGCCAATCTGTTGGTCGACGTTGAAGGTTTAACTATCTATCAAGCTTCACAAATATAATTCTATCCCATGCTTGTACCTATTGCTTTTCCCAAGGTTATTTGTGGTAGATTGTTTGCCATTTTTGGTCCAATAGAGCATATTCATGTTAAAAATATGACCCGTGTGTATATGGTATTGATCATTTTTTGCATTCAACATATGAAATACACCAGTGCCTAGAATTGTTGATATAATTCATTTATCCACCACATGATCCAGACATCCTTATGCAATAAGTCTACCTTCTGACTCCTGGCAAACAAAAAACCATCATCATTCACACTTTGTCCTTTGATTCTTCCACAATCTATTTCAGTTGTATATGATTGCCAAGATATGTATATCAAATGGTATTGAGGATGTTGCGGTTGTGTTCAAGAAAAAAAAGAACAAGATCCATGAGCTTCACTACCTGAAATTGAAATATATCCATCAGAAGATTCTACATGTTGCATCGCCTCTTTAAAGTGCTTCTTCTAGAAAGATATACTCAAGGGTGAAGTCCACTAAGGTTAGCCGTTATTTTTTCTTTGCATCCATCTTAGTAGTAGTTCTAAGAAGATAATAAATAGATATGGGCTTAAGGTGTCACCCTGTATGGTTCCGTGTCATATGGGGATGGACCGAGTTGTTCCGGAATATTATCCAATGTATAAGGTGGAGGAGTGAGAGTATATGTTTCCAACTAGTGCGCCTGCGTTTGTGGAGTATTTGAGGTTAGACATAATTGCTAATAATCTTGCATGATCAATAGAGCCAAATGCGTTTTTTGAAATCAAAATATAAAATGTATAATATGCATGGTTTATAAATTGTGCATCTTCGAGTGCAGCTATCATGATTTGGAGTTGTCTAACGCTACTTCTTTCCACACAAAAGCCTTCTTGGCTGTCGTGTAAGATAATGATGAATCAATGCTTGGATAATTGATTGTCAAAGAGTGTGGTACCTAAGGTTATGATATACCTTGGAATGTTAAAGATTATGTAAACGTCAAGGCTTTGCACACTGCAATCATCAAAACCACATCAAGTATACTCTAGATGTATGTTCCACTTTTATACTTATTGTACCAACATTTCAGATTAAAATTTAAAATTAAAATTTGATATTGATAATCTATCTTCTAGTATGTAATAAATTGCATCAAAAAAATTAAATAAAAAAAGAAATTTATAAACAATAATTCTAAGCTATAATTTCACGCATTAAATTGTAATTTGATCTTAACAATTGAAAAGGATAATTGGTTATATCATCTACTTCAAAGTCCACATAAGATTGTTTAAAAATGAATTAAAAATTTATAATCAAAATCGTTTAGACTGAATTGTTTTATTAACACTATGCTAATTCAAAGCCATTGTAAGCAATTTCTCTTAAATAATAAGTTAAAAGAAAATAAAAGCTCATTTTTTGAAGAAAAAATATAATTCAACTTTTTTTTTGGTCTTAAGGGTGATGACTCTTCTATGGTGTTACAATATCAGCCACAAGTTAGTGCCTATCTATCAACGTTTTAAGCCCTTGGATTCCTTAACAAAAACACATCGTTGTTTTTAAAGTCTTGTCAATGTAATTGGAATTTTTTTTTATCACATAAACTCATACTATAATTTGGGTGGATCATAAGAAACAAAAAAAGTTATGATCTCATAATCCATGACAATTGATAAATCTAAGTTTTAAATAGAAAAATGTCTTAGAATTATATAATAGAAATGCTAAAATGATCATTTTTCTATAAAATATTTAGAAATGAGATTCTTTATAATATTATAAGTTTTATTAGTTTTGTAAGGATAGTTGTTATAAAAAGAATCATTAAAAACTAGCAATATATCCATAAATGCCTTTGTATTGCTAGTTGTTACAATGCAAATAGGGTCCAAAATTATACCTTTATATATACTAAGATGCTTGCTAAATCTTCACATCATTTTAAATCAATCCTTGCTATTTACAAATATATCAAAATCAAATTGAACTTAAATACAACATAATTGAAACCTATTTCCAAATTGAAGAAAAAGAATTCTCTAAAGTTTATGTCATTTAGAGTATAAAAATGACATTGTGCCTTTAGGAATTAAATCCCAAGTGAATCAATAGTAATTGTTAGAAAAGAGGAAAACTTTATATTGATATTAAGATTCTAAGGAAAATAATTCAAAAAAAATGATTTAAAAATGATTAACAATGTTTCATATAAGCACCAATATCTTGCCATGGTCCAAAAATGTTTATGTGGCAATCTTGTGGAATCCAATTAAGCACCATCATGGAGTGTTTAAATTGACCCAAATACACAATATTATCCAAGGATGAAGGATGTCTGAGTTGGAACACTCTACATTGGTGAAAATTAGCAATATTAAAGTTTCACCTTGCAATGATATTGATATAGACATTTTTTTCATTAGATAGCTCACTATTGAAAAATTTGTCGCTGTTGCGTAAAACCTTCTTCCAATTCCTGAAACTGTCATTGTAGTCTAGTGCTTGCCTGTTGTACAAGCTATATAATGGACATAGGAAGTGACATATAGTTTGTATTCAAAGCTACCAACAACTGTAAAATCAACATTGATTACTACTACACTGAGTGGTGTGAAAAAAGTGGTGCTAGTACAAGTATCAATACATAAGAAGTGAGAATTGGGTGAAAAAGTTGAAAGTGTCGCAATAGCTTCTCAAATAGTAAATGACATGCATTCCCTTTCACAAAGAACTAAATCACCTATCACTTTTTATTCACTCAGATCTTTTTTCTTCTCTCTTATATAAAACAAGAAGCCACCTGGACAATTTTAGTGGTCCTTTAACTAGGGACTTAACTCGGAAATATTGGGTAGTGTTTCACTAGAAGACAATCGAGTCCTTTAATTGGGGATGGAGAGTTAGTCAGGAACTTAAATGAGGGCTACCCATGCCCCGTTGAGGACAATAGAGGTTCCACTAGTCTTTCTTCTTTCTAATAATAAAAAGACACATATGAAGCGTGGTGATGACACGTTGTAGATACTAGGAGGACTTAATCCTTTAACGCTAGTGTAGTCCAAACATGATCGATGAAACCAAGATCGATGTTGGTTTCATCGATCATTGTTGTAGCTTGATTGCACATGCCTCGTATAATTGGGTTGTACTTGGCATCTCTGACCCGATTTGGTTGAAATTTTGTGTCGTTGTTTGTCGATTACCAACAACTCACTTGATTGGTGTGATTACTAATTGGGTTCGGCACACATTTCCAGGTGGATGAAGTCGGGGAAATGTGTAACAACGAAACAATGGACAAAAAAATTCCAATGTTAAAGGGCTAATTGGAACTTAACTAGAGACTTAAGTGGGAATGTAATTGGGGACTTGAACGGAGACTTAACTAAGAACTACCCAAACTCCATTGGGAACAATAAGGTCTACTAGTTTGTGATAACTAAGAGTGAAATTCTCATTTTGTTTCCAAATCTTGAAAAGTTTGACGTGGGAATACTCCGAGGACGTGAGAGATGGATTTGACCAACTCTAAGTAGGTACACCCACACTTTCACCCCGAAACTTGAAGCCACAACTAGGTCCAAGGAAGAAGCAGAGGAGCCTCGCCTCGGGAAGCGGCCCCATTTACAGGTGTGGTGGGAACGCAAGTGCAAGTGAGGATGGCAAGTGAGGACGGCAAGTCGCGGCGTTGCCGTCGAAAGCCCTGTCTAATTGTCCGCCTCCACCCACAATCGCTCTGGCGTATGCGACGCGACCAATTTGGAAAGCGGGGAAGCGGGAAATCGGATAGTAGCAGCGTGACGTCGTGACGGCCTTCAACCGGTGGCAAAAAGTAGCGTGGGGCCACACCAGCCTCCTGTATATATAACGGGCCTCGCTAGCCCCCACTGTGTCCACACGCACCTCTAGTATCCATCCTCCGCCCGCCCTGCCTCCCTTCCTTCCTCCGTTTGCTTCCTCTCCACCTCTCTGCCCTGTCCTCTGACACACATCCCTGCGGCGGCATTTCTCCGCCTCTGACTGACTCACGGTATTCCCTGCCAAGTCTCGCTCGCAGCCTGCCCTCTGCTGCTGCTGCGTCGGCTCTCTTGCTTCAACGGCCGGTACGATCCCTCCACTGGCGCCCGTCGGTACGTCCGGGCGCAGTTTCGTGCTGGGGAAGATGATGGAGAGGTTCAAGAGGGCGCGGCGAGGGCCAGGCGGTTGCGGCTGTGAATTTCCTGCGAGGAGGAGAATTCTGTCATGATGTGCGGGGAGTTTGCGGCGAGAATGGAACTGAGACGCAGGTGATAATTCGACACTTGCATGTTTTGCGGCGGGTTCTGATCTCCGCCGGTGCATGTGTGGAGGGATTTCAAAGAAGCGCGTGCGGAGGATGGAAGAGAACATGAAGTTGCGGCTGGGGTTCTTTGTTGCTGCATTCTGGAGTCTCTTGAGTTGTGATTCAGTTGAGCCGCCTCGCTAAACGTTTTGTGCGCTGTGTTTTGCAGGTGATGTGCTGTATGAGTTTTGCAAGCATCTGGTGTTCGGGTTCCATGGGCCGGTTGTGTTTGAAGAAGGAATTGGGGCGTGTGTTATCGTCTGCTGGCTTTTGAAGTGATGACGGTGACCGGCAGAAATCGTTTTATTGACTCCCTGACACGAATATTCGCAGTTTCTGGATGATGAGTGACCTCGTTCTCTAACGTCTGCTAAGCAGCTAGCAGCGCTGTTATTGTTTTCTGTGGCCGCGGTTCCTGGTCTCACGATCTTGTGTGCGTGTTGTAGGTACTCGCATGCTTGAGAGAGTTTCAAGTCACCTCTCGAGGGCGATGTCTTTTGGCCAGTGCGATTTTCTCACTCACTCTGGGATCAGAAGAGAGAGAGTACAGCCCCTGAGCCAAGTTTCAGTGGGAATGGGCTGTACTCTCTCCCTTCTTGTTCCAGCCTGGGTGTTTCTACACTTTTGGAGCGCTGAAGATCGACATTATCTCGTTCTGTTCATCAGCAACAAAATTTTATTACATGCTAGCAGGGGCTCGAAGAGAGAGAGCACAGCCCCAGGCTACTTTCCATCCTTTTATGGTGGACTAGTCTTGGGCTGTCTCTCTCTTTTCTAGTCCCTGCTCGGATGTGTCTTCTTCGTGGACGGTGCAATACGCCAACCATAGCATGTCGGTCCACTTTCAGAGACAGTGATCGACGATTGGCACCTTTTTCGTGCGAAGAAACTCATTTTCTCGAGGCAACTATGACGAAGCAGCAGCAAGAACCGCGATTGTACTCTTTCTACCCCAACGACATCAAGAAATTATGTAAACTTGCTGCTTAATTGACTTGATAACGACATCTTTTAAAAGTCTGCGCTCCTTGATAAGCCATCTCGAACTGCTTCTGTTATCTTGAAGCTTTGCATTCAATTTTGCTCTGTATTCACACTGTGCATTGCAGTTTGTGAACGGCTCGGACTTTGCTGCAGCAGCAGGAGTCATATATTCGAAGTTCACGGTCCTTCGAGCACACAGTGCAAGTCACAGCTTTCCAGGCCTTCTTGCTGCTTGCTGATGTTAGCACCATGCTTCTCGTGGTTAGTTTCTGGTCTTTAGTGCCTTTAACTAGGAGTACGACACACTTATCATGCCGAGAGTGCGATGACCAGTTGCATGTAGACAGAGTTACTTTAGACTTTCCTTGGACTGGTGACAGAAACTGTACTGCATAAGCTAGCCACGCACCTTTTTTCGTGCGTGTACACACATGTTTTTCTAACTTATTGTCAAAGAATGCTGCAGCAATCTGTGGATTTTTTCAGTTGTGTACTTCAGAGCTTCACCGCATGTATGTCTTTGGTTCCTTTTGGATAAAATCACTGTGAAATGGTTTGATCACACCGTTCAACTTCTCTAATTAGCATCTACTGCTCTTACTCTAAGATTAAACAACGAAGCTTTACTTGTGTGATGTATTGTAAAGCAGAAATTAAGTCGTCCAAAGCATTGAGAGGTTGCTGATGTTAGTGTGTCTTGCCTGTTAGTTTCATGATCTGGGAGTGCGGTTTTCAGTACATGGACGTCAAAGAATCACAAGCAACTAGTAATTCAACTTGGCGGAGGCGAAATGTTGTAAGGTACGGATCATTGTCTTCGAGTAGACATTATTTCCTGGTTGCCGGTACGTAGTACTGGCTAACTACTGTCGGTTTAGCTTAGTACGTTCCGGCGCTTAAGCCTGTCTTTCATCTGTTTTTTGCTTTCCATTCTTTGAAACCTGTTCAGTTGGGCCACACAAATCATGTGTATTATTCGACGTTTCCTCATACCCCACATAGCGCGTTGTATAGTGCCGAGATTGTTATTGCTTACTTGTCTAAAACCTCCAGGAATGATTCAAGTCTATAGGGCCTGGATTAGCCCGCAAAGTGCCGCTGAATATTACTGATTTGTTAGTGCAGATTTGGTCCATTAATTACGGTGAGGATAATTTCTTAAATACAGCTCCTGAATTTAGCATATATACAGATGTGCTTTTATCATAGTCCAGATTAGTATGTAATACGCTTTGCCTAGTTTTGCTAGGTTAAGCTTGTAGGAGAATGTGTTTGCTTAATCGAGAGAGAATCAAGTGTTTTGAGTTCACATCTAGAGCGAAGTACTAAGTACATTGTATGCAAGTTAACAGCAGGATTATTAGAAGCAGGGTGCGCTTATTTGAGCTGCATTACTGAACTACATTGCTATTGGCAGGTTTTTGGGAGATCAATATTCCAATGGCTTTGGCAGGTGTGTAAAAACAATGTCTACCAATGAATGTTTCGCTTGATTTCAGTGATTCATTAGAGACTTTTTCCTGCTGATAATGAAGGTGCTAGAAATACCAATTTTAAGTGAACAAGGACACCGATGTAGCATGAAGTTTTCGTTTTGAAAACCTCGCTAACTTGCCTTCTTAACGTACACAACAGTTTGATAATCTATTAACGATGCGGCTGTTTGGCTTACAAGTTCAAAGCAGCGGAGTGCATCCTTCATGTATGAGCAAATCCTCATTCACTCAATTAATCAGCCATGGATCAATTCAACGCTAATTGATCCACGGTCTTGCACATCATATTGACAGGGTCTGTTTACAAGAGACATATACCGATGGCTGAAGGACTCGAGGAAGGGCTTTGTACGTCGATGCAGTAACCTTAGTACTGCACCAACAAGGCGTTATCAAGCTCCTGGTATCCTTCTGTAAGATTTAGAATGTGAGTTCATTACATATGAGTACATTAGGCTGGTCACGATTTCTGTATGGTAGTTTTGGTGCCCCAAGCCTTGAGTGCTTTATAGAATTTAGAAGTTATATAGAGAACTTAAAATTTGTGATAGGTTGAATGCTAACTGTCCAGTCTGTTGTGTGCGGCCTGAATGATTCGTGGAGACGGAGGTCTGGGAGCAATTAAAGCTTACCAACGGTACTCAGATCAAGGTGCTACTGGATCACCCCTCTGGTAAGTGAGTCTCCATTTCTCAATAAAAACAGTCGTGTTATTTCATCTGCAAATGCGATGTTAATTATATATGAAATTCCTCACAAAAGAATTGATTTTATTTCAATGAAAGGGAACTCATGAAATAAAAATTAGAAAATGAATTGTGTCTCACTAATTGATGCATATCTGGGTGCATACCGTCGAATGGGATGAAGGACAAGTGTCGCCAACGTGAGAGCAACTTGTACGTCCTTGGCTCGATCATGCGTCTGTCACCTTTGTCCTATTCCGAGTATGCTTCGCCACTTCTGGTGAAGCTGAATAACAGTGGTAGTTCGTACTGCTTTGCCTTTTACCAGTCTAATAGCTTGCTAATAACTCTGTCAGCTTACATCCTCACGAAGTAATATGGCCTTTGTCCTTTACCCTACTAGAAGTCTTCTTGGTACAATTTGTTCAGGGATCAGGTTCATAGAGCATTCTGCAATTTATTGCTGATCGGTTCGTACTGCTGATTTGTTAACTCAGTTCCGTGAACCAGCTTTTTGGTTTTAATGCACTTTTCAGCGATTGGTCCCTAGTGTACCCATATTTGCACGTCCTGTGACATATTGGCTGAACCATCCTGATTATATTGATTTTACAGGAAATGGTTGACTCATCCGGGCTTCTGGCACCGTCCAGGTGCACTGAACTCATCTCGTTTTTAACAAATTCCAAACAAAAACAGTAATAGTACATGGCTCAGTTGACTGTTCACGTAAGGAACATGCTGAACACGTTTGGATTTACCGGCATCATTGTACCGGAACTAATGGTCATGACCATCAATAATATTGGTCTCCATGAATAATAGTGGCCATTTACTAATAATGTAGTGTATTGTTGTAAGATGAGTGATAGCAATCTACATGTGTACTATACCCTGGTCCTTAGTCTACAATTGACTAAAGTTCTGGCTTAAAAGTATACCGTCGTGTCTTGCAGCTTTGGTACTGTCTGGGTTCATAAGTCGTCCAAGAAATCTGATTATGTTATTAACTTAGGTACGAGCACAATTTCATTCATCGAGCTACTTTCTGAAAAATCTTATCAATGACAAGCTGTAGTGCGTGTTGTTTGGTTGCAGGCATTCCATATATCACCTTCTCGACTCGTGGTTCCTGAGTACTAGCAGTTTAGGTCCGCTTTGAGCGACATCAGCTGCTTCAAGTGTTGGACCTTGGGGACGTCTTCGGGAGCACTGATACAGAATTTAACGTTTGAGGATCTGGGCAAACAGCATATACTTGTCATTTGGCTAGTTTAGCTCTGCTCGTACCTGTTTTCTGGAATAGAACTTAATTAAACGTGTTGGCTAGCGAGGTTGATAATTGCATGCATTGCTCTTGGGGAGAAACCTTAGCTGACTTATAAATCCTAACGGAATGGTGGTCTTCATCTCATTCTGGCCAAGTCATCAATACTTATGGCTTTCACAATCCAATTCTCTGGCACTATGATGCTTTTCATAGCTGTATCACCAATTCTTTGTTGCAGCAGCTGTTGCATCTCGACGTTCGTATACCTGCTCTTCTTCTGTAACCTGCGGGATTCTGGTAGCATTTTAGTATTGGTTTCCGGGTTTCAATTATTCTAATCTGTACCTTGTTCTAAGGAATTCAGTATATTGAATTTTCTCTTTAAGCTCCAGATTTTCTTTACCTGTTTCCAGCTCATTGTTCCCAATAAAGTGTGATTTTCATTTTAACGAAAATGTCTAATCAGTTGTGAACTCCAATGTCACGCAGAGAAGTAACTTTGGACCTTGGTAATCTGAATCAGCTGCCAGACTCGAGTCAATCGATTCGTGAACGGTACTTTCCCTTCCTATTCAGTTCCCACTCTTGAAATGTCCATGTCAGCTGATATTATAACATATAACACTAACCTTGAGAGAGACGCAAACTGGCAAAGTGCAATCTCAGACTCACCTGTACAGACAAGCGCTTTCAGCTCCAGGGTGTGCTCCAGCTCAAGAGGAGATCAGGGATCCGATGCCCTCCAGGCTGCACGATGATCTCCTCCCCAGTAGTACCAGCACCCAAAAGGTGGAAGCAGTACCCCACACGACAAGTGGCAGCCAGTACCACTCATATACAAGACGTCATCAATGGCACAACTCAGAAGTGTGCCGTAGTAGGGAGAGCTGGGGCAGCAGCGACACACAGCCATGATCATGGTGGTGGCAGCCCATCAATCAGCTCTTTTGTCACGGTTCCAGCTGTGGTACTACAATTCCCGATCCTGAAGAAGCGCGCCTCTAATCAAGGCATTAAAGTAAATCCCGCTCTAACTACAGCATGTGGCATGTGGCAGGATTTTGCGAATGGGATGACGGTCATGGTCAATCATTCCCGCCGAATGCGAATGCTCCGCCGTACTCACGTTCACACTCAACTGGTGGTGATGGGGTTATATTCAGCCATGCCACTGGCACTTCGTTGGGCAGGTGGCAAACACGATAACCTCCAGCCTGCTATCTTTGTGGAGACGACGGCGGAGAAAAAGCCTCTCGTTCTCTGAGTTTTACTACCACTGATTCGTCCGTCGTCTTCATCTGATCTGTCCCTCGGCTCTCATCCAAAGCGAGGCTAGCTTCCTCCTATCTCCCCTTCTTTATGACCGTAGATGTACCGGGCCATTTACACATACTTGGCATGGGTAGAAATGTACTCCATTTCTTACTGTATACATCTACGTCCTGTGGACAGCTCAGATGCAGGAGGGGCGTACCTACAGCCCATGGTTTTACAGCCGGGAACTTAGGCATCTTGGTTTTTGTTTTCACCCTGAAGAGCATCTCCACCGACTAATTTGTTGCTTTACTAGACCGTTAGCCCAAATTTTCCCCACCGCGCTGGCTATATCGTTGCCCCGGTCAGGCGGAACGACGTGGAGTGATTTCCGGGACGGCAAATGCGTTGTATGTCTCGGGGTAGCACCAAAATGTGACATTCGGAACGGCGTATTGGAAGTGGACGTGTGGCAGAGATTTCTAGGTACACACTGCAAGCTCATTCGTTGGTTCGCTGGTTCGCAGGCAAGAGCGGTTGATTATTTTTGAGTTTTTGTTTGTGTTGAAGTATGGATATTGCATGTTGGATAGCAATGGTGTTGATTTTTGTGAATGTCTGTTTGATTGGATTAATGGGGATATTTAATGTTTTTTCGAGACTTTTCATAGAGGGAATAAAGGTAGTAGCTCTAGCTCTGGTGGCGATGACAATAAGGAGGTCAACTTTCCATCCAAGAGCTGCAATGTCATTAATAAGTGGTTGGTATTTATTGATTTTGTTTTTGATTGCTTCTAGGGAGAAATTGTCATTACAATATTTGAATTCGACAAATCGGATAGTAATCCAAGTTGTTAACTAGATCTTGTGATATTTATCCATAAATCTTATGGGCCTTTATCCGGGGTGTCATCCATTGAAGACCAACTTTCTCTATTGGGTAGTATGGGCATGTTCATGCGGGTGTTTGGCATTTCTATGAGATTTATCTAATCCTTCAGACCCTCTATAGTCAACTCCCCTTTGAACAAAAACCATGTCTAGTGAGTGAGCTTTGCATATCGTCGTGATAGGAAGCGTAAGGATTTAGTCTGAGAACCTAGAACTTCGTGCAGCAAGAGGTTGTTGGCCTTGCGAAGAGCCTTCCTACGCTCTAGATCTCAACACTGGTAAGGACTTTGGGATGCAGTACCCATGTGTTGGAAGCGCTCAAAACTCCGGATCTGGACTCTGATGGTTGTAGAACTTGCCCATGAGATAGATTGCAGCAAGTGTGAACTAAAGCGAGGGGAACAAGTATTGGGTGTGTAGACCTAGACTCACTAGGTTTGTTCATTACTAGATCAATCCAAATCTAGAGAGTGATATATTAGATCTGCAAACCTATCGTGTAGTCTTTGTTCTTCCCCAATCCACGATCCCAACACATAGATTTTGCGCAATAAGTCGACTCAGTCTTGCCGCGAAGCAACACATACACAACAATTCCAAAAGAATCAGCACCGAATCAGGAGACCAATCGTCAACACATGAGCTGAACACACGCTCAGCAACGCAATAGACATAAACACAAGATCAGATTATCTCTCACCCTTATGCTTCCATTTTAGCCCACCATGCACATATATTGCTTAAAACTTAACTTCCCCTCAATATATTAATACTTGCTTACATGAAGTGTTTATTCACTAACCGAGATCATTAGTGTCCAAAAACGATAACAACGCCCCAACAGAGCAGAACCACAGTTGCAGTACCGATCCATAAGCAGCAAGCACCAGATCTGAGATACGACACTCTCTAGCTATCCAATTCAACAATCGCAAAGACAGAACACCAAAATCGGCAGATCAATCCCAAAGCATACCTAGTCAGCAATCGCCCCTTTAGTCATACAACTCGTCAAGACATACTCTCCCTCCTCGAGCCAACTACACCTTTTGCAATCAACACACACGAGTTTCCAAGATCCACAGGCTTGACCCACCTCACCCTCGTCCTACTTTGCTCATTGATAGATTAGAAATAGTCTTCCAATATCTTCATATCCCTTGCTTCATATTACTAGGCAACTATACTACAATCTTCTTACCTAATGTGCTAAATAGCCACACAAAAATAAAATACACTAACATTACTAACCTAGCATCTTGCAAGTGTGACTACGTGAGGCAAGAACATCACTGTCTAAAATGTCAACAAATATCACCAGAGGCGTGGAAGGCCTCAACAGTCAACAATAAACACCGCCACCTACACCAACAAAGGACACATGCATCAACGCCCCAAACTCCAACAAACACCTTCACTCCAGTGGAAAGAAGTATCATCATGCCTCATCAACCCCTCTCTAGACGAAAATAAAAGAGGCAAGCATTCGAACCTAGTCCATTTCTTACAAACTTTTATACTAGTAAGGGTATCACGTCCCAACACATAGTAGAACATGCAACCAATCTACACACACAAATTTGAAACACAAAAAGAATAATAACTTCGCACCTAAACAAAAATCTCTCTATCATCCAAAAACACTAACATTGCAAGATAGACGTTGTAAAAACACTCAAAAAAACAATAGCATTGCATGATAGACGCTGTAAAATCCCTGAAGGAACAAAAGAACCGCAAGGATTAACAAGCAAGCACACCACCGACACAATTACAAGCCCAGTCCCTCCAACGAAAGAGAAAGAGCTCGCCCACAACGTGAGAATCGCACTCACCCACAACCCGCAAATTGCGCATCCAAGACGTGAGCTTGAGGACACCAGAAGAGAAGAACAATCGCCACAAGAGAAAGAGAGCCTAAGCAAATTACACCTCAGCGACAAAAACTTGCAAAAAAGGCAGAGTATTGGCCTACAGGTGGACGTGAACCCGTGCAAATTGCGTCCCAAAGACTTGAACCTGAGAACACTAAGAGAGAAGAACACTCGCCCACAAGGTGACAAAACCCCATCGAGCCTCAAGAACGAGTACTCGTGAACTCCAAACAAAGAGAGCACTGGCCCACAAGTGGATGAAACTCAAGGGAGCCACGGAAACGAGAACCCGAAGACTCCAAACGAGGAAAGCACTCGCGTTGGCAGACACAAGGCAAACGCGGGTCCAATACAACAGCAAGTCTAGCACACACAACTGTAGACCTAAAGAGAGGAGCAAGGGTGCTCGCAAACGCAAGTAGGAGTTCAAGAGCAGTGCAAGACTCGGCCTACAAAAAACATGCTCTTCAACCCAACTTTGATCAACCTCGGCACTCAACCTCAACTCCCACAACCAAAAGAAGAATGCCCAGCCTAAACCTCGCCTTGAACAATCCACATCCAATTCCAAGACACTTCAACGGTCAGGTAAGTCTAAAACATAAGGTACGCCCCGCTTCTCTACTCATTATCTCCCCTCTTCTCTATACCCTATTTTCTCAATACTCAAACAATAATCCATCGGGTTTACATTGTATAAACAATCCCTGCCTAATCCACAATCACCATCTTTATCTCTCTTCCATGACAGAAAACACTAGGAGGAACTTGGACACGGAAATAGAGGTGGAATCTCCATAGATGAGCCCCTTCAATACTCAAAGCACAAAGACAATAAAAAAAAGGAAGCAACAAACACAAGTAAGAAGAGTAAAATTTGTCCCGCAGAAGAAGGTAAGTCAATTCAAGTGCCCAAACCAACCAAATTCAAATTTTGGATGGGTTTCCAAGCTATGGAGGCCTTCGTGGTGGAAGAAGGTGATGAGGAGCTCTATAGTGGCGAAACGGTGATGGATATGATGACTAGAAGCATGGCAAAGGAAGAGGCAGAAGAGATATGTAATGCAAGAGTAGCCTTTTGTCGTAGTCTAGTGGTTTGTAATTCTCAAAGTTAACCGAAATTAACCTTAAGCAAGCCCACCTATCCAAATTATTTCCAGGGATTTTTATCACCTGTCAAACTCTCTAAATCTTAACAACACTTCACACTTAATACCTGAGCACATCTCGGAGGATGGCTTCCCCGGTAACTTAGTGACCGGTAACAAGTATCCACAAGTGTTTAGTTTAAACTCTGTTGAACGTCAGAGTAGTTTTCCGGTAAGTTTTTACAGTGCCCGGAAAGCCACTGCCCTCCGTTCTCGCAGTTCAGAGGCCACAATATCTACAATCTAACTCTACACCTTGAAAGAGTTAAAAGGTTGCAGTTGGTTTACCGATCTTCATAATCTACCGGAAACTTGTCCCGGTAAACCGATCACGCAAAACCGAGTTCCAACTACAACCACATCCAATGAATCAAACATAGAAGATACAAGAGTCACAACAGTCTAATGCCAAGCAAATTGCATAAGAAAAACAACCATCCACGGGGATCGTCGGAATTCATCCAGTGTAAGGGTAGAAATCCCAGAATACTCCGGACTCAGGCTTAGCCAGGATCTCTCCCAGTGTACCAAGAGGGGGGATATCACCCCTCCTCCCCACCATTCCAAATACTTCCCACTTAAGGGAGGCTATCATAAATAGCCGTGGGCTTCCCGGATTCCATCTTATAAAGCAGCTATTTCTAGTCCACTATAAGAAAATCGCATTTTAGGTGGCGTCAATGCTGCAACGTGCCGTGTTTTCTGAGACGTCTGACATTTGTCGGACACCGGCTGCAATACCTGAAATTTTTTTGACATTGCATGAAACGTGTTCTTGTTAAAGATCAAATGCGCAGATGTCACCGTGGACAGACACATTTTGAAGGATGTCAATAACTACATGGTCACGTCTGAGTGCAACGTCATAGAAAACGCGGGAGGTCCACATCAGCCACTGCATTCCTTCTCAGTGTGGGATGACTATAGACTGCTGCCTGGAAGCAAAAACTGAGCAAAATGGGCAGTTCCTCTACATAGATAGGCAAAACTTGTTTGTATGAAAACATCGGCTTTGCTTACATGGGATAAATTATTCTGATGGACTTACGGAAACACATAAAACTGAAAATTTATTAATGGCTCAATTTAAATGCACATGTTACATATATTTTGTATACATAATATTTTTAAGTTGATTAAATATGGGATTCTTTGCTCATTAATTAAAATTGAATTACAGAACATGCTTGTTAATATAGCAATTCTAGTCATTCATTCTTTAAATTCATTTTTTCAGAAGAATGAGATCCAAAAAATGACAAATGTTTAAGTGGGCTTGGGTTGTTAAAAAATTATGAAAGTGGAAGAAAGAAATGAGGAAGGTATGAGTGGTCTTGTAGTGTTTCAAATTCTAAGAGTAATTAACAAAAATTGGGAATGGACGAACTACTGTAAGTTTGTTCTAAAAATTGCAAGAGCGACTAAGAAAATGGAAAAGGTGAAAGTAGTTTTTTGGCTTGGAAATTGAAAAGAGTGAATTAAAAAAAATGGGTAAGATTTAGAGTTGTTGGATTGTTTTAAAAATTTGAAGAATTAGACAAAAAATTTACGGAAATGAATGAAGTGGAATATAAATGCTTTTAAAATGTCCCTAATTTGAACAGAAAAAAATTATAAATTTACACGTGGTTTTACTTTTAGGGTAGCTCAAAAGAGTGAATAAAAAACTTTAGGAATGGCTGAAGGGGTCTTGGGATCTTCTAACAATTCCAAGAGTAAATGAATAAAATGGGAAAGGTGTAAGTGGTCTTTGAGTTTTTTAAAACTCACAAGAATGGATAAATTTTATTAGGAAAGGCACCATAGGTTTACTTTAGGTACGTGTTTACAAGTTACAATACTTAAAAGAGTGGACAGAAATGAACCAAGTGGCAATGGGTCTTGGAGTGTTCTATAGATAAATCGAGTGATTAAAGACAATGGAAAGGTGAAAGTGGTCTCTCAATATCTTAAAACTCACAAAAATAAATAAATTCAATTAGGTAAGGTATAAGTTGTCTTCTGGATAAATTATTTAATGGACTTACAGGAACACTTGAAACTAAAAATATGTTAATGGCTCAACTTAAATGCACATGTTACATATATTTTGTATACATAATATTTTTCAGTTGATTGAATATGGGATTATTTTCTCATTAATTTAAACAATATCATCGAGCATGCTTGTTAATATAGTAGTTCTAGTAATTCATTCCTTAAATTCATGAAGTTAGTGGCAAATATTTGAGTGGTTGTTAAAAAATTGCGAAAGTGGGGGAATAATGAAGAAGGTAGAAGTGGACTTTAAGTTTAGAAAAACTAAAAAGAGTGTATTAAAAAAAATGGTTTAGGTTTAGAGGTGTTGGGTTGTTTTAAAAATTTGATGACAAACATAAATGACAGCCTACTGCCTTAAATTTTTTTTTATAAAAATGGAATGAATGAATTGGTCTTGGGCTTCTCTAAAAATTGCAAGAGTGAATGAAAAAAAAATGGAGAATGAATAAGTAGTCTTAGGTTCAGGAAAAACTCAAAAGATTGAACAAAAAACATAAGAAATGGTTGAATTGGTCATCAAGTGTTTCTTACATGTGATGATTGTAAAAAAAATAAAAATATGTGAGTGCTTATTGGGTATTTTTTAAATAAAAACCCATTGAAGAAATAATTGAGAAACGCTGAAGTGCTCTTCATATGTTTGGAAACTTGGAAGGTTAAAAAAAATAAAGTGGGAATGCATGAGTGGTCTTGGGTTGTTAGAAAACTTGCAAGAGTGACTAGAAAAAATTGGAAATTAAACAATGGTCTTCCGTTTAGTCAAAACTAAAAAGAGTGAATAGAAAAAATGGAAAATGGGTGAAGTGCTCTTGAAGGGTTTCAAAGATTTGAATATTGAAAAAAAATTGGAAATGTGTAAGTGTTTTTTGGGTCTAATAAATTGCCTCAAGTTTGAAGAAAAAAATGGGAAAACTTAAAGTTGTCTTAGGCAGTTTTAGGAGTGATTTAATAAAAGAGGAAAGGTTGAAGTGATCTTGGTTGAAGTGCTTCTTGGTTGTTTTACAAGTGAAAAGACTAAAACAAAATGGAAAAACTTGAAGTGCCCTTTTGGTGTTTGAAAACTTAGAAGGTTAAAAACAAAATAATGCACATGGATGAAGTGGTCTTGGGCTGTTATCAAGTTTGCAAAACCGAATGACAGAAATTGGGAAATTGCCAAGTGGTTTACCGTTTACACAAAACTCAAAATAATGAATAAAAAGAATGGGAAATGGTTGAATTGCTCATGGGTTTAGGCATAAGTCTCAATATTATATAAAAAAAAGGGAAAGTGTGTAAATGCTCATTGGGTGTTTTAAAACTAAAAACATTGAATAAAAAAAAGGCAAAGGTTGCGGGAAAAATGGGGTGTTTATAAAGTTGAAATAGAAAATGCAAAAGTTTTACATGAGTCTATTTAGCCGAGGAACATATTTTGCACTCCCTTATCACATTGTTTATTTTCTTTGGCCTAGCCACTTCTTCATAGTTTTCCTTTTCAGTACAAATATTTCAAAATGCTCATGAATAGAGCTATGTATATTCCTCAATTATAGATTGGATAAACTTAAAACAGATTCAAAGAGCGGCCAAGGATGCAATGACTTGAAGAGAATAGATAACCACACATGTTGTATTGATGATTACCCTACATTGCAAAATACACCATAATCAATGATATTCAAATCATTCACTTACAACTTGAAGTTTGTCAACTATAGTTGCCATTACAATTGCCATCATTTAAGACTAGACATCATCGAAGACGTCACCAAATATGTGTATGGAAATGTCACTACAAACATGGAGTATCCAGAATGACGTCGCCCATGACATTGGTGTTGACATCCTCAACGGAACTACGTCATCCTCAACAAAATTGCTTTAGAAGACCGTTTAGAGCAGAAGTATTTAAACAGGAAGATGAATATCATCAAAGGCCGGATCACCTTTCATCCATAGTGGATGAACTTTGTGGCATGGAAGGAAGAGCCGAAGGACGACTTACACAAAAACAACCTCCACATCATCCACACTTTACTTTTGAAAGTATGGGTGAGAGCAAACAGAACTTAGGTGATAGCAATGGCAAGTGGTAAGCGGCGAAGCTCACTACAATGCTAAGAGGAGAGAGATTAGGAGAACAGCAAGGAGTAGAGAGAGGTACTTGAAGGTTGGAGCAAAGCAATGGCGGCGGCTATAGCTAGAGCCATGGAGTAGTGAGGACGGAACTAGCTGGGAGCAAGGAAGGCGATTTGCGGCAAATCAAGACGGCAAGGGGAGAGCTCAAAGGGAAGAAGAACGAGGGTAAGAGGAGGTTTGGCTATAGCCAGCTAACCCTAGCCATAGCTGACCTCAGCCATGGCTAGGAAACCCTAGCCATAGCCAAATTCAGTGCTCGCCACCACCGAGAGGTTGCAGCTAAAGCAAGGATGAGCTCAAGTATTTGTAAGTTTACACGTTAGTACCTCCTTCTCCCGTGTTTTTTTTATGCTCACAAAAGAATTATTGACGTCCTTCCTTGATGTGAATGTGTGCGCTTTGTCACGTAGACCATGGTGCTAGGAAGGCTACCGTTCGACCCCGAGATAGATGTGGAAGTGGCAAAGGAGTACTAGCGGCAGCAAGTGGACAAGCGCAAGGTCCATCCTGATTACGCAAGAGAGATTGATAAGGTACATAGTCGTATCGCCGAGATTGAGTATATCAAGCTGTGAATACGGGCAATGAAGTGGTGGGTGAAGAGAACATAAAGGAGCAAGAGGCGGTTGAACCCCTTTCTAGCAATCAGGTAGACGTCAAGGTACGCACAAAGTCCATGAACCCCTTCTTTGGAAAATCTTTGAACCCTCTTGCCGTTGAAGATGATGTACTTTGCGGTTTGAACGCGATAGACATGACATCTTCATGTCAGTTGTGACGTCTTGGTTGACATCGCAAATAACATAGTGTTATGTCACTGAAGACGAGGGCAGTTCCTCTAATTTACATGGAGTGCTGTTGTGAAATTATAGATTGTCCTTTGCACTTTAATATGTCATCTCTATGAACTCTTGTAGAAAGAGAGTGAAGCACAAGGTGAGCCATAAACCCGCCCATGACGTGCTACGAAGACAGCAAAGCAAATAGCTACTGCTATAGGAAGCAATGGCCCAACACCAAAGCGAGCCAATCTATCCAAGCCTCTACAGGTTTTGTTAAACAAGTGATGCTAGCATGACTTCATTGATGTCACAACGTACGAGCAGTGTCTTTTAGGATGTTTGAAACAACATCTCCCATTTTTTATTGCATTAGATGAGACATGATGTATATGTCATAGTTGGATTTAGTAGAACATGAAGATGTATTATTTGTCGTTGCTATAGACGAATGCAACAACGGTGTTGCCGAGTTCACCACCGTACATGTTACTGGAAATGTCAAAGCCAACAACCGATGTTGATGGCATGTTCATCTTTCATATCAGCGCTAACATCATGGCTTTGTACTCATGTCTAGTCTACGCTAAAGTGGACACCACATATTTAGCCATACTTGTTGTGCATGTTATAATAAATGTTGAAATAAACAAAGAGAATGTGCAAGTGAACATGGACTCCAACATGGCAAATGTGAATGTGAACACATTGTCGGACGGGTTGTTGACATTCAACAGCAGCCTTCTATGTTAGCTCTGGTGTTGTAAAAAACGTGCCATCATTAAGGAAAACGTCTTCCATAACATGGACATGTTCAACATAACGTCAATTCTAATTGAAATCCCAGGGCAACACCTAACGAAATCATTGCTTACGTGGACATGTACATTCGTCCAGGTGAAGCCTTTCCCAAAGCAATTCAGACCTTGTTCTTTTGGACGTCATGATGTTGACAACCTCAAATCACCCATGTCACGTAAAATTTGGCATGTTTTTTGCTTGTCTAGGTAGACGGCTTTTAGATGACATCAACATCAACATTAGAGCATGTTTTTTTTACATTCATACGTATTTGAGGACGTGTTACATAAAACGCAGGTTTCTTATAGTAGTCCCACCGGTCATGAGTTTGGAGTAGATCCTGGATTTTACTAACCTGGATATCCTACACCCTCCGGAAGCCTCTACTCACATCCAGTTACATAACATTCAACAAGCCACAACCTTGCACATCCTAGCAAAGACTCACTAGGAGGACTCAACCTTCTCCACCTCTACTTGCACAAGCTAGACAAAAAACTCTAGACACAAGCCATGAACGTAAGACACATGCAAAGAAACAAAGAGAAAAGTACTTAACACAAAAGCCTAAGGCTCCTTAAGTATATAAAGGCCACTAGCTACCCTTCAAAACTAGATCCCCAAAAGGTGAAATAGAGTGCACTAAAGTCAATAGCTATCCTCCAAAATTAAATCTACAAAAGGACAAATCGGCATCTAGATCCTAAAATCAAGAGTAGCCTAGTTACCGGTGGATTACCGATAGACCGGTAAACCGGAAGACTTCCGGTTCGAGATTGGTAAATCATTTTTTAAAAACCATTTAAGTAGCCGGAGAAATCACTCAAGTGGTAGTAACTGGGTGTGCAATGGGGCCCATCGACATCAGTACTCTCATCCTAGTGTTTAAATCTAACAACTTTAACAACATTCCATCAACCGATGAGATAAATTAACAATAACACATAACATAAAACAAAGGCTCAATTCGAAGACTCGTCTGGAAGAGTGAATTATCTCCCGGTAGATCCATGGAAGGATTAACCGGATGATTGAGTTTAAAAATTCAACCACTTTCCTCAAACTATTCTTCTTTTGCAATCCCCTCCCACTTGTTCGAGCAATCTTGGAAAGCGTCCGTGTTACCAATGGAGTCATATTGTCCAGGATGGACTTACTCTGGGATGTGCCTTGTATTTACACCAATCACCTATCACAAATTCCGGTCCAGCCCGGAAAATACACAAATATACCGGGCAACCGGTGTATTTTCTCCAGAACACTTCACTAGACTAACGTGGATGTAAGTATTGCACGTATCTAGTAACTCGACAAACAAAACAACATCACAATTGACCACTTCGAAGAGGTGACTTGGGAAACAAGAAGTTGGAAGGGGATTTTCTTGGTTGACCGGGAGACCGGAAAAAAGATACAAAAATTAGACAAGACCTAGAGATGAGGGGAGAGTGGAGAAAATATAAAAGAATATTTTTGCCACAAGGCCGGGACAATAGAAAACAAACAAAGAGACTTGAGGGTAGATGCACAAGTGCAAGAAATCAAAATCTAGGACATACAAGGTCTAGATTGAGTCTACCGGTAGATTTTTCTCTAGACCGGAGAGGAAGTAAGCGGAGGTTACCCCAGTAAAAAAAAAAAAAAACTTAACACAAACAAGAAAGTTTGCACAAACAAGAAGAACCCAATATTTGGCAAGAATCACCTTTTCCACAACTTCTTGCCACCTCCTTGTTGCACCCGCAATCTCCTTCAAATTGTGGTCTTGTCTTTTGAATCTTTTCACGTCGGCCGTGAACCTCCTTGCACCACCTCTACGCCTAGGAATCTCCACCACCGCTGTCAAAAAACCTCCTCCACCACCAAATTCTAGGTTTGATGCTTCAAATCCTAGGTGCCACCAACTCCTCCAAAACTCTAGCTTCCGCGCACCACCTTCAAGACCTCCTTGAAAAGCCTCCTCCTCCACCTTGAAATCTTCTTGAACCACCTCCTTCTCCAACTTCTTTTTCACCTTCTTCTTCACCTTCTTCTTCTTCACTACCTTGTTCTTCACAACCTTGCTCTTCCCGACCCCAACCCCTAAGAAATAATCTTTTCTAAAAGAATCCAAAAAGAAAGAGAGGGAGAAACCATGAGAGCCAGAGAACTAAAGAGGGAGAGAGAGGGAAAAATTTGAGGGAAAAAGAATTTAGAGAGGGAGGGAGAGAGGTGAGTTGCTGGAGGAAAAGGGTTGGAGTTGAGGGAGAAGGGCCGGAGTTGGAGGAAAAGGGCTAATGCCTGGATCTCAAGACCCGAGGCTGATGTTTATACTCGGCTATTGCCCGGAGGGGTTCGGCCAGGTTGAGCCCAGGCCCTTGCTCCGCTACTACTGATATCGGGGCTATTGCCCTAATGATACCCGTGTACCTCGGGTATCAGCCTATACCCGGGTTGATACCCGGCTATGGATTTTTAAAATTTTAAAATTTATTTTAAAATTCTTTTTTCTTTTTCTTTTTCTTTTTGTCTTTTTTCTTTCTCTTATAAAACTAAGTGTCCATAAATGGGGACTTAAACTTCTACAACAATAACGCAAAACCTAAACAACTACTATTAACACTACTAAGTATACTATCTAGTTGATGAAGACTTTGATTAGTTAGTTTAGTCTTAAGTGGTGATTTAGACTTTTGTCCCGGAGATTCTTCCAAGGCATTCTTTCTAGGTCTTTTTGGGTACAACTTTGGTAGTTTTAAGGCCTAGCTTTATCACCACTTTAAAACTAATTAACTAGTTAAGGATTCACCGACTTTTATTCATTATTGTACAACATACTTCTACGTAATACTAACTACTTTTCTGAATATCTAAGACAAAAAATCACAATTTAACTAATTTTTTTAGTAGGGGCAACCAAGTGAGAGTTTAAGACTCCCACACCTTCCCTAGAATCCCACAAACTCTCTACCCTATGTCAAGGAAGGGAGTTGAGGGACAACACTTTAACTTAACTCAAATTTCTTTTGACATTAAAATCAAAGAGAGCTCCGGTTGTCTTTAACTACCATGTTGCCATTCATTTTGAGCTCTCTAAAACCTCCCTCATGCATGACGAGGCTAAGGAGATGGAAAATGCTAGACTAATTAAAATGGATAATGCACTTGGAAAGAACATAGTGGATCCATTTGTAATTCAATGCTAAAACATCAAAGAAGGAGGAATGAAAGAGGTATGGAGAGGAAGTCTTAGAATGCACTTACTCAATTCCGAATATGATGACTTATTGCTTCTAAAAGGCATTAGGCCATTTATCCTTAACATTGATAATGAGCTTGTTATTGGTAAAGTATGCAAGTCTTACCTTGGGATTGCAAAAGGTGCTAACCTTTTTGTGAAAGTCAAAAGAAAAAGTTTGGTGGAATTTTCAGCCCAAGCCCTCTTCAATGAAGTTCTTGAGAGTAGCTTCCACCGTGGATACAAGTTTGAGGTCTCCGGTGTACAAAAGAGCCATGGGAATGCAAACGTGTTTATCATTGCTACAACACCTCGACAAACAAAGAAAATGCACTATATCACCGTGAGAGGTGAGGTGTTACAAGCAAAGCAAGTATTTGAGACAAAATAACTAATGGTGTCGTGGAAATCAAAGCAAGGAAAGAAGCCCTAATCCTAACCCTCTCCCCTCTCCCCTCTCTCCTCTCCCCATACATATGATGTTATGAATACCTCCCATGAGATATACAAGATTATGGGTGGAGCCAATGTGAGAAACATTTGGTTCCTCAAAGAAGATGGCAAATGCCACAATGGAAATGCCATTGTTTTATGTGCTAACACTATTGTGTATAGGACCTTTGTAGACAAGACATTTGTTATGAATGGCAACTACGTGGACTTCGCACCTCAGCGGAGAAGTTTGGAAGGCATCAACCGCCCCACCAAAGAAGAAGTGAAGAGCTTTGGTTTTGATGACATCAACACCGCAATTGTCAACACTATCTCAACCTTCAAACTACAAGACAAGGATAAGGCTCTCACCAAGAAAGACATGGTGGAATTTTGGGAGGACAACAACAAGAAGATTAGGAAAGAGACCCGTGACTACACCAACAAGATGCACAAGGAACTCAAGGGAGAAATGGAAACCATCGAGATGCCTTGTTTGGAGTACTCAAGAGCATGTCCGTCATCACGGGGAAGAAGAATTTGTCACTTGAAGACAAAGATCCATCAAACATGTGAGGCTTCAAGACCTCTCGATAGATACTAAGTACCATACAACATACCATAAGTATAAATATACAAAACTCAAAAACATACCATAAGTATTCAAAACTCAAAAAGTGTCAAAGAAACTCTATTGAATGCAAATTATATATCAAAAACTAATACGATACTACATATTATACCCACTATAAATACTATACTACATTCAATACTCGAGACTATACAAGGCACATACAAAGAAATACAAACACAATTTCACAATACACATAAACATACAAAAACAAAAAAAAGACAACAAACACAACCAACAAATTATACAAATACATACACAAAAACCTACAACCACAAATTCATATATTCAAAAACACCTACACATCAATACACACACACACAAAACACACAACCAAACTCAATAAAACCCCCTACACAAGCAATTATACTACAAAACTACAAACATTTCCAAAAATTCATATAAAATCATACTCACTCATCCAAAACAATACAAACAGATACACACACAATTGTACAAAGGTAAAAACACACACATACATATAAAAACAAATACACATACACACACACAAACACAAACTTGTACATACAAAAAATCACCCACGCAAATCCACACACATGTACATACAAACACAAACTTGTACATACAAAAAATCACCTACACAAACCCACATACATATACACACACTCGCACAAATACAAACTCATACACACCTAAACAAATATCCGAACACATATATTAACACATACACAAAAAAAACTACTATCACTCTCAAGAATACACACACATACACACACACATATACAAACATAAACACACCCACACACACATATATCAACAATATAAACATAAACACATATCTACAAAAACATCAACCATGTTTTTTCCAACAAATACCAAAACAATCCGAAAAGCACTATACTAATTAATGCAAGTACAAGTAAAAATAAACAAATATACTTGGGTATAAACAAAGTATGAACATGCCAAAAACCAATCACATAAGTACACAAATAAAAAACCCAACTATACCCCCCAAAAACCCACAAAAACATAGTAGACACCAAAACAAAAAACTACTATCTATACAAATACGAACTGATATACATACAAAATATCAACAGAGCCATACACCACAAACTTCTACTTCTACTCGGAGGAGACATTGAAACAAACCCCGGACCTATGGCAAACGTTCTAAAGCTTCACCCCATAACACATAAGAGAAAGGCTAAAACATATTTTATCCCCAACACCATCAAACTACACCTGAAATATCAACACATCGCCAAAACCTTCTCACCACTACTAAAAGTCACTCACACACTCCACCACCTCTACAACACCACATACCCACAAATCGCTCATTACATCCATCAACAACGCACACACCCACCATCACACATCCTATACGCCATAATAACCACTATCCACAGTCTTTTATGCATAGATAGTTAGAGTCCATTACGCATAGAAGACTGTAACTATCTCCTAGCCCCACACAATCTAAACATCACCTAGTAGACCAATATCCTTTTAAACACCTTAGCCAATCTTCACAATCCGCCTCAAAGACACATCAATACTCCACACCCTTATACAACATTCTTAGAGGAAAACCAAAACATTATATCTCACAAAAAATCAATCCATAAGATAATCTATGATTTCATACATAGAAAAAATCCACCCCCTAATAACAACACAATAAAAACATAACTTCCCCTACCTTCCAAATAATCTAATCAATAAATCATTAAAATGCTTTGACCCTATATCAAAATACACACACCCACCTCCTCCACCTCCCTAGTATCCTCCACAAAACCAGAATCTAAACACAAACCTTAGAAACACGAGTATAATTACATGGAACGCCTCATCCATCAATACCGCCCTTTCCAACCTAAAAAGTCTTATCACTCACACAAACATACCACCAACCCTCATATTCATACAAGAAACTAAAATTTCAGCCACAAAATCAACAAAATACATATAAAAATTATTTCCCAACCACAAACTTATTTTCAACAACACACATGCACTAACACGATGCATTCAACAACGTAGACCTTACACACCAGGCCATGGTGGCCTTCTCACACTAGTATATAAAAATACGTTTTTTGGGCAACATAGCAAAAATCCCCACACCAACACCTTTATCCCTATACCTGCAAATCGTAAAAATTGCTAATCAACCACTACAACCATGGCTAATCTTTCACACCTACATACCATCCCACCCCAAAGACATTAGATTCACCAGAGATGTACAAAATACAATTACCTCCCAAGTAAACAATAACCCTAACCACACATACATATTATGTGGGGACTTTAATAGCGACATAGCATTAATTGGCAGGCAAAACGGAAACTACACCCACCCTCCCAACACAAGGAACTACCAATGGTGCATCTTCACAAATAACTTAAATCTCAAAGACATTCATATAGATACACAATATTCTAGACAAGGTGGTTACAACTACAGCTATTGGAGCCTAATAGATGGTTTTTACATACATACACCCAACCATACACAATATACCTCTACAACAAAAAAAAACATTAATTTCAATTCAAATCACTCACCAATTCAATTACACATCCCCAACAACATACTAATCAGCCAAACACCTACTACTGAAAATAATGACACCATACGCATATTGAACCCCATCTCAAAAAACAACAGAGAAAACTTTAGCACAAAATTCTTTGAAGAAAACTCCACACAAATTGGCTCCATGATTTCCAATCTTAAAAACAACGCCTTACTCTTTCAATCACAATGGAACGAAGCATGCCAAACTCTCGAACCAATTATCAACAACATTTCCAGCTAACTTGTACAAACTTGCAAAGCCACACCCATACTACAAATGACAAATCGGACATCCCAACAAGGAGGTTTCTTACCTCAGAAACTTTCAAAGAAATGGAAACAACACCTAGCCACATACCACATAATACAAAAAACCATCCGAATTGTAAAAAAAAAACCCCAATGGCATAATCACCCCATCTATAAAAAGATAATCAATACCCAACACACCGAAATCCCGGCACAACCCCCCCCTTCACATATCACATGATACTTGGATTAATGACATTGCATCAATCGCAAAAAATGCCAACATACAAGCCCAAAAAATAACTACAAAATAAGCCAAAGAAAACATCAAAAAATCCATATCAAATTATAGACTACTACACGAAACTAGCCCAAAAAAATCAATAGAAAAGTCTTTAAAAACATTGAATCTCCACCACTAGATTGTATCACTGACCAATACAATAATATTCTAACTAGCCCTAAAGACATTACAAATGAAATATATAACCAACAAGCAAAAAAAAATAGACCTACCATACCCACATGTAACTATTTTCCAGACCACCCACCTGCATGTACATGTGCGGTAAGACAATACCCATGGCATGACCTTGACGGCTCCACTATAGACAGAAGTGGTGAACCACAAATTCCGCTACATACATACTACAACCAAACCACATACAATACATGCCTCAAAATCTAGGAAACAATAAAGCCCCAAGACCAGACTGCATTATAAACTCCATATTAAAATTAATACCGCCAAGATTCCACAAACTACTCTCCCTATTCTTCTCTCACTGCTATAAACAAAAATAAATTCTAGCCTCATGGAAAACTAGTTCTAGAGTATTACTATAAAAAAGGCAACCCCTCAATGCTCCCAAATCATAAACCAATTGCCATAGCCAACACTATCTATAAACTCTTCACCAGCACTTTCACATCCATACTATGCTCATATGGAGAAAAACACCAAATCCTACACGACAATTAAGAAGGCTTTTGTGTGAAGAGAAGCACTCCTAGACAACTCCAAACCATAATAGCCGCACTCAAAGATGCACGATTTACAAACCAAGACATTTATATTTTCTATATCGATTTCAAAAATGCTTTTAGCTCTATTGACTACGCACAATTATTAGCAATAATGTCTGACCATGGATACTCCACCAACAGAGTAACACTAGTGGGAAGCATCTACTTTTATTCATCCACCTCATACATTGGAGAATACTTCGGAACACCTCGCCCTATCTCCATACAACGCGGAACCATACAACGCGATACCTCAAGCCTATATCTATTTATTATCTTTTTAGAACCACTACTAAGATGGATGCAAAGAGGAAATAACGGCTACACATTTGGAACACCACAAGTCACCATAAATTGGGCCGCATACGCAAACAACCTTGCCGCTATAGCAAGAAAACTTAAATCACTACAAATTCAACTCAATACAATTGACAAATTTTGTGGTTGGTCCGGAGTGGATGTTGGCACCCAAAAATGTGCCGCCACTCGATGTCTAAACAAATCCAAAATAAACCCCATCGCATTTAAAGTACTTATACAAACCGCCAACATCAACTTCCATAACCAACCCATCTCTGTACTACACCAAAACGAAGCATACGTGTACCTAGGCACAAACCTCGTCCCCTCACTAAAATGGAAGATACAAATTCACATCACCACCACAAAACTTACTAAACAATGCAAACAATCAATAACATGCCCGGCCACCATGAAACAATAAATAAAAATGTTAGACACTATGCTTAGACCTGGAGTAGCATATAGTTTCTACGCAGTCCCATAGTACTCCATGCTTGCTATCAAAAAATTAGACAAAAAAATCATAGCCATTCAAAAATCCATTTGTGGCCTTCCTAAATATATGTCTAATGTCATAACTCAAATACCACAAAACTTATTTGGATGAGAAGGCTTTTGCCTTAAAAATGCTTACCCCCAATGTATAGGGGAACAACTCCAAAATCCACTCAATGACAGAGATAGACTTGGCAAGATTACAGAGGACTCACACACTCTATACTTGCCAAATACGGTGGCACTAAAAACATTCCTAGAATAAGCAAAGCCGATTGCATTAGATCACCAATCACCCGTACATTCTTTCAACTAAAAAATGAAGCAAAAAAATACTTGAAAAGCACACTTATAGAATTTCTACCAAAACCCTTACCTTTAGAAAAAATGTGGACACAAGAAATCCAATGTCACACAAGACTTAACCAACATCTCTCCCAAAAACTTCTACAAAAACTCTTTTCAATAAATATTACAAACTTAAAACAAATCACATTACCTAGTGGAACACACATCATGAACCACAAAGACTTCAAAACAAATTTCCATTCTACACCATTCAAATTTGTAAAAAGTGCTCTTAACATTGCTCAACAACTAATTTGCCACCTCCATGTCATAATACATGCGCCACACCATGCCCCACACACCCTAGCCCCCACACCCTTAGAGACACATATATCACCACCAATAATAACAATCATCCCAGAAACAACCCCCCACCACTTCATCCCACCCATCCATTGCACCTCTCCCTCCTCCTCCCCCCAACACGCATCTTAAAAATCCATCCACATATCCCATAAATCCCATCATCAACCATTAACATAGAAAACATATTGTCTCAAACAAAATTATTAAGAATGATATACTAAATACTTATGCCAATGGCAACACAATAACAATATCTACAACAAATGGCTACCCCAACAAAACCTCTTACCATGGCACGAACAAAACACCTCCATTCATAACATTACACAATTAACACAATATTATCAAAGCATCCAAAACAAATTCTACTCAGAAGTCATTCAAACACACCACCCTCAAGAGCAAACCGGTGACTTAAGATCCGTTACCCAAATCTTTACCATCCCTTCCTCAACATACACACAAGAGAATGCAACTCCAAAGAAGACATTCTAACATTAGGTAACACAATTAAAATAAATGAAGACCACGCACACATATACAAAGACAATGGAAGACATATAATCACTATCCCCGTCACTAGACTCAGATGGCTATGGAACATGTACCATAATAAACTACAAACCTCCACAAACATAGAAACAATAACTCAACCATTCAAAATTGAAATAGTCTGGTTAAACCAAAGATATAAATATCGCATCTAAAAAAATGACTCCCTTAAACTTGCACAATACACATTACTCACGCCCATCCTAGGCTCACTAATCTCATTCTTCAACATCCAACCCTCATACTTCTCATCCCCCGTCACATGTCCCATCCAACTCACTAAATTCCACTCACCCTTCAAAAGAGACAAAATCTTTGGCTCACTAGGAAATGCCTTTCACCACAAATGGATTGGAAATAGTATTGCGCGCCTCTATAAATGTAAAGAATATGCAACAAGCAATACATTGGGCAAGACTTGCGGCCAAAAAATACCCGAAACATATTTCTACTCTCATTATCACACAAGATAACATCTGGTATGAAAACTTTAACCCACACTCAGGCCCATTTCAAGACTCCCACATCATTGCGCTATTCAAGGCCAACTCGGTACCATACAAAGAATCCGCCATTCCACATGAATTGAAAAAATAACTGAGACTTGAACCATCCAACAGAAATATATCCAGGACATTGGCATGATGAAAAAGCAAGATATGGCATATACAATTCCATTAAAAAAATAAAAATATCCAAAAGACGACATGGACTTCAAAATATCCTCAAAGTAGAGATGATGGCCCTCCACAAAATCCTCAAAATTACCACTACACAATACGCTACTAAATTCGCAGACATCTTCACATATTGTATACACGTACTATATCTATTAAACACACAAATAACTCATCCAACCCTCCACAATAGCCACCTCAACCAAGCCATACTAACATCTATGGTTCAAATGCTACAAAATTGTACACAAATCACAACCCTCCACAAAGTTAGAGCACATGTCAACATAGAAGGAAACAAACAAGCAGACAAATTAGATAAAGAAGGACTAAACAAATCTCACAGAAATGCCAAATACTCGCATGAACATGCACACGCTATGCCATACTATTTCCACAACAATAGTTGGCCTTCAATAGAAGACACCTTGGGCAAAGGCCCCATTAGATTTCTAGACAAATATCTCAAAAAACAAGACCGAACCCACAACCTTTATTTAATCTTGGAAAGTTCTCTAACATAGACAAATGGACCGGTAAAAACAACATTGATAACAAACTCTCTACAAAATTTTGGAAAATCCTACAATTACAGATTCACAAAAAACATGCATTATCAAACTTTGTATTGGACAATACATGGGAAATGCCCGCAAACAACTTTTCTTTGGTATAGAAAGATTTTCATCCATAACATGCCCGATATGCACCTCCACGGACCCGGACACATGGCTACATGTACTCTTTAAATGCCAAAATCATCACATAATTTCCTAATTGTCAAAAGACATACCAAAGTGGTATGGGAAATCCAAAAATTAATTGTATCCTCAAACAAATACTGATGCTTTATACTTATGAATGCCGGAACTTTCAACAATAATCAAGAAAACATGGTTCCCCCATGGCTACTTCTATGCATAGGTGGACCCCAAAGATGTCATTGTAATGCCAGACTTAAACCAAAACTGCTATGCATCAGAGGAATACCATATAAAGCCCCTCCACCAAACCATACTAATACAAACATCACTATCCAATTTATCGAATTCAAATATTGTAATGATAGATTTTTCCTTGAAGCAATCGAAAACAAAATTAACAAATACCAACCACTTATTAATGACATTATTAAAAAAACATTTGATATCCCCATCAATCAAATTAAGAAGACATTCACTAATATTAACACGATTGTTATCCAACATGCGATGTCCATTCTCCTTCACAAACGTAAAATTGAAAATAATCAACCTCTCCCCTAACTAAATCATACCCCTTAAAACCTATCAAAAACACACACTTAACTCCTCACATTTCACTTCCTCAAAATATATCTTGTAGCTCTAACTTGGTCCTAGGTCCATGGTTACTTGTTACTGATTATTGGTTGTTGGTTACTGGTTACAATTTTTTTGGTTATATAGTATCTACCCTCCAGAGGGAGGAGTAGTTTCATACTATTAAAACCATGTTTGGTGGACATTGGTTTTGTGGTGGAATGTACAGACACTTTATTCACTCTAGCCCCCTTTAATGAGGACCGGAGTTCTTCTCCTATCTAATCCCTCTTTAGCTAGTTTATCCGCTTGTTTGTTTCCTTCTATATTGACATGTGCTCTAACTTTGTGGAAGGACGTAGTTTGTGTGCAATTTTGTAGCACTTGAACCATATATGTATGATTTGGTCGAGGTGGCTATTATGGATGGTTGGGTGTATTATTTGTGTATTTATATAGCCTGTAAAGATGTGTATAAGTACAGGCTGCGGGTTCATTAGCGTATTGTGTAGCGATAATTTGGAGGGTTTTATGGAGGGCCATCATTTTTGCTGAGAATATTTTGAAGTCCATGTAGTCTTTTGGATATTTTTATTTCTTTGGTAGAGTTGTATATGCCATATCGTGCTTTTTTTCTATGCCAATGTCCCATGCTTGCTTCTATTGGTTTTTTGAAGGAACCATGTGCGTAGTAATTATATGCGGGATCAAATTTTAAGGGGATATGGTCACAATATGTGGGGAGGGGGGGTGTTGAATCGTGGTGGGTTTGTGTTGTGTTTGCATATTTATGTTAGGACCATATTTTGTTTCGGTTTACTGGGGTTTGGAAAGGTGTAGGTAGAGCTATTTTTGTATATAATCGGTGTATGTTGAGGTTATTCGAGATGGAGGTAAGTGTGGCGAGTTGTTCCATGGTAGCAATATTATTGTTTTGATGATGAATGCATAGTATTTATATGATAGATGGCTAAAGCCTAGGTTTGTCTAGTAATTTGGGTTATAAAGTGAGCTCTTCGTAAGGTACCTAGTCTGCATCAAACATTGCAATGATGTGAGAATCTGGAAATGGGCCTAAGTGTGGATAAAAGTTTTGGTGCCACTTGGTATCTAGTGTGATAGTAAGAGTAGAGGTGTGTTTTGGATCATTTTTGGCTGCAAGTCTTGCCCAAGTATTGCTTGTTGTATTTCTTCTATATTGTGGAGATGCGCAATACTATTTCCAATCCATTTGTGGTAAAAGGCATTTCCTAGTGAGCCAAAAAATTTGTCCCTTTCAAGAAGTGAGTAGAACTTAGTGAGTTGGATGGGGCATGTGACAGGTGATGAGAAATATGAGTGTTGGATGTTGAAAGATGAAATTAGTGAGTCTAAAATGGGCGTGGGTAATGTGGAATGTGGAAGTTTGAGGGGGTCATTTTTTTAGATGCGGTATTTGCATCTTTGGTATAGCCAAACTATTTCAATTTCAAATGGTTGTGTTATTGGTTTTATGTTTGTGGGAGTTTGTAATGTGTTGTGGTATTGGTTCCATAGCCATTGGAGTCTAGTGATGGGAATGGTGATTAGATGTCTCTCATTATCTTCATATATATGTGCGTCGTCTTCATTAATTTTAATTGTATTGTTTAGGACTGTTGACATCCTACAGCCACATGACCAACTGCTAGAACCTAAAAGAAGGGATAATGTAATGACTACGTCGTACAATCGGACTAGTTGACAAGTAACTCTACAAAAGGGGATTCATGAGAAACGGTTACAAATCCAGTATGGTAATGGTAGTTGTAAACCAAGCCTTCCTTTGTCTCTCTTAAAGCTTAGTGAGAGGATCTTTGTCTCTCACCTTGCATATTATTAATATAATGAAATGTTATAGACTTAAGCTTCCTTGATTTTTGATATGATCGTGATTGTATTATTTGTAGAATTATGAGAAGAGGATTATTTTAACCTTTTGCTCTCATCCGCTCCCATTTTCCCCCATCCGCTTCCATCCGCATTGGTCCGCCCCATCTGCACGTTCGTCCGTCCGCCCTTCCGACCCCCTCACATTTGCGCGGATGGGACGGATGGGGTTCTTGTCCAAATGTAACTTGTGAGGATATTTTTGACATCTGCATTTTTCAAGTATGTCAAAATGTCCTCAAACTTATCATTTGAGTCAAAATTAAAGTTGTTATGCCCCCCATCCGCTTATCCGTCGTCCGTCCATCTCATTCCTCACCTTTGCACAGATAAGGCAAACATAAATCTTGTCCAAATGTAGCTTGTGAGGATATTTTTGACATCTATACCTCACAAGGATATCAAAAATTTCTTTGAAAGTATACTTCGATCTAGTATCAAGGCTGCTACAACCAAAACCATCGTCCACTCACGCATTCGACCCCATCCGACCCCTTCCACTTTGGGAGGTTGTGGCACACAAAATTCTTCTTTAATTGTTTCTTGCAAAGACATTTTTTGCATCATCATTTAATAAGGATCTTAAAAATGTCTTTTTTAATATCATTTGAATCAAATGTGAGGCTTCTAGAGCCTTCTAAATGTGGCCATATGCTCCCTTCTTACCTCCACTATCTATCCTATTGACATTAAAAGAAGTAGAGAGATGGTTGCACAAACAAGTGAAAGACATACAATGTAGTACAAACAATGCTTGGAGTGAGATATTGCCTTCTTTCAAAGGCCTTTACTTATACTACGACTTAGTGGCGTCTCATGCATCTTGCAAGTGACTTTTCAAGCAACTTGCAAGTGCCTTCTAAAGTATCTGGTAAGAAGCTTCTCAAACAACTTGCAAGTCCCTCTATGCCAACTCATGGCCATCCACTTGTCCTTGCTTATCCCATGCAAGAAATGTGGGTTGGTCCTACCTCTTTGACCTTGCGCCAAACATTTACCTCTCAAGTTCCTCTCACCTCTTTTCTTTTTCTCCCCATATATTTTTCCCTCTAAATCTACCTCAATAACTATTTACGGTGCCGTGGTGACTACAAGCAACTCTTAACTCTAACATATCCAACTTTGAAACCCTCTCCCTCTCCTTCACTCCATCTCTCTCCCCTCTCTCACCCTCTCTTGCCCTCTTCCTCCTTCCCACTCCCACTCCGTCTCCTTCCCCCTCTTCCCCCTTCCATCCCACTTCCCTCCTTCCCATTCGCTCTCCCTCTCCCTCTCCCAACCCTTCCCTCCCTTTCCCAATATCCCTTTTACTTTTAAAAAATAAAATAAAAAAACATTTCTTTGTAGATAAAAATGTTTTCAAAATAGAATTCATCTTTTTGTTATTTGAGGGAAAAAATCTCTTTTCTAAATAAGGTTCTTATTTAAATCTTCCTTTCATATTTTCTTTTCATGTCTTTTTTTTAGTTAATGCCATAATATTTTAAATATTTGTTGGTGTTTCGGTATTTTTTAAAAATAAAAATGGTTAAATGCTCAATAATTGACTCTAGTGTTTCACGTGAAGCTTTTTCTTGCAAGTATATATCTTAACCCCTAAGGTACCATGACTATTTCACACCAAAAACATTTCAAAATTGTTGGATTCTAGTGCAATGAATAAAGAAGGAAACAAAAAGTTTGGTTTCTAATTTAGACCGTAGGATCTCAAATACAAGTTATCAAGTAACTTACTCAATAAATTTCATAAACTTTGATTGCACGGATTGAAAGATTATAGTGTTTAAAGTCAAACAAGTGGTTCATTTCCTCCAGTGCGTTTTGTAGATCAGCAGACTTTGACTTCAGTTGGTGTCAAATTTTGCACTATACAAGGCCTAATTTCATTAGCATTGTGTTAAGCATGATGTTAGTTCCTTATATACCAAATTTTAGAGGTAGAGGAGGGTGTAGCATATTCAAATTAATTGTGCAAGGAGTGGAGGTTCAAAAAGTGCCAGTTTGCTTTTAGATTTTTTGTGAAAATAACATGTTACAGATTGATGATCCGAATGTTCAATAAGAAGATTTTGACTACACATTGTTGTGGGGAGAAAAAAAAGTAAAAAATATGAAGATCTCTAAGTTTTATGTGGGAAGGAAGAAGTTTCTTTAGTACCTTGCTTGACAATGTGTGAAAATGTTTGACTTGGGATAGTATGCTATTTTAAACTAAAGACAAGAACCTTTTCTTAACAATATGAAGGGGAAATAATATTACTTACTAGTATTGAAAATCTCACATTCAATAGAGTGTCCTAGCAAAAAAATTGGAGGTGCCCAAAGTGCCCGCTCCCCATTTGAAATTCAAAACCCTATAACTATTTCATTATATGTCGGATTTAGGAAAAATTGATCTCCCACTTAGGTCTTAGTAATATCCTTAATCAAAAATAATTTCAAAGTCGGATGTTGGAAATTGACACTTTAGAAACGTGACAAAACTTTCAAAAAGCCCATTTTGACACTTGGTCCTTTAGGGGTTAAAGATATCCATATGGCACTCAAATTTAGTTCTACCAGCCACTTAGTTTGAAGCAACTAAATGGTTGGTAGAACCTTCTAAACAAAGTTACTTAAATCTTGCAATCATTAGTCTTTATGAAGCTATTTTTTTTACCTATAGTTATCATGTACGTCCATTTTTGGCAACAATAGTTTTTATATATATGGATGTCCAATTTGTTGTTGTATGTAGCATTTGGTTCCATGTAAAAGCTCTTTGGAGTCCCTATTTGCGCTTGTAGGTATAAGCGCAGGCAGCCATCCGCCTACAAGTACAAATGGGGTTCCATGTAAAAGCTACAAGTACAAATGGGACTCTTTGAAGTCCCATTTGTACTTGTAGGTATAAGCGCAGGTAGTACACAACCTAGTTATCCCTATTTGATGACATGTCTACATATGTGGCACGTCACATTTGATGTGCATCCTACATGTCGATGTAAAGGTAAATATAAATATCCAAATTTTGGACGTAAATAACGAGGCCATCATAGTAAAGTCATAATCCATCTTAAAGTTGTGTTGTCATTGTGTTGTGCCATCGTGACAAAATTAGTCCCCGTCATGACACAATAGACAATCATGTTTACTACCTGCGCTTATACCTACAAGTACAAATGGGACATAAGAGTAGTATGCATTATTTAGGTCCCGGCAACTTAAGCCATACTACACCATATTCATTATATTGGGAGATTTCCAGGACTTTGAAAGGTATGAATGGTTTTTCCAATAGAAATTGTTTGTGCACATTCAGCTCGACTCGAGCTGAATATGTACCCATATTGTACATATAGGACAAATTTCATTGTGTAAATTCACTAAACATTTGCATGTTTAGATCAACTTAAGCTTCATATAATATTTTGGGAGGCTCCCAATCTCCCAATATAATGAATATGGTGTTGTAGCACTAACCCCAACAAACTATTTAAGGTAAAACTCTCTATAACCAATAAGTTAAGCAATGTATATATATGGAGAAAAAATAATAATACATGTATATTTTTAGTAATATCCAATAGAATTACAATTTCAATCCAAGTGATTTTATATTTTTCCAATGAAATGTGAATTACCCTACGCCGTGGTCGCTTTTGTAGATAATTAATTCAAAATGGAGAGTTTTCCAAAATCTTGGAAAACATAATTTTTTTGTCTAGGTAATTACCCATGTAATGTCAAGGTGCTACCTATATAATTTCTAGGTGATACCCATGTAATATTTAGGTGCTACCCATTGTGTCTAAATCACTGCATCAAAGAAAAATAATTCTTTCAACAAAGAGGGGTGAAAGCGACCACTAAGTATGATAGTTGTGAAAGTGTGCTGCCATGTCTAGCCTATGGCCGCCCATAGGTACCTCCCATACATACCAACCATAAGTAACAGGCCGTGTTAATAAAAAACCTCCATTTGAAGCTAAATAGGTGGTATTGGGATGGAAGTGGGTTGGATATATCCCAATTTTATAGGTGTTGATTATAGAATTTGGTTGGTTACCAAGGAGGTTACCATATAGCCCATTTGCACTTGCAAGTATAACCACAAGTATGAGTGCAAGTACTAATGAATTTAGGTTCACATGTTTACCATATTCACTTTACCACGTGCACTTATACTTATAAGTAAGACTAGGAATAGGATAGTATACACTATTTAGGTTTTCGTGACTTATGTAGTAGCGTTACCTCCAACAAAATATTCATTCATGCTTTTTATTTAGGCATTCAATAAGGCCCTTAGTATTCTTCCTTTTATTAGCACTGGTAGCAACATAAGAGCAAGGTTATTAAGTTTGGAAAACATGTATATGTAATCCAAATACAAATACATGTATTTAATTTGTATTCCGTCTAAGTACATGTATACAACAAACGCATTTAAATACATGTATTTAGTTGTCCGAGTACATGTATTCGATAACCTTGCATGAGAGCTCCTTCCCACCTTTCTTCCTATGTGCAGTGGAGTGAAACCTCATCTGTTGCAAACCTTGGATATGGTAAAAAAACAAATCAATGCAGATTTAACCTTTAACCCCTAAGGTACCAAGACAATTTTACACCAAAAACACTTCAAAATTAATGGATTCTAGTGCAATGAATAAAGAAGGTAACAAAAACTTTGATTTTTAGTTCTGACCGTAGGATCTCAATAAAAGATTATTAAGTAATACGTGTTCAAAATTTCATAAACTTTGACCGCACAGATTGAAAGATTATAGTGTTTGAAGTCAAGCAAATGGTTCATTTTCTTCCCTGCGTTTAGTGGATCAGCAGACTTTGACTTCACTTGGTATCAAAAAACTTCACTACACAAGGTCAAAATCTATTACCATCTTGTTAAGCATGATGTTAGCTCCTTTCACACCAATTTTTAGAGGTAGAGACGGGGTGTAGCATATTCAAAACAAGTGTGCAAGGAGTGGAGGCTCGAAAATTGTTAATTCACACTTAAAATTTTTTTGAACTTAATATGTTTTAAATTAATAATCCGAATGGTTAATAAGAAGGTTTACATTACATATTGTTGTGGAAAAAATAAAAAGTGAAAAATATGAAGATCTCTAGGTTTTATGTGGAAAAGAAGAAGTTTTTTTGGTACCTTGCCCGACAATGAGTGACAATGTGTGAAAATGTTTGACTTGGGTTGGTATGCTATTTTTCACTAAAGACAAGAACTTTTTTTTGACAACATGAAGGGAAATAATATTACTTGCGAGTACTGAAAATCTCACTTTCAATAGAGTGTCCTATCAAAAGTTTTTGGAGGTGCCCAAGGTGCCCGCCCTCCCCATTTCAAATTCAAAACCCTATAACTTTTTCATCAAATGTCCAATTTAGGAAAAAATTGTTTCCCCACTGAGCTCTTCGTAATGTCTTTCTATAGTAAGAATTTCAAAGTGGAATGTTGGAAATTGACACCGTAGGAACCTGACCGATTTTTCAAAAAGCCCTTTTTGGACACTTGGTCCTTTAGGGGTTAAATGTCAAAAGGTGCCTTTGGTAGCTATAGTATTCTACATGTATTTTGTCATATATGATTATGATAAGACTAAGATATTGAAATGACCTCAAAATGAAAGATGTTAGTTGAAGGATCTTCAATCCAAAGGTATAAGACTAATTAAACTTCAATATATTTTTGTATTCTATAGAGTAAAATACATGCTTGTATATATGGTTTCCGATTGACAGTTAAGGATTAAATTTAGGAGAAGGACTGATCTCAACAATTTGGTTATACAAGGTATTTTTGGGGGGGTGGAGTAAAACCTGGCCCCTATTTTATTTTTGGATGAAGGACCTATTTTTTTTTCAAAAAGGGGCTCTATGAGTAATTTTGGCACTGCAAGCTCCAATTTTGCCCCCAAAATTCTTAAAAAGCCTTTAGACCCCTAATATGAGAGGGCTAGGAAAATGAGAGGGTGCCACTAAGACAAGGGCCCACCTCTCCAAAATACCTTGTGCAACCACAATATTGAATTATGAGAAAACCATTAAGAGGATATTGTTTGATAATTTGACGTTTATGTGGTCAACAGATGTCTATTTATGGAATAGAGACTAGCAAAGCTGTAGCTTTTAATTGTAATGTCTACATCAAGTGAGATCATCAGAGTGATAATAGAGTTTTCTAGAAAGTAAAGGGTCTCATGTTAATAACTGGGACCACATGCACATGATGACTTGGCTTGGGAAAGGTGTTGGGGAACCACTGGTCAACCTTTTGGGGCGCGGACAGGACGTCCCCCACGCTCGGACTTACCCAAGGTGGGCCCCCGTCTTAATTGCATGGGTTCATTTTTTTGGCCCTCCCATTTTGGGGGGGGTCAGAGGCTTTTTTTGGCTTTTTTTTAACAAAATTGGGGCCTACGGCCCCAATTTTGTCTATGGGTCCCCCATTGGCTAAATTTAGTCCCCATTCAAAAACAAAATAGAGGTGAGGTTTTGGCCCCACCATCTCATCCCCCACCCGGTAAGTCCAAGCGTGGGGGATGTCCTATCAAATCGACCTTTTGGGAACTTGGAGTACTACAAGCAAGCTTTAGCTTGCAAGGAGTAGAACCCAAGAGCCGCTTGATTGTTGTGCATCTCATTGGTGTAGAAAAAGGGAGTATGAAATTTTTGGACTGTCTACTCTCGTGCATTAAAAAGTTTCGTCCTGTCTGGCACCATATTCCTACTGGCTTTCCTCTTCGGGGTGCACTCAGAAAACTCTAATATTTCAGTTGTTTCAAGGAATTTCAACCTATATTTAGGGTTATAGGGTTTAGGTGGTCTTTCAAAGCTGCCACGCTAGTACTGTAGGACTAACAAAACAACACCTATATAAAGACAATATATGAGTTCCGTGATGATGTGGGATTTAGAAATTCGCACTCTAGTTTTTATCCCCTTTGTCCCCGGGTTGGCGATCGCCTTCTTCACGCATCCTTTCTTGAATCTGTTTGACAGCTTGCACTCCCCGAGGATTATGGAGTCGAGGTAGATGTGAAAAGCGGACTTGGTTCACCTCAAGATTGACACTTTCTACTTGATCTTCGGAGCCAGAATCGACGTTCGCTTCTTGATCCGTGGGCCTTGATACATGAGCTCCCCTTGGATCGTGGATGTGCTGTGGCAGATGTGCAAACCTTGGTCCACTGTTGTCATCCTGAAATGTGCTGCCGTGATCTTCTGATACCAAGTCAGACTCCCCTATTTCGCTTGGATTGTGAACTTCGGGCAGATGCACAGGATCCGAGCTTCTTGTTCCTTGATGAGGAAGCCCTACTCCCCTCGGATTGCGTAGTCGCATTGGGAGGTGCATGAAGGTTGGTTTCGCATGCGCATCGTCGGCACAAACTCCTACCCCCTCATTAATAATCTGCAGAGACATCAGATTCTAATCACAAAATTAATATGTCAAATATGCTTCAATATCTCGAAGTTTAGCAAACATAGCATGTCAATGCCTAGACATTGCCACACATCACAATCTGAGAACACCGAATAATCAAGTAGAGCCACAATATGAGAAATATTTGACAAGCATACTAAAATAATCTCTAGAATGGCCAACTATCTTTCTGTTAGTAATAGTCATTCCTATCTGGATGATTTATTTCCCTTCGTAACAGGCGCGCAGTTTACACGCCTATGGAAAAGTTGGATCATTAAATCGAGGGATCAACTTCCATAATATGGAGAACGGAAGCCTAATATTGAATGTTGGAGACCTAAAATATGGACATAGGCAGATTTTAACATTTTCTCCTTGAAACGATCAATCATAAAAACTCACCAGCGTTATCAATAATCCAAAACAAACAGCATGCGTAAATTTCTTAGTACATTTCATCTGCCATCAAGACGTAAACACCTTCGGTCAGTACTACCATGATGTCTCTAACATTCGTAAAAGAGAGATCCACTAGTATGAGCAAACTGTTTATGCAAATGCATGATTTTGATTCTTTAGGAACTCCGACCATATATTGGCATAGGTGGATATCACTGAATTAGTTAGAGACATGCTTCAATGATATCTGTTGACTATGTATGTTGTCACATGAACAATAAAAAGTTGATCGACCACAAAGCTCATGAAATGATGGACTCGGGAATACCCTTAGCTTGCGTGGCCCTAATCAGTGACCATCATACAAAGCGGCCACTATCTTTCACAATTTCTGAGTTCAAAATAAATTCTGCAATTAACTTTTTCAGACACTGGGAACCTTCCACAGCGTAGATGGTTGTTTTCAAGAAAATACTAAAGATACTGGTTCTCAAATTCCAAAGGTGAGATCTAGTCTGGCTCAATCCTCGGATTCACTCCCTGTTTCTAAAGCTATGCTTCAATTTACCTCGTCATATCGAACCCCTAGCTTGCAGTATAAACGATTATTCCAGTGTTGACAGAAAATTTACAGAAATGTCCTAGTTGCTGCTATGCCCTCAAATCCTGTATTGCTTTTGAAACAGTAAATTTAACAACTCTCCCAAGCTAAAGCAGCCTGATGGACGCGGACTGAGTGTATGGCGACTCAAGCCCTCATTGACATGACTTCCAGGACCGCGAAAGATGAGGCGTTTACATACTGACTATTAACGAGTTCTATTCCTTAGACATCAACCACAAAGATTGCATGAAAACTGGTATATGATCGCTGACCTGTCCAACACCTGGAGCCGGTGCGCTACCGTCGGACGCCATAACTGCTGCAGATGGCCCTGCTAAATAACAAACTCAGCAGTTAACACAAAGCACAAATTGAACGTCTAGCACCAAATTCAACCAACCAATCCTAACAGAAAATACTATTTACAAAACAATCGCCTGGCTAACTACTTTAAACTCGGACTGACAACTTAAAAGTACTCAAGTGCTACACAAATATAAGTCTAAAAAAGAGACTGCGCTGCCATAGCCAACACTACGCACTCAGTCGCTGATTAGGTTTGCAATCACAAAACAGATCAGATGGAGGTGCTGATACTCATCCACATTACCGATGCCAAAAAAGAGAAGTACAAGAAAGCGAGAGCAATCTAAACGTTCCTAGATGGCTCTACGCATCTAGAGGCTCCTAGACAATTCACACCTGCCAAACCTACGAAGGCAATAACCACCTCAACATGCACGATCCAAACTAAAGGAATATAAAAAATTGAAGCTAAGAAACTAAGAAAATCAAACTGAAGCTTCCTAAACCTAGAAACCAACAATCATACTTCTGATGAACATCAAACAACCTTAAAATGCAGCACGAAATGCGCTCAAGGAAACAGACACACCAATAAGCACTCCATCACCAATTCCAAGGACGGCTCTAATCCTCTCACGTGCCAAAGAAGCGTCAAGTTAATCAAATTCGCAAACAGAAAACCTCAGCTATACAGCCTCACCTCCACAACCACACAAACACACTGCAAACTTCGGAAAAGCAACCTCGATCTCAATGTCCAAGAGCTCCACGTTCCTGCGAACATGACAGACTCGCCATATCTCAACCGCCTCAGCATACAGCAGCGAATCGTAAAGCGATAGAGAAGACGATTGGAACAAAGCGATTGCAAACAGAAAAACTCCATGCTCTTTAACATCAAAACCACGATCAAGAAGATAAAAAAACCTCGCCTCGCCGTACGTAGGCACCAGAAATACGAAATATCTGCGCAAAAAACTTCAGAAAAGAATGCTCACCTCAAGGAGTGCCCGAGCGCTCCACGCTCCTGCGAAGGCGCATCGTCCGATTGCTTCCTCTAAGGTAGTGCGAGGTCACTGTCTGTCTAAAACCTTGAGCGTCGTCTGCAATTCAACAATTTCATGCCCGTGGCCCGTCACAGACAAGAGCCTGGCGTTTCTTGCTGCTATGTAGATTTGGATCTGAAAAGACCGAGGATCTTAAAGCGCCATAAGTGATAGGCAATCAGAGAGACAAATGTGTGTATTCTAGGTGACGGATGTGGACTCTAGGTGACGGGTTCTAAAGATTGGTAGATTTGTAAAAGTGCTGGCGTTCCGGGGAACTGTTACCGTGGCGATAATGTGAGGAGGCAAGTGTGAGTTTCATGGACTACCTTCGAGAGGAGACTGTAAGAGTACTGGAGTGCACTAAAAATGATGTTTAGTGTATTCACACTCCTGTACAATAGGGTGACATTCAAATTGGCCGTTTAGTAGTTCCAGGGATAGTGTCCTACACTGCTGCCAACTTTGACACCCTCCCCAAAGCTGAGAAATTGTTATTTTACCATGAAAATTTGGGGATAGCATCATCTTTATGTTGAAAACATGCATACCAAATTTCAAGTCCATGAGACTTATACAAAAAAACTTATGTAAGATCTACCAACATGGGATAGCTGTGAGAAAAGTGTCACAGCTGCCAACTTTGACACCCTCCCAAGAATTGAGGAAATTTTTTTTGCCCATGAAATTTTTGGAGCAAAAACATTTTTATGTTGTTTGCATGTGTGGAAAATTTCAAGTCCAAAAGACCCATGCAAAAAATAATATTCCAAATCTACCAACATGTGTAGTTTTGAGAAACAAAGGGGAAAACCATTTTACCACTTCCAACTTTGACGCCCTCCTTAGGATTGAATTTTTGTTGATACATAGTGAAATTTTTGGCACAAGATCATCTCTACGCTGGTAACATGTGGGATAAATTTCAAAGCCAAAAGACATACATAAAAAAAGTTATTCCACATCTATCAACATGTGTAACTATGATAAACAATTTGAAGGTCATATTGAAAATGTCAAAATATCTTTGACACCTCATGCTTTTTCATTGAACTCAATCATCTAAGTAAGCCACCAAACATAAATGCTTCTCAAAAAGATCAATAACATCTAAATGAAGAGGTGAAGAGGTGTTCCATGCAGAAGAATCCACTTGGCCATAAAGTGTGCATAAGACACATGACAAATTTTTTCTTCTAAATATCAATTGAACACTATGTAAAGGGAATGGTGTGTGTGATTTGTGATAGACTGAATGTTGAGACAATCCTCAAAACATAGAGTGTTGTATTGTGGGATGCATGAGTGTTGATTCACATTGGGCATACATGATGAGTGATTAAGAGCAAAACGATTTTTCATGTATGCATATGGGCTTGTGTTTTGGCGACCCTTCTCTCTCCTCTCTGCTCCAGCGCCTTGGCTCCCTTCTCTCCCCCTTGCTCTACTCCAGCCCTGTTCTCCTTCCTCTGCCAATTGTCACGTGTCAATCCTGCAACCCCCTTTGCTCTGCTCTAGCCCCTTGGCCCCCTTTTCTCCCCCTTGCTCTGCTCTAACCCCTACTCTACTGCTGTAGCTAGCATCACGCACTCTATAAGTTTATGATGGCAATTTCAGATGAAATTTGTGCTCGCATCATAGGTTTGAGTGAGGGAGGATTTACAGGAGTTCAAATTGCAGCTACTATTGGAGTTCCTATTAGAACAGTTACAAGGTTAGAAAAACATTTAGAGGAGATGGAACCTACAAGCACAAACCTTGCGGTGGAAGTCACGCTAAAAAGCTTAGTGATAGAGATGTTCGTAGTATTGTGCATTACTCAAAAATTCATCGTTGCTCTTCACTCTCAGAGATTACCAATGCATGTCCTACTCAAGTGTGTAGACGTACTATTCAAAGGGTCTTACATAAAAATGGCATTTTTAGTCGAATTGCAGTCAAAAAACCTTTTTTGACACCTCGTCACATGTCCCAACGATTAGCTTTTGCTCAGAAGTACCGTGGATGGAGTGTAAAAGAGTGGGAGCGTGTTGTTTGGACAGATGAATCTACTTTTGAAATTGGAAAAAATTCTCGGCAATTTCATGTTTGGAGAAGTGTATACGAGCGTTATTCATCAAGTTGTCTAGCTCCTACTTTTAAAAGTGGAAGGACTTCTTTAATGATTTGGGGCGCATTTCCCGGAGGACAAAAGTCAGAACTTGTCTTTATGCCTAAAGGTCAACGTTCTGCTAAGGATTTTATAGAAGTGGTTTACGATGCCAAATTGGTTCATTTCATGGGTCAAATTCCACAAGGAGTGCTTATGGAAGATGGGGCACCCGTCCATTGGAGCAAAATATGTGAAGAATGGAGACAAAGCCACCTTCTCGAAAAGCTCAACTGGCCTGCAAACTCTCCCGATCTCAATCCAATCGAGAACGTTTGGAGGATGTTAAAAGATGTTGTGCAACATGGCAAACAATGCCCTAGAAGCTTAGATGTGTTGAAGGTAGTTCTTGAAAGAGAGTGGAAGTTAGTCAATGGTACAAAGCTCCTTCAACTATGTCATTCTATGCCCTTTAGGTTACTAGCAGTGATTGATGCTAATGGAGGACATACACGTTGGTAGATATGGAATAACTTTTTTGTGTACATCTTTTGGCTTTGAAATTTATCTCACATGTTACCAGCATAGAGATGATCTTGTGCCAAAAATTTCACTATGTATCAACAAAAATTCAATCCTAAGGAGGGCGTCAAAGTTGGAAGTGGTAAAATGGTTTTCCCCTTTGTTTCTCAAAACTACACATGTTGGTAGATTTGGAATATTATTTTTTGCATGGGTCTTTTGGACTTGAAATTTTCCACACATGCAAACAACATAAAAATGTTTTTGCTCCAAAAATTTCATGGGCAAAAAAATTTCCTCAATTCTTGGGAGGGTGTCAAAGTTGGCAGCTGTGACACTTTTCTCACAGCTATCCCATGTTGGTAGATCTTACATAAGTTTTTTTGTATAAGTCTCCTGGACTTGAAATTTGGTATGCATGTTTTCAACATAAAGATGATGCTGTCCCCAAATTTTCATAGTAAAATAACAATTTCTCAGCTTTGAGGAGGGTGTCAAAGTTGGCAGCAGTGTAGGACACTATCCCTGGAACTACTAAACGGCCAATTTGAATGTCACCCTATTGTACAGTACCCGGAAGAAATGTTACAGGATTTCCAATAAGTTTCCAAAAACATGTACTAAAGAGTAAGCTCATGCGAACTCAAAAATTCATGGAATTTTATACAAAAAAATTGCAATTGAAAGCTTTTAGACTCTATTTTAATAATAAAATTTGCTTACATAGAAAAAAATCCAAAATCAACACACAATTTGCTTTCTCCTATATAGTGTTCAAAATCTAGTATTACCACCTTTTGCACTAATTACTTCCTTCATACATGCAGGCATGGTAGCAATAAGGGTTTGCAAAATGTCTGAAGGTATCTCTTCCTATACTCTATGAAGAGATTCCACCAATTCTTCTTTATTGTGTGGCGGGGATGTACTATGAACTCTGTCTTTCACTATCTTCCATAAGTTCTCTATTGGGTTTAGATCTGGAGAGTTGCTGGCCATTTCAACTTCTTTATGCCATGAGCTTCTCTCCACAACTCGGGCAACTTGTTGCGGTGAACCGGACCGCCATCCTCCATAAGTATAATGTCTTCTCGATGATCATGGAAAAAATAAAACCCACTTAAAGTGCCTTCATAAATAAGATCAACAAAATCACTTGCATTTCTACTCTGTGGAGGTATGATTACTAAAGGAGACTTATCAAAGCCACTAAAAGCACCCCAAACCATCACTGAAGTACGTCCAGACTTAAAAATAGGTGCTAGACATTTAGATGAATATCTCTCATATGCCTTTCGCCACACTCTAATTTGTCTAGTATTCCTTTCAATTTCAGAAGATGATTCATCGGTCCAAATAACCTTCTTCCAATCCTCCTCAGTCCAATTTTTATACTTTCTAGCAAATTCTAGCATGTCTGCTTTGTGCTTTTCATTGAGAAAAGGTTTTTTTGCTGCAACACGGTTTCTGTAACCAAGGGCTTTCAAAGCGTTCCTTACAATACGAGTACTAACATGTGCAATACTTGCCATCTGATTTGTAATCTTTGTGAGTGATGAACAACGATCATTATTAAGGAGGCGTTCTAAGTGTCTCAGTCTGCGCTATATAAACTTTCGAGGCCTACCCGGTGACTTTGGTGACACTACAGTTCCTCGTTCCTTAAAACTTCCTAAAACACCATAAACAGTGGAAGATGGCATCCCTAACTCTCTTGATATTTTTGCACCTTTCATTCCACCTTCATGCATTCCAACCACTTCTTCTTTCTCAACATCTATCAACGCTTCAGTCTTCATCTTTCTCAACAGATTATGCCACTCAACCTACCGGCAACACCAAACAGACTTGTTTCAACAAAAATAATACACCTCACGCTAAACCAAGTCACAAATCCGCATACAATCATGTCAAAAGTTACCCCCACAACTTACAATGCAATCACAACACAATATCATATACATATCTTCTTAAAAAACAGTGGTCCATAACATTGTTATGCCGCAATGAGGCCCAATGCAAGCCGGTGCATGAAAAACGTGTGGACACAGTTTGGATAGGGCAATGGAGAACTATAACTTTACATGGATTTTTTAGATAATTATCCACATACAAGTTACTTTTCACAACATTACTCTTAGTCCTACATATAGGTGAAAATCCCAAGGCAATTGCTCACAAATTGAACTCCTAGTGTCACTTGAAGTTCACTATGTGTAATCTAGTATAATTGGAGTTAAGTAAAAATCCTGTAACATTTCTTCCGGGTACTGTACAGTACAGTACCCTTCATTCCTAGGGAAAGTAACTTTCAGTGATGCCAACTTTGACACCCTCTTGAGGCTTAGAAAATTGTTATTTTACCATGAAATTTTGGCACAAGATCATTTCTATGTTGACAACATGTGTGCCAAATTTCAAGGCCAGAAGATGAATATAGAAAAAGATATTCCAAATTTACCAATATGTGTAGTTGTAAGCCATTCACTATTGCCAATTTTGACACCCTCGTGAGGGCTGAAAATCTGATATTTTACCATGAAAGTTTTTTCACAAGATCATCTCTATGCTGATAACATGTGTGTTAAATTTCAAAGCCACATGATGAATACAATAATAGATACACAAGATTGTTTCTCATAGTTACACATGCTAGTAGATTTTGAATATGGGTTTTTACATTCATCTTTTAGCCCTTGAAATTTGGAACACATGTTATAAATATAGAGGTGATCATGTGTTAAAACTTTCATAGTAAAATAACAATTTTCAAACCTAGGGAAGGTGCCAAAGCTAAAATGGTACCCTTGGTTGTTTATCACAATTAGCACGTTGGTAGATTTTGATTTTTTTCATTTCTATCGTGGATATTTTAGAATTGAAATTAAGCTTAAATATAATCAACATAGAGATGGATTCATGTCCAAAATCTCATGGGAAAAAATATAAAATTCAATCCATGGGAAGGTGACAAATTTGGCAAGAGTGAAATATTTCTCACAACTACACATGCTGGTAGATTTCAATTTTTTTTTGTTATGTAGGTATTCTGGCCTTAAAATTTGGCACATATGTATTCAATGTAGAAATGGTTTTATGCCAAAAATTTCATGCGCAAAAACCAAAAAGTCAATCCTTGGGAGTGTGTCAAAGTTGGCCAGGAGTGAAATGTTTCTTACAACTACACTCACAACTACACATGTTGCTAGATTATAAATATGTCTCATTGTGCGGATGTTTTGGACTTTAGACATGTAATAAACACAAAGATGGTCTTATGCCAAAAATTACATGGGAAAAAACAAAAAAATTCAATCCTTAGAAGGGTGTCAAAGTTCGCAACTCTTAAACTTTTCTTAATACTACCCATGTTGGGCCTAGAGCTAACAATGACAACAAAATGTAGGCACAATTGCAACGGGTGGTCCAAACATTTTCAATAGGATTCAAATCCGGGTTGTTTGTTGGTCATTCAAGCTTTTCAATTAGATGCAACTCCCTCTAGAGCTTCGGTGCCTTTGATTGGTGGACTTGGGCACCATCTTCCATCAAGATAGGGTTTTGATGGTTGGTGAAAAGTGGATTAACTACCATCATACATCTGGTCCACAAAGTCAAGTATTGCACAACATCATTTTGCCATGCGGACAAGTTTGTTCCTTTTACAACCTGCAAAAGCTCTCTAGACCATCACCAAAGAGGGCCAGATTTAAAATTTGGCGCAACACAATCCATGTTGTACTTCTCGTAGGCTGTTTTCCAAACCAACACACGCCTAAAATTCTTCCCAATCTCAAAAGTTGACTCATCACTCCAAATGACACGATTCCAATCTTGAGCACTCTACTTCTTGTGTTGTAAAGCAAACTCCAACCTCTTTGCCTTGTGTACATCGCTAAGGTAAGGCTTTTTTGGTGCCACTCGTGCAAAAAATCCAGTAGATTGAAGAGCCTTCCTGACAGTGTTAGGGCAAACCTTCTTTGGCATACTATTTGTGATCTCGGCCAAGGTATCATGTTAATTGCCTTTAACCTTGCGCACTATAGTCCTAACATCCCTCTCACTGAGTTTTAGAGGTCTAACTTGGCTCTTCTTCGAATGAATTGACTCCTCTTCTTGGGCCTGCTTCAATATCCTCTAGATCTGACGTGCCAAAACCCCCATTTCAGCAGCAATCTCAGGCGTTTTTAAACCTACGACCTTCATTCCAATGATACAAGCCTTCTCTTCAACACTCAATGAAACTCTCTGTGATGTTTGGGGTTCCATAGTTCTGTTTCGAGCATCAAAGAGCAAGAAGTCAAAAGGTGGAGAGTTGACGAGTGAGTGGAAAGGAAGAAAAAGGCCACAACCTTTATTGGAGGGTACTATACAGTACCCGGCAACAAAGATATGGACACTACGTTTCCACACTACATTGTTGCCAACTTTGACAGCCTCCCGAGGGCTGAAAAATTGTCAATTTACCATGAAATTTTTGGTAAAGGATTATTTCTATGTTGAAAACATGTGTGCCAAATTTCAAATCCAAAGGATGAATACAAAAAAAGATATTCAAAGTCTACCAAGATGTGTAGTTGTGAACCATTCACAGCTGCCAACTTTGACACCCTCCCTAGGGCTGGTTTTTTTTTAATTTACTGTGAAATGTTTGGCACAAGATCAACTCTATGTTTATAACAAGTGTGCAAAACTCCAAGGTCACATAATGAATACAATATAGGATACTGAAAATTGTTTTTCATAGCTACATATGTTGGTGGATTTTGAAGATGGTTTTATGTATTCATCTTTTGGCCTTGAATTTTGGCATACACGTTATCAACATAAAGATGATCTTGTGCCAAAAATTTCATGGTCAATTAACAATTTTTTGACCCAGGTAGGGTGTCAAAGTTGGCAATAGTGAAATGGTTTCTTGAATTATTTTCACAACTACACATGTTGGTAGATTTAGATTTCTTTCTTTTCTTTGGTGGATCTTTTGGGCTTGAAATTTAGCACATGTATAATTAACATAGAGAAAACCTAATGACCAAAATCTCATGGAAATAAATAAAAAGTCGATCCTTGGGAGAGTGTCAAAGTTGGCAGCAATGAAGCTTTTTTTATAGCTACACATGTTGGCAGATTTTGAATATCTTTTTTTGTATTCATCTTCTGGATTTGAAATTTGGCACACATGTTGTCAACGTAGAAGTTATCTTGTGCTAAAAATTTCATGGTAAATCAACAATTTTCAGCCCTTGGGAAGGTGTCAAAGTTGGCAGCAGTGTAGTTTGGAAACATAGTGTCCATATCTTTGTTGCTGGGTACTATACCCAATGGTCACTTTTGGCACTTTTTTTTTTTCCTGAAATCAGTAATTTAGACACAATAGGTATCACCAAAGTATTACATGGGTAGTCATTGAGACAGAAAAAATTATATTTTCCAAAATTTTGGACAACTCTCCATTTTGAATTAATTATATACAAAAGCGACCACATCGTATATGATTTGAAAGTGCTATAGTTTTTTGCTTTTGATGGAGATTTCTTATCAAGAGCACAACCATTTATACTACGCAAAGAGGTGGATCCTTGTAGACATAGTCGGTAAAAACATTCATGAAGAGTTAAAATTTATAGCATTTATTAACCTCTAAATGAACAAGACTGTGTTTCACCAAAACTGCCTCTCTAGGATGAGGTGTTGTAAGACTATTTTTAATATATTTTTATTATTTTTAATTGTTGGTCTTCAAGTTCACTTGACATTACTACAAACAAACACTCAAATTTTATTATTTTTGAAAACTTGACTGCATAGATTGTCAGATACATGCATTTAATCCTTTAAAGACCAAGCCCAAAGCAACCATGGATGGTATGTATCCATTTCCTTGATGATGAACAACATAATCTACAACCCTCGTAGTTTCCTTCCATGGTAGCTCCAAGCCTCCTCCTTGACCCCTATAGGGCTGGGCCTTTAAGCTTCATCAAAACCACTCCAAAATTGCCACGTTGAGATAAGGTATCATTAGACATATGCAAACTAGTTCTTCCTATTTTCCAACTTTATGATCTTCAAGCTAACTACTACAAAAAGACACCCTAAATTTTTTGTAAACTTTGACTGTACGGATTGAAAGATATAAGCATTTGAAGAGTGCAAAATTGTTTTTTCTACTGTGCTCAAACAGGTTTAGCATACTTTGACTCAAAATAATGGCAGATTTTTGCACTAATTATTGCATAAACTCAATAAATCTATGTTCTATCTTGTATTAGGTCATTGCACGCCAAAAATCACAGGAATGGAGGTGTCCCCAATAAGAAAAATGGACGTGCAACGACAAGGGGTATAAAAAGTGGCCCTTTACTTTGGAAAGCAATTTTATATTTCAAATAGAGAATAACTTTTGGATCTAAAATCAAAATGGTGAATAAAATTATCAAGACTTCTTCTAACATCTAAATTTTTAAAAAAAAAGTAAAATCCTTAATTTCTATGCGTTTTTAAGTGAAAACAATGAAGGTTGCCAAGAACCTCTCCTCACTACTACTCGCCTTAAAAAAGAGCAATTCCCTCAACTCCGCAGTAGCACTGTTCATCTCTATAGTTGACGTAATCCAGTGGTTCGTAATTCCCAAAGTTAACCAAAATTAACCTTAAGCAAGCCCACCTAACCAGATCATTTTTCAGTGATTTTTATCGTGTGTCAAACTTTCTAAATCTAAGAACAATACATATCCAATACCTCAGAACATCTAGGAGAATGGCTTCCCCGATACCTTAGTGACTGGTAACAAGTAACCAAAAATGTTTAATTTAAACTTTGTTGAGCGTTAGAGTAGTTTTTTGGTAAGTTTTTACAGTGCTCGGAAAGTCACGGCCCTCCGTTCTCGCATTCCAGAGGCTACAATCTCCACAAGCTAATTCTACACCATAAAAAGAGTTAAAAGGTTGTGTGGGAAGGCCTTCCCACTCGCTTCCGGACACTAACACTAAATCCGGAAAGAAATGAGAGAAAATTAAAAAAATTAGGTAGTACGCTTTATTTTAATAGCATAAATAGGCCCTAGGAAGGAATAAGGTTTCGCTGCAAAATATGCATCTTTAAACATGACAGTTCCGGTGCTTTTCTAGAAGTCCGGAAATCGGAATACGATGGAGTCCGGAACCGGTCGTAACGATCGGGACGATATCCGGATCCGGAACCATCATTATGACCCCAACAGTGTCCGTACATCGTGCCGGATATATAACGCGTCTGCCAGCAGAGGGCGCCATCATTCTTGTTTGTTGTTTCCTAAGCTCTCTGCTCTCTTCTGCTTTCCTGCGCCTTTAGTCTTCTGATTCTCTGGTACAGAAGTAGTCTAGAAACGAGGGACTTTGTAAGGTTAGTGCATGCAGGGTTTCAGGAACGATTGTGAGGCGCAAGCACACCGAGAGGTGGGGCCGGATGGCGGGGAAGAAGGGCAAGACTCTAGCCGCCGGAACCCTACTGCTCCAGAAGGTGGCGCCGGAGCTGCCAACTTTGGAGGAAGAGTTTAGGGTTTTAGAGAGTTACTTAGAGATGATGGGCTGCAACGGACTTCTCGGAGCGCTGTGGGCATTCTAGAGTAAGGCGATGGTGACGGAGCTCGTGGGGAAATCGCCGAACTAGTACGAAGGACGCATCCGGGCGCATCCGGAAGAATGGACTGGAGCGGTCTGGAGGGACACTTATGGCTTCCGACACGGGGTAGTCAAGGTGGCGGAACGCAACGACAACCTATTGAAGGAAGAGTTCCTGCAGAAGGCCAACCCTAAGGATGGGTACGTCTTTGGCGACCTTATAGATCCGGAAGCCAAGTTAGTCATTGCCTTCTTAAACCCTATCTTCCATTCGGAGAAATCGAAGAGGGTAGTGGCAAAGTTAGTTAGTCTGATCTTGGGAGTGATGAGAGGAAAGCATACAGGGGACTAGGCGGCCCTGATGGGAGACCAAGTCGACCAGATGGTCAAGAATCTTCCCAAGGCCCGGAAGACAGCAACACCCCTCTCAACCTACGTGGCGCACATGTACGCTAAGAAGAAGATGCTGAGTTCGGAGGAACATGACGAGTTTGATAAACTGCTGAGCATCCAATCTTACGGTAGGTGGGAGACGGACGACGAGAAGGAGGTCTCGGAAGACTCGGAGTCGCAAACATCATCATCCCGCTCGTCAACAGGAGATCCCGGAAGCGGAGCAGGTCGTTCTAGAAGACTCCGGAATCCGTAGGTCCGAGCCAACCTCCAGAAGAGATAGAGACCTAGACATTGACCGAGGTACTACCCTCCGGAGCGCCACCGGTTGAACCCTACAGCAGCAGAGTAGAGTCGGGGCCAACTTTTCCCCCAACAATGACCGGCCGTATTTTGGAAGACATTGCAGAGCTCTGCCAACATGTGGTCTCGCGGGCAAGGATTCAAAATGGAGAGATCAGGGAGTGAACCGCCATGATAATGACTATCATAAAAGAGGTGGGGACGAACGACTCCATGGATCTCATCCCACGACTTAAGGAGCTGATGACCAAGGAAGCCTTGGTCCGGCAGCACGAACAGTAGCAAACCATCCTCACTCAGACCAATGTCCGGCTCTGGAAGAGGGTGGAGAAGGCGGAGGTTGCTCAAGAGGAGGCCCAGCAAGCGATAGCTGAGGCGTAAGCAAAGGTCGCTGCATGCCTCTGCTTAGGCCTTGACAGAAGTTCGCGCGGCCCTTGACTTTCCGGTCGATACTGTTGACCGGACTCTCCTCTACACTAAGAGCCTGGAGAAGAATGAGAAACTCAACAGAGGGTAAATCATCCAATTTCTCCTGGACCACAGTCGGAAGATGGAGGAGACTTGGAGCAAGATGGAGGAGACCTGGAGCAAGATGCAGGCAGGGTTATCTATTGTGTCGTGACGGGGACAATTTCCGTCACAATGTCACGATGTCACGACACAATGACGGCATGACATTGTGACGGATCGTGACTTTACTGTGACGGGGCTATTTTGACGACAGAGAACACAATATTTATATTTACCTCTCGAGAGACTCGTTGGATACAGAAAGCAATCTGTATGCCACATGTGCAGACATGTCATCAACTACGGTAAATTCATGTCCCAGTAATTTTCGGAATAGGTTGAACAAGTATCCGCTCCAATCTGCGCCTCAATCCTTTTTCGAAGGCTATCCGCGGCCATTCCACGATCAATCCGCAGCCATTCCACGTTCAGTCCGCGGACATTCCCCGTTCAGTCCGCCGGCAGTCCGCTGGCAATCCATAGCCATTCCGCGTACCCCCTCACCTTTGAGCGGACATAGCGCATGGATTTCTTGCTCAAATCTTACGTTTGGGTACATTTCAAACATCTACAATTCACTAAGATGGTATGAATGTTCTCATAATTGACATTTGAGCAAGTAATCAAGCTGATATGGCCTCTTGTCCGCAGGCAGTCCGCGGGCAGTCCGCAGCCATTCCGCGTACCCCTCACCTTTGAGCGGACATAGCGCACGGACTTCTTGCTCAAATCTTATGTTTGAGTACATTTTGGACATCTATGTTTCACGAGGATGTCAAAATTGTCCTTGAAAGTGTAGTTTGATTTGAGTATTAGGGTTGTAATAGCTAGACTCGTTGTTCACAACTCTGTCGTACCCCATCCAACTCCTTCTATTTTGGAGGTTGTGGCAGAATAATTATTCCTTCATTGTTTCTTGTGAAGACACTTTTGGCATCAACATTTAATAGGGATGTTAAGAACATCTTTCTTTACATGATTTGAATAAAATGTGAGGTTGCTAGAGCCTCCTAAATGTGGCCATATTCTCCCACCCTACTTCCACTATCTATCCAACTTTGAGACCTTCTCCCTCTTCCTCACTCCTCCCCCTCTTATTCCCTCTCACTCCCACTTCCTCTCTTGCCCTCTCCTTCACTCCTACTCCGTCTCCCTCTCCTTCCCCCCCTCCTTCCACTCCCTTTCCCTCCTTGTTTGCTCTCCATCTCCCTACCCCTCTTTTTTTTGTTATTTCTTTCTCAATATCTTTTATTTCTTGTTTTTTTTCTTAAATTCATTTCTTTGTGGATATGAATATTTTCAACTTAGACTTCATGATTTTGTTTTTCGAATAAACAAGTATCTCTTTTCTAAATTTCATCCTTATTGAAATCCTCCTTGCTCTATTATTTTCATGTGTTTTTATTCTTAGTTAATAGCTTGGTGTTTTATTTTTTGTTTAAAATGGTTAAATGCTCAATCATTGTCTCTAGTGTTTCACGGTAGGCTTCTTCTATGAAGTATGTTCTTTAAAATATCCATATGGCATTCAAATTTAGTTCTACCAACCAATTAGTTTGAAGCAACTTTATGGTTGGTACAACCTTCCAAAGATAATTTGTGAAATTCTTGCAATCATTAGTCTTTCTGAAGCTTCCTTTTTATCCATATGAATCATGTAAGATCCATCTTTGGCATTAATAGTTTGTATGCATATCCAATTTGTCTTTTCATGTAGCGTTTGGTTCCATATGGAAGCTCTTTGGAGTCCCAATGCATCAATCTTTCTTCGGATTTGCCTAAATACCCCGGTCAAGCGTTGCACCAAGCCTCAAGCTTGGAAGGGTGGGGGAGGGTAGGGACAAAATCGGTCCCTATTTTTATGTTGGAGGGGGGGCCTATTTGAACCAAGGAGGGGCTCCCGAGTGTTATTTGGGGCCACATGCTCCAATTTTGTCCAAAAAAAATCCAAAATAAGCCTCTAGAACCCTAAATCGGGCAAGGCCAAAAAAATGGTCCTACCCGAGCCTGTGGCTTGGTGCAACACTCGACCCGGGTAAATAAAGTGATCCTCCTTCTTCCTCCACCTTCCCAATTCTTTTAATGGCAATTTTTGGAGTGGAATCATTCCTTTCCACGCCGTCTTTCCTCTTCTTGTCTCACTCATTTTTCATTTCATTCTCCATAGTCTCTCTCCCTACTTTTATAATTTTTTATTTTTGAAAAATTGTCCTACTCTTCCATTATTCTCTTTCTCTATCTTTTAATATAGATTTGACATCATTTTTGGATTTTCTCATATTTTAATAATAATTCTACCACTTGATTCAGAAAGTATTTAATCTTTTTCTTAGATCCCACGAAGGGTTCCAAATTTCCTCCATAAAAATTGTGTTTGTTTTTTAATTTGATGTTTATATTTTTTTTTCTTTCCTATTGCCCCTCAATGAATAACTAATTTTCTTTGAAAAATTGTCCTACTTCCTCCCTCCTTCCTCACTATTTCTATTTAATTTTTATTTTTGGTCTTTCAAGTGGCCCTATTCTTAGTAAGTATTTTTTATGCTTTAGAAAAATAAATAAACACGTCATTGAGAGTGCCCTTGGAGCTCAATTGATCGGACTGAATAACATCAATTATTATTAATGGGAAGATTGATGATGAGCTTTGGTAATTAATGCATTATTTCTAAGTCCAACTAGTTTGCATCGCCACATTATCATTAAGGATTTATAATTTGTCTCTCTTTTTAAAAGATTTGTTCCTCCTTATAAAGTTTTTCCCCTCTCTTATATGCATTATTGTTAAGCTCAATGAATTTGAATCGCCATGTCATCGGGGCTCCCTATTCCTCCTTTAAGTCATTGTCTCTCTCTCAATCTCTCTCCATTAATTCTCTAATTTTTGTTTTGGAGAAAGGAATTCCATATCTCCTTCCGTTTCCCTCTCTATGTCTTGTTTTATTTTTATTTTAAAGTCTTTGTTGCCCCTTATTTAATTAATTATACACTATTAAGAAAATTATTTTCCTTGAATTCCTTATAGGATTTCCTCCTTACTTTTATGATTCATTCCTTCCTCCCTCCCCCTTCTATTATTTTAAAAAATTCTAATTTAGATTATTCATCTCTTCTCCCAAGCTATCTTTTGTAATTGAGATTATTCCTCACCCACTCTCTCCCCTACTTTTATTCAAAGTGTCTCTCAACCACTCTCTTTCATCTCTTCCCCCTCTCCATAACCCTTAAATTTCCAAGGTTCGTTTACACCAAAAACACTTCAGAACTACTCGATCTAGTGCAATGAGTAAGGAAGAAAAGATAACCTCTTATTTATAATTCTAACCGTAGAATCTTAATTAACCTCAATTAAAACTTATTAAGTAATATACTCAAAATATTTCATTCTCATTGACAGCAAATGTTGAAAGATTATGGTGCTTGGAATAGAGAAAACAATTCATTTTCTTCCCTAAATTGAGTAGATTAGCAAGACCTTAACGCCACATAGTATCAAATCTTTGCACACGCAAGGTCTAAGTTCAATACCATCATATCTAGCATGATATTAGTTACTCATAACCCAAATTTGAGAGGTAGAAACGGAGTGAAACATATTCAAAACAATTGTGCAAGGAGTGGAGGTTCAAAAATTGCCAAGCCACTTTAAAATGTTTTTTGAACTATTATCTTTTAGGAAAAGAATCTAAACAGTCAATGAGAAGGTTACACCACATCTTCTAGTTAAAAAATAGAATGTAAGAAATATGAATATTTATAAGTTTATGTGGAAAAGAATAAATGTTATTGGTGGCTTGTCCTGTCATGTGAAACTATGAAAGAAATGCACATCCATCCTACATAGCATAGGACACGTAGTTAAAAATTTTGGTTTCCCTTTTGCACATTTGATTTTAACTAAAAATTAAATTAAAATTAAAATTTTCTAGGATACCCCCTACTACCTAGTGTTCCTTCTCCAACTTTATAATAATGGTTCAATACTTATGTAATACTAAGTCCACTTTTGATTTTAAATTCTCTCATGAAATTCCACCTACAAACTTCAAAGAATACAAGGCATTACAAATCTTAAATGATTTATAAGAAAAGAAAAATCAAAACTTCTATCTAGAAAGTATAAAAAAATTTACCTACATCTTCAATTAAATTAGCCAAAATCTAATTGGAGATTTGAGAACAGATACATTTAGAGTTTTAATAGAATTTGCAATATATCAAAATTCATAATCTTATTTTAAACCATTGTCATGCACCACCACATCGTCTGTAGATAACATCGTGCCACATGAGTAGTCGCACACCCCTGGACAAAACCCGGGACCAACAGTGTCCAAAACTAAAACCGTTGTCCCCACGAACAATAAAACAATAGGTCATACTATTAAGCAAACACTATCAACAACTAAGACTCAGGAAAAGAAATTTAGAGTCCATAACCACCAATACTTTCATGTAGTAAGCAGTCCACGGACCTCTTTACTAATAAATAAGTAGAAAACACTTATACATTACAACATAGTCAAGTCCATGCCATTCTTAATGAATGATTGCATGATAATAATGGAGCTAGCGGTGTGTGCACACACACCCTCACTTCATTATGTGGGAGACTCAATTTGTGAAAGATAAGTCTCCCAACAACATCTACAAAGGTCATTTGAGACCCAAGTCCCAAATGAGGTGTCCAAAAGACACCATCATGACCTAAAGCCACTTGGCACTAAATCTAACCCTAATATCTAATTAGAGTTAATTTAAATGCCTTGCCATAACAAAAGAACATATCACTATATTAGGTGGTTTCTAACACTTAAACCAACTTTGCAAACTCTATTGTACGCCAATCTCGACACCATAGCAATTGAAATGATTTCTTTGTTTCCATTTGGAACAAAATTAAAACAAGCAACCAACACCTTTAAGCTCTAAAACTTTGAACAACCATACATATGCAAGCAATTCAAAGGAATTATTTTGGTCTAAATGCCTTGCATACAAAATCAAATCAACATATTTTAAATTAACCCCTAAAGGCCCAAGGCATTTTTGCACCAAAAACACTTCAAAATTGCTCGGTTCTAGTATAATGCCAAAGAAGGGAGACAAAAACTTGTTATTTCTTCATCCAACCGTAGGATCTCAATAATGACTTCCTTATTGATGTCTCCGAAAAATTTCATAAACTTTGACCGCACGGATTGAAAGATTATAGTGTTTGAAGTCAAGCAAATGGTTCATTTTCTTCTCAACGTTTGGTGGATCAGCAGACTTAGACTTCACTTGGTATCAAATTTTTGCACTACATAAGGTCTAAATCCATTACTATTGTGTTTAGGATGATGTGAGTTCCTTATACACCAATTTCTAGAGGTAGATAAAGGGTGTAGCTTATTCAAGTCAACTATGCTAGTAGTGGAGGTTCAAAAATTGCCAATTCATGTTTTAGTTTTTTAGAAACTTTACATGTTTTAGATTGATGATCCAAACGGTCAATATGAAGGTCTACACCACATATTATTGTCGAAAAAATCAAAAGTAAAAAAATTTAAAATCTCTAAGTTTTATGTGGAAAAAAGTTCTTTTTTTGCTACCTTGCCCGACAATGTGAGGCAATATGTGGAAATCTTTGACTTGGGTTCATGCGCTATTTTCCACTCAAGACAAGATTTTTTTTGAAAATATGAAAGGAAATAATATTATTTGCTGGTATTGAAAATCTCGCATTCAATAGACTATACTAGCAAAAGGTTTTGGAGGTGCCCGATATGCCTGCTCTCCCCGTTTGAAATTCAAATTGCTATAATTTTTTCATATGATATCGGATTTAGAAAAAAATTATTTACCCACATAGGTTTTAGAAATGCCCTTCTACGATAATTTTTTTTTGAAGAATGTTAGAAATTGACACCATTGGAAACTGACCAAATTTTCAAATTGCCATTTCATGACACTTGGGCTTTTAGGGGTTAAAAAACACAAGAGTATGAAAAGCTCAAAAAAGATATAATCATTGCTTTGTTGATAAAACATGGATTTGAAACGCAAAAATTTAAAGTTGAATTGCCACAAAATATGAAAATATTTCCCTATCCACAAACATTGTCATGTTTTTTTATAATATGCAATGTATATAATATATTTCAATCAAACAACAAATTTTTTAATAACTTATTTGTTTGTAAATCAATTTCTTTATTTTCCTTGAATTTGAACCCAACGCTTGCTGAAATATTACGTTTTTCATAGACTTTTTCACCTACAACCCGTGAGGAGAATTAGGGAGGTGGAGGAAGAAAGATTGATGCATTGGGACTCCAAAGAGCTTCCATATGGAACCAAACGCTACATGAAAAGACAAATTGGATATGCATACAAAATATTAATGCCAAAGATGGATCTTACATGATTCATATGGATAAAAAGGGAGCTTCATAAAGACTAATGATTGTAAGAATTTCACAAATTATCTTTGGAAGGTTGTACCAACCATAAAGTTGCTTCAAACTAATTGGTTGGTAGAACTAAATTTGAATGCCATATGGATATTTTAAAGAACATACTTCATAGAAGAAGCCTACCGTGAAACACTAGAGACAATGATTGAGCATTTAACCATTTTAAACAAAAAATAAAACACCAAGCTATTAACTAAGAATAAAAACACATGAAAATAATAGAGCAAGGAGGATTTCAATAAGGATGAAATTTAGAAAAGAGATACTTGTTTATTCGAAAAACAAAATCATGAAGTCTAAGTTGAAAATATTCATATCCACAAAGAAATGAATTTAAGAAAAAAAACAAGAAATAAAAGATATTGAGAAAGAAATAACAAAAAAAAGAGGGGTAGGGAGATGGAGAGCAAACAAGGAGGGAAAGGGAGTGGAAGGAGGGGGGGAAGGAGAAAGAGACGGAGTAGGAGTGAAGGAGAGGGCAAGAGAGGAAGTGGGAGTGAGAGGGAATAAGAGGGGGAGGAGTGAGGAAGAGGGAGAAGGTCTCAAAGTTGGATAGATAGTGGAAGTAGGGTGGGAGAATATGGCCACATTTAGGAGGCTCTAGCAACCTCACATTTTATTCAAATCATGTAAAGAAAGATGTTCTTAACATCCCTATTAAATGTTGATGCCAAAAGTGTCTTCACAAGAAACAATGAAGGAATAATTATTCCGCCACAACCTCCAAAATAGAAGGAGTTGGATGGGGTACGACAGAGTTGTGAACAACGAGTCTAGCTATTACAACCCTAATACTCAAATCAAACTACACTTTCAAGGACAATTTTGACATCCTCGTGAAACATAGATGTCCAAAATGTCCTCAAATGTAAGATTTGAGCAAGAACTCCGTGCGCATGTCCGCTCAAAGGTGAGGGGGTACGTGGAATGGCTGCGGCGTGCTCGCAGACTGGCCGGGGACAAGAGGCCATATCAGCTTGATTACTTGTTCAAATGTAATTTAAGAGGAAATTTTCGACATCCTTGTAAAACATAGATGTCCAAAATGTACTCAAACATAAGATTTGAGCAAGAAGTCCGTGCGCTATGTCCGCTCAAAGGTGAGGGGTACGCGGAATGGCTGCGGCTTGCCCGCAGACTGCCTGCGGACAAGAGGCCATATCAGCTTGATTACTTGCTCAAATGTCAATTGTGAGGACATTTTCATCATCCTTGTAAATTGTAGATGTTTGAAATGTACCCAAACGTAAGATTTGAGCAAGAAGTCCGTGCGCTATGTCCGCTCAAAGGTGAGGGGTATGCGGAATGGCTGCGGACTTCCCGCAGAATGGTCGCGGACTGACCGCGGAATGGCCGCGGAATGGCCGTTGAATGACCGCGGTTGAGTTGCGGACTGCCCTCAAATTGGAATTGAAGGGAGTTTAGAGTTAATTCACTAAGGTAAAATGATGGTATAGACATAGGATATCACTGCCATCTAGGATAGCCACATTGGATTTCACTGCCACATAGGTTGGCGACGTCTACGCCGAGGTAACTAATATAAACTACATGGGGGTAAAGTCCGTCTTTGACCCTACGTTGACTCTATTGTGTCGTGACAAGAGGGACCGTCACGACACGACGCGTCATGACGACACGTCATTGTCAGAATGTCATGATAGACAACCCTGGATGCAGGAACTTGTGAAGAACCTGACCCCCCCAGCCCCGAGGCACCAGAGGTTCTAGTTCTAGAGGCAACACTTGCGACACCGGCCAAAGCCGCGCCATCTGGAACTCCACCCGGACCTGCAGCCGGAACACCATAGACACCGGCGAGAGGTTTCAATGACCTCATTGGGACTCTGGATTTTGCCTCTGCAATGAGTTGGAGCAGGGTGCCCTTCCCAAACACGGAGACCCTCTAGAAGTGGCAGAGTGCCCTACTGGAAGGCCTCTCTCACGAATCCCGTCTACCCTTCCAGATTCTATCGGAGTCTCCCTCTCCAGTTCAACTACGGGCAACTCCTCTACATCGCAGCCAAGTAGTGGCTGACATGGATGTAAGCCTTAGCGGAAGTTTTCGAGACCTACCCAACCCTTGAGTCCGGTCACCTTCACCACAGACCGGCACACCAACACCGGGGCATCCGGAAACTCTTTTCGGATAGAAGGACAAGGAGCCCGAGTCTACGCCGGAGCCGCCAGCGTCCACTCCGGAGCAGCCAGAGGCCAGTGCGGCCGTAGAAGAAGTAACCCCTAGGCGTAGGAGCCTTAGGAAGAAGAACCAGGTTATTGAGTTATTCCATACTTAGGATTTTCAGTCAGCTAGGTTTAGTAGATTAACGATGGGGCTCAAGGATGCACCTGGCTACCAAACCCTAGGCTAAAGAATACTCTAAACTAGTTTATTACTTAGAAGCGGAAAAATCGGATCTCAAATCCATAAATTTCAGATATGAGATTTGAAATCCGAATTTTTAGGGATAAGATCTTTTTTTTTTAGATAGGATTTCTCGGATTTCAAGCGGATAAGGTAGGCTTTAGATTCAGGATTTTAGTTAGTACTTTATAGATGAGTTTTAGTCAGCTAATCATCTTGTTTTCTCTCATGAAGAGTGTTTTCCATCTATCACTTTTTCTCTTCTTGAACTTGTGGTGATTATGTTTTCTTTCCTGTGAGGGAACGGATCCATTGAAGTTGGTGTATTGATTTAAGTTATGATGTATGAGTGTTAGAAGAGTTGCATTTAGAGCGACCGGTTGGAGCTTGCATTGGGAGATCGCCCGGAAGAGCTGTAGGAGAGATTAGGTAGAGACCTGACAGTTCGTGGTGCTCATACAAATGCATGAGATAGGGGGTCAAGAATGTCTTGGAGCATCCACCTTATTGAATTGCCCGAATTTGAGGCAGAATTGCCTCAACCAACAAAGATCATCTATCCGGCGAGGATTCTTAAAAAATGCTTCAATGTAGGCCGTGGCCAACCGGGCCGTGACCCTTTCACGACGGTTGAGATGGATGATTGGGTTTAGATACTCAACCGCCGTTCTCAATCAATGATTCGTGAAGTGGTCGCTCTGGTAGCATTCCGATGAGTTGTAAGGATGCGATATATGTTCTTCTAGCAACTCGCGGTTGACCCCGGCTATCCACTTACTCACGTGATGAAGAGAGTACACTTTGTGCCATACATCCGTGGTCCAAGACCGGTGATTGGCCCGGTAGGCTCCTCGAGGCGTCTTGGGAGGCTGTGACTCCGACACCGCATGTCCCCTATGGAATATCCACGACTTATCGTAGAGTCCTCTGCACCCCATCCGGATGAGGTCCTCCTCCAACTGTTCACCTTTTGCAATCCCCTCCCACTTGTTTAGGTCAATCTTCGAAAGAGTTATCGACTTCGGTAGAGCCTAGAGCCATGTTGTCCAGGGTGGACAAAATCCTTGAAATGCTTGTACTTCTACCAATCTCCCTATTAACTTCTCACAAACTCCGGTCCGGCCCGGAAACACAAGTCTACCGGTCAACCGGTGGACAACTACGGAACACTTTGCTAGAATATGTGGATATAGGTGTCTCACATATCTAGCAACATACTAACAACACAAAGTCACATAAAATCATCACAAAGAGAGGACTTGGGAGGCAAAGACTTAGAAAGAGGTTTTCCCGATTGACCCGGAAGATCGGAAAAAAAATAAAAATGTGGGCAAGACCTAAAAATGATAGGAGGATGGAGAAAAATTAAAAGAAAGACTTGCCACAAGGCTAGGACAATAGAAAATAATTAATATGACACTAACGTAGACTCACATGTATACTAGGTCACAATATAGTCTAGATAGAGTCCACTGGGGGACTTTTTCTCTTAGATCGAGGAGGATGTTGTCGGGGCTCACCCCGGTAGAAAAAAAAACAAAAGACTTACAAACAAGAGAAATCCAACATGGGCAAGAATCACCTTTGTTTTCCAACTCCTTGTAGCACCAGCAACCTCCTTTCTTTGTTTTTTTGATCTACTTCCCTTGCCTACGAATCTTCTTGACCTCCAAACCCTGGGAATCTCCACTACCACCAAAAATGTATCTTCTCTTCAAAACCCCAACTTGCACCTCCTCCTCTTCAAAATCTTGTTGTATCATTTTTCTTCAAAACCCCATCTCTATAAAATAAAAGATCAAACTATGGAGAAAGAAGAACTAGGAGGGATAGGGAGAGAAAGAGAGAGAGAGAGATTAAAAAAATATAAGAACGAGAATTTTTTTGGGAGAAAGGAGAAGGATTGGAGGGAGCTGCGGTAGAGGGAGAAGGTCTGCGGGGAGGTTGAAAAAGGAGCGGTGGGGTTTGGGTTGCTGACCCTTGGAGTCGGGCTCCTCCGCCAGCTGGCCGCCTAACCGACCAAGGCCCGGGCTGGCCAAGCCAGGGTGGGCGCTGGTGCTTGGGTCAGCCCTGACCCGGCCCAGTGAGTGGGTACCCCCCAGCTGGGAAGGCACAACCCCACGGCTGGGTTTAATTAATCAATTAAATAATATATTATTATTATTATTTTAAAACTTTATTTATATTTATTTTTCTTTTTTTTCTTTATATTCTTTCCTCTTTTCTCTTTTTTATATTTTTGTTTCATATAAAATTAAATCCTTACTTTCTCAAGTAATATTTAAGTGTTCTACAACAATTAAAGTAGAAAGGAAACCTAATAACTAATCTACAAAGAAACACTACTAAATAGTCTATGTATTTGGCAAAGACTTTACTAATTAATTTAGCACTAAGTAGTGATTTGGAACTTTGTCCCGGAGACTTTCCTACACATCCTCTTTTAGGTTTTCCCGGCACAAAAACTAATTAATTTAAGACCCGGTTTTGTCACCACTATAATGCTAATTAACGAGTTAAGCTTTTCACTACTTTTGCTATTTTCTATCTAATCTAATTCTACACAACACTAACTGTTTTTCTAGTTATTTAAGACTAAAAATCCTATTTAAACTAATTTTTTTGGTAGGGGCAACCAAGTGGGAGTTTTAGACTCCCACACTACCCCCTAAAAACTAGGTCCCTGAAAGGTGAGAAACGACAATTAGATCCTAGAATTGAGGGTTGCCTAGTCATTGGTGGATTACCGGTTAGACCGGTAAATCGGAAGACTCCCGGTCCGAGTCCAATAAAAACATGCTTTAACAAAAGTAGGTTATCGGAGAAATCACTCAAGTGGTAGTAACCGGGTACACAATGGGGCTCCATCGATAGCACTACTCCCATCCTAGCGTTAATCTACCGCACCTAGCAACATTCTGTCAACATATAGGATAAATCCACAAATACATATAACATAGGCTCATCCGGAAGACTTATCTGGAAGAGTGGACTTATCTTTTGGTAGATCAGTGAAAAGATTGGCTTGAAGATTGGGAGTATTCATGGGTACATAGTCAAGAGAATCCACCAAAAGGTTGGAAGTCTCAACCGGGAGGTCTATCGGTAGATTGGGAGTATCTATCGGTATATTGGGAGTATCCACCAATACATGAGAAGTCTCCACCGGATCAACAAGCAGAGCTACCGGAGACTCAATCAAAGAATCCGTTTGTGAGAAGGAAAGATCAACTTGTTCCTTCCCGGGAGGATTGACCGGGAGACCTTATTGTCTCTTATAGACTTTCACACCCCACTCTTTGGAAGATGGAGATCTGCTCAACTCATTAGACATTGTGTGGGTGGATCATCATCTTCTGAAGAAAGATAACTAATATAGATAAACGTTCTCCTCTTCCAGTTTGAGCTCTGGTCTCGCATTGGCATGGTGGCACTTGTCTGTGCAGTAAGGAGCTTGGTTAGTGCCACGATAGTCTCTTGAGCCTTGACCTTTGTATTAAGGTGTTCTTTCTAGGATGTCCGCAGATCCCTCTTTACTTTATTTAGCTATTCCTAGACCTCCCAGGCTGCAGCTAAAATGTCTCTAGTGTTTTCTACTCCAAACACCTTTTGGAGAGCCCTCTCAAGACTCATTGCCTCCAGAAGCTCCATTTCCATCTGCTAGATATCTCGGGTCACATCCCGGGAGAACTTGGCTGTATTCTCCACCAGTGTGAGATTCTTGGATGGCCGGGGTGGTGCGGTGGTTTTTTCCGGTGAGACCGGGATGACCTACCCTTATTCAAGAGTGATTGAGATGATGACGCCTCTTGTAGGTTTGCCGGTAGTGCCAACCATACTTCAATATGTTGGAGAAAGGCCCGGGGAGCATGGTCCTGGGAGGCCATTCCTTGCCTCCAAATTCTCTTTTCATCTGATTCCAAACAGTCATGATACTCATACAAGTGCATGAGGTATGGAGTCAAGAAGGTCTTGGAACATCCACCTTGTTGAATTGCTTCAAGCTGTGGCAAAAACGCTTCTTCCAACAAAAATCCCCAGTCCGGGAAGGAATCCTTGAAGAATGATTGTATGTAGGTTGTGGCAAGCCGCGTTGTGATTCTTTCACTTTGGTTGGGGCGGAAGATTGGTTTTAATACTCAACCACCCTCCTCAACCGGTTGTTCATGAATTGATCACTCCAACAGCACTCCGACACGTTGTAGGAGTTTGATAAGTGCTTATCCAACAACTCCTGATTGACCCCAGGCGTCAATCCCTCCTCTTCTTGAAAAGTATCCACATTACGCCATACTTCTCTGGTCCATGTCGAAGGATTAGTTTGGTAGACTCTCTGGGGTATCTTGAGAGGTAGTACTACTGCAGCCGCATATCCGTTTTGGAAGATCCAAGGTTTCTCATATAATCCCATGCAATACATCCAGATAAGGTCTTTCTCCAATTCTCCACCTTGCTCCGTCCCCTCCCACCTGCTAGGATCAATCTTGGAGAGCTTCAATGTCACCGGTGGAGTCATATTGTTCGAAATGGACTAACTCCGGGATGTCCTTGTACTTCTGCCAATCACCCTACCAACTTATCACAATTTTCGGTTTGGCCCGGAAAACACAAGTATACCGGGCAATCGGTGTACTTTCTCCGGAACACTTTTCTAGATTAATGTAGATGTATGCATCTCACATATCTAGAAACACAACTAAACGAAACAAAATAACAATTAATCCCTTCAAGCAAAAGAGATGACTATGCTAGGAGAACAATAAATTTTGAAGGGGATTCTCCGGGAGATCGGAGAGATCGGGAAAAAGATAGAAAATTTGGGCACGACTCAGGAAAAGGGAAAGAATAGAGTGAACATAAAAGAAGACTTGCCACAAGGCCATGATAACGGTAAAAAAAAGATGGGACAAAGAGTAGACGCAAGAGTAGCAAAAATTCAAGATCTATGAGGTATGAGGTCTAAGTAGAGTCTTCCGGGAGATTTTCTCTAGACCGGAAAGAAGGCAACTGGAATTCATCCCGGAAAAAGGAAAATGAGAAGAGATCTTACAAACGAGGGAGTTGTACAAACAAGAAAAACCCATCAATTGACAAGAATCACCTTGTTCACAATTCTTGCCACCTCCTTGTTGCACCCGCAACCTCCTTAAAATTGTGGTTTAGTCTCTGACTTTTCTCGCCGTGGTTGTGAATCTCCTTGCACCGCCTCCACGCCTAATAATCTCCACCTCCTTTGTGTCTAAAATCCCATCCGCCATAATCTTCCACACACCGTAGTTTGCAAAATTTCAAACCCTAGGTTGCATAATTTCAAACCCTAGGTTGCAAAATCAAAACCCTAGGTGTTTGCAAATTCAAACCTTAGGTGGTTTCAACTCTCCTTCCACCTTCCTTCTTCCTTCTTCTTCTTCTTCTTCTTCTTCTTCTTCTTCTTCTTCTTCTTCTTCTTCTTCTTCTTCTTCTTCTTCTTCTTCTTCTTCTTCTTCTTCTTCTTCTTCTTCTTCTTCTTCTTCTTCTTCTTCTTCTTCTTCTTCTTCTTCTTCTTCTTCTTCTTCTTCTTCTTCTTCTTCTTCTTCCTCTTTGGGCACTGTTTTCTACTCCTCGCTCACTCTTGGTTGTACACCTCGCTCACTCTCGATTGTACTCCTTGCTCACTCTCGGCTGTACTTCCTCGCTCACTCTCTGGCTGTGTCCTCGCTCACTCTTGGGTACTCTTGATGCTATTCTTGTGCTAGTACCCGATTGATGCCCTATTTTACGTTGATATCCGATTGATATTCCTCTTGCGCTCGTACTCGATTGATACCCCTCTTGCGCTGAAATCCGGTTGATACTCAATTTTGCCTAGCTGCCAAAAGAGTCAAGCTTTTCATGCTTTGAAGCACCATAATTTTTTCCCTATAAGTCCCAAAAAAATAAAAAATAAAAATACCTGCAAAGATAACCTATATTCCTATTCTCACTAAAAATTTCAAGAAGTTATCTTCAAAAATGGATTTTAAGGAACTTGCCCAAAATCAATTTGTATCTTGTAGGTAGAAATGGTCCTTTAGGGGTTAAAGGGTTAAAGAGTGCACTATTGTTTTTATATTCTGTACATGGACAAAGTTAGCGTACTTTGACTCAAGATAATGGCATATTTTCTTACTACACATTGCATGAAATTTATATATCTATGTTCTACCTTGTGTTAGGTCATCACACGCCAGAAACAACAAACAATAGAGGTGTTGAGGATAAGATAAATGGACTTGCAATGACTAGGGAGTAGAAAATAGCCATTAACTTAGGAGATAAATTGTATTTGTTAAATAGAGAAATAATTGTTGGATCTGAAATCCAAATGGAGGATAGAATTATTATGCCTTCTTTCATTAACAACAATTTTCTTATCCTTAATCTTTAAAATCCTTAATTTCTATACATTGTAGTCAAAACAATGGAGGTTGCCAAGAAATTTCCTTTGATGCTCCCTACCTCAAAAAAAAGTGCACTATTTATTTCTACAATACTCCTATTTAGCTCTGTATTCCAATTTTCACTAAAATTTCCAAATTTTAAACTTCAAAATTTAGATTTTTAGAAACATTCTCAAACCCGATATATACCCGGCCAATACAAATTCTCTTTTTAGGGTTAACCAATTAGTGTGGATGTACGAAATATTATTTTATTCTAAAATTGTGATTGGCGTTTGAAAAGGAACTTTTTGCAGCATACAACAAAGGCCTGGCAAAAATCAATGTTGATGTGCTTAACATGGTGCCTAAAGCAAGCCAAATTTTCTTAGGCATTCACAAAGTGGATGATGAAGATGACACCAATGTGATCTCATTTGAGTTTTTGAATATGCTAAGACTTGGGAGGTGGCCACGAGATAAACTTACGCTTAAAGTTGGTAACCCGGTGATGCTTCTATGTAACTAAGATCTATCAATTAGACTATGGAATGATACCAGACTCATCGTCCATTTTAAAACAAAGCACTTTGGTAATCACAATTTGATTTTCCAATGATTATAAAATGTGTTAAGATGGTTACAAAAAGATAACAGAGCTTTGCATGGAACTTCATCACTGCAGCTTCATGGAGGAATTGCTCCCACTCTTCATCGTTCTTGTAAAGTCTACGCAACGCAGATAGCCTTGAAAGTGTTGAAGACAAGGCCATGAGAATTACGCATGTCCAGAAAAGATGTTTCGCCTTTCACCACCGTCAAAAGTGTTTCAAGAAGGTATCTCTTGCCCACCGATGAATTGGCAAAGTGGAGACGCCCTACTGAAAATTCCGCTATTGGATTGCCCATTTCTTTTATAGTTGTCATGTTAAGTAGGAAGGAAAGTCAACATAAGATGAATCTTTGAGAGGTAGAATTTCCCGATTTGCCTCAAATAGTATTTTTATTTGTAGCAAAATTTCACCTGAGGCTAAATTTTTTTACCCAACTACATTTCAAGCAAAATTATCTTGTATTTTGCTAATAGTAAGTGCCAAAGATGCACCAATATGCCCTGTCTATTTGCCACCATTTCCCTTTATGTATGTGGAGTGTAGAGTTGTGTCGCTTCTCGTTGCTTCTCCAACGGTTGAGATGTTTGTAACATAACTAGTACAATGTTTTGATCATGTTTTGGTGGGAGGTAGTAAATAATTCAAGCAAGCGGATGGACTTGAAACAACATCTTTGTGCCACAAAATATGTTACTTTACAAACATGCTCTCACAACAAAATGTGGTGTCGTCATGATTTTGGTCTCCAAAAAATTTTGTGTCACCACTCCATCACCAAGTAAAAGAATGTAAAATAAACACTGGCCTCAAACCATTCCATTGGAGTAGTCTTCCTAGCTCAACATGTGTTAAGAATGTCCACCACATTCTTGTTTGCATCAAAAGTTAGAAGATGTTGATGAGGTAGATGAACTTGAAAACGCTGGATTGTTGGAGATCCATCATGTATTGGAAACTCAAATAGCCTCCATGCTATCCTAGATGCAGAGGCATAGAAACCATTGATGTATTGTTCAATCTCATTATTGTTTTCCAAGACCATAGTTGCACAATTATAACCTTATACACATATTTAATAAATTTGTCCCTCACAACAATGATCGGCAAACATATATGTTGGAAAAAATTATCTAAAATTATTAAATTGATCTTCAAGCAACAATGCAAGGGTGGTACAAAAAACATATGTCAACGTTGATGCGCGTGTTGTACTTTGACACTAAATACAAGTTGTGCAATCCAATGGTACAATCCAACAGTTGTCAATATAATGTCTTTTGATGTCAGCAAACGAGCGCCCGTCATCTCTTCACACGTATTGAGGATAGCCATTTTTGTCCCTGCATGTTTCTTCAGCAAAGTCGCAAAGATATTGTTTGATACATTTACCATCCTCCATACAAGGTGCGCTTGGATTTTGCGTGTCACGCACGTTTTAGTCTGCATGTCTTGGATAGCCCTAGGAAAGTGTTGAACAACTTTTGCAATAAATTTGGAGTCACCTAAACATTCTATGGATCGCTACCAAAGCGTACCTATGTCGTGACCTTTTTCATCGTGCCACATTTTAACCATGCTCAATATAAAGTGATTTTTGTGAAAGCTCGGATGATATTGTCCATGGTAGCCGCATACAAACACCTCATGGTGGTTTCAAATTTTACGAGGCAGTGATGATAGAATGTATCTAAAAGGCTGAAAGATGGCATGTCTGCTCTTTCATCAAGGGTGAGATCTTGCGAGGACACAACAATTCTTATGTAAATTCTAATTAGATTTCTAAATAGTTTTTAATTCCAAAATGTACGAGGCATCAAGAGTACTTACAAGTTGCATTGTGCAGTCCCATTGTCTATATTGCCATCCAATCCTCAAGAGCAAGACGCTTGCTCTCGGCAATAGCACCTAAAGATAACCAACACCTTTATATAACTTAGTATTGTGCTTCAGCCTTCTTCTGTCTTGGGCTCTTTCCATACCTTGCACATGGGAATGTGTTTCCACACCTTATTGTTGGTGCCTTGTTGCAGGCATATAGTTCAATGGAATAAAAATGTCCGTTCCTGATTTTCTATAAGCACGTCCTTATTGCTACTACGATAAAATTGCTAGATGGCATGCCAGTTAAGAAGCCTTAAATATGAAATTAAACCCAAAAATTTATTCAAAAATATCAACTATCTTAATCATCACAGAGACACAAAATTTGTTTGCCTCTGTTGTTGCTCTGTTCAGATAATCTGAGTCAATTTATCAATTTCATTTTTTATTTTATTTTTTCATAAGAGTATACATGTATTTTCAACTTTTTCCAACCTTTTGAGTGGCCCAAAGAAAGCCTTTGGATCCAAAACTCCCCTTTGAACTAGTGAAAAACTTGGAAATTTTAGAAATATTGTTTGATAAAAAAAACTGAATATGAAAATAAACCCAAAAATAATACTCATCTTCACTTTCTTACCTTTAACCTTCGAGTAAATTTTCTTTGTAAAATATAAATTATATTTTGGGGATTTTTTGATGTTGCTAGATTGGGATCTTTTAAGTTTTTTGAAATTTTTGAGGGCCCCCGAAATGGGCCTCGGATCTGAGGGCCATCTTTGGAGCACTCCACAACTTTTTAAAAGTTTAAAATTATGGCTTGATTTCCAAAGAATTAAAATTAAAAACAGAAAATAGAAAACATAGAGTTTGTCTTGCTTCTGTTGTTGGTTCTTTTCAAGTAAATAAAGTCAACCTCTTAATTTTATTTTTTGAATATGGTATTTTTCCATATGAGTATACATGTATTTTCAACTCTCTCCAAACTTTTGAGTGGCCCAAAGAAAGCCTTTGGATCCAAAACTCCTCTTTGAGCTAGTGAAAAACTTGGAAATTTTAGAAATATTGTTTGATAAAAAAAACTGAATATGAAAATAAACCCAAAAATAATACTCATCTTCACTTTCTTACCTTTAACCTTCGAGTAAATTTTCTTTGTAAAATATAAATTATCTTTTGGGGATTTTTTGATGTTGCTAGATTGGGATCTTTTAAGTTTTTTGAAATTTTTGAGGGCCCCCAAAATGGGCCTTGGATGTCAAGGCCATCTTTGGGGCACTCCACAACTTTCCAAAAGTTTAAAATTATGCTTTGATTTCCAAAAAAATTAGAAAAAAATAAATAAAATAGAAATAATAAATTTTATTGTGCTTCTATTGTTTTTTTTCACAGAATTTCACTTAATTTTTTAGTTTATATAATTTTAAGAACGGGAGAGTATCCAAAATTTAAAAGTACTGGCGACACATGTGAGAGGCCCTCAGATCCGAGGGTCACTCAGAGGGGTCACTGGTACTTTTGCATTTTGGACATACTCGTGCTCTTCATGGAAATTGCAGGTACCCAGTTCTACATGGTGGTTTGACATGATCATGCCCAAGTCCATGGTGGTGGTAATATGCTCATGGTCATGATGTGATGCTTGTAGTTGTGGTTGTATGAGTGCTCGTCTTCTAGTCTTGTTTGAACATGTTTTAAGGAGTATCCAGAATTCAAAAGTACTAATGACACTTGTGAGAGACCCTTGGATCCAAGGCTCACTTGGAGGGATCATTGGTACTTTTATATTTCAGCAAATACTTGTATTCATATTGAAAGCTGCAGATACCCATGGACTTCCCCCTCATGATCTTTGTCTTGGTCTTGGTCGTCTTCTTAGTATTTGAAGTCATGTAAGCATATGATTGTTGTCATGCTCGTGCATGAATTTGTGGTGGTGGTCATATGCCCGTGCTTGACTTGCAGGTGGTCATATACTCGTGGTCGTGGCCATATGGTTGCCCCTCTTTTGGTCTTGTTTGAACATGTTTGGGGGGGAAGGATCCAAATTTTAAAGGTACCAGTGACACCTATGAGAGGCCCTCGGATCCGAGGCTCACTTAGAGGGGTCACTGATACTTTTGCATTTTAGCAAATACTTGTATTCTTGACGGAAACTGCAGTTGTCGAGTAGTACATGGTGGTTTCATATGATCGTGCCCGAGTCCATGGTGGTTGTCATATGCGTGTGGTCATGTGGTGATGCTTGTGGTTGTGGCATTATGGTTGCTCGTCTTTTGGTCTTGTTTGAACATGTTTGGAGGGAGGACCCAAAATTCAAAAGTACCAGTGACACTTGTGAGAGGCCCTCGGATCCGAGGATGACTTAGAGGGGTCATTGATACTTTTGCATTTTAGCAAAAGGCTTATGTTCTTGATGAGAAGTGGAACTACCCATTAGTACATGGTGGTTTCATATGATCATGCCCGAGTCCATGGTGGTGGTCATGTGCTTGTAGTTGTGGCTCTATGGTTGCTTGTCTTTTGGTCTTGTTTGAACATGTTTTGGGGGATCCAAATTTTAAAAGTACGAGTGACACCTATGAGATGCCCTTGGATCCGAGGCTTGCTTGAGAGGGTCACTTATACTTTTTCATTTTAGCAAATACTTGTGCTCTTAATAAAAGTTGCAGTTGTCCAGTAGTACATGGTTGTTATATGCTCGTGGTTATGACGTGAGGCACGTAGTTGTGGCCGTACGACTATTTGTCTTTTGGTCTTGTTTGAACATGCTTATGGGGGGAAAAATCTACAATTCAAAAGTACTAATGACACTTGGGAGAGGCCCTCAGATCCGAGGCTCACCATGAGGGGTCACAAATACTTTTGCATTTTAGCAAATACTTGTGCTTCTTATGGAAACTCCAACTGCCCACTAGTACATGGTAGTTCCGCATGACTAGAGCCGAGTCCATGGTGGTGGTCATATGCTTGTGGTCATGACGCGATGATTATGGTCGTGGCCGTATGGTTGTTTGTCTTTTGGTCTTGTTTAAACATGTTTTCGAGGAGATATCCAGAATTTAAAAGTGACACCTATGAGAGGCCCTCGGATCCGAGGCTCTATTGGAAGGACCATTCGTACTTTTACATTTTAGCAAATACTTGTGCTCCTTATATAAAACTGCAGCTAACAAGCTGGGACATATTTGTCATGATCTTTGTCTCGGTCTTAGTCGTCTTTATGGTCCTTGAAGTCATCAAACCATATGATTGCCGTCATGCTTGTACATGAATTTGTGTTGGTAGTCATATGTTTGTGCCTAACTAAATGTCTTGCAGAGGTCTATCTACACGCATGTACCGAAGCTTCACATCCCCTTGTACTGGATCGAGCCCATGACAATAGTCCGGGTTGTTATAAAGTCTCACATTAAGAATTGAAGGGCACGTTCATGAAGGGGTACCAACTGGGATCGTCATGTTTCTACGTGGCTCTCAAGAATTTCTCTATGACAAAGAGAAATGTCCTTCTAGTAGAGCGTGTGCGTTGGTCAAAACTTTGGTGGAAGGAGGACAGAAAGTTCAAGGCTATGATTGTGATCATTGATGGTGGTATCGTAGTCTCGGCATGGAACGTGCTTCCCATTGTACCGACCACAGAGGGCTGGAAGGAATCCCCATGGATTCACAGAAGCTTCAAGCTGGCTATGGGGTTCCTTTGCGATGGAGGTGCAATCATTGTGTCCTATCCAAATTTGAGATTCATTTTGAATAAACTGGTTTTATAGGCAGAGTGGACAGATTTTCAAGAGAAGGCAAAGCAGTTCGCTATCAACAAATTTTCCCTCTTCTTCGATGGTCGCCCGGCCGCCCCCACAAGACCTTCATGGTTAAGTGCATTGTGATGACGACCGATCGGCCAGTTTCATTTGTCTTCAAAGACATAATGGAGCTTCTAACGGATGGGATTAAGCTATCCACTGATGATCATTTGACCAACTTCATCACCCATGACTCACTTACGGTGAGGGCTTCCACTAGGACGCCATGGTGGGATGCAAGGGAGAAGTCCTTGAACCTCACAAGACTCTCATTGATTTCTGTACAAAGATAGATGAGATTGTGATGGACCTCACTGCTTCTATGGGTTTGTATGTTTTTTTGTTGATTTTTGTTTTTTGGTTTTATACTTCCAAGTGTAACCTCTAATGTTTTTCAAATTTTTTCCAAGAGCATCTATTAGGGCTTGCAAGGCTCTCAAGCACCATCCCTTTGCCTTAGAGGCGGATAAGGATTTGATTGACGAGGTGCTCCAATTTCTAATTCTTCTCACGGCAGTGAAGTTTGCATTTGCATAGCTGTCCGAGGAGCCCTCTTGCAAGCGCCCGTCGGAGGTTGATGATGACGTGTCGGAGATCAAAACCGCACCAAAGAGAACTTGTAAGGAAGTTTTCTTCTTCTATTATTTTTAATTCTTTAATTAAATTGGGTACATTGCTAGTTGTAATCATTTGCAGAGGGTTCTTAACAACATTGATGGTCTCTCCATCAACACCTCATGCTAAAATATTGGTTGGCTTTGCAAGCAATTTTGTCAGTTTGGAGCAGCCACATGTTTTGCATGAGTATGATGAGGTTGTTGTTGTCACACTTACAGTGTAGCCATCACCTCGACATCATTCACCAACCGCTAGACCGGGCTTAAGAGTGGAGGTTTTTATGGACTTAGAGGCCCAAGAGGCTAGTATTGACTCAGGAGATAGTGGCTCACGTAGTAATGAGCCGTTTATCCCTAGGGTAGTGACGATGAGTTCACTAAGGAGGAATAATGATTTCTCCATTTTTTTTTCTTGTATTAGTTTTTATATGAGGCTTTTGATTTCTAATTATCACAATTGCAATCGCTTCACAACAATCCTTTCCATTTGAATATCCCTTTTATTTCCATGGACGCCTTTGTTGTAGGTTCAGAATTCAATTTCTTTAATTTATCGCCTACGGATGGATATAAATAATCATTAATTATTTATGACTCTACATATATAATTATCGCATGATGAATATTGTAATAAATCAATGTTCAGTGCGAGAATGGTTACTTTTGTTCCTCATAATCCAAAAGAGCCAAAATTGTGAACAGTAGTGACCGAGGTGTGATGGGCCACAAGTGCCCGAGGGTATAGCTATGTCTACTGTGAATTATTAAATTTTACCATGAGTAGCTTAACTTATGTTGTAGGATATTTACAATAAAGGAATTCCAACATTGATATGGATCTCCTTGTTCCTCCTCTTTACAATTTTAGTAATTATGAATTTTTTCCTCCACCCAATACACACAGTTCCTTTGTACAAGGTCATTGGGCACCTTGGCCCCTAGTTTTTGTCCTTTTATGTTTTGTTTTAAAATTTGTCTAAATTGTCTAAATATAAAACCAGGGCCATAGGTGCCTCTTCCAAATTTTAGAAAAACTAGTGCAATTGGAAGTCCACGTTGACTTGTCCTTCACAAAAAAAATTCCTAAATTTTGTAAAAACAATCCATCTATACCCACGGCAATAGGTATTCCTTTCAATCCCATAAAAAAACAATGCAAAAAAATCATAAATTCAATGCTCACGGCTCGCCGCTCATTGCTCACCACTCACAAGATAGCATTCATGCCTATGGACCGCATCCCTCTGCAACTCCGGCACGACCAATATGATCACTTTATCAATTTTGCATTTGATCTAAAAAGAGTGTGGAGAAATTTCAAAGGACATGTGGGAGACACACCCTCCTTGCGTCCAAAAAAACTATTGTTTTTTTATGAAGAGGCGTGGATCTACATGTCTTTATCCTCTACCAAATACCTACAACAGAGAGGTTACGATCTAAGTTATGGTGCAACTTGTGAAACCTTCCAAAACAACATGTTGTTGGCTCAACCAATCTGTGCCGATTGCGGAACTTGATGGACAATGCGTAACACCTCTTGTCCACCATGGTCGTGACAAGCCTTCTCGATCAACTCTAGTGTCACCTCCAACGAGGCCAACGGCCCCCTCCAGCGTTGCTCCAAAACATCCCCTTACATCTAACCTTGTATCCCACACTACGTTGTCAATCTGGTTTCTATCTCTCTTTCAAGTAGCCATTGCATACACCTTCTCTCTCAAGTAACTCCAACACTTCTCCGTTGCGCTTCCTCGCCCACTTGTCTCTCCAGTGAACTCTCTTTGCCGCACCCTTCGCCCTTTGCCGCTCCATTCACTCTTTTGGTTATTGTAAACATAGATTTATAATGGCATGGAAAAGCCACGTAGAAGCAACGTTGCAAGCAAATTTGGACTTAGAAGCACAGGTGCAAGTTACGTCCACTCTGTTGTTGGCAGCAACATCGTTGACTCTCAGCATTGTTGTTGCTGCTAATGTTTTAGTAGGTGGTTTCATTGCCAATTCCGTTGCTTCTCATAACCCATCTACCAAACGAGTATTAGACCATCTTGGGGGGGAAAGCTATTTTGCGTGCCTTGAGCCGTGAGCCGTGAGCCGTGAGCCTTTGGTCGTGAGCCCAAAGCCAAAAAGTTAGAGAAAAAAGTAAAAGATAGTATTTTTTAATGAAGATATTTCTAATTTTAGAATAAAAATTGGACCTATTACCGTGGATTAAATAGCAAAAGTTTCAGTGCTTATAGTTATGTTTGTAAAAATTTACGATGGAACACTCCGTACATTTGCATGTAAAGAACTAAAGGTTTTAGGTTTATGGATCGTTAGGGAGAAGGAGAGGTCCGGATGTGGATGATTACGGTGAGGGAGAGGTCTGGAAAGAGACAATTAAGGAGATGCCCTTGTCTAGTTTAGGGACAATTTTGGAGAGGAATATTCTATGGTCGCGGAGAATTAATGAGATTTGTGGATAAAGACAATAAGACAATCGGAAAGTTCAGGATGGAGAGAATTGAGGATAAGGGAAATTACAATGAAAAGACTTCATGGACACGGATAAGCAGGTTTAGGGACTGCACAAGAGACAGACTTTGAGATTAGTAGAGACATGGAGAGTTTGGAATAGGGATAAATAGGGAGAAGGAGAATTTAGAGTAGGAAGTAGGTATGGGTGGGATTTAGGGTTGAGGATTTAGGACGTGGATGGACAAGAGAAAGTGATATAGATGAGGGCATTGGCTGTAATGTAGCGGGGAAGTATTTTCCATCATCAAATGGTGCATGCAGGGTTTAGAGTAGCAAGGTATGTTATTTAAAACTCACTGGCTGTGGCCCTTGTAGTCTCACAGCATTCTCATAAATGAACAGTAGTACAATACAAAGTTCTGATACACTTGAGATTACTAAGGACCATAATGTTTAAGAAGCAGAACTTGGAGAATCCGCATAATCTCGTACCAGCTAAAACTAGGACTGTGGATGAAGACATCTACCTCCGGATCTAGTCCACAAACAATATTGAGGATGTAGTATAAATGCTTACAGTAGGTCCACGCCCCACGTTTTCCAAGTGACTTCTTCGACATCTCTGTAAACGCTGAACAATCGCAGCTTGGAAACTGTCCAATGGTAACCAAATACCTTGATACTTGTGATATGGATTTGGACTCGAAGGTGACAATGCAACCCAATGCGATAGGAGGAACCATACGAATCCTACAAATCTTACCAACAACAGACAATGCAGAAGCGCAACTGTTGAGCTGCTTAGTAGTAGGTGCATTGGCGTTCCTACAGATATTTTTACCATACCTCTTCTTAGGGTGCTCGTCAGGGTTGGGAGGAGTAGGATAGGCCTTGAGGTCTAGGGAGGCGACTTCGTCAACAAAAAGCTTTCGAGGGGAAAGCTCCACGTGTTTAGCTAGGCAAAAACCTGCATTCTCCAAGGCTAAAATCTCCTTCTTCGTGAGGTTCGTTCCTATCTTGATAGGCCACACGTCTGGTACTTGTGGCCTGGTCATTACCCACCTCCGTCTTGTGCCCTTCACACATCGCTCAATGTCGTCGTTGCAAAAGAAAAATTGCATTATTTCTTCTCTTGCCTTCCTGAAGTTATCCATGATACCAATGTACGTAGGGGCGGCGGTGGGCTTACCATCTTGGATGATTGTGGCAACGCATTTCTTATTCGTTTGTGCTTGTTGAGCAAAACATTTTTTTGCAGATCGGCTATGGAGTCTAGCGATATGCCACTGCCTTTCATTGCAGACGGTCTCTTGAACAGCTTTGACATGCTGAATTCGAGGCGAAGAAGGTGGAGTCTTGGACGGGACGTTGTCTTCAACCTCTGGCACTATATCCAACTCCTGGGGGCAGTCCTCCTTGGTCAGGTCCACTATTTTGCGATTACTTTGTCGTGTTCTGACCCGAGGCCGTGATACACTAATCTTATCAGGTCGGTGGGAGTCGAATTCTGAACCTGGAGGAAGGTCAGCCTTTCGTTTTAGAGATAGGAAGACTTCCTCACCTTCAAGATGAGGTTCACGAGTACAGAAGGTGGCAGCGCCAGGCATGTTGGCGAGGGCCGCATGGAGAACTTTTGCATTTCCAGACCGCTCTGCTGTACGTTGGGCGGTACGTAGTCGAAGTTCTTCCTTGGTTGGTCCGGTCCCGGCCTTCTCACCCTTTAGAAATTGATAGTACGCAACAACTTGCATGAAGGCACATACCATGTCATCGACGGTAGCCACATACAAATCATTGCCTCTCTTGCCTGATTGTTGCAACCACTTGTTGTGGATGGTTTCGGCAAGATTGCAGGAAGGCATCTCTGCCAACTCTGATAGGGACATATTCTGCGAAGACCACAAGATGTTAGCTCCAAATAATAATTTCGTGACGTGGCATACATGTGAACAATGTTTGGAAACTCATCCAGCTGCACCGCTCAAGGTTTGTCACCATACACTCTTACAATGACCACCTTGGAGGTGGTGTCGTTAGCAGCACCTTTATAAAAGGATACACGGAGTAATCATGATCACAGGAAAAGAGTAAGGCTGAAAAAAATATGAAGGTGAATAACAAGTGCAGAAGACTTACGAGTTCCATAAAGCCCCCCCATTGTCTGTATCGAAAATGCCAGAACGCCAGCCACAGATCAAGACGTGGGAGGCCCTCCTCTGTTGCTGCTCCTGATGATAACCACCATGAGCGGATTGCAAGGTACTTAGTTTCAGCCTCTTCCATCGACTTAGAGTCCTTATATTGTTTGCAGAGCCGTTTGTGTTGATCGCGTAGGTCTGCCCTGATATCTGCCTGTGTGTGTTTTTCCAATGATTGGACCAAATGGAAAAGGCACGTGCGTTCTCGGTTGGGCATGGGGACCGTCTTGTCGCCATTCCCATAAACTATGCGCACTGCAATCCAGTTCGATTGGGCGCTGTCAGCCATGAATCCCTTAAAATTGGGATTTTCAACGTCGTGACGAGCAGCAACTGCGTTGAGATTCTTCCAGAACAGCACTTGGGCATTGGCGTCTTCGGACATCATGTCGCACACAGCAATTGTCATCACTCGACAGTACGTGGAGTCGTACACATGACATGCCATTGTAGTCCATGTCTTGTGGCGCTTGACGTGGTCAAACATCATCCACGACTCCTCCAAATCACCTCCAGGCTGCATTCGATTCACCAGGTCGACGCCACTCGCTGGTCCCAATTCTGACATCTTGAATATGAATACCTTCTCATCTTCTTTACCTTGCCCCGGAAAGCGATTTTCCTGTACAAAGGCCCAGTTGCTGGAACCTCTGAGCTTGGTGATGCTATCCTATTCACCGTAACGGCGGAGGTGCCTAAAAGTAGTCACCTCGTTCCGGATACTGGGAGAAGACATCTGCTTGAATTTGTCTAGAAGTGGGACAAGTTCAACAGAACTCAACGTCTTCTTTGTAACACCATCAGGGCAGAGAAGTAACTCTCCAAGATAGTCCTTGCTCGCCTCGAGGACAATTGATGAGTTTGTTGCGGTAGGTGTCTTCTCAACTTGCTCTGCGATGCGAGTCTTGAGTATGTGTGCTAATTCCCTGCAAGTTCCCATCCTAACTAAATGATTGTGGAATCCCAGATGGACACACGCTCGACTCTGATGACTCTGGCCAAGGACATAGTAAATTTTAGCGGGACACGTTTTTAAGCAAGTAGGTGGGGTCCGACATATCGAACATACGACAGTGGAGTTAAGAGGGGGGTCACAACCAGGATTAAAAGGAGAGTCAGCGGTGCCCTCCCATTCAGTTTCATTCTTTGGAGAAGTGCGATGGATTCGACTCAGGTAGTCGCAAGTGGGATTGGTGCATTGGAGATTCCCCAAGCAAGAGGACATTCTAAACGTGAGGTTGTTCTCGGACTTAATGTGGGACGTGACTGTCCGGGTCCAGGCATTACCGTCATAAGCTTTGTCCATCCCCTCCAAAAGTCCAGCCTTAGACAATTGCGTGTAGTTACCCAATGAGGGAAGCTCAAAGATCCGGTCACCGTCAAAAGTAATAGGAAGGACGTTCACCTGTTCTATTGTCATCGAAGTATAATCTAATTTACTCAATACCGACCTAGCTCTTTGACGAGTGCTGAGATTTTGGAGGCATTCCACTATACTAGCAAGAGCTAGTCTGGACGGTGCAAAGGGTGGTTTCATTCGAGAAGGGCCTGCAGAAACAGGAAGAGTCGCAATCGGAATGTGAGGGCTAGGCTCCAACTTTGGAAATGTGCTAATTGGGGTACTAGGAAAGCACTCTGTGTCGGAGTCGTCACTGAGAATAAGGATGGTATCCTTAGTGGGTTCAATTTTCACCTTAGACAAGAGCGGTGTCACCTCTTCAACAGTTGAGGATTGTCTAGGCGTCAAAATTACAGATGGAGTACCGGATTCACTAATCCTTGTCCCATACACTCGGTACTCTCCTGATTTCAACAACCACACTTCGCAATCCTCACAAATACTAGAGATCTGAGCTATAGTATGGAAAATCTTTCCACTCTCCTTATGATGAACATCCTTATCAATGTGCAAGCCTCTCTCTGCTAGCTGAAATCTTGAAGCTAGTCGACTAGACTTTACAACAGCGTATCCATCCTCAGATAGATCGAATGAGATAGGTACTTCCTGCACATCTCCACGGATAAGTACACTCTGGCTAAGATGATCCTCAATAGTAGCCATGACAATAACCGGACCATTAACACAACAGAGTTTGAAGAGGAGAAAACAAGAGAATGTGAAGGCTTATATGGGTTTCACTACGAGAGCCTGAAGGTCGAGGTAATTACGTGGTAATAAACGAAGGGGTAAAATGCATCTATTTAATAGAGCGAGAATTGATAATTGGCTCTTAGTGGCGCCATTGTGTGTTAAATTGAGTCACGCACTCTATGCTCTTATTTTGGATCAGTAGGGAACAACGTCAGATATTGATTACAATTAAGAATTGGGATCCCATTTGGCGGGCTGGACGGTTTAGGAGATTACAATAAATACTATACATCTTGGACGTAAGTCCAATAAAGTGATCTAAAGACGGCTATATGTTTGAATAGGAACTGTGGTTATCTAATTCAGTTAGAGGTGATGGATGCATAGTAATAGAAATCTCGCCAAGGGTCCATCATTTATTCAGTTAAGGAGGTGGCTGCGGTGGCAATATAAGTTAAGTATGGAAAATCTTGATTGCAGCTGAGTCAAATATCTTTTGTTGGTGATGTGGTTTACTGGCAGATACGTTTGCCTCGATAGGTTAAGTGGTCTGGCTAGGATGCAAATTAGTGAGTCATTGTGAGAGAATGCCAAAGAAGAAGTTTTGTTTCAGTAATAGGAAGACCATGCTGAGGAACAAAGTGATGAGAGAAAAGAAGCAGAGTGCTAGAGTTGCAGAGATTGGTGAGACGGCGAAAGTCTTAGAGTTCTTCGATCGTGTTGTTCAAACTGGGAAAATGAGTCGAGAGGATAATCTAGACCTCGAAAGTATTCCCGCGATTGTCCAGGGCCTAGGACAACTGGAACATAGATCCCCTAGTAGAAGCGAGAGTCGCAGCATAGCACTCGAAGTAGACATGGCATCTGGAGACCCATACTCAAGGCAACCTTCTTTACAATCAGGTAATGTATTGTATGATTATTAACCTTCTAGACATTAGAACATGTGAAGTCAATATATGCGACAAGATATCTAGAGACTCTAAATTACACCGTGAGAACCAGAAGTGGTAATAAGAAGTTTTTGATCCATGTCCTTGATGACATAACCCTAAAGTGTTTAGCTCATATTGTTTAGAAGTCAAAGAAATCCACAGATTGAGAAGTTTTCATTTGCAGCTTCGAAGATATAACTTCAGCTTACAGTTCTGTGTCATTTTCAAGCTTGGAGATGTTTGCGAGTAATGTTGGTGGCTCTCCAATACATTGTGAGTCGTGTTTTTGGAAATTGAAGTGATGGATGAATACTTTCCTTCATTATCAGCATGTGTGATTCTTCATTCTGAAGTTTACAGAATTAGGCGGCTGATATAGGGTTTGGTCAAAGCTGTTGTTGGTGTTTGAGGTCGTTGTTGAGAGTGGAGTTGGAAGGTTGCTCACAGTCGTGTTTGAGGTCGTGGTTGACAGTGAAGTAGGAAGGATGCTCGCAGTCAGAGTTTATAATTGAAACAAGTTACTACTAGAAGGGTTCTCAAGTTAGGTTTTCAACTTAGATCTTGGAATCGGGTTTTGAACTTGGAATAGGGTTTGGAACTTGGAATTTGTTGATGTTGATTTGCAAGGGAGAGGTGTGGAGGTTTAAAGGAGGGAACTGAACTCTTGTTGTTGCCGCAGACGAAGAAGGAGAGATTCAGACGCAGCTACGGTGGAAGCGAAACTCATCGCGTGTGAGGGTTACCATGGCAGGTCAGTTTATTTTTTTGCAAGACTTACTTATTTGGATTATGTATGTTTCCACATACATCTTTACTTCAAAGGTCTGAACTAAATGTAAAGAAGGTCTGAACGAGGTCTTAAGAAGTTTGAAGAGGTCTGAACATAACGGAGGTCTGAACTGGGAGGTCTAGAATATCCTCTTTCAAAACTGGGAGGTCTAGATTATCCTCGCAACTAAAGTCTGAACGAGGTGTGAAGAGGTAGTTAATGAATGTAACTTAAGTCTGAACGAGGTCTGAAGAGGTAGTTAATGAATGTAACTTAAGTCTGTTCGTAACTTAAGTCTCAACTAAATGTAAAGAATGTCTGAACGTGGTCTGAAGAGGTTGTTTATGAATGTAACTTAAGTCTGAACTAAATGTTAAGAACGTCTGAACGAGGTCTGAAAAGGTCTAAACGAGGTAGTTTATGAAAGTTCATTAGTTACTAGTTTATGGAATCTACCTGAACTACTGCAACAACGTTATGTTCAGGCTAGATTTAAAACTGTGATATTCTAGCAATCCTGGTGCAGACGAACTTCTAGCAGAAACCCTTGAATTGAGTTAGAATACCTAACTAAGAATGTGAAGATGTATGTTCACAAATTATTCGTTTGTTTGGAGTCGATGATTCAAACTCATGAATCTGTGGTGAGATACTCATGATTCAAGAAGCTAGGTTCTCGGCAAATGATTGTGTAGAATATTTTGTCGTTTTTTTTTGCTTGAACTCTGAGGTTGGATTGACAAGAATCTGGAGCTCTAGAAATAATGTGTCTTGGAAGAAATTCATGATTCAAACTCATGAATCTGTGGTGAGATACTCATGATTCAAGAAGCTAGTTTCTCGGCGATGATGGTGAAGAATATTTTATCGTTTTTTTTTGCTTGAACTCTGAGCCTGGCTTGACAAGAATCTGGAGCTCTTAAAATAATGTGTTTTGGAAGAAACTCATGATACAAACTCATGAATCTGCGGTGAGTTACTCATGATTCAAGAAGCTAGGTTCTCGGCAATGATTGTGTCGAATATTTTATCGTTTTTTTTTTCCTTGAACTCTGAGGTTGGATTGACAAGAATCTGGAGCTCTAGAAATCATGTGTTTCGGAAGAAATTCATAATTCAAACTCATGAATCTGCGGTGAGATACTCATGATTCAAGAAGCTAGTTTCTCGGCGATGATGGTGAAGATTATTTTATCGTTTTTTTTCTCTTGAACTCTGAGCTTGGGTTGACAAGAATCTGGAGCTCTTAAAATAATGTGTTTCGGAAGAAATTCATGACTCAAACTCATGAATCTGCGGTGACATACTTGACATGATTCAAGAAGCTAGTTTCTCGGCGATGATGGTGAAGATTATTTTATCGTTTTTTTTCTCTTGAACTCTGAGCCTAGGTTGACAGGAATCTGGAGCTCTAGAAATAATGTGTTTTGGAAGAAACTCATGATACAAACTCTTGCTTCATGTGAAATACTGAAGATACTTTATGATATTGATAACTTCTGATATTCATGATACTTCATGTTACATCTTTATGAACAACACTGATGATACTGCAATGAGATGAGTAGTGGACTATCGTGTAGCAAGTGAGATACTGTAGTAGAAGTCACATACCTTAACTGTTGAGTTGGGCGTGCAACGTTGAGTTCTGATTATCGTCCAACGTTGAGTTGAGTTCAGATTCTAGTGCAACGCACTGTTGAGTTGAGTCGAGGCTACAATGATCTGAAACTGATGATACTGCATAACTTATGAGACTTTTGTAACTTATGATCTGAAACTTATATTATTTTTGTACCTGAAGAATGTATAATTATTTTGAGTCACCGTAAGGTCTACATTAGAGTGAGAGGTCGCGGTGTTGTGGAAGACACACTCCGTTTGTTTCAACTATCAGGTTGCTTTCTGGCATGTCTTGAAGGAGATATCGAACTTTATGAGTCATGACACCTACGGTGACAGTGCTTCAGATACATAAAACCACGACTGAAATTAAGTCGTGGTTGCCACAACTTTCACTTAAATCAGGGATGATATGCCTCTCGTTTAGAAATCATTAATGGAGCAATGGATTAATGGAGTAGTGGTTTGATGACCGGTTTGGTGAATTGTACGAGGATACTTGTGAAGCAAGTGCCGCTGGCGGCACCTCCTTCACGGGGTCCTACCTAACAAGTTTGCAGTTGATACTGAGTAGAGTGACGTATTTTTCTGTCTCATATTCATAAATCAATCGGTCACAGTCAACTACTAGTACTTGAAGTCCACTCTAGAAGTAGAAGTTCAAGTTACAACTAGAAGTTTATGCTGTGCATCTTGAACTTTTTTGTTACCGTTTTTTATATGGTCATGTGCATTTCCAACATTGTGTTCTCGGCTCTTGCTTCATCTGCAATACTGAAGATACTTCATGATACTTCTGATATTGAGTACTTCTGATATTCATGATACTGTAGGATACTTCGTCATGTATAATACTGATAATACTGATAATACTGCAATGAGATGAGTAGAGGACTTTATGTAGATTATCGTGCAAGTCAGATACTGCAGTAGAAGTCAGATACCATAGCATCTAGCTTGTGAACTGGAATTTTGAAACGCTTTGTTGAGATGAGTCGAGGTTCAAATCATAAGTTTATGATCATTACAGAAGTTCAAGAACATAAGTTTCAGTTCATAAGTTCAAGGTCATAACTTCAAGATGAGATGAGTCGAGATCATAAGTTCGAGATCACAAGTTCGAGATCATAAGTTTCAAGGTTATTAATTTTGAGATCACTGTTGAGACGGGCAGGTGAATTATTCGAGGACTCCTGTAAAGCAAGTGCCGTTAACGGCACCTCCTTCACGGGGTCCTTCCAAACTTGTGAGTGTTCCCAATATGCATGTGTTTGGCATATTGGCACTGTTTCACTTAATATTTGTAGGCATGTTCAGCAAGGCTCGTACCTTGGGTTTGCTGATTATTCAACCTTCTTTCATTTCAGGGTCACTTCACTTGAGATCTTTCAGGTTTTTGAATTGTCAATTAGAGAGCTGAACCACTTAATGATTAAATTCAACTGCATGCATGTAGAATATTTAGGCAACCAGTGATGTTTATTTGTGATTTGATGTTAACGAATATGCATGCACTTATTCCTTCATATAATCATACCATCAATGACTATTTGTTTGTCCCACTGTTAAATTTATAGTTAACCTGAATGCTTTGTTGCAGATATGGAGCTTGAGGGCGTGGAACGCGAAGTCGACCAAGTAGACGACGAGCAACCTCCAATTCGAGAAAATTCAGGTATCAAATGCAACTAAATTGTTGGAAGCGGTTCAGTATTCTCCACTATTTGTTTAACCAATCTCTAGATGCAGGGGTCAATCACAATGAAGATGAAGACAATGAGATCAATTTGGAGGATGAGAACGTCGATGATGATCTTCGGGAGGAAATGTCAGCTGAGGATTTGGGGAGAGAGATGGATACACTAGTATTGCAGGAATCTGTGAACACAAGTCTTGTTCTGGAGAAGCTACGGATGAAGCCACGGAAGAAGTCCAAGATTGATATCCCACTGTGTCGAATGAAGGAAGTATTGGCGGTGAGGCCGCCCCTCTCAAACGACGTCAGCTCTTTAGGGGCTCACTTCGTGAGTACCGGATACATGGAGGGTCATGGCGTTTTCTATGTTGCATTGCAAAATGATCAGGGAAAGACACTTGACGTTAGCGAGGAGATTATTCTTGGATGGAGTCCATTGTGGAAGAAGAAGAATGAAGAGTTTGAGGCACAGTTGCTCGCAGATGAAGACTTGATGAAGTATTCGGGTAAGATGTTCTATGTTTGGGATGGGAACCATCGTCTCAAAGCTTGGCTGGAGATCATCAATAGAGACCACGGTGATGACAAAGATTGGCATTACGCAGTGGAGTCGATTATCTTGGATGTTCCAACAGGTTCGACAGGACCTCTCGTAACTGCACTCCACCAAGTCAATTGGTAAGTTTTGATTTCTTGAAATTTTAAATATTTTTAAATTTGTCTATTTTGTCCTCTAACTCCACCCACTCCATATGAAGGCGGAACCAGAGGTGCCACGTGAAATCAAATCTAGTCCACAAGCTTTATAGAATTCAACGAATTGCTAGGCAACCCCTCTCATATTTTGAGAACCTTGTGACCAAAGCTGAAATTGATGATGCGATTGCAAAACAGGATAGAACTCCAACATGGTACACGCTTACTGTTAAGGGACTTGTTGGAGTACTATATCAGGTACTATTCACTTCTTAGATCTACATTTTATTTATCTGGCAACTTTTATTAGTCAAATGTTTGATCATTCTCCTTGAAAATGGCTTGTGGAGGTAGATGTATGCCATCTTCAGCTCCTGAAGGGAGTGCCGCCAACGGCACTCCCTTTACAGAATGCTTAAAGCTATTTTGTGGCAGCCTCCAGTGGTAGAACTGCTAGTGGCTCATCATTTTGGAGGTGCAAGTGTCTTGCTGAAGACATCCCATAAAGAGGGTGCCGCTGGCGGCACCCTCTCCTTGGGGTGTTGATGGCTTCTTGAGGCAGCCTCTCGTGGAAGCGCTGCCAGCGGCTCACCCTTTACGAGGTTCAAGTTTCTTGCTCAAGGCATCCGTTATACAGAGTGCCGCTGGTAGCACCTTCTTTTTCTGGTATAAATGGCTTCTTTGAGACAGACTTTAGAAGGAGTGATGCCAGCAACTCACCCATTTAGAGGTGCAAGTGATTTGTTCAAGGCATCCTGTAGAGTAAATGCCGCTGGCGGCACTAACTATTTTAGAGGCTGCTAGGTACCCTGGGGTAGTCTGAAAAGGGGTGCCGCTAGCGGCGCCACTGTTGGAGTGACAAGGGGTTCCTCCCTCTAACCCCCTTCAAGGATGGTACAATTGGCGGCACTATGTGTTGGAGAATCTTCTAGTAGTTCTCTAGTCTCTTGTATAGGGTTTTCTAATGATTTTTGTGTCTCATTCCTGACATCTTTCGTGGAAATGTACAGCAAGAGATTGGTGAAGCAGCAGCGCATGCCAATAGAATGTTCATTGAGAAGTATCCAGAAAAGACAGCTCAGTGGAACATGAAGGATTTGCACCACGAAGTTTTGGAAAAGGTGAAGAAGGTGAAGAAGGACTATGTCACTGAGGTGAAGAAGCAGTTGCCACCTTCTGATCCAAAGCACACTCCTGATTTTCTCAATCAGGTTAAAATCCATTACGAAAAGCGGGAAGATGATCGGGAGATGTCGCAAGAGAAGTTGTTCTACTTGGCAACATCCACGATGTCCGCAGCGATGAAGGTTAAGTGGCTTGAGCGGTGGAACATGAAGCCCTCTGTTCGAAAAGCTGTAATATTTCCTGAGACCAAATTCAACGACCACGACTTCCCCATTTGGCTAACTCGCGCTACTTGGTGGGCACAGGTGTGTTGACTTAGATACCTTTTTCAATTTTCACATGTTTGATACTTTCATGTGTCTTAAAATTATGCCTTATGTGGGATTTCAGATCTCTTCTGAAACAAGCGATCTTCTTCATGGAACATTGGTTGAACCGAACGAGACTGTCAACTATCACCCAGTTGATGAGGATGCCATTCCAACTATTATTGACTGGGTTGAGCAGATGCGCATTCAGCTTTGGGAGATTGCTTTCAACACTGAGTTGGCAACCAAGGGTGTCTCTAAAAACAACACTCCAGATGAGCAAAAATTCTTGGCTGAGGCTATCAATCAAACTTTATACAGGTATTTCCACTATGTGTTGCTTCCCAGGAAGGCAGTTTCAAGAATTCCCCCTTTCTTTGCAAACTACCTGGATCCAACTAGTGACAGCTGCATGTTCACTGAGGAGAATATGAAAGACTGGGATAGGGAGCACTGGAAGAAATGTGGATGGTACTTAGATTGTCCCAAGAGTTGACCTCCTTTGTTTGACATTCCACTACGGAATTCGATTCAGCCTGCTCTAGCAGGAACAGAGTTGGTCTCGGTTGTGACAGAACCCATGAAGATGACTAGAGGGGCACGGAAAAAGGCAGCCGAGGAAGATGCAAAGAAGAAGAAAGCGGCTGAGGAAGAGGTCGCTAGGAAGTTGAAAGAGGCCGAAGAAGAGGTGGCGCGGAAGCTACAGGCGGCAAATGCGGCGGAGGCAACGACATCACGCAAAGCAGCAGCCTTGGAAGCACAGCTCGCAGCAAGAGACTCAGCACCAAGACGACGACAAGTACATGCTGCTTTGTCCTTCGATGGCAACGATGATCATGATGTTCAAGAGGCATCCTTCTTTGCGACACTCCCCGAGACTCAGCAAGGTTTCTCTATCTCCCCCGCTACTCATACTCAGCTTATAGACTCGACTAGTCCTATATCCATGGGTTTCAAAAGATTGAAGAGGAAGATGGCCACTGGAAAATCCACCGAACAGCGTGGCGTGGACTTCGTGTCCTCAACGCTTATTGAGAACACGAGCCTCACAAAGATAATGGATGTTCTACCGCAAGTGCACCCGGTTCTAGCTAACATGAACAAGTTTTGCATGGAGGTAAGACTACCAATGTTCAATTGTTGTTCTTTTGTTTCCATGCATGGTTTAATCCTCGATTTAATCCTACTTGCAGAAACAAGCTTTGACCACTACCTTGGAACGTTCGGAGGCTTGCCCGCACGGTGGCTTCAATCTCATCATCGGAGACTTCCCTGATGGGATGCCCGTACCCTCAATATCCATACAGCCTTCTGTCGTTCCTACATGGAACAACTACAACAAGAAGGATGTTGAGTCTGTTTTCGAGTTTGGGCATGAATTTCTTCACCGTCACGGTAGTATTCTAGCCTTTGCACCTGAATGTCCCAAGGTCCGAACCGATATTTTGAGCTACGCCGATGCGTACGGTTTCTACATGTTGCGGGAGTGGTGGGGTATAAACGAGCTTCCGCTGCATTCGAGTGTGGATCCTAAAATAAAGGTAACAGACTAACTTCATTATCATCAATTTTTAGTTGCTACACATTCCTCTCAACTTCTGTACACTCTTCTCACTTTTATCATTCATTTTTGGCAGTCACGGCGGTTTAGGGTTCAATTATTCGTGCCCAAGGTAGTTTAGCCGGATGATTTCATCATTGCGCCAGATGAGACACTCTCGGCATTAAACGTCGACGTCTCTGATTCTGATGTTATTTTCAATTACACCTCCCTGGAGTCGCAGTCTATGAATGGGAACGTCCCATGGAGGGGTCCCCGCGAAAAAGATACTGTCGTTCTCCGAATGCTCATTGTAGCTCTTACTAAGCGGGGCTCACTTGTCCTTGATGCGTTCGCGTCCACAGGTAATACTTTTGATATGCTTTATTCCATTAAATTTGCATCCACGATTTTAAACAATAACAATTCTCTTAACTTCATTTTTGTCAGGAAATTCTATTCAGGCATGCAAGGACATTGGGCGCCACATTGTGGCTTTGGAGCAAGACAATGACATCTTTGAGGCCATGTTGAAGCCTCTTCGTGCAGTTCCGCGTGATACTCCAATGCCTACTACGTCTTCGTCCATTAGTCCCTGCCTTGCCGACGAGATCCAAATCCAACCGGTGGCGAAGCGAAATAGATTCAGTACGTAAGCTCCTTCTATCTTTCAATCAATTACCATCTTTGATTTGGAAATATTCTCAAAGTTTGTACCTTATTGTGCTAAAATTTCTAGCCCTATGTGTAGAGTAATGTGGACTCTAATGTCACGTTCTCATGTTTCATATTTTAACCTCTAATGACACCTCACGTTTCCTCTACTTTGGTTGTGGCATTTGCAGAATGATGGCCAATGTTTGTTCCCCGTCTAGAGACTTCATTATGGCTCCATGGCATGCAGAAGAGGCCCTTAGGCAGGCAGCTGCATCATCCCCGTGTTCTAAAAGTAGAAAACGTTCACTTGATCTGCGTGTTCTTCAATTCATTGACGATGAGGCTGACGTAGAGCTGCATGTAATTTCTACGTCGTGCGGAAGCTCTGAGGACATGTCATGTTAAACAAACATTCCTATAATCCAAGATATTTGCAATATTTTTCAACCACTAATGTAGATATTCTATTTGCTTTGCTAATACTCTCATTCGATACCCCTTCTTTTCCTTGTTCTTTGCTCTACTCAACCTAAAGCCGTTGTCGTTGTAGTTGGTTTGCATAAGTTGTAGGGTTGTCATTTAAAGCCTTATCATTGGTCAAATAAATATGGTAACTATAAGACATAACTTGGTCGAAATAGAGTTGGGACTCCAACCTACACAATTCGATTTCAAATCTTTGTCCTTACATATGTTTATACAATAAAATCCATAACAATTCATGAAGAACACATGTAATAATTGAGTGCTAATGGAGATGATGACCTTTTATAATGATGTCGAGAAATATATATTATGCCAATCAACGAATTGCAATTTATTGAAAGTCAAATAATTTTGACAGAATTTCAGCAAGGAAATGGATTGACAATTTATCTCTACTACCACCCGTTCTAACTATAAGTGTAAAGCATACTAAAATCTCAACATATGAGTTCCTCCACAAATAAAATAAGCCGTGAAATACATGGTGCGTTCATCTAGAATTGTACTCTAATATGCCACGGTTTCAAGACCAATTTAACCCCTAAAGGACCAAGTATAAAAAATAGGCTTCTGGAAAGTTTGGTTAGGTTTCTTTGGTGTCAATTTCCAACCATCTACTTTGAAAGATTTACTGTAGAAGGATATTACTAAGTCCTCAGTGGGAGATCAATTTTTGAGTAAATCCGACATTTAATGAAAAAGTTGTAGGGTTTCAAAATTGAAATGGGGCGAGCAGGCACTTTGGGCACCTCAAAAAACTTTATTGAATGGACTCTCTATTGAATGTGAGATTTTCAATTCTACCAAGTAATATTTTTCCCTTCATAATGTAAAAATACATTTTTGTCTTTATTGAAAAATAGCAAGAAGAAGAAGAACTCCGGTTTCCAAAGGAGATTGTCATGAATATAGTGAACTTTGTTCATTCTCTTCACTATGCATATGGCCACGGGACATAGGCTAGTGTAATAGAACTACTTCCCCCTCCCAAGGATAAGTACTTTTCTAATCTAAGTGGTTCCCTACACTAATTGCCTTAGAGACAACCGACATGTCATCTCCCCCAAGGGCTTTGTGGGTCCCCATACAACGAGGCCTTGGGACCCCCCACTATAATTGGGTAACTTGGAGTCACCAATGCCACCTTGCATCTATGTTTGGACGGCGATTGGGCCTAGATGATTAACCCTGTAGCATGTTGGTTGGCTGACAAAGGACCATAATTTATGGAATAAATCCCAAAGTTAACCAAACCACCATGTTTCTCAAAAACAAGTGGACTTTCACGTGTACAACCCCTATCAGCGTTTTGGGATGACAGTCAGGGTTTAAACCCTAAGTACTTTCATGAAAACTCTATTGTCACACATTGTCGGTACCAAAAAAACTTCTTCTTTTCCACATTAAAAAAATCTTCTTTTCCCTAACATCATGCTCAACACAATGGTAATGGATTTATACTTTGAGTAGTGCAAATATTTGACACCAAGTGAAGTCAAACATTGTTGATCCACTCAACGCAAGAAAGGAAATGAACCATTTGTTTTACTTTCAACATTATAATCTTTCAATCCGTGCGGACAGAGTTTATGAAATTCTGTGAGTATGTTGCTTATTAAGTCATATTTGAGAGCCTTTGGTCAAAACTAGAAATGAAAGTTTTTTTTTCCTTCTTGATTCATTGCATTTGAATTAAACAGTTTTGAAGTGTTTTTGATGTGAAACTCTCACGGTACCTTAGGGATTAAATTGTGCGTCTTCATTTTCCTTCCTCACAGGCCTCAACAGCCTTGCTTATCAGCGCCCCCGTCGGGCCGCTTTACATACTTATTTTGTTCACCTAGATTTAGTCACCTTCTATGTTAATTTTTTCCCTTTGCCTTCTTGTATTTCCATGTTATTGTATTATAGCAGGTAGCTAGTGGCGATGTTCGAGATAGTTCAATCCCTGGAATCGTGGACATGGTTTAGGATTTCAGGGTTAACAAAGATAGTGTTGAGTTGTTTCCTTCTTCGGTTGCTTTCAATGAAAATAGCACCGCCGCTCGTGGTGTTGTCCACGTCAACAAAATTTCCACAAGGTAGGTGCACCCGGTGGACGTGATGTTGATAAAAAAAACACTCTATGTTGGAGTGTCGCCGCCCCTCCCCCCGACACTTGATTTTCAACTTCCTAGGATTGTTGTCAGTCTTGTTTGTGTTCCTTTTTAACATTTAACTAATTTGCAAGTCCATGTGGCATAATCGATAAGGTTTTATTGGCCCACCTTAGTTGTGGTGTAAGGATCCTTCCATTTGTACTACATTGGTTTGACCTAAAATAAATGTCTACCTCAAATTAAAAGACTCCCTACCTATAAGGATTGCATCCCCTTCCCTTAATTGCTAGTGTGACGGTTTACAACAATGTATTAGAGGAACATTACGTACTAGTTTTGTATAAATGGCTAAATTTTGTGAAGATGAGATTGTCACCCTCGTAGATGTCTACATCCCATCAGGGTTGCTAGAGCAATTGCTAGACGAGTTTGATAGGGAAGATCAGGATGAGCAAGGTTGTACGGATGAAGCACTTCTGACAGGTATGGCCGATGCGAGCAATGCGGAGAAGCAAGACAATGTAGTGGTCGTTGTAGAGCCCAAGTGTGATTGTGAGGGAACAATTCTTCTCAAGAAGAGTACTGCATATAGCATTCCTTCCAAACACCAAGATTATTCCATTGGAGAGGAAGAAAGATCCGACATGCCTATACACCGCCCTATTCATTCCGAATCAGTGCTCATGACATGTAGATATTAGGGACCTCCCTTACTGAAGAGGCGTAGGGTCAAGGAAGCTTCACATCTTCTAAGAAACCTAGGTCATATTTGAGTAAAAGCATGTTTAACCCATAAAGGACCAAAGTCTCCTCGGGGGACATTTTGAGTTTGGGTAAGGTACCACGTTCTAAATTCTAGGCATTATTTTCTGAGAATTTTTATTGAATGGACAACTTTTGATGAACTTTGCGTAGACACAAATTTCTTAGAATTCCGACTTACGGTTCAAAAGTTACAATTTATTTTCACTTATATATACAAATAGTGCAGCAGTTTAGTGTGACATATCACAAATATTGTCACTAAACTTTAATAACTTCTAAACTCAATAGAAATTCGAGTTTTTGTCCATATAAAAGAAAGAAAATGTCCTCTTCGAAAAGAAATTGAGATCTTTGCATCTACCGTACGGATTTGTGAATTTCAAAAATTTGAGAAGGATATGATATATGCAAAATATAAAATGTATTGTTGATTCTCAGCACATAGCTGCAAAGTAGGATTTTTTAGGACATCTTCTACACCTCTTCTACTTCTAAAATTTGGTGCATATGTGCTTAACATGATCCTTTTCAAGCCAACATAATAAATTCACGGCCCGTAGTGCAAAAAGTTGCCATAGAAGGTGGTCGAAGTTTGTAGAAGGTGTTTAGGATGACCTCAAAAAGAGATTATGTCTCACTTTAAAGGCTGATATCTTTCAATCCGTGCTGTCAAACTTACCAAACTTTTCACCACACACTCTCATACAACTATAGTACAAGATCCTACGGTTAAATTTTCAGAAAAAACATTTTGTATCATTTCGTGTTGAATGCGTTGAAAATGGCAATTTTGGATTGACTTTGAGGGGAAAATGTCTTGGTCCTTTATGGGTTAAATTCAAGGCTTCTTCGTCTGCTCTAGTGAAGTGTGGAATCAATTTCCTAGTTTTTAATACTACATATGATATAGATACGCCTTCTATTACAATATGTTGTGTAACCCTTACACGGTCATAGGGTACCTATCATCTTCATGACAATTCATTATTTGGACAACAACCCATACTTTCTAAGGAATTTCACGATAGTAGGCCCTTATCCTCAGATGATGGTTCAGACTTTCAATTGAAATGTTAATTTATGGAAAACTTTTACTTTTTTTTTACTTTTTTTTTACTTTTCATTTTTTTACTTTTCATTTTTTTAACAACTTTTTGTTTACTTTTACTTCCACTTTAATGATATTCTTTTCCAAAAACGGTCCAAATTAATTGCTTAAGGCTCGCGAATGAAGGCTCACGGCTCATGGCTCACGGCTCAAGGCACGCAAAATAGCTTCGTCCCCATCTTAGGCGGGTCTTAGCCACTAAACGGGTATCCAACCGCATTTTTTTAGTAAGAGATTTTATCAAAACCATCAAAAGAGTATGGAAAGATGTGAGTCAAGTAGTTCTTGGTACTATACTCTCATTTTTAGGATGCCATATTACATGGAGGTGATCATGGTTGTCAAAATGGTATTAAAATGTGCCTTACAAAAGACTATAATGTTGAATAATTTTTTAAAAATTACCAATATTCATTTTATGTAAAAAGGTGAATTATAATTAAAATATTTATAAAGTTTGAATTTGATATCTTTTCATTTTAATAATTTAATGATATTATTTATTTACTCTTAATAGCTAGAAGAACTTAGTGGTTTCTGAACTTATGAGAAGTAATGTTAATCCCTAAAGGACCATTTCTATTTGCGGGGTACAAATCAATTTTGGATTATTTCCTAAAAATCTAATCTTGAAGATAATTTCTAAATATTTAGTGTGAATAGGATACATTATACATGTGAATAAGAGCACTTTTTTGTGGACTTATAAAAAAGTTATGGTGCTTCAAACACAAAAAGCTTGACTCTTTTGGCACCTAGACAGGGTACTATAGAGGTGAATAAGAGCACTGTTCAATTGACAATTGCAATTTTTTGAGGCGGGTAGTAGTGAAGGAAAGTACTTGGCAACCTTCATTGCTTTCACTTCAAAATGCATAGAAATCAAGAATTTTACTTTTTTTTCATAAATATTTTAAACTATTGTTAGAATAAGTCATAATAATTCTTTTCATTGTTTGGATTTTAGACCCAACAATTATTTCTCTATTTAACAATTGAAATTGTTTTCTTGAGTGAAGGGTCACTTTCTATACCACTAGTAATTGCAGGTCCATTTTCTTATCGTAAACACCTCCATTACTTGTGATTTTTTGGCATGCATTGATCTAACACAAGGTAGAACATAAACCCATTGAGTATATGAAATGTGTACTGATAAAATATGCCATTATCTTGAGTCAAAGTACGTTGGCCTTGTCCGGGCATGGTGGACTATAACAATATTGCACTCTTCAAATGCATGTATTGTACAATCCACACACTCAAAGTTTACAAGATTTTTTGGGTGTCTTCTTGTAGTAGTTAGCTTGAAGATCCCATGGTTAGAAGCAGTAAATGGTTGATTGAATTAATCTTATGATATCTCATCTCAAAGTGGTAGTTTTGGAGTGGTTTTGGTGAAGTATAATGCACGGCCCTTCAGGGGTTTAGCCACCTTTCATAAAGAAGGAGACATCAAGTTGTACTATGAATCTTAGCCACCTTCTTTGTCTACGAACTATTCAAAAAATTGATAACTATTCAGGGCTGATTTTTAATAATTACAAGTGAATAAGAAGGTAAAAACTCTTAACCCTTTAAAGAGGACGGAGTGACCAGGTCTAGAAGAATCCACAAGTGTAATAGATCATGTGCAACATCATCTATAGAATGGGTACATTTCATCACAACTAGTCACTACAGACATCACTATAGTTTGCCCGTTAAACTTCGGTTAAATATTCTCACCAAATTTGTTGGAAGCGCACTGATCCAAGGAACTTAACTTAGGCCGCGGATTTAAGAGAGATGAATATTGGTCCACCAACTTTAAAAATTACTTCAAATGTGACCACCTATGGACCTCTTGTCTTTAAAGGGTTAATACCTTTGCCTAACTTTACAAAAAAACTCTAATACCTTCTCAATAAAAAAAATCTTGAAATCTGAAGCATTATTGAGCCTAGGATGGCAATTTGAGTTTCTATTGTACACAAAAAGCACCTAATGATTGATATTCTAGCAAGTTAACTCTTTAACCCTTAAACGCCTACATGGACAACGAGAGTCAAAGGCAATCTAAGCATACAGTAGATCAAACAAAAAATCATCTACACAATGAATACATTTCAATACAAAAATTTGCAACTCCATTGCATGGAAATCACCATAGTTTGTTGATGCTTACATGGATTAAAGATCAAAATAATCCATTGGAAAGCTAATGAGGAGCTCCAAATGCATTTAAAGTACACAAGAGACAATAGAGTATTGTAGAATGAGTTACAAGAGAAAAAGCACAAAAAACAACCCTGCCAAAGCCTCGTAGGCATTAAAGGGTTAAGGCCGAGCAACCCAAAACGGGTTGTTGTGATCACAAGCAATCGGCAAGGGTGGCCTATAGTGCTTTGTTGGAAAAACTTCCAACTATGGAAATTTTTTGAGGATGTATGCACTTCTGATGAATGTAGTGACATCGTGCGTCGGAGTCCGAAGAGCAAACTATGGTGATTTCCATGGAGTGGGGCTGCAATGAAATGTACCCAATATATAGATGATGTTCTGCATGATCTATTACACTCATAGATTCTTCCTAGTACACTCGTAGATTCTTCCTAGGCCTCCTAAGCTCGTAGGCCTTAAAGGGTTAATATCCACATTCCACAATTTCTAATTACTTGAAGAGGAATACAAGCACAAACTTAGAAGCCATCTAATCACCACATCTCACTGTAAGCACGTTCCACATCTCATTGCAAGAGAAAACAATGTAATCAGTAAAGTAATGAAACTTGAGAATAATTCACTAACATGCACGAAAACCTGGGTGAAGAATAGTACAAACTAGTAGCTGTAATTCAGGCTTAAAAACAATTACAGATTGGTTGATGAGCAAAATGAGGGAGTGGATGTGTAGCTGAGAAGACATTACCAGAAACTCCATTCGCTACTATGAAATGGGTCCTTCATCATCCTCGTGCAAAATATCCTTCACAAGCAGCAACATGTAGGAACATTGCAGCAGTGCTCATCGTTGTCGCAGTTTGTACACATATCATACCGTCATGCTCAAATTTGGTGTAGTCGACACTAAACCTTTACTTCAACTTCGTAAAGATCCCCAGCTTGACCGTTTCTGAAGTCCAAGCAAAGACGAATTTCAGAGGCTAAAACTTGAAAATATAAAAGTTGGTGTGACAAGAAAGTTGGAGAATCTTAGGGTCAATACACTTTAAATTCTCCTCCGTGTGGGAGCAATATACATAAAATTGAAAAATCCCTCTAATAAAGTGGGCCACTTCAATTAAATATGAAAACTTAAGTTAGAACATGTCCTTGTAAGTCATGAATCATTATGTATATTAGAAACCCGCATTATTTGAGATTATAAGTATAATTCCTCCTGATTTGATAAGACTAAGAAAATCAAAAGGGTAGCTACTGACTCTTACCAACAACTCTTTGTAGAAACACGAGGGTCGATTTCCTGAGATAAAGCTTCAGTTAGAAGATAAGCTGACTTACTTGAGATGATGGTGTAGACTGCGTTGCTTTCTTTGGACCCGCATTATCATCTTCGTCATCATCCTCAACATCGTCGTCGATGACGTAAGTGCTCCGTGTCCCCCTCACACTGCTGGATGCTGCGCCACGCTTCGAGGCAGCAGCCGCAGGTTTCCTTCCCCTCTGGGACGCTTTGGCGGACGTTCTCTTCTGCATATTCATAGATAGACCAACTCCTTAGATTCATTTCAACACTTTCTAAGAAGTTGTACGATCCAGCATGTGCTTTACGTACAATTTTCTGTGCTGGTTCCTCAACCTCGTCCTCGCTCTCCTCGTCAGGTTCAGAAGCGTCATCGTCGCTGACGCTCTTCGCTCTTGAAGCCGCAACAGGTCTAAACAAAAGGAAAACATTAGGCATAGGTAAGAAATTCAGAAACTCCAGGGATAGAGTTATTTGTAAAGTCATTCGGAGTTTGAGAAAGACAACCCCCCTTTTATCATCTTTAATAATCAAATTCACCTCCAAACAGCTCTCAGTCAATCAAGAAAAGTATTGTTTCATGCAAACAAGTCCTCAACTCTCAAAGTCGGCTACAGCTACTTTGACTGGAGTGTAGAAGCCACCAAGCTCTTCCATCGACTGAATTGAGGGATTCTAAAGGAAAGACCAAAGACCACCAAGCCCTTTCATTAACTTCATTGAAGGATGATGAAACCACCAAGCTCTTCTTTTGATGTGATAACTATTTTAATTGAGGAAAGAGTCGTACAATAAATTTTTAGAAAAGGGTATTTTAGGTGAATTAACAAATAACTCTATTCGGAAAAAAACTCCAGGGTTGAGATGCACATTCCACGACTTTTCGAGCCTTCATTGACAAGTGTAGTTGTATGATACTTTTAACCAGACTTTGAGTACATCCAGATGATATGCCAGTGGAATATTGTGAAACTTCGTACATAGAAATTTGATTTTCAGACAGGGATTACATGAAGGATCTCACCGTTTGGGAGGCCGAGGCGCTGCAATCACATTCAACGTTGTCTGGGTGAGACCTCCCTGGGAGCCTCTGCCTCTGCCTCTGCCTCTCCCTCGGCCGCGGGCGCTCTCAGTATCTTTGGGTGCAGCTCTTTTGGCAGGTGCTTTTCGTTTCACTGCTGCTGTGGTTCTCTCGTCGTCACTGAACGGCTCATCGGCGTCGCTCCTGCTTGGGCCTCCCTGCTGAAAAAAAAGAGTGGACGTGCCAGATCCAGAGTAAAAAAAGTGCAAAAGGTAATGTTGAACCATCTGACAGAGTAAAACTGCAGCCGATGATAACTGAAAATTGGATTGGTTGTAGATTTGGTTTTACCTGAGATGTGCGCTGATCTAGGCGTGAAAACCGGTCATCGGTGGGAGTGGAAGATGAGGCCTCTTTGAATTTGGGAATTGCTTCTTTCTCACGTTGCTGCAGAATTAACATGAGGGTCCAGACACGTCTACTTGAGCGAAGCAAATGTACATATGAATGATAACCGGCGAAACATACGAGTCAATTGCAGTAGACATCTTGGAAAAGCAGAGACGACACAATCCATATCCAAATGAGAATGAGTTATATTAAGTTATACCTGCATGTGTTCGCTCACTTTCACAACCACATCGTCCTCCTGTAGTTTATCAGTGAGAGCTTCCTCCACAAGCTTGTGCTGTAACGCCAAGGTATTTAATCAGCAACTTCAACTAAATGCCAATGCCGTCTTTAATTCTATCTTGTCACTTGAAATGAAAGCAAGAGCGAACTCTTTCTTTGTCAGGCTCCAGCCAAACTAACTAGTCTTGAATGATATACCTGTGTATCATCCAGATTTTCTTGAAGACAGTCAGTGAACGCAAGCTTGTCATCTTTGTTTACAAATTTGTGCAGCGCCAAACCCAGCTCTGACATTGGCAGAATCTCCATTTTCTGCCAGATGAACACCGAGCAGTATCAAAACAAAAGGTACTCAACCAATTACATCAGCCGAAGTACGTAATGAGCCATAACGACCACCTGGCCACGGAAATTGATGTTGTTTTTGAAAGACAAAGAAGCCACAGTGAAGCTCATCGTTGAAATAGTCGTAAGAGCTATGCGGTAGATAAGGACTTATGACGATTCTCACCAGATTGCTCTCAGCAAGAAGAGCCTCAATATTTTGTTGGTTCAACTCTTCAGGACGAAGCTTTTCCTCTTCTTCAATTTTTCCTGATAAACATAGCCATATAAGTTTCTGACAAAGCAACACCAACAACAGGACTTATGACTAGATGAAAACCACATTCAAACTTCTTTTTAACGCATTCTTTCTGGATATACCTATGTCCGTTACCAAATAGTCTATTTATGAAGGCAGGTTGCATTTGAATGAATCACTTCAATAATCAGGGTCATAAGAGGATCAAAATCAGACCATCGGCATTTGTTCGCCTTTTTGAAGCTTTTGTGAAAAGGAGGATATCGTGAGGATTAGCGACCTGTAAAAACCAGCAGAAAATGTTATGATATCCTAGTAATGTGGATGTCTTTCCACCAGACAAAGCGACTGCAATAAGGAAAACATAACCACAAATGTAAAAATCACCAACCTTTCCAACAAATTTCTGTCCGAACCGTTGTGGATTGATTGTTGTGAAGCCTGTGTAGTCCACCTGTCACAAATGCAAGAAAACACAGAAATATCCACACATCAATGACGCATCCAGGAAAAACTCAACATCGGTGTATGTGCTTAAAGAATATAAAGAAACAAATTCACCCGATTCCTCAACATTTTCCTAGACCCTGGTATCTGCCATCGCTAAATTAACACTGTCACTACAAACAGAATCAGATCAGAAAGTCATAAAAATTACACACCCTTAGACGGACCAAGGGCAACACGGGATCAGGGCGAGCCTCCTCAGCAGCTTCTGCTATTAGGTCTTGCACCTACCAACAGGATAAATCCAAATTTCACATTATGCAATCTAAGGGAAAATTACATGAAACCAAAGATCATATTTGATAATACTGCCATTTGTGGAAATATGTATACGAAGGCACCATTTTGAAAAAGTGTATTCGACTCACCACTTGACCAAGATACTCCAAAACAGCTGTTGCGTCATTGGCGTCCAGATCAGCAGCATCTTGCAGAGAAACCTGAGTTCAAGCCACATCTGAAGAAATTAGAACTGTTCCCTCCTGAATAGGAATTGTTGAACCAATGAAGCAACCAAAGCCAACAATAATAGAGCAGTGTAGTCTTCCGGTTAAAGGTATATCACACGATGTCTACACTCACGTTTTTGTATTTAAACGACCTCACAGATTTTAGAGGGATCTTTGTTGGTCGATAATGATTACCCTGCAGCAAAAATGGCACATACCAGGTCTTCAGAATCCTGGGAGTCCTTGGTCGTATACAACAGCAAAAAAACATGAATAAATTTGCATATTCCACGTACCTTGATTTCTAAAAGGAGAACATGCTTAGCTTTAGATTCCCCATCAATAAGCGAGGTGGCCACTGACGATCCAGGTTGTGTGATGTGGAAATCCATCCCCAATACTTCCTACACGTTTCCAAAACATTTAAAACTAACGCTGCTCTGTAGCAGTAAATTGACTAACAATCAGCTAAAATGGTAACTTGCATGTCCAAAAGCTAACAACATTTGGCGAGAAATTCATGTGTTCACTGCCTAGAGGTTGAGCCAACGATACCTGTGGATCCACAAGGCACTCGTGTTCATGGCCCCAGATAACGAAATCCAAAAACTTGGCCAGCATGTGCTCATTGATAGCATTTTTTGGATTAGCTTTCACCCTGCACATGGAATAATGTCACAAAGCAGCAGAGAGCAGGATTGTCAGAACACAGTAGCAAGCTTAGAGTTTGGGTCACCTATTTTGATGCAGAACAAAGATGTTGAACCAGTCTCCAATAGGACAATCCTCGGTACTTTCAGGGCGAATCCATTGAACAGCATGTGGAGTCTGCACTGAACCAATTGCAGTTGAAGTTAGGTTGAATACATCAGCTGTCCACAAGTAGGCCAAGTTTTGGAATACTAAAGATTCAATAGGCAGTCAACTTTCAACTCACCTGGAACATGCGATTGAGGCGCTCATCTCGAATGTTTCCAAGACCATATAGAGCAACATTGGTGGAGCCCTGAACACAAAACTCAACAGTAAGCGAACCCTGATGGATAACTAACACACATGGCACTCGAAACTCACCTTTCGCAATAGGATTGGATGCAAGGCAATGTTGCCTACGCCACTACCCCCAAGCGCAACTTTTCCAAAGTAGTTCACAAGATTGCAGGCTGCCAAGATATCAATAGCAGACAGATTATCCTGCAACCACAGACCAGAATATCAATAGGCTCCCTAAAGAATAACAAGTAATGAACTGGTGGACAGAAATCGAAAAACATACCACACCAGCTGGATCATCATGGTTGCCATGAATACTGAAAACCGGCAGCCCCACATTGAAATTCGGATCTTCATAATTGACAAGTCCAAACCTTAAAAATCGCCAGCAGAAATCTGTCAGCTTATACCACATCTTAACCATCAACAACCACATGCCAGGATATGATATGTAAGTGTCATGTAATATGTTACTATGAATTCAGGTGACGAACTTATGACCCCTTAAAAGATAGAATGAGCATAATACGACGGACCGAGTAAAGAGCATGTGCAGAGAAACATCACATACTTATTAGGAAAGTTGATAGTCTGGTCGCTAACAACTTGGAACTGAATCGGCTTATCATTCATGCAATATTTCCGAAGGATTTCAATGGTGCGCACTAGGGTGGAGCGCGACGGCTTATTTTCATGAAACAAGTCTCCTCCCAGAAGAAGAAAATCCACCTGAAGTCACAACCTCGTCAGTCATTTCCAAACACACAGTCTTAACAATGACACGAGATGAAGGCCTCAATCAAACCTGACGCTGTGAGGCGATCGAGCATATCTCTTCAAATGCATTGAAGGAGTCGTACCGACGAATCTCATCGTTCTCCAAATATCCCACATGGCAATCAGTCGCAACCAGAATGCGCAGAGTGTCAATATCTGCCGCCCTGCAAAAAAAAAAAATTCATAAGTGACATGCAGGAAATAACCTCGAATGTCATGTTCGCTGCCAAAAATGGGAACCATATTCTTTCTGAAAACCTTAAACCCTAAACCCTGAACCCTCAGAAGTGCACCTTTGTAGGATGTTCTAGGCAAAACCCTCAAGATCAGCGCGCCATTTTCTTACAAACCACACGATGCTAAAGCTACCTCGAAAGTTAGTGCTCATGCTCCAGAGACTCGGAACCCTGACAATCTATCCATCAGAGCTTACACCTAGGAATCGTTTTCTGTGCGGATTAGGGATTGGAGAAGAGATTGGGAAAGAAATGGTACATGATAATATTAAATTGGTGGCGATGGCAGAGCTTGCACCATGCCGAGGAGGAAACGACGACGACAGCGTCGTCACACAAAGAAACGCTTGAAACGTCGTCTTCCCTCACTTCAACCCCTTTGGCAGTCTGAAAAGGGTTCAGGACATTCCATGTATATAGCTTTTTACTTTTTCGTTTTGCCCGCTCTACTAAATCGGTAGATTCCAGGGGAGATGGAGTAGAGCATCTCCACCCTTGGCGGGGAATTTTCTATGCTAGGGCGGTAAAGCTGTGTGGAGAGCGGGGACGAGAGTAGCACTAGTCAAGCGGGGAGTGCACCCATAGTAGAGAAAGAAAGGGCCGCGGAAATGGCAGCTCACACGCGGAGAGACGCGTTCCCGTTTTGATGCCGGAATGACACGTGGCGGGCGGCGAGTGGAGGAGGCAGATGGTTGAATTTGGAGTTGGCCCGGCATTGGGAGCTCCTTCGCCGTCGCAAGGTGTAAATCCCACTTCCTCGGCTGACCGTTGTACTGGCTTACGATCTACGGTGTGGAATATTTTGACGACATAACGGGGGAATCCACCAGGGCCTCGTGCCCCAGTGAAGATGCTCTTAAACGTCAATTGGGAACCGTATACACAGGGACGCATTTTACTTTTAAGGTGGAATACAAAAAATGAACTAAAGTTTAGGAAGACTTACACCTTCCAATTGAAAATTCTTCAACTAACATCTCTCATTTGGAGGTCATTTCAACATCTCAACCTTATCATGTTTCAATACGACACCGTACATGTAGAATATTGTAGCCACGAGCGGCACCTTTTGACTTTTAAGGATTAACCATGTATGTTGAGGCGACATCAAAAAAATTGATGGTTATTGTTTCCAACACTAATTAGAAACCCTGACACTAAATGTGAACTTTGCAATTCCTGTTGGAACAATATCCTATATTGAATGGCAACTCTAACAATATTTGTCAATTCTAAGAAATATTTGTCAACTCTAAGATATCAAAAAATTTAATTGTTGAGATTCAATGTAGAGTATTGATTTTATATATAGTGTATATAGTATATATTTAAAAATATCTATCAACATAAAAGAATACGGCGACATACCGGGTGGTGGCCCAGACTTGCCTAGACAAGGTCTTGCTGGAGAGCAACACACAGACATAGACAAGGTCTCGTGGTAGATACACGTTGTATCAGTGTAGATGTAAATGTGAGGTTCTTGGTGAAGGAACTTTGTGTGAGGGAGCTTCACGGCATTGTGCAGAGGGAGCTCCGTGTTAGTCCTCGGCGAGATCTTTAAATTTGTCTGGAGATACTCTATGACACAAATCATTGCCTTCACGTAACAATTTGAGAAGTCAAAACTACGGTACGCCAGGTATATAAAGAAATTGGTTGGTATATAATGTAAATACCATGTATATAACAAGTACACTTGATTATTGCAATTACATTTGTGTACCGAATTGAGGATTGTCATTGCCCCATCCAAGACAACGGGGATCTATTATATTATAATATATTGTGCATATTGTACATCTTGTAGTATGTATGTATATATATTGTGGTATATACATCATACATTTGAGTGGGTTTCGGCACCTAGTTGCCAAAATAATTATTTTCCCTTCCGTAGGCATTCAAACACAACGGGTATCACCTCGGCGACACGTGAATGTCACCTTGGCATTACATATGTATCACTTAGGAAAATCCATTCAATTTTCCAAAGAGTTTGGACATCTCCATTTTGAATTAATTATGAACAAAACCAACTTGCACGTAGGGTAGTATATACATGTATTCTATGTACTATATATCTTTATATATAATAAAAATTGATTAGATACTTGTTTGGTAAAGCCGATAGGGTATCACATTGACCAAGCATTACAAGACAAGATAGGGTACTATCAATTAGGAGAAGATGTCAGGATAGGATATTGCGCCAAATCAAAGTAAGGCACCGAAGTTACTGCAAGTGGTTTAAAAAAATAACTCTGAAGACCATGTTTTTAAGTTGATGAGTCTTGATATCAAGTGTTTTCTACTTACGAAACTTGTATCTAAACGTTGATAAAATATTAATATTATATCTTTTCACATCACTTCATCTTCAATGATGTTACTTCTAAAGAATTGGTAGGCCTTGTTGATTGGAACCAAGATAGAGGCACCTAATTTCGATCGGCCACCCAATTCCGATCAGTAGTGTATGCATGGCATGGTGCATAAAAATGGCAAATGCTTGAAATGTTGCATGAAGTGATCCAAAATCGATAACTCAAAATCTGAAAACACCAGTCATTATGGGCATTGGATCATGATGTGTGCAATCTTGGGTTGTTCCACCTCAATTGAGCTCTCATTGGTGGCATTGCCTCAAATGTCGAACAAGGCCGATCGGTATAGGGTACCCTTCATCAATTGGTTATCCATGGCATATCTTCTCTCTTTTATTCACTCTCACTTATTGGCATTGGGTAAAGGAGGGCACCAAATCTCACCTACTCTAGAGTTTGATTATGAGCTCCGGTGGTTTTTGGGCTTTTAAATTCTATATCAATTCCAGATCTTTGTGATTAAATTTGAAAAAGTATTTGTTGAGTTTCATTACTGATTCCGCACCTTTCTACATAAATGTTTTTTTACGTACAATGTCATTTGAGTCTCCAATTGGCTTAAGTGATGGGAATTGGGTGCCTCTACCTTATTCATTTCTAATCTATACATTCTTGCTAGTAGTTTCAAGTCATATATTATAGAATTATTCAATTGACTACATGGGATTTCAAACAAGGACTATTTTGTTAGATACATTAACTCTATCCAATAAATTTGAGTTCTAGCTTGTCAATACATGTATTTAAAATAGAATTTGACCTACTTTCACTATCCTAGTATTAAATTGAGTAAAAATACATAGAACATGCGTGCCAATGAGAAAGCAACAAGTCTGTTCTATTGATTACTATTTTACACGTAGTATGATCCAAATGGTTTGGATTCACAAATACCCTATACATGCTAGTCTTTGTCAAAGACATAAAATTTCTTCTTTAAAATGTATCTGTACTATGTTCTCAACAATTTTGCCATATCTATATAATATATGTAGTAGTCCAATTCTTTAGAAATGTGTTTTATAAAAATTGGCTTTTTGTGCTTTTGGAGAATTGACATTCCATGTTCTCCAAGTATACATTGAGGTTGAAGGAAAGCCTAACACATTATCAAACATTCCAGGAGTTGAAGGAATGGTACTTGCACTTTAGATGAAGTAATCTTCTCATGAAATACATTCTAAAAAATTTCGGCTCTTACAAATTGCACTTTTCTCAATGCATTTCTACTACATTCTAATGTCTGATTTCTACTACATTCATTCTACCAAAGTAGGATTTTCAGCATTGGTAGTGACATGTTCAATAGTAAGATACTAAATTTTTAAAAATTGAACATAAAATACTTGAGAAAAACTTGTTGGAATCAAAAAACATCTAATTGTTCATCATAAATTGCCTCATACCTCAAACTTTCAAGGAATTGTTCCAATTTTATCATAACAATTTGAGATTTTGAGCCATAAAAATTTCATGACTTGACAAAATACAAAAACCAGTAAATAGTGAGAAACATTCTTTATTTAAGAACATTTTATGCATTTAAAGTGCATTAGTCAATTGCTCTAAAGGGTTGATAGGCCCGTGCCGTCATGGAATTGCCCAAACAACGATGGAGAGAGAAGAGTAGCTCCGCATTTTCTGGTGAGGAGGGACTTGGGTGTTAGGCGCAAATATGGGACACAAGAACTTTGAGAGTTGTTGGCCCTCATTGTAGATCCCTTTTGTGCACCCCTTTTTTGATGCTTGTGGACTTTAGCATTGTAGAAAATGATGGGAGGGATCAAAAGCTTTAGATCTGGTTGAGCTGAAGTAAATAGGGAGTGCAATGAACTTGAAAATAGTGTTGGCAAGGATCTGAAGCTAGCTTGGTGTTGGAACAACCCTAGATCTCGTTCGGTGCACACTCTTTTTCAAATCTCAGACACCAGATCTAGATCTTAGTTACCACGCAATGCTAAACCACTACACGCCCCAAGTCCCCCCACGCCGGAATCAAGCAACAACCGCATGCACAAATCACAACACATGTACCTGAGACAAAGAGGCAAGCACGTCACAAAAACAACTAAGATTTACTTCATCATTTGTTATTTTCCATTGTTTCAAAACTTCTTTCATAGCATAGACAGCAGAATTTCTGGTCCTAGAGATAGAAGTGAACAAGATACTGCCAAAACATGTCACGCAACTCTCTACAACAACAACAAGCCCAACCACATCGACAACGACGCCTTCAAAACCCGTGCAAACACCGAAGAACTTAAACGACGCATGAAGACTAGAGCACAACAGTGGAAACCCACAACAACCTACGACATGACACAAAACAGAATACTACTCGGCTGCAGCGACAACAGGTAGAACATCAAACAACACCAACAACAACTTGCAGAGGAAGCAGACATCCGGAGCCTGAAAAGATACCTGTCAACAACCCCACACCGACTTCACTCAGATCAGTTACTCTTTCCCCGAACTCCCTCCCTTGCGGCTTGAATGTATGTTATCATAAAAACCATATTTACTACATGTATACCTTTACCGCTAGAGAATGTACAGGAGCTCTTATGTTGCATAATAGCATGGTATTAGTACAAAAAAACCTAAGCTTGCACAACACACAATTAGCTTGCACACTACACAACCAGATCAGATTTAGCACACTCTTAACATACACGAACCTATACATTAACCTACTTATCCATGGATCTAGATCTACCAATCTAGCCTACATGTATTGCTCGTGGAAACAATGGCCATGCAACTGCAGGATGAATCCACACAAAAGAGCAAGTAATTCAAGAAATAACGCTCAACAAGGTGGACAATGCACAATAACTGAAGACATACGCAATCAAACTCTCAGCCGCACCAATCGACAACAGCAGCAGCTGGCACTGGCAGCAGATAGAGCACCCTTCAACAGTACTAGCAACCGGCAGCAACATCGAACACCTGAAGATTGGGAAGCTACTTGACGGCAGATCCTCACCGACCCTATCCAGATCAGTAACGCACTCCCCGAACTCCCTCCACTGCTGCTTGAATTTACTCCATTATAAAAACTATAATTGTTGCATGAACACATTTACTTAGACTAGACAATGTGACAACGCAGGTGCTCCTATTTTGCATAATAGCATGGCAGCAGCACAAAATCACCTAAGCTTACACAACACACAACTAACTAGCACACTACACAACAGGACCAGATCTAACACACTTGTAACATACAAGAACATATACATTAATCTACTAACCATTGGACCTAGATCCACTAGTCTAGCCTGTATGTTTTGTCCGTGGAAGCAATGGCTTTGCAGCTGCAAGATGGAAACTGCAGCTATGCGCAATCAAGCTCCCAGCCGCGCCAAAGAGACTGCAAGTACAAGACCAACAGATCAACCACTAAAGAATAATCAGCATCAAAACAACATGCTAGTAGCCGACCTAGACAGAAGTAAAACAAGACAAGAAACCAACTCAGCAACAAATAGAAGCATCAACATACAACCATCGAGTAGCGCACAGACACCAACACTCAAAGATCCTTACCGAGATGCCAACGCCGTGGAACCGGAGCACGACACAAACCCACGCTGCATCAGCGAACCACAAAACAAGTCCCTGCAAGATTATTGCACACAAAAACACAGACGGATCAAACAACTAGAGACAAGTCGCTGGCCTCCAATTACATGACAAGCTAAACAAGTCGATCTAGAGGAGCCTCCCCGCCCGAGAGAAGCTCAGCGTACAACCTGTCTTTACAACAACTACAACACATGCCTCAAGCACAGAAACCTCAAGAAGCGCACAAGAACAAGAGCGCCTCTGCATGCTCCAACAGCCCTCAGCCCAAGAAGACTGCGATAGAGCATCCGGAAGCAAGATCCCGCCGCATACAAGGCCTTTGAAGGTGGGACCGTCTAAGATCCCATGAAGTCACCTCATCCGACGTCCATCCCTGCAACCACTCCAACGGCACCATCCTCAACACTAAAATTAGTACCAACGACAGCTCGAAACCCTAAGAGGCCAAGCGACCAACCACCAAGCCGCCATGGGGAGTGTGAAACCCTAGCAGTGAAGAACAACCATATAAGCTAGGAACAAAGAACAGAAACTCCCTCTCATGGGGGATTGCTATTTTGCGTGCCTAGAGCGGTGAGCGGTGAGCGGTGAGCCTTGAGCTGAAAAATTAAAATTTGTTCTGAGATTTTTTGGAAAATAAAAAGTTTAGGAATAATTGTAGAATATAATATCTAAAATTAGTAAAATATGTGTGACCTAAATCCATGGAAAGGCGGCTAAATTTTTTGGGAGAAACATACTGTATACGAGGGTGTGATTCCATGAACGCATGGGTTCATTCAACTTGGCAATACAGGAAGTGTAGGACCTTAGACAAGTAAATTGTGAACTTACAAATGACTTGAAGTATTTCATTGTGAAATAATGTAACGAAGGTTTATTATTTGAGTACAAAGCATTTGACATCTTAGACAATGCCCTTACAGTTCCTGGACTTCTCCATGTAGTTTTGGGTTCCAGATATTTAAATACTTGTTCATATCTCAAATGGAAGGTGGCGTGCATTTGATTGTATATACATGAGGTTGCGCCCTATCTAAACAATTGCCAATTTAGAAACACATCCGGTGGCCCTTGTAGTCTCACCGTTTTTGAATAATATAAGAGAAATGTAACACAGTGTTGAAATGCCCATACGGATAACTACGGAGTGTACTGTTTGAGAATCAAAAGTTGAATAACTTGTTTGGTCTCATTCCAGCTGAAACTAGGAGCATGCATAAATACATCAACCTCAGGATCTAATCCACAGACAATATTCAGGATGAAGTAGAGGTGCTTACAGTACGTCCATTGCGCGCGTTTGCCAAGCGACTTGTCAGACATCTCCTTGAAAGATGGACAACTACAACTCGGAAACTGACCAATCACCACCAAATATGTGGAGACCTTGGAAATGCTTGTGGACTCCAAATTCACAATGCATCCTAGAGCTGGTCGCGGCACCATAAGGATCTTGCGAATTTTGCCAACCACGGAGAGTGCAGAGGCGCAACTGTTATGATGTTTTGTAGTCGGTGCCTGCGGATTTCTGCGGATATTCTTTCCATACCTCCTTGTTGGATGCTCTGATGGGTTTAGGGGCGAAGAATATTCCTCCAAGTCCACGGGCGCGGCGATGTCACTAAAAAGCTTCCTCAGAGACAGCTGTAGGCACTCGGCCAGGTGGAACCCAGCGTTTTCAAGTGCTAATATTTCCTTACTCACAAGATTCGTGCCCATCTTAACGGGCCATACATCTGGGATTTCAGGTTTGGACAAAACCCACTTCCTTCGACTGCCTTTGACACAACGCTCGATGTTGTCATTGCAAAAGAAGAACTGCATCTTCTCATGCCTATTCTTCTTGTAGCTGTCCATCATACCTGTGTAAGTCGGGGCAGCGGTACTTCTCCCGCCTTGTACGATCTTGGCAACACATTTCTTCTTTGTAATGGCATGTTGAGCAAAACACGCTTTTGTAGAGGTTTTCGGAAGTCTAGCAATGTGCCATTGTCTTTCATCGCAATCTGATTCCACAACATTCTTGGTGTGTTGTACTCGTAAGGAGGATGGCGGAGTCGGGGAATCAAGGGCTTGAGCTGCATCATGTTCTTGACCCGGATATTGGACGTCACCCTCGATTGGAAGGACACCAATTTCTCGATTTATCCGTCCAGTCTTCACACAAGGGCGTGAGATACTGATCTTGTCGGGTCGGTGAGAGTCAAATTCAGAACCCGGCGGTAGATCAGCCTTTCTTTTCAATGAGAGAAAGACTTCTTCACCTTCAAGATGAGGGTCACGGATGCAAAATTCGTCGGCCCCAGGCATGTTGGAAAACGCTTCGTGAAGTACTTTTGAATTACCAGACTGTTGCGCAGTTCGTTGGGCGGCACGAAGTCGAAGTTCTTCTTTTCCTGGGCCAGTTCCAGCCTTCTCACCCTTCAGAAATCCATAATAGGCCACAACTTGCATGAAGGCACGAACCATGTCATCTACGGTTGCCACATATAAGTCGTTGCCTCTCTTGCCTGACTGCTGCAACCACTTGTTGTGAACAGTTTCCGCCAGATTACATGAAGGCATCTCAGCTAATTCCGACTCGGATAAAGCCTGGAAGACATAAACAATTCTACGTCAATATGTCAATTTGGCACTATAAAAAAAATCTAATCGAAATAGAGTTGTGAATATCCTTAGCAGAAAAGGATGGCGCTATCGGCTCCCACTTAGGGGTGGTTGGCAGAAGTAATCATTGCTTGACTCAGAAGGAGGGGACGACAACTGCACCTCCTTCCGTGTGGAACTCTGAATACAAAAGCCGACGACCCCAAGGGGGTGCCGACAGCGGCACCCACTCTGGAGTGGAGCAAAGATTTCAGAGGTACAACATCCAGGAAGGGTGCCGCTAATTGTGACATTTGACGAGTAAAATGTGATTTATTAATTTCCGAGACTTAGGGGGGTGCCGATGGCGGCACCTCCATGTAGCAGGAAGGAAAAAAGGACTTCGACAATATTCAACAAATGAAAAAAATGGTAGACGGACACGTCAGATAAAATAAAAGTGAAGTATGGGTAGCTTACATGATCCATGAAGCCTCCCCACTGTCGATAGCGGAAATGCCAAAAGGCAAGCCATAAGTCGAGTCGGACAAGGCCATCATCCGTCGTTGCTCCAGAAGATAACCACCATGATCGAATGGTGAGGTATTTAGTCTGTGCCTCCTCCATGGATGTGGAAATCTTATACTGTTTGCAAAGTCGCTTGTGTTGGTCTTGCAAGTCTGCCCTGATGTCTGCCTTTGTATGTTTTTCCAATGATTGCGTCCAATGAAAGAGGCAGGTCCTTTCCCGATTGTCCATTCGGATATTTGCGTCTCCACTTCCGTAAGTAATACGTATAGCATTCCAATTTGCATGTGCGCTGTCGGCCATGAAGCCTTTAAAATTCACATTTGGCATATCATGCCTACCCGCCACTGCATTCAAATTGTTCCAGAATACTCGTTGCGTAGCGACATCCTCGGATTGCATGTCGCAAATAGCAATGGTCATAACACGGCAATACGTGGAATCATACACATGGGAAGCCATTGTAGTCCATCCTTTGATGCGCTTCACATGATCGAACATCATCCAAGAGTCTTGCAAATCACCGCCAGGCTGCATTCGGCGTACTAAATCAACACCACTCCCTGGTCCAATCTCTGCCATCTTAAAGATAAAGACCTTGTTTGCGTCTGCACCTTGTCCCGGAAAACGGTTCTCTTGAACAAAAGCCCAATTGCTAGAGCCTCTCAATTTTGTGATATTGTCCACTCCAAATCGACGCAAGTAACGGAATGTTGTGACTTCATTGCGGAGACTAGGGGAGGTCATCTGCTTCACCTTGTTCAAGACAGGGACAAGTTCATCTAATCCCAAGGTCTTGTGCGGAACACCGTCAGGGCAGAGGAGCAATTCTCCAAGGTAATCCTTACTTGCTTCCAAGATGATGGAGGAGTTTGTCGCACTGGGAGTCCGTTCAACTTGTTCCCCAATCAAGGCCCTAAGTTTTGCGTTTGACTCTCTACAATTACCTCTCTTCACCGCATGACGATGATATCCCAAATGCACACATGCACGTGACATATGACTCCACTACTAGGAAAACAGTGGAAATATGACTGGGTTTTATGACTACCAAATGTCATATGACTGGGTGATGACTACTACCCATTTTAGTCCTCAAGCCAATCATAACGGACAAGTCAGATTCTGTAGTCAGATCTGCGAGCAGGCGTTCCCGCAGGCGCGTTCCCAAAAGATTTTTGGGACCTCCGTTCTCGGCAGCCCGATAAATGTGACTGTTGTTAGTCATATGTATGTGACTAAGACTAGTCACAGCCATCTGCGTATATTTAGTCAGCGTATTCAACTCCATCACTATAAATAGTCATATATGTGTATATGTATACGACTATGGATAGTCTAAACCATCTGACTACATTTAGTCAGCTTTGTCAAGTACATGACTGAAATGCTGGAATTTAATGATGTCATAATATGACTAGCAGTAGTTGGATGGAATGGTTGTGATGACTAGAATTAGTCATTCTTTCGGTTTAGATATTGGTGAAGGTCCGTCAGTCATTCACATCCACTAGTTTGTGTTTGAGATGTGATGACTGTGTATTCTAGTCTTGGATGACTGGACTTAGTCACATGTAACAACAACCGACTGGTTCCCAACTGATTCTCCACGGATTTTTATTAAGAAACTCGACTAGGAATAGTCATCAACTTAGTACATTCTACTGCAATTTCTGGTCCCATTTAGTTATCATTCCCATATACCTTACTGCATTGTATGACTAGTTGTAGTCAGAAGTTCACATACATTTAAGTATCCGCCCAATGATATGACTGAATAAAAGCTTTATTTTTGGTCAAAAATGCTCATAATCTGACTATGAATAGTTGCTGCTTTCAAAAATGTGACTACATCAAATGACTACATATAGTCATGAGAATCAAAACGTTCATGAGCGTAAGTGACTAATACAAGTCCGCTAATAGACATTGATGATTACAATGGATGCTTTAAGAATTGTGTGGGCCACAATATAAAGCTATTTACTGCCTATCCCATCTTCGTGATGGGAGGGTCGTCTAACTCTACGCTGAAGTAGACAATGTAGTCGTCGTTGTTGCTCTTCTGCACCTCCATGGAGACATAGCCTTCTGGAATTGTGGCTCCATGCAATCTGGCCCCCTCGCAGTTAATCACCTTCCCAATACCAACCACTTGTTCTTCTTCACCTTCTGCAACACCCATGATTTCCACAACGTCCCCTTTGCTAAATTTTGAATGCACTGAGGCTTCAACCTTCTGTCCACTTGTCTGCAATTCCACGATCACTTGAAAATAATGGAATAAGGACTCCCACAAAAACTAATCATGCAGTTTAGAAAAGAACCAAGTGGGTAGTGCGACGGCTTTCCTTACCTTTGATGTGCTCTTGTCCACCTGAGCCCCCACTTTGACTTCCTTCCTATCTTTTGCCACGACAGCAGGGTTCCTTGATTTCTTCTGTTTGCCACCCTTTCCTCGTGTCTTCTTCTCCTCAGCAACGGGGGATCCCTTCTCTGTCCTCACCTGATCCTGCAAATCAAGGGACCCCTTCTCTCTCCTCTTGTAAACGCCGGCGGTACCCTTCTCTATCCGGGCTATTTTCGGCTCACCCCCGCTGATTTCGAGCTTCTGTACCTCGGTAATCCTCTTCCTCTTCTCACCAGCTAGACGATGCTTCAGCAATGATGGCAAGGTGGTGTCCGCCTTGACTTCCTTGCCTTTGCTGACTTCTATCATCTGCACATCGTCGCATTCTTCAGACTCCTGTTTATCCCAGAATCAACTACCACAATCAGTAATGAAGGCACGTAGGGTAAAGGGGGAATTTATGACTAATTATAGTCAGCAATGTAAAACAAGTGACTAACTTCAGTCATAAAATCCATAAGCCTCGTCCTCTCCGCACTAGGTGGACGAGGCTCCTGCAGCAATAGCAACAAGGCAGTTTCATCCGGTACTTTCTCCACTTTGTTGTCTTCTTTCATCTGCACGTCCTCAATTCCCTCAGGCTCCTCTTCCCCCTCCTGAAAATTAAAAACAACAACCGTCAGTCATGGCAACTAAACGCAGTGAACAGGGAACTCTTTGACTACTTCTAGTCTGAAATGTTAAGTACATAACTAGCTTTAGTCATACGTTCAATGACTCATGACTAACTTCATCTACCTTCATTTTGTCACCCCCGCTGTCACTTCCAGATTCCTTGTCCACGTTCTCTGATGAACTACTCGTAGCTCTGGCTCTTGGCGGCATAGTTGGAGGAGGTGCGCGGCCAACTTGCTCAATCTTCAAGGCATCAAGGATCAACTTGATGTTCTCCTCTAATCCGTCCATATGTCTCTGTATGGACCGGTCCGGCCCCATCTTCGAATGCCTGCTGCACAGAGAGCTGCGATCATATCTGCTTCCTCCTTGCTCTACGCCTGTTTCTGCAAGCTCATCTGAATGTTGTCGTGATGTCGAAGGCGGCCTGAACTGTGCTCGGTTCTCTTGTAGCTTCTTTGCCTCCTTTATCTTTCTGTCTTTAGAGATCAACTTTGAGAGGTTTAGCCAATGGTCTTGACGAATATGCTTAGGCTTAATCTTCCCGGCCACCAAAGCCTTCTTCAGCTGATATCTCTTAGTCTTTAGCTGGGTCTTCAACAACGAGTGAAAGGCCGACTCCGTCACACATCCAAGTCCCCCCTCATAATCGAAGGTGTTGTCGACACGTCGCTTGATGGATAGCAGCATCGTCGTTGGGTGCTTGTTATAGTTGTCGACGTTGAAGTCCACATCTGCGGCATGGCCTCGCAAGCATGTCATCCACAAAGGCCGGTTTTGACCGCAGGGATTGCCCTTCATGTCAACCTCCACCGTGTACCTCTGCTTGCCCCGGTGCTCTCTTTCCGGAGCTTCCAATTGCTGCTGCCGCTCCACCTTTCGTCTGCGACTACGTTGCTCTGAGTCCTCTGTCTGTCCGTCACCTCTTGAGTACTCTCCACTTTGAGGACGACGTTTTGAGCCTAACAACTTCTTCTTCTTCAGCTCCAACTTCTTGATTTTGCGGTCCAATGACTTGGTTGCATCATCGCCCTCGTCACTTTCAGAGTCACTCTCGCTATCTGAGATATTTGAAGATGGAATCGCCACATTCTCCAGGGGAAGTTCGTCTTTATAGAAGTCGTGCTCCATTGCATCGCCATGCCATGATGTCTGCGACATCTTCACGATGGGTGCACTTGTCGGGGCTGCCAAATCTTTGGTCACGGGTTTTGGAACCTTGAACTCTGCCTTCGATGGATGATGACGCTTTGTTACTTTCCACTGTAGTGGTTTTGACGTCTGCAACTTCTCCTGCTGACATGATAATCGTCAAAATAGGGATTAAAATCACTGACTAAGGCCAAAATCATAATCATTGACTAGATGCGGTTTAGGTGCGGATTAGATGCGTTTGGAATCGACCAAAAATTACTTACCTTTCCTTTTGGCTGCTGAATGGGTGCTTGTGCTGGCGCTTCCTTATCAGACCCCTTCGATGCCGATTTCTGATTCTCAGAGTAGAAAATTAGAGATCAAATATACGTATACGTAGTTAGATTTCCTTTGCCAATGACAAAATATAATCAGATAGAGTAACCTGAGGACTGATACTGAAATGTTGAGACTACGTGACTTAATCTAGTCATTTGTTGTCACTTAGGTGCGTTTAAAATCAACCAGAAATTACTTACCTTTCCTGCTGATTGCTTAATAGGTGCTTGTGCTGGCGCTTCCTTATCAAACGCCTTCGATGCGGATTTTTGATTCTCAAAGTAGACAATTAGAGATCAAATATGGACAGTAGGACAACATGACGAAAGCGTTTAGGGTTTAGAAACTATGTGACTAAAACTGGTCAGATGTTGGGACTACGTGACAAAAACTGGTCAGATGTAGGGACTACGTGACAGCAGCTAGTCAGGTATAACAAAAGAACATCACTAAAAGTAGTCAGAATTGAGAACAAGCACTTGGAGTTTTAGGGTTACATACCCTAGTCTTCGGCTGAGGAGGTACTACAGCCGCCGGTTCCTGTACAGACTCCTCTTGCTCTGACTCAGTGTCCTCGTCCTCTGTCTCCGTCTCCTCTATGTCTACAAAAGACTCTGAATTTGATGCCTTCTTCTTTGATTTTGTGCTTGACCTTGTTGTCCGCAAAGTAGGATGGGAAACCCCTGCTGATTGCCGGGTGGACCTCCGCTTACATGGAATTGGAGCCTCCCTGGATTTCTCAAAAATGTCAGACATTACTTTTGCCATGTGATTCAAGACATGACTCGTTATTTGTGGCATTCTACCAACTCCTTGGAATACCTCTTCCACACGATCGTCCGGTAAGTTTGCCACCAACCTCATTATTTTATCTACAGAGGTAGTATAGGGATTACTCATTGGCTTTCACTAAAAAATTTTCTGCACCTGGAGAAAGAGCTAACGACAAACAATGACATCACTAATGTACGCACTCAGAAGAAGAAGTACCACAACGCCCTTTCTTCTTTGGAGCTCGAGACTTCGTGACCTCCGGCTTTGGCTTCTGTGTTGACGTCAGCTGTGTAGCAAGGCTTCTAATCCCCAAGTTGCGAAACACTGCGAGATTACGCTCAATATTCTCCGATCGAGCAACTTCATACAGTTTCCCTGTGCCGTGCTTGGCGACGGACGACGTGCCCTTTCTTACCTTCCTCTTCGAAGCAACTGAGGGCTTCTACTTTGCCGGCTGCGCCTTCGCTTCGGAGTCGGAGCTGGCCTCTTCTTCGTTGCTGCTCGCCGACTCGTTGCTCTCTTCGCTCTCCTCGTCGTCGCTCTCTTTGATGTCCTGGTCGTCGCTCTCCTTAGTCGCAGCTGTCGGCGTCTCCGCAGTCGCTACGACGGCCTTCCCCACAGTCGCGGCAACGGTCTTCCTCTTCTTCGCGCTTGCTTCGGCTTTCCTTGTGCTCATTCGCTGGCCTCCCGCTACTTTGTTGGCCGCAGGCACGGTTGTCTTCACCGACGTCGCAACTGCTGTCAACGTGGCGGCCGCCGTCTTTGCCGCTCTCGGTTTCTCCGGGACCTCTGCCTCCTCTCTGCTTTCTTCGGATTCTCCGCTTTCTTCGCTGCTGGACTCCGAGCTCTCCTCCTTGTTGTCTTCTTCTCCCTCCTCCGCTGTAGCCGACGACGCGCTATTCAGATCCAACGTCGGTGTAGTCTTTGCCGCCTCCGCCTCCGACTCTGATTCCCCGCTGCTGCTACTTTCCTGCTCCTTCGAATCTTCGCTGCTCTCCTGCTCCTGGTCCTTTGACTCATGCTCACTCAATTCTTCCACCTTCGATGGTTGACTTTCCGGCAGCGTGGGCTTCTTTGACTTGGCCATGGCGACGGTGGTTGCTCGCTTGATGACGAGATGCAAGACAATTTTGCGCAATGGTCTCCATTTTAAAAATTTCAGCAACTAAGTGGTCTGTACAACAACTCGAAACAATGATGATGGAAAAGGATGGCTGTAAGCCCAAAATTGACCCCCTAAGACGATTAATTTTAAAACCCACAAGGTCCTAATGTCACATGGTACAAAACTAGGAAAATGAAGAAAAACAATGAGGGGCACATTTTGGCCACTCACAATGGCTAAGGGAGTAGGGAAGTGGAGTGCATCTGATTTTGAAATCAGGTAGGGTTTGCTCATGAATGGGTGGCGGCTCTGCAATAACTGCAAAATTATGGCCGCCGCCACCTCTTGATTATAGTCATAAATTCTGTACAAAAAGTAGGTGTACTCATAGGTGCTACTATGACTATTAGTAGTCGTTAGTTCTACATCTATGACTAGATGTCGGCACTTCTGTGACGATGTTGACATATTGCTAAAAAGAGTATCATGAGCTCTTCTTTCAACGACATGTTGAATAGGACATGTTGAATAGGAGTTAAGCCAACACAAGGGGGAGGGACCTATCATATCCCATCAGTTTACTGATATCTAACCATATCTTACCATATCTAACCATATCTAACCATATCTAACCATTTTGTACCATTTTGTAGCCAAAACCAGGGGAAGGGAGCTCGGAGTTGTATCTGAATGCTTGGAGCCTGAAGAAGTGAATGACCAGTACATCACCCCTGAGCTTCTAATGGTGAGTGTGTGTGATCTGGCTTCGTGGTTGAATATTTCCGTTTTTCTTATCTATGGAGCTGGCATTTGATTTTTTCAGGTTAGAAGAAGGAAGGGTTAGGAAAGTTAGAAGATTCATCTTACGATCTTGTTAAAATCAAAATTCCTGAACGAAGGATTTACGCTTTTTTCAGATACAAGTTCAATAAAATTGGTTTGACAAGGGCTGTGAAGTAGCAACTACAAGAGAAGCGCCCGTTTGTAGGTCGTGCCAGAACTCAATCCAACATTATATTAGTTGGGTAAGTGTGTTACAATTGATGTTAATGTGCTCATATGCTGGTACTGTAAACGTTTTCGAACAAATGTTTTCACTATGACTATTTGGAGACTAATATTAGTCAGACGTGCGACTTCAATGACTACTATGCCTTCGTTGACCATAAGCACTTAGTGATTTGCAGTGGGAATGACTCATTTTACATTGCTTTTGGAGTGCATATAATGTAGCAGCTCGGACTGAAAATAGTGGTTATTCTGTGTTGGTGGATTGAAGAATTGCTGATGGATCCGACATCCAGAGAGGATCTTTTGCATTTGCAACTGTGGGAAATTGAAGAGAAAGAAGCAGACAAACAAGGTCTAACAAGTTACCCTTGCCCATGTAAGAAATGCATGGGTGCAAGAATAGTATTAAGGAAAACCATCCGCAAACATCTACGGAAGTTCAAGCGAGATCCTGAATTCAAGACATCCATACTGGTATGTTATCTTACAATTTTAGTCTGATATGTTGTGTATGACATATGTGGGGATCCAATAAGCCTGTCTTACTTTGTTGCAATGATACATGTAGGAAACGTAGAGGCCTTTTCTACTGGCCGCAGCAGCTGCTGCATTAAAGTTTGTAATTTTAGCCCCTCTACCGCTTCATTGGAGCGGAGAGAGTAGTTTATATCCCAACCAGCAAGCGTCTGTGGATATTGTTCAGACAGAGAGCTCCAATGGGCACTGGTGCATAGGCCCCATCCCAAAGCTCAAACCCTTCACATTTTGGAATCGAAAGTGGGAGGTTAGAGTGTCAATACATCCACACATGGGATGGGGCCTATATGCCATGGAAGCAGCCAAATCTGGTGATGAGTTATTGCCATTTGTTGGGAAATTCTTATCAGAGGCAGAGTTCCACCGTAAGCGTCAGGCAGATCAACGATTTAAAAAGTATGCATTACGTGTGAAGAAAAATGTTTACCAAGATGGAGATGTGTTGAATGGAAATGTCGCAGGGTTTATTAACAGTTCTATTGGAAGAGAGCATATAGGGAATGTTCTTTGGGAATACGTGTCATTGCCTACCCCATGGGATCCGAAAACTTGGGGGTATATCATGACTATGGCAACACGTGACATTGAAGTCGGAGAGGAACTTTTCACATATTATCCTTTTAATTGATAGGTCGTTTAGATTGCAGTAAGGATTTGGAAAAACACAACAAGAAACTGTTGTAATACTTCAGTGATTGCTTTGTTTGCTAAATAATGTCAATCACTAAATGTAGTCATAATTTCTGCAGAGATGACTAGCTGTAGTTACTAATTATGCAGATATGACTATATAGAAGTCACCGTGTTTGCAGAGATGACTATATCATAGTCACTATTTTTACTGGGATGACAATATGTAGTCATATTTATGAAATACATGACTATTGTACATATGGATGAATAACTACAATGAGGATACTTTGTGTACATACTCGTAAGCTTGCAAGAAACGTCACATACTAACACATAATTGGGCGGTTGTAAATTTCTTTTGAGTAGACTGGTTTTGTGTACGAAATAGAGCAAGATAGAGAGAACCTTCACAAATCAAACGAAAGGCATGAGGAAAACCCGATAACGCAAACCGAATCAGCAGAATTCAATGTGGGCCGAATGATCACAGAGTGCCTTGAAAGATACGACAATATCCCTCCCGCTACTACTGACAGAACCGATGAGGATGAAGATGACTTTGGTTTCAAGGACGATGACATCCATGACGGAGGCCTCCCAAAATTCATTGAGGAATCAAGTATTCCACTCTACGAAGGTTGTCAGACAAAGCTTCTAATTGCAGTGCTTCTCCTATTCAATTGCTTCACGGTATTTGGAGTCTCAAATACTTGTGCAGATGAAATCTTGAGTGTGATCAGCGAACTTCTCCCCAAGGGTAATAAACTGCCCAAATCTCACTGGGAAGGGAAGAAATTCCTATGCCATTTGGGGCTGAATTACAACTCAATCCATGCCTGCAGAAATGGGTGTTGTTTATTCCGAGGAGAGTTAGCTCATGCGTTGACCTGCCCAAAATGTGGCGAGCTACGGTACACATCAAACAGTAGTACAAGGGCAGTGAAGATACTAAGGCACTTTCCACTTATCCCCCGGCTATTGCGAATGTATCGATGTACCAAGTTCGCAGAGTTAAACAAGTGGCACACATCAAGAAAAGACATGAGCGGAAATATGGAGAGTGTTCCAGACTCAAAAGCTTGGAAACACATCAATGCGTGCTATCCGGAATTTGCGGCTGAGAAGAGGAACATACGATTGGGGATGGCTCTAGATGGTGTAAATCCTTTCTCAAACCAATCATTAAGCCACTCAACATGGCCAGTAATATTGTTGAACTACAACATTCCTCCCTGGCTAATCACGAAACGTTTCTTTCTAATGCTGGTCCTCCTCATCCCTGGAAAAGAAAGCGTCACATCGGAAAATATAGATGTGTACTTGGCCCCACTTATTGAAGAACTGCAGCAACTCTGGCATGGTGTGAATGTTGTTGATGTCTCTGATGACAGTCAAAACAAGAATTTCATCCTCAAAGCAATATTGATGTGGTGCATTCACGATTATCCTGCGTATGGTCTTGTCTCTGGGCAGGTGACAAAGGGTTATAGAGGATGTATTGAATGTGGCCCGAATGTTAGTACTCGTAGATCAACTGCACTGGGGAAAAATGTATATTTGGGACATCGGAGATACCTAGAAAGGAATCACCCGTATCGACGACTCCGAAGAGCATTTGATGGCACGGAGGAAATTAGAGCTCCTCCGCGCTCTCTAACTGGTCGAGATATTGTGCGCCATGCTAAAGCAAGGGAAAAATGGCTGAATATACCTATTGAGATCAGAGAAGGGGGGGAGAATGATCCAGTGCATGAAACTGGAGTGAAGAGGTTGTCAGCCCTGTACAGTCTTCCGTATTGGCAGGTTAGTCTACCATATGAAATGAAGACCTTACTATTTGTTCCCCTGCTCTTGTGTTATTATGTGACTACAGAAGTAATGTATTTGAGTATACGTTTCTAATTCTGCACTCAGCACATGACTAGGTAGTGACTGAGGAAGGATAATATGACTAGTTTTAGTCATGCAAACCAAATGAACGACTAGGTAGTGACTGAGCAAGGCTGGTATGACTATTTTTTGTCATGCAATCCGAATGTACGACTACATGCCGTAGTAAGAGTGTTTGTAAATGTTCTAACACTCATGTTTCGCACATTCGGCAGTCTCTCATGATCCGCCATGTGCTAGATCCAATGCACTGCGAAAAAAATTTGTGCGAAAACATCATGAAGACAATATGGGGATTGAAAGATACATTAAAAGTCCGACTTGACCTTCAGGAGGCTAAAATACGTCCTGAACTCCACCCTCAACATGCTGGAAACAATACCATCATACTACCAATTCCTCCTTACGTGCTGTCAAAGGTGGAGAAGGCGAAATTCATCAAAACTATCCGCAACCTAAAGACTCCCAGCAATTACGTGGGGCAGTTGTCCAAGAGGATAACCATTGACGGAGACCTTTGTGGCCTTAAGTCACATGACTACCACATAATGATGCAGCAGATTCTTCATGTATGTGTGCGAACACTTCTACCAAAGGAAGTTCGGGCAGCAATAATTTGGATAAGTAGAGTGTTCCAGCGTTTATGTGCGAGGTCTGTAGATCCTTCAACAATGGAAGACTTGATGGAAGAAACAGCAGTCACTATGTGTGTGATGGAGAAGGTCTTCCCACCGCCGTTTTTTGATGTCATGTCACATCTGCCGATTCACTTAGTGCAACAGTTAGACACTTGTGGTCCGGTCCACATGCGTTGGATGTACCCTGTGGAACGGTATCTGAAAATGTTGAAGGGCTACGTACGGCAACGAACACAACCGGAGGGGTCGATGGCAAGAGGGTACGTCATGGAGGAGGCGCTTGGATTCTGTACTGAGTACATGCAAAATTGTTCTATGACATCACGTCGTGTATGGGACGACAAAAAGGAGCCCAGTATGAATGACGAAGTATTGCAAGGGAAGGAGAGACGACGCATATTGTCGATGGAACTGCAACAATGGATTCATGAATTCGTGCTTAACAACGCCAAAATCCTTCAAGATTACAGAGAGTATGCACCCAAGCAATATAATTCTTACATAGTAATATAAGATTAAAAAAGCACTACGTGTGGTCATCATTTTAGATTTAAGGACTAGCTATTAGCAATAGACAGACAAAACAGTCAAGAGAGTGAAGGAAGCAACCAAGTATAGTCAACTAACAGATGACTAAAAGAGGTGATGAGGTTCTATTCTTACAGTTTAGGAAAAATAACGTACTCGAGGTGATTTGTATACTGCAGGCGGTATGCGAGTGAAATGAGTCAATGCAAAGAGGCCAGATTAGAATTCCGAAGACGAAGCAGGAGAAGACACATTGATTATCCCATAGAAATACGACAGGAGACCTTCAATACGTGGTTCACTATTGTTGTATCTGAAGACCTTGCGATGGGGAATGATGTCTCTGGGGATATACTCGCACTGTTACTGCCTCCTACACGAGAAGCAAAGGGATACAAGGCAATGTATGCATACGGCACTCATATACGAGTACGAGGAGCAGAAGCAGATATATTCACATGTGACAGTGGAGTAGCGGCTACATTTCTCCAATCTTGTCGCGCTAGTTCTAGTGACAGGAACTTGACGACAACAAATGTGGAGTATGTGGGGTGGGTGGACGAAATTATCAGCGTAGACTACGGGAAATTTGAAGTGGTGGTGTTGTATTGTACATGGGCACAAGCAAACAAGAGGGAAGCTCGGGCTACAATGAAATGTGACGAATATGGATTTACATTGTTCAGATTTGATCGGTTGATTCCATATTCAGCGGACTCCTTTGCATTTCCCCTTCACATACAGCAAGTATTTTTTGTAGACGACGAGGAGAACAGTGGATGGAAGATAGTTTTGCAACGTCAGCCGCGCGGTGCAAGAGTCGAGTCAAGTGATGGCGGAAGACATGAACTGCAGAGTGTGCGGTTAGGTAGAGACCAGGAGTATGCAGGGCTACGGCCTCCATAGACTATTATGGAAAGGGAAATGGACACTCCTGATTTGAGATCTGGCAGGAGACTAACTACAGAAGGTCTAAACCAATCTTTGGCTGTTGCAGAGGAGGATGTAGAATAGGGACATGATGTGCTATCACAATAGAAAATGAGGTAGCATGCATGGCATAATCCATCATATTAGTAGACCAAGTAGGAAACATACTATGATATGCAGTAGCATTGGTCTCAATAATCACATTGACTATACTCAGTCAGTGATTTTACATGCATGACTAATACAAATCACTCGTACGACATTAGTGTCCATAGTGTCTAAGAGTAGTTTTTGAAGTGCAATAACAAGCTCAATCCACGTTGCTAATTCTCCATTGCCAACGTATACAATTGGAGTTGCCTTATAATTATTTTCAACGTCATTGACTGATTAAAGAACATGCATGTGCACTACCTCAAATTAAAATTCAAGATTAGTCATCAAAGCAAATCTAAAACAATTATTGTGAAAAAATTCAGCATGGACGTGAAATGGGCACAAATTGAAAAAAAAAAAAAAAAACTGGTAAAAAGTAGGGAGGTAGAGTAAACGAAAGTGCAAAGAATACATGAGGGGAAGAAGCGTTGTAGTCAAAATAAAATTACCATTTTAAAAAAGAGAAAAACAAAACATCACCGCAAAGTATATAAATGACAAGTACTTGAACAAGGTGCAAAGAGAACTGCTGTGATTGTAGACAGTGAAAGGGGTAACTGGAAAAAATATCCACGACATCTGAATTGATAATATGATATGAAAACTTAGGAAGAAAAATAATTATGGAATGAATAAATATTAAAAAAAGGCACAGGCTAGTTTGTTTTTTAAAAGAAGTTTTAAAAATACAATATAGAAAAGATTAAAACCTTAAAGGAACGAAATAAATTCCCAAAAAGAGTGTAAACTAAAGAAAGAAAAGTCTAATTGAAAGAATGGATCAAACATAAACAAATGTATATAAATTTGAATTAATATCATAAAGGCCCCACTCTAAAACCCTCTCACAATTGGCTGCCCAAAAGCATAGTCAAATAATGACTATATGTAGTCATATTGCTGCCCAAAACCGTAGTCACATAACGACTAAATCTAGTCCTATGGCTGCCTACGGAAATAATAACAGGAAAAATACGTTCCCTACGGAGTTCCGATTGAGGTCCCGAGAAAATATGACTAGAATCATAGTCATGTGATGACTACAGCCATTTTAGTCATCAAAGTTGTTACTGATGACTGCATTCCAACCAAAAGGAGCTTGTAGTCATATGGCCGTAGTCATATTTCCACTGTTTTCCTAGTAGTGCTCTGTCCCACAACATAATAGACTTTTGCCATACAACTGTCTATGCATGTCGGGGGAAGGAGACAAATGGCACAAAGGACTGAAGAATTTAAAGGTGACTCACAGCCAAGGAGAAATGAAGAGGAGGCGGTACCCTCCCACTCTGTCTCATTAGAAGGAGATGTTCGTTGGGACGTTTGAGATAGTCGCAGAGACTATTAGTGCACCTTAGGTGTCCCAAGCAAGAAGACATCCGGAACGTGAGCTGATGATCAGACTTGATGTGAGAAGTGACGGTACGAGTCCAAGCATGACCATCATGTTTCTTATCCATACCATGGAGGTGGCCTGCCTTGGAAGAAGGAAGAGTGTTTCCAAGAGGAGGTAGTTCAAACACGATGTCTCCATCAAAAGTGGGAGGCAAAAAGTCCACTTTCTCTATGGTGATGGAATTTAAATCTATTCTACTAAGGATTGACTTTGATCTACGCCGGGAACTCAAATTTTGGAGGCAATCTACTATGCTGAGTGGAGACGAGGCAAATGGTGCGAGAGGGGGTTTAGATCTAGGATCGGGAGCAAAGCAAGAGGACGATGGACGAGGATTAGAAGAAAGAGATGAGGATTGAAACGAAGTAATGCTAGGATTCAATGGAAGGCACTCGCAATCAGAGTCGTCACTCAAAACAAAAACATTGTCATTAACTGGCTCTAATTTGACCTTTGAAAGCAGTGGTGTGACCTCAGTAGTACTAGATGACAGACGCGGCGTAAACGAAGGTAAGGGTGTTCCATTGATGCTATCGAACCTGCCATAAGCTCGATATTTCCCTGCCTACAGCAACCAAATCTCGTCCTCACCACGGCCAGTACTAATCTGAGCAATTGAATGAGTAAGCTCACCCGTGACTACATCAAACACTTCCCGGTCAACATGAACCGTTTCCTCACAGATCTTGAACCTCAATGCAAGACGACTTCCACTCACAGAAGCAAAGCCAGTTTCACCAACTACAAATGAAACAGGGACTCCAGGACCATCTCCTCGAAGCAAGACACTATTGCTCAGTTCATCCTCAAGGTCAGCCATAATTTAGAGGACAATTGAATTGAATTCTAACAAAGACAAAGTGAATTGAATTCTAACAAAGACGACATTGAAAGAGTTGACACTATAAGAAACCCGTGTTTTTTGTGATGTCACCTAAAATCGTAAAACATATACATTTTGAAAAGTGACATCTAGAAAAACATCAGAATTAACAGGACGTTGTAAAAAACATGGAGATGTTAGTTGGGACACGTGGGCATGTTAGCTCCCAAACATGGGGATGTTAGCAAGGACACGCGTATATGTTGGCAAAGACGTTAACGTAAACATTGTCATGTTGACTGCAATTTTTGCCATGTTTTTGCATGTTTCGGTTGATCCAAATTTTAGGTGATGCTTTCATGGACATCATCCCTGTTTTTTTGACATTTTCTGCGTTTTTTGGAACATCACAAAAAACACGGGTTTCTTATAGTGTGATTCAAGTCTGCTCATTTTTATTCAAGTTTTTCTAAATTATTGTGAATATCCCACCAATTATGTGTTCAGATCGTGGAAGTGACTCAAATTTTCAATTTCTTATAATTTTATGTGGCAGCCATTTCAATTTAAACATATCCATCTCCAGGAAAAACCGTGCGAAGGCGGCTCTGAGATTAGATCAGCTAATTCAGAGTCATGTTAGTGTTGGCCAAATTCTTTGCCAGATCAAAACTTGAATAAAAATGAGCAGACTTGAATCAACTACGTTGAAACCTTGAAAGAATTGCCCCTTAAAGGTGGTGGTGAAAGAGGAGTTGAATGCAAGTAGAATCATAATTCACAAATTATGAAAAGGCAAAAGAGAAAAGCTTTGTACTTTAGTGATGCAAAGACGCTAAAACGGAGTAGGCAAATGAGAGAGAAGAAGTCGATGCCGAGGGAGGTCGATTCTGGCAATACCGCAAGGATTTTAAATTTTGAGGATGCATCTGACTTGAGTCCAGTTATGAGTTGTCCGAGTAGTCCGGAGCTTCAGAGAATTGCAGAGCAAGTTACGGAGGATAAGCAACCCAACTTCGATGTGCAATTCAACGGCAAAGGAATTTGCACCCCCCCGAGGTCGGCCATGGATTGCAATCAATGTGAGTTAATTCAAGCCCAAATTATATTTGTCTTTGTGATTTTATCATTTAAAGCGAGGTCCAAGATGTCAAGGGCTGAAAAGACCCTAAAGCCGTTAAGTCAATAGTCTTTTGTTACATCTGGTCAAGTCTTGTTCCCGTCCAATCTCGTCGTGAGTTCCTGCCCATACCCGCCCTTACCTGCCATTTTGAGAAAATAGGGTTTTATTGCTGCCGAAATGAGGTAGACAGGAAGAACCATTTCTATTTGCTTAGGGTTTCGAGGCATTTGCAGTGAAGAAGAGAGGAGGAACAATTTCATTGGGTGTAGGGTTTCACGATAGTGCGCAACCGATTGCACTCACATGCTTGCTTGATGGGTTCACAAAATCCATAATCTAACGTGAGTCTTGGACGCAAGTTATCGCAGCCGAGGACAAAGGGCTTCAATCTGATCGAAAGAGCAACACCCACAGCCTCGAGACTGAGGGAAGTTGCGATCCTCGAAGACTCGACATGGAGGGTAAGCATCTCATGTATTTCCTCCTCTTCTTTGCAATCCTTGAGTTTATTCGTTATTTTTTCTATCGATATCTGCGGCGCCACCCGCAAGGGGGTGCCGCTGTCGGCACCCCATTGTGGGTCACGACTTTGGAGCACGGTCGGCACCCCATAGGGGAGGAGGCGTCAACTGCAGGTCTTTGCGGGCGGGGCTGTCAACATTGACAAAGCCTTCTCCGAGGGGGTGCCGACGGCGGCACCCCCTCGGAGAAGGCTTTGTCAATGTTGACAGCCCCGCCCGCAAAGACCTGCAGCTGTCGCCTCCTCCCCTACGGGTTGCCCACCTTGCTCCAAAGTCGCAACCCGCAAGGGAGGTGCCCACTGCTGCACCTCCTACGGGATGTTGATTTTTTATTTTTCAAGTTTGAGTGAACCATTAGCGCACCATTTAGATATTCACCACCCTTCTTTCCGTGGTGATGATTTCAGATTCTTCTTTCAATGAGATGCTAGAGTCCACTCAACATGATCAGGAGAACGAAGGTATTGGTAATGTGATTTGACATACTTTAGTTTTGTTCCATTTTGATTTCAAAATCTCATGTGGTTTTCCATGATATTGTAGAAATCCAGCCGTTGATAGAGACGGCAGACATTGATTTGGAGGACCCAGATGAGAATTTGAAGCTCATGTCCGCCGACAAGCTTGGAAAGGAGATGGATGAACTGGTCATCAAAGAATCTGTGAATACTAACCTTGTGTTGGAAAGGCTCCGATTTACACCAAGGCATAAACCAAAGTTAAATATTCCTCTATGCAGATTGATTTCATTACCGGTAGTTCGACCTTCTTTGAAGAATGATGTGATGGGTTTGGATGCACATTTTGTGAGCACGGGATAAATGGATGGCCACGGTGTGTTCTACGTGGCTATGGAGGACAACGAGGGCAAGATGGTAACTATCACCCAAGCCATTATGGATTCTTGGAGTCCATTGTGGACTAAAGCAAATGAGCAATTTGAGATTGAGTTGGAGATGGATGAGGATTTAAAGCAGTTTTCTGGAAGAATGTTTCATATTTGGGATGGGAACCACAGATTACAAGACTGGATGCCAATAATCAATCGAGACCATTCCAACGATGCCAAGTGGCATTATGCGGTGGAATCTATTATCCTTAATGTGGAGGGTCAAGTGGCTCCTCTACTAACAGCTCTTCACTAGGTTAACTCGTATGATTATCATTTGCTTTCAGTTAATCGGTGAAATTAAATTCTAACTTATGAATTTGAGCTTGCAGGAGGAACCAGAAATCTCACGTCACCATGAACCTTGTCCACAAATTATATCGCATTCAAGGCATTGCCGGGCAGCCACTTGAGTATTTTGAGTCCTTGGTGAGCAAGGATGAAATTTCAGCTGCCGAGGCAAAGCAGAAGTTCAAGGACAGAACATGGTATACCTTGACATTCAAGTCTCTAATTGCAATTTTTTATGAGGTATTCTAGCTCTTCTATAACATCTACTCAATATACTTGCATTTTTCATCAATGTTCTAGTGGATGCTTTTCCCTACTTCAATTGTTGGTGTGTTGATCGAAGTGTTGTTGAATGGACACCTTGCTTGGTTTTGTAGCAAGAGTTGGGGGAGGCAGCTGCTCATGCTAATCAAAAATTCAAGGAGAAGTTTCCAGATGACTCTCTTTGGACTTCTGCCAAGTTTCATGACTTTGTTTCAGCTGCAATTGAGAAAGTGAAGGTTCAACTAACATCCGAGCTCAAGAAGCAATTGCCAATTGCTGACCCCAAGCACACTTCCGAGTTTCTTCAACAAGTTCGAATCCACTATGAGGACCGCGAAGATGATCCTGAGATGTCTCAGGAAAAGCTCTACTACCTCACCACCTCCGCTATGGTCCCAAGCATGAAGGTGAAATGGTTGGAGAGGTAGAACAAGCCATCTTCCCTTTGTGAACAAGTTCCCAGACCTTCGCTTTCCAAAGTCTAAGTTCTCAGACCATGACTTTCCAGAATGGCTTCACAAGGCCACATGGTGGGCTTAGGTACAATCTGAATTACCATTCTTAGATAGTGTTATTTCATTGTGCTTTTACTTCTTACCATTGTTTGAATGGTAATTGCAGCTTTCAGCGGAGACTGAATCATTGTTTCAAGGGATATTATCTGACATGGAGGTTTATATTGACTACTTTCCTAAGCATGGTATGCCGATCCAAACAATACCCGAATACGTTGAACAGATGCGCGTGCAGCTCTGGGATATTGCCTTCCATAACGAATTTAAGGGGAAGGGAGTTCATAAGAATAATCCACCCGAGAAGCAAGTGGGACTTAAGCAAGCCATCAATCGGACTCTCTACAGGTACTTCATGTACATTCTATTCCCGAGGAAGGCAATTTCTCGTACTCCACCATCCTTCTCCAATTACTTGGAGAAGACTAGTGATATGCTCATGTTCACTGATGATATCATGAAGACATGGGGGCGTGAGCATTGGGAGCGTTGTGGTTGGTATTTGGATTGTCCCGTTAAGAGGCCTCCTTTATTTGATGTTGAACTCCGAAACAATGTCCAGCCAGATCTATTGGGTACGGAAACAATACTTCCTTCTGTTCCTACAGAACTTGGTGCCAAGAAGACCCGTGTCTCCAAGAGAAATGCTACCGCTGATGCTGAAGTTGCTGCTAAAGCAAAAGTAGAGTCAGAGGCTGCCGCGAAGGCTGAATTGGAGGCTGCAGTAGTGGAAGTGGCCAAAGCACTTGTCGCCACGAAGGCGGAACTAGCCTCACAACATGCTCAGCTGATCACTTTGGCCTCCACCGCTCGTATTGATGACATTGAGATGTTGGATTCAGAGTCCTTAGTGGCGCCCTTGCAGTCTCGGAGGAGATCAAAGCGATCAGCACCCGAAGCTTCGAACGCTTCAAGTCCCCTTCCACAGAACTCTTACATGCTTATCATGACGGTGAAGGCTGGGAGAACCTCGCCACCTCCACCAGCGAGTGTCTATGTAGACAACTCATCAATCTCTATGATCATGGATTCTTTCCCTGACAAGCATTCCACGCTTCTTGCCATGAATAAGTTTGTCCTCCAGGTACTTAAGCTAGTTTTTCACATCTCAATTCCAAGATATGTCTATTTCTTTTCCTGTACTTATTGATTGTTGTTGTCCCAAAAGAATAGGGTTGTTTTACAACTACAACTATAAATTATCCTCTTCATTGTAACAAAACACCCAATGCCATTGTTTCAAAACACTATTACTGACTTGTGCTTGTCCAGGCGAGGAAGGAAGCTTGGAGTACAGGTCGTTCAGCTCATTGCCCTCACAGTGGATTCGACTTGATCTTGGCAGACATCCCTGACGGGATGCCGATTCCATCCATCTCGAAGCATACGAATGATATTCCAACCTGGAACGAGTATTCGATTCCGGTCGTGGAGAGCTTATTTGAGTTTTCAGATTTCTTCCTCCACGACAAGGGCGGGATGCTGATCTTCTTGCCCGAGGTCCCTTCTATCCGGTCCGATGTGCTGTCTTATGCGGGCGGATACGGTTTCAAAATCCTCAGAGACTGGTGGGCAATAAACGACCTCTCATTTACCTCGCACATTGATGCTTTGCTGAAGGTGCGCTTAACCGATCCTCCTTACATTTCAGATGTTTCATTTGTTGATTTTATTGTATATCTCATTCTAACTGTCTCTACTGGATTTGCCGTGCATTGCAATTACAGTTGCGTAGGTTCCGTGTTTTGTTCCTTGTTCGACAGAATGTGGCAGTTGCCAACTTCAAGTTCAATAAAAACAACGCCCTCTGTGAGATGGGAATGGACGTGGAAGAATCCGATGTTCTTTTCAATTTCACCTCTGCCGAATCTCAGTCCATGTGCGGACCCATTCCATGGAGGGGGCCACGTGAGAAGGACGCTACCTTCCTCCACATGTTGATCGAGGCTTTATCACAGCCTCAAGCGGTTGTTCTAGATGCGTTTGCCTCTATCGGTGAGTCTTCTTCATTTTTTAAGCAAGGTAGATAGTTGTAGTCATAACTAATTTTGTTATTCCTTTGCAGGAAATTCTGTGCGCGCATGCCAGATGTCTGGCCGTCATATCGTTGCTTTGGAAAGCGACACCGTTGTCTTCAACGAGAAGTTGAAGGCCCTATCATCGCCATCAGTCGATTCGACCATCCCTAGTGAGGCGCCTCCAATGGCAACTCTCTTAGATGAAGACATTCCTATCCGCAAGATCGTTAAAAGAAATAGACTAAGTACGTAAGTTCAAAGTTGTTAAATTTGAAATTCTTTGCCATTCTCTGTGAAGAATTCCTTCATTTTATAACCTAATTTCTCTATGGACTCTGCAGTCTGATTGCCAGGGCGGCTTCCCCAACCAAAGATTTCCTACTACCACCTTGGGCCGCACATGTTGCAGACTTAATGGCGACTACCTCGTCTCCTCAAATCCATACCCACAATCGGCAATATGATTCCCATGTGCTCCATTTTCTAGATGTAGAAGCAGACGTCAAAAGACATGTCCTATCCTCCTCCTCGGCCTCTAGTTCATCTGCATCTGCGTGAGCACTTTTTATATTTTCTGTGGACTCTCCTTTTTCTTTGGCGTTTATGTTATGATCTGTTTGTAAACGATCCTTATCCTTTAAAACTTCCATATTTTGTTTCCATGTTATCAGTCTCAATTCAAACTTCTTTTTGGTCAATTATTGAATTCCCGCCATTTTGTAATTCAGTGCACGATTGTTTCATTGGCTGCTAACATAATGTGGCCTACAAAATGTATATTTCTTTTTGTCATCCTCACAACCAAATTTCATGCTACACTTCTTGGCTATTCCTTTAGTGCTATAGCCCAATATATCTTCATCCTATTACATTATTTGCTTTAATCTTCCTTCATTTGGTGATCTCCATATCTTGAACTCTTGGAACGTTAAAGACAAGTACAAATTTAACAACATATTTACATTGTGAAAGTTTTGCTTTCAATTACCCAACTTGTTGTATCTTCCATGAAGAGTGTCCTTGTGAAATTTGAAGTTCATATATATGCTTGTTCAAGTGTAAGCACCCATGGAATATATTAACCTGATTCATAGTTCTAAAACTCATGCAATAGTAAGGAATACAATGAACAACCCATGAGAAACACTAAAGTACTGTGAGTTGCATGCCTTTTGCTCTGTTTGGTTTCATTCATATTCAATAAGATTAATGTCTGGAATTTTGATTGAACCCTGTCGTCCTTCAGATTGCGAGATTTAAATTTGTTCCTCGGATTAAAAAATTTGTCAATGCATGAAGACTTTCATTGTAGGCCATTTAAATTTACTAAGTTTATCATGTACCAACAAGTTGAGCAATGTAAAAATTCAACAATGCTCTGGAATAAAGTTTACTTTGTATATAATATGCCACTGCAAAATTGTCTATCTAGCTGCTAATTTGACCTGTAATTTAATATACAAAAATCCTTCCTATCATCTCTTCCTACACGAGCACTCTATTCTCCCAAGTCCACATTTTCCACTATATATATGAGGTATCTTTAATCATTATAATTTGAATCCTAAAAAGTTCCATGTTTTCTACGGGTATTCTGAAATTTAAAATATACTATTTATTTCTATTATGTACGATCATGCAACGTAACTAGGCATTGCATTTTCCATGAATGCTGATAAAATGTAAAAATCAACACACAAAATGGTTTCATATAAACATGATGCTGAATAATAGGGATATTTATGCAACATCACTTATTGAAGAGAGTTTTGGAAATCCACGGTCATAGGGTTCCTACAACCTTCACCAAATTCATTCAGCACCCCATCTTAAAAAGTACCTCCCTAGGAACTTTGGTATACAAACAAACAAATCATATAAGACTAGGAATCCACGGCTATAGGCCCTCTACCGTCACCTTTTGCTTTAATTTTCACTTTCTCATTTATATTAATTCTAACTTTATCAATAACTTTTCACAAAAAATGCCTGACTTTTTTACTTTAGGCTCACCTCTCACCGCTCACCGCTCTCCGCTCACCGCTCACGGCGCGCAAAATAGCTTCGTCCCCCTCTCATGTCCACACAATAAGGGTCACGTTGCCCTTCAATGCACCTCACGCCTGCTCATGAGCTGGAGTGCTCGTGGAGGAAGCATACTGGGACAACAGAGCTGCAAGAGTACTAGGTGGTCGAAGAGCGTGGAACAGTAGGCCGACCCCATGCGTCGCCACTTCGGTGAACTCTCCGTCTAATCCCTCATTTAGTTGTTGTTGTTTGTATCTCTTGTGTACGATGTATTCTCCCCACCTGCCTATACTGTCCATTTTTCCAATAGTGCGCAGAAGAAGGCCAAGAACCCCGAACCTGGTGTGTCGAGCGTGGGCAACGCTCACAGTCCCGAGACAGTGGGGGTAGTGTCCTCGCAACGTGCAGCCCCTGCGAAGTGTCCCACACAGAAGTAGATCAAGAGCCCCGAAGCTGGATTGTCAACCTCGAATAAGGACCAGATTCGCACGACAGATGAGAAGGTGCCTTCGTAATGTGCAACCCCTGTGAAGTGTAATGTACAGAGGAAGATCAAGAGCCCCAAAGCTGGATTGCCAACCTTGGACAACGTCCAGATTCGCACGACACTGGCAGAGGTGCCCACCTAACGTGCAAGACCTGCACAACGTGCTCTTCTAAAGAAGAGTCGCGCCACAGCCCAAGGAACCAATGAGAAGTGAGAACCTGCATACGACACAGGTCCGTAAGAACGAGAAGAGCACCAACATACAGCAACTCAAGTGCAGCACCTAAACCTAGGAGAAACCCGAGACGCTGCCGACACAGAACCTGCCTCGAAAATAAGTCCACCACAACCCCTACACTACATCAACCCGCAATAGCAACCTAGGCGGACCTGAAGAGTGTTCGATGATCGGGCCCGTCAACCTCCTCGCAAGTACACGAACACCTCAGGAGCTAAACTGGCGTCTTCAACAAGAAAGGTTGGCAAGAGGCAGTCTGAGCTTTTGGAGGTCAACTCGGCAGCTAGAAGAAAAAGTGACCCCCTTGGTGTCAACAACGACAAGAGAATTGCACAAGGAGGGAAGAAAGGAAGTCAGCCAGCAGCCAAGAAGCCCACAAGGTTGGTATTGGTTTGTTTCTGTTGATATGTTACATAGTGCGGTTTATTGTGTAAACCCTCTATCATGTAGGTTTTATGCACTTAATATGAAGCTATGCCAAATAGAAAGATACACCACACATTTAAGTGGTGTATCTACTATGTGTCTCTTTGCACTAGGATGTAAAAGTAACAAATGGTGTAAAGATGTGTGCCAAATGTCTTGCTTACAATTTAAAATGCATGTTGATAGAAATGCTAGTATAAATTGCTCTACTTGTTGTAGTCATGAAACTTCACTACTAGGACGTACACAATGCTTAGAACATGTCTTAAGTCTTAAATGTCTAGCAATAACAACAAGGCAGTATTACTACTACAGTAATCTCTGCCCTTGTAAATATTGCTCATTCTGCAATAGTGGTGAAAGAGGTATCACACTTGATATTCTTTTGTACCTCAACATATTTGCTAAAACATCACTTCAAACCTCACACTCCTATCCTACACGGCCCACAACTTAAATTGTGGAATGGTTGGAGTAGTGATATCATTGGAAGTGCCCCCCCATTTAGAAAAATCTCTTTACACTTTTCTTTTTTGCCATATAGAATGATTACGCCACAAGTTGAAGCATCATCCTACTCCAACAAAGAGGACTCCAACAACATGGACGTATTACCTATCAAACATCTAGACATGGATGTTGCACCATCTTCTTCTCTTGAGGCAATGGCAGTAAAACGTGCGAGACCTCCTTTCTGGCTAGGATTTGATGCTTTAAATGCTCTAGGACAAATTCGTGAAGGTCCTCGTGTCAAACACCTTAGTGTCAGTGAAATGGAGTTGGGAGGGATGAACGAATTGGAAGCAATAGAAGCAAGTGAGGCAATTGTTTCCTTTCCGTATGTCACACAAGAACAATGGCCTAACACTAGAGCTGATGGGAAAAAGGGGAACCATCTAAACCTCACACAACTTCCACGTGATGTAGAGGTGGATGAATTTGGCTTCTCCCTTGATTACCCAATCGCCATCTCTTTTGAGATTGGTGAAAGCATTGTCTCAAAGGACACAGTGTTAAGGCTAGTAAGAGAAAGACTTGCACACATGAACATCCCACTAGGAGAGAGTATGGCTCAACCAATAGTTGTCATGTGTCTTCACAAGTTGGAGAATTGGAGCGGAGTAGTCAAAATTCATCTAAAAAACCCTGAGAGAGATGCATGTGACCTCACGGGGATCCGCCCCTACATTCTTAAACTAGATGAAACTGTGCTTGTGAGAGGAAAGGTTTGCAAATCCTTTGACTCCATTGCTATCCAAAGACTCCTATCAGTTAGGATTAGCAGCCCTTCCCGCAAGAGTAGAAAATGGTTTGATGTCCTTTTTGAAATAGTTAATGAGGGATTCAAGAGGGGAATAAAGTACGAAATAACCACGGTCACGAAAAAAGAAGTGGCAGACTTTGATGGGTGAAAGCACCAACCCGTAAGAGGCAAATAAGATAAAAGAACAAAAAATATACACGGATAATGAGGTGTTTGTACCAATTTTTGCCAAACGAGGGAGAATGACGGAAGATGAGAAAGCCAAGAAAAATGCCATAGTTCTAATTGCCCAAAACTTGAACAAAACCAAATCCACCAACGAGTTAGAGGCAACCATCAAAAAATTGATGGGAGAGGAGAATGTTGTTAGTACCTATTTTAGACTTGAGAATGAGAAGCATGTTGGGTCTTGCAATGTGGAGTGTAAAAACGCTGCAGTCTACAAGAAATACCTCAAAAAATGTGAGAAAATGCTCAACAAGTACGTTGAGTTTATCGCCCATTGTCGTAGTCAAGTGGTTCGTTATTCTCAAAATTAACCGAAATTAACCTTAAGCAAGCCCACCTTACCAGATCGTTTCCAGGGATTTTTATCGTGCATTAAACTCTTTAAATCTTAACAACAATTCACACTTAATACCTCGGCACATCCCGGAGGATGGCTCTCCGGGTACCTCAGTAACCAGTAACAAGTAACCACATGTGTTTCAGTTAAACTCTGTTGAGCGTGAGAGTAGATTTCCGGTAAGTTTTTACAGTGCCCGGAAAGTCACTGCCCTCCGTTCTCGCAGTCCAGAGGCCACAATATCCACAATCTAATCCTACACCTTGAAAGAGTTAAAAAGGTCGCAGCCGGTTCACCGGTCTTCACAATCTGTCGGGAACTTGTCCCGATAAACCGGGCACGCAAGCCCGGGTTCCAACTACAACCACACCCAATGAATCAAAGCAAGAAGATACAAGACTCACAACAAGTTAGTACTAAGCAAATCATATGAGCAAAACAACCTTCCACAGGGATCGTCGGAACTCATCCACTACAAGGGTAATAATCCCAGAATTCTCCGGACTCATGCTTAATCGGGATGTCTCCCGGTGTACCGAGAGAAGGGGGATGTCAACCTCTACTCTCCACCAATCCGAATATTTCCCACTTAAGGCAAGCTATCATAAATAGCCGTGGGCTTCCCGGATCCCATCCGATAAAACAACTCTTCCCGGTCCCACCGGTGAAAAGTCTAGAGCATAAGTCCTGGACCTCACTCTACCTATCTAACCCGGATATCCTAGCTCTTCCGGATGTCTCTACTCACACTCAATCACTTAACACACAACAAGTCACAACCTTGTACACCTAGCAAAGACACACTAGGAGGACTCAACTCTCTCCCGGTCTACTCATACAAGCTCAACAAAGACTCTAGACACAAGCAATGAAGGCAAGATACGAGGAGATCAACAAAGAGAAGAGTACATAACACAAGAGCCCAAAGCCGTTAAGTACACAAAGGCCACTAGCTATCCTCCAAAACTAGATCTCCAAAAGATGGAAATGGCATCTAAAGAGTGCACTAAAGTCAATAGCTACGCTCCAAAACTAGACCCCAAAAGGACAAAACGGCATCTAAGGAGTGCACTAAAGTCAATAGCTACCCTCCAAAAGTAGCCCCACGATAGGACAAAACAACATCTAGATCCTAAAATCAATGGTAGCCTAGTCACCGGCGGATTACCGGTAGACCGGTAAACTGGAAGACTTCCAGTCCCGGAACCGGTGAACCTTTGCCTAACAAAACTAAGTAACCGGAGAAACCACTCAAATCGTAGTGACCGGATGCGCAATGGGGCCCCATCGACATCACTACTCTCACCCTAGTGTGTAGTTCTAGCAACTTAAAACAACATCTTACCAACCGGTGAGGTAAATCAACACATAACATATAACGAAGACTCAACCGGGAGACTCTTCCGATTGAGACACATAGGGATTGTAACTACGTCTGGAAGTACCAACATGGTCAAGAGAATTCCCTGGGAGGTCAGATGTCTCAACCGGGAGGTCTACCGGTGGATTGGGAACATCCACCGGGAGGTCTACCGGTGGAGTGGCGGTATCCACCGGAAGGTTGGGTGTATCTATAGATACATGCGGAGTCTCTTTAAGCTCGATTAGTATAGCCACAGAGGACTCCACCAAAGACTCCGGGGTTGAGGAAGGGAGGTCTACCAATCTCCCTATTAACTTGTCACAAACTCCGGTCTGGCTTCGAAACACAAGTCTACCGGTCAACCGATAAACAACTCCGGAACACTTTGCTAGAATATGTGGATATAAATGTCTCACACATCTAGCAACATACTAACAACACAAGGTTACATATAATGATAACGAGGAGAGGACTTTGGAGACGAGGACTTAGAAAGAGGTTCTTCCTGGTTGACTGGGAAGACCGGAAAAAAGATAGGAATTGTGGGTAAGACCTAAAATGATAGGAGGAGGAAGACAACTCAAGATAACAACTTGCCACACGGCTAGGACAATCGACAACAACTATACATGTAAACAACACAATGAGGTCTAGATGAAGTCCTCGGGGGGACTTTTTCTCTAGACCAGGGAGGATGTTACCGGGGAGTCACCCCGGTAGACAAGAGAGGAAAACACAAACAAGAAATTTGCACAAACAAAAGAAACCCAACATGGGCAAGAGTCACCTTTGTTGTTGCAACCGCAACCTCCTTCCTTTGTCTCTTTTATCTTCTCGCTTTGGCCACTAATCTCCTCCACCTCCACAAACCCTAAAATCTCCACTAAACCCTAGCTTGCGCACCTCTTCCACCAAACCTTAGCTCGCGCACCTCTTCCACCAAAGCCTCTTGCGCTACCTCCTCTTGAAATCTTCTCTTTGAAACTCCAACTTACATCCTTGTTGCACCTCCTTCTCTTCTTCTTTAAAACCCCAACTCCAAAACAAACAAATAGAGAGAGAGAGCGAGAGATTATGAGAGAGAGAGAGAACTAGAGAGGGAGATTGAGGAGAAAATTTGAGAGGGGGGGGTGAAAGATTTTAGAGGAGGGGGAGAGGAGAGTCCCTGGAGGAGAGAGGAAAACTTCTGGAAGGAGGAAAAATTCGGGGAGGGGAATTTTGGGAAGGACTGTTGGAGGCGGCTGGAGCTACCCGGGATGCTGCCCGGGTGATACCCTGGTACCTGGATATCAGCACATACCCGGGTTGGTACCCGGGCTAGTTCATACCCGGGTATGTATTTTTTAATATTTTTTTCTTTTCTTATTTTTCTTTTCTCCTTTTTATATTTTTGTCTCATATAAAATTAAATCATTACTCTTTCAAATAAGAATTTAAGTTTTCTACAACAATTAAAGTAGAAAGAAAACCTAATAACTAAACTACAAAGAAACACTACTAAATAGTCTATGTATTTGGCAAAGACTTTACTAATTAATTTAGCACTAAGTAGTGATTTGGAACTTTGTCCCGGAGACTTTCCCAGACATCCTCTTTAAGGTTTTCCGGGCACCAAAACTAATTAATTTAAGACCCGATTTTATCACCACTATAATGCTAATTAACGAGTTAAGCTTTTCACTACTTTCGCTATTTGTTATCTAATCTAATTCCACACAACACTAACTACTTTTCTATCTAATTAACAATAAAAATCCTATTTTAACTAATTTTTTTTGGTAGGGGCAATGTTAGAGATCCATTCATGTCGACGCTCTTACATCATGAACCAAGGTTTCTTACAGGATATTCTTTAGTAATATTCATAAGTACACAAGATGACAAGTGAGAGGGAAGGCCTCCTCTCACTTGCTATAAGGAAGACACCACAACCGTTCTAACTACCTCTTTGCTAAGCACAAGTAAGTCCAGACGAGTGTCTACTCGTAACATTACCCCCCCCATAAGGTCGAAGGGTGCGGGCCCTCCTCCTAAGCGGGGCTGATCCTACCGCATCCGGATGCCAGCGGTGGAAATCCCGAACCGCGTCAGCCTCATTCTGTAGATTCTCCACTCGTTCCTAAGAGTTTTCCTCGGGCCCATATCTTTCCCAACTGATTAAATAGTGTAGCTTCCGCCGTCGGCCATGCAGCTGAGAGTCCAAGACAGCATGAACCTCCCACTGAACATCCCCGTGGGGCGTAATAATTGGCGGAGGAGGTTGTTGACGCTGCCTGTCAATGGTGTCCTTGTGGTGCCGCTGTAGAAGATTGACGTGAAATACATCATGAATTCGGAGGGTCTTGGGGAGCTTAAGCTTGTAAACCAAGTCAGAAAGCCTGGCAATAATTGGAAATGGGCTGAGGAATCGTGATGCCAATTTCTTGGAAGGAGCTGTCGTTGAAATATTTTCATGTCGTAGGAATACCTTCTCACCAACTTGGAATGTGGGTTGAACCTGCACTCCTTGGTTGTAATAGCGTCGGGCTCGCACACCTGCAAGGTCGATCATAGTCTTCACCTCGTTGTGTACCTCTTGAAGGTGCCTTATGCGGTCCTCTACTACCGGAACGGTGGTCGAGGTCGGAGTAGTGAAAGATAATACAGGATGATACCCGTATGTTGCATAAAACGGGGAGAAGCCGGTCGATGAATGAGTGGAGTTATTATATGCAAATTCTGCGAACGGAAGCAAGTCGGCCCAGTCATCCTGACGACGAGTAGTGAACATACGCAAATATTGTTCCAAGATTTGGTTTATTCTTTATGTTTTCCTGTTGGATTGAGGATGGCACGCTGTAGTTGTAGAAGGATTAATACATAGGAGTTGACATAAGCGGCGCATGAACTTTGAGATAAAAACAGTCCCCCGGTCATAAATAATGTCTTGGGGAGTACCGTGAAGTTTCCATATGTGTTGTAAATATAGTGACGCCGTGCCATTAGCACCAACGGTTTCTGTCGTAGGAATAAAGTGAGCCAGCTTGGTATTTTTGTCCACCACCACTAATATAGAATCATAACCACTGCTCATAGGAAGTTTAACAATAAAATCCACTGTTACTTTTTTCCAAGGAGCGTCGGCGGCGGGAATAGGCAGGGTTGTCTATTGTGTCGTGACAGGGACAGATTCCGTCACAATGTCACGGACAGATTCCGTCACAATGTCACGATGTCACGACACAATGACGGCATGACATTCTGACGGATCGTGACTTTACTGTGACAAGACCATTTTGACGTCAGAAAACACAATATTTACAATTACCTCGAGAGAGACACGTTGGATTCATAAAGGAATCTGTATGCCACATGTGCAGACATGTCATCAACTACGGTAAATTCATGTCTCTGTAATTTTCAGCATGGGTAAAAGGGGTGTCCGCACCAATCCGCGCTCACTCCGTTTTCTAATGTTGTCCGCGACTTGTCCGCGCCATGTCCACGGCCATTCCACAGCCATTCCGCATTCAGCCCGCGGCCAGTCCGCGGCCATTCCGTGTTCAATCCGCGGCCAGTCCGCGGTCTGTCCGCGAGCAATTCAAACGAATCCGCGGCCAGTCCGCAGCCAGTCCGAGGCCATTCCGCGTTCAGTCTGCGGTCAGTCCGCGGACAGTCCGTGGACACTCCGGAACGAGTCCACAGCCAGTCTGCGGCCATTCCGCGGTCAGTCCGCAGCCATTCCCCATACCCCCTCACCTTTGAGCGGACATAGCGCGTAAAATTCTTGCTTAAATCTTATGTTTGATGACATTTTGGACATCTGTGTTTCTCAAGGATATCAAAAATGTCCTCACACTTGATATTTGAGCAAGTAGTCAAGCTGATATGGCCTCCTGTCCGCGGGCAGTCCGCGGGCTATCCGCAGCCATTCTGCGTACCCCCTCAGCTTTGAGCGGACATAGCGCACAAAATTCTTTCTCAAATCTTATGTGTGAGGACGTTTTGGACATCTGCGTTTCACAAGCATGTCGAAAATGTCCTCAAACTTGACATTCAAGTAAGTAATCTAGCTGATATGGCCTCCTGTCCGCGGGCAGTCTGCGGGCTGTCCGCAGCCATTCTGCGTACCCCCTCAACTTTGAGCGGACATAGCGCACGGAATCCTTGCTCAAATCTTACGTGTGAGGACATTTTGGACATCTACGTTTCACAAGCATGTCGAAAATGTCCTCAAACTTGACATTCAAGTAAGTAATCTAGATGATATGGCCTCCTGTCCGCGGGCAGTCCGCGGGCTGTCCGCAGCCATTCTGCGTACCCCCTCAACTTTGAGCGGACATAGCGCACGGAATTCTTGCTCAAATCTTACGTGTGAGGACATTTTAGACATCTACGTTTCACAAGCATGTCGAAAATGTCCTCAAACTTGACATTCAAGTAAGTAATCTAGATGATATGGCCTCCTGTCCGCGGGCAGTCCGCGGGCTGTCCGCAGCCATTCTGCGTACCCCCTCAACTTTGAGCGGACATAGCGCACGGAATTCTTGCTCAAATCTTACGTGTGAGGACATTTTGGACATCTGCGTTTCACAAGCATGTCGAAAATGTCCTCAAACTTGACATTCAAGTAAGTAATCTAGCTGATATGGCCTCCTGTCCGCGGGCAGTCCGCGGGCTGTCCGCAGCCATTCTGCGTACCCCCTCAACTTTGAGCGGACATAGCGCACGGAATTCTTGCTCAAATCTTATGTGTGAGGACATTTTGGACATCTACGTTTCACAAGCATGTCGAAAATGTCCTCAAACTTGACATTCAAGTAAGTAATCTAGATGATATTGCCTCCTGTCCGCGGGCAGTCCGCGGGCTGTCCGCAGCCATTCTGCATACCCCCTCAACTTTGAGCGGACATAGCGCACGGAATCCTTGCTCAAATCTTACGTGTGAGGACATTTTAGACATCTACGTTTCACAAGGATGTCAAAAACGTCCTCATACTTGACTTTTGAGCAAGTTATTAGGCTGATATGGCCTCCTGTCCGCGGGTAGCCCGCGGGCTGTCCGCAGCCATTCTGCGTACCCCCTCAGCTTTGAGCGGACATAGCACACGGAGTTCTTGCTCAAATCTTTCATTTGAGGAAATCGTAGGTATCTACGTTTCACAAGGATGTCAAAATTGTCCTTAAAAGTGTAGTTTGATTTGAGTATCAGGGTTATTATAGCTAGACTGATTGTCTACAGCTCTATCGGACCCCATCCAACTCCTTCTATTTTGGAGGTTGTGGCGGAATAATTATTCCTTCATTGTTTCTTGTGAAGACACTTTTGGCATCAACATTTAATAGGGATGTTAAGAACGTCTTTCTTTATGTGATTTGAATAAAATGTGAGGTTGCTAGAGCCTCCTAAATGTGGCCATATTCTCCCACCCTACTTCCACTATCTATCCAACTTTGAGGCCTTCTCCCTCTTCCTCATTCCTCCCTCTTATTCCCTCTCACTCCCACTTCCTCTCTTGCCCTCTCCTTCCCTCCTACTCCGTCTCCATCTCCTTCCCCCCCTCCTTCCACTCCCTTTCCCTCCTTGTTTGCTCTCCATCTTCCTACCCCTCTCTCTTTTGTTATTTCTTTCTCAATATCTTTCTTTTCTTGTTTTTTTTTCTTAAATTCATTTATTTGTGGATATGAATATTTTCAACTTAGACTTCATGATTTTGTTTTTCGAATAAACAAGTATCTCTTTTCTAAATTTCATCCTTATTGAAATCCTTCTTGCTCTATTCTTTTCATGTGTTTTTATTCTTAGTTAATAGCTTGGTGTTTTATTTTTTTGTTTAAAATGGTTAAATGCTCAATCATTGATTCTAGTGTTTCACGGTAGGCTTCTTCTATGAAGTATGTTCTTTAAAATATCCATATGGCATTCAAATTTAGTTCTACCAACCAATTAGTTTGAAGCAACTTTATGGTTGATACAACCTTCTAAAGATAATTTGTGAAATCCTTGCAATCATTAGTCTTTATGGAGCTCCCTTTTTACCCATATGAATCATGTAAGATCCATCTTTGGCATTAATAGTTTGTATGGATATCCAATTTGTCTTTTCATGTAGCATTTGGTTCCATATGGAAGCTCTTTGGAGTCCCAAAGCATCAACCCTTCTTCCTCCACCTCCCTAATTCTTTTAATGGCAATTTTTGGAGTGGGATCATCCCTTTTCGTGCCATCTTTCCTCTTCTTGTCTCACACTTTTTTCCTTTCATTCTCCATAGTCTCTCTCCTTTCTTTTATAATAAATTTTTGTTTTTGAAAAATTGTCTTTCTCTTCCATTATCCTCTTTATCTATTTTTATTATAGATTTGACATCATTTTTGGATTTTCTCATATTTTGATAATAATTCTACCACTCGATTCTAAAAGTATTGAATATTTTTCTTAGATCCCACGTAGAATTTCAAATTTCCTTCATAAAAATTGTGTTTGTTTTTTAATTTGATGTTTATACATATTTTTCTTTCCTATTGCCCCTCAATGAATAAGTTATTTTCTTTGAAAAGTTGTCCTACTTCCTCCCCCCTTCATCCTCACTATTTCTATTTAATTTTTAGTTTTGGTCTTTCAAGTGGCCCTATTCTTAGTAAGTATTTTTTATGCTTTAGAAATATAAATAAACACGTCATTGAGAGTACCCTTGGAGCTCAATTGATCGGACTAAATAACATCAATTATTATTAATGGGGAGATTGATGATGAGCTTTGGTAATTAATGCATTATTTCTAAGTCCAACTAGTTTGCAGCGCCACATTATCATTAAGGATTTATAATTTGTCTTTCTTTTAAAAAGATTTGTTCCTCTTTATAAAGTTTATCCCTTCTCTTATATGCATTATTGTTAAGCTCAATGAATTTGAATCGCCATGTCATCGGGGCTCTCTATTCCTCCTTTAAGTCATTGTCCCTCTCTAAACCTCTCTCCATTAATTCTCTAATTTTTGTTTTTGAGAAAGGAATTCCATATCTCCTTCCGTTTCCCTCTCTATATCTTGTTTTATTTTGATTTTAAAGTCTTTGTTGCCCCTTATTTAATTAATTATACACTATTAAGAAAATTCTTTTCCTTGAATTCCTCATAGGATTTCCTCCTTACTTTTATGATTCATTCCTTCCTCCCTCCCCCTTCTATTATGTTTTAAAATTCTAATTTAGATTTTTCCTCTCTTCTCTCAAACTATCTTTTGTAATTGAGATTATTCTTCACCCACTCTCTTCCCTACTTTAATTCAAACTGTCTCTCAACCACTCTCTTTCATCTCTTCCCCCTCTCCATAGCCCTTAAATTTCCAAGGTTCGTTTACACCAAAAACACTTCAGAACTACTCGATCTAGTGCAATGAGTAAGGAAGAAAAGAGAACCTCTTATTTATAATTCTAACCGTAGAATCCTAATTAACCTCAATTAAAAACTTATTAAGTCACATACTCAAAATATTTCATACTCATTGACAGCAGATGTTGAAAGATTATGGTGCTTGGAATAGAGAAAACAATTCATTTTCTTCCCTAAATTGAGTAGATTAGCAAGACCTTAACGCCACATAGTGTCAAATCTTTGCACACGCAAGGTCTAAGTTCAATACCATCATATCTAGCATGATATTAGTTACTCGTAATCCAAATTTGAGAGGTAAAAACAGAGTGAAGCATATTCAAAACAATTATGCAAGGAGTGGAGGTTAAAAAATTGCCAAGCCACTTTATAATGTTTTTTGAACTATTATCTTCTAGGAAAAGAATCTAAACGGTCAATAAGAAGGTTACACCACATCTTCTAGTTGAAAAATAGAATGTAAGAAATATGAATATTTATAAGTTTATTTGGAAAAGAAGAAATGTTTTTGGTAGCTTGCCCAATCATGTGAAACTATGAAAGAAATGCACATCCATCCTACATAGCATAGGACACGTAGTTAAAAATTTTGGTCTCCCTTTTGCACATTTGATTTTAACTAAAAATTAAATAAAAATGAAATTTTTCTAGGATACCCCCTACTACCTAGTGTTCCTTCTCCAACTTTATAATAATGGTTCAATACTTATGTAATACTAAGTCCACTTTTGATTTTAAATTCTCTCATGAAATAGCACCAATAACCTTCAAAGAATACAAGGCATTACAAATCTTAAATGATTTATAAGCAAAGAAAAATAAAAACTTCTATCTAGAAAGTATACAAAAATTTACCTACATCTTCAATTAAATTAGCCAAAATCTAATTGGAGATTTGAGAATAGATACATTTAGAGTTTCAATAGAATTTGCAGTATATCAAAATTCATAATCTTATTTTAAACCATTGTCATGCACCACCACATCGTGTGCAGATAACATCGTGCCACATGAGTAGTCGCACACCCCTCTGGACAAAACCCGGGACCAAAAGTGTCCAAAACTAACACCGCTGTCCCCACGAACAATAAAACAATAGGTCATATTATAAAGCAAACACTATCAACAACTAAGACTCGGGAAAAGAAATTCAGAGTCCATAATCACTAATACTTTCATGTAGTAAGCGGTCCACGGACCTCTTTACTAATAAATAAGTAGAAAACACATATACATTACAACATAGTCAAGTCCATGCCATTCTTAATGAATGATTGCATGATAATAATGGAGCTAGCGGTGTGTGCAAACACACCCTCACTTTGTTATGTGGGAGACTCAATTTGTGAAAGATAAGTCTCCCAACAACATCTACAAAGGTCATTTGAGATCCAAGTCCCAAATGAGGTGTCCAAAAGACACCATCATTAACCCTAAAGCCACTTGGCACTAAAACTAACCTTGATATCTAATTAGAGTTAATTTTAATGCCTTGCCACAACAAAAGAACATATCACTATATTAGGTGGTTTCTAACACTTAAACCACCTCTGCAAACTCTATTGTGCGCCAATCTCGACACCATAGCAATTGAAATGATTTCTTTGTTTCCATTTGGAACAAAATTAAAACAAACAACCAACACCTTTAAGCTCTAAAACTTTGAACAACCATACATATGCAAGCAATTCAAAGGAATTATTTTGGTCTAAGCGCCTTGCATACAAAATCAAATCAACATATTTTAGATTAACCCCTAAAGGCCCAAGGCATTTTTGCACCAAAAACACTTCAAAATAATGCCTAAGAAGGGAGACAAAAACTTTTTATTTCTACATCCAATCAAAGGATCTCAATAATGACTTCCTTATTGATGTCCCCAAAAAATTTCATAAACTTTAACCGCATGGATTGAAAGATTATAGTGTTTGAAGTAAAGCAAATGGTTCATTTTCTTCCCTGTGTTTGGTGGATCAGTAGACTTTGACTTCACTTGGTATCAAATTTTTGCACTACATAAGGTCTAAATCCATTACTATTGTATTAAGGATGATGTTAGTTCCTTATACACAAATTTTTAGAGGTAGAAAAAAAGTGTAGCTTATTCAAGTCAACTGTGCTAGAATAGGAGGTTCAAAAACTGCCAATTCACGTTTTAGTTTTTTAGAAACTTTACATGTTTTAGATTGATGATCCAAACGGTCAATATGAAGGTCTACACCACATATTGTTGTGGAAAAAATCAAATTGAAAATAATTAAAATCTCTAAGTTTTATGTGGTAAGAAGTTTTTTTTTTGGTACCTTGCCCGACAATGTGAGGCAATATGTGGAAATTTTTGACTTGGGTTCATGCGCTATTTTCCACTCAAGACAAGATTTTTTTTTGAAAATATGAAAGGAAATAATATTATTTGCTAGTATTGAAAATCTCACATTCAATAGACTATACTAGCAAAAGGTTTTGGAGGTGCCCGATGTGCCTGCTCTCCCCGTTTGAAATTCAAATTGCTATAAATTTTTTATATGATATCGGATTTAGAAAAAAATCATTTTCCCAAATAGTTTTTAGTAATGCCCTTCTACAATAAATTTTTTGAAGAAGAATGTTAGAAATTGACACCATTGGAACCTGACCAAATTTTCAAATTGTCATTTTGTGACACTTGGGCTTTTAGGGGTTTAAAAACACAAAAGTATGAAAAGCTCAAAAAAGATGTAATCGTTGATTTGTTGAAAAAACATGGATTTTAAACGCAAAAATTTAAAGTTGAATTGCCACAAAATATAATAATATTTCCCTATCCACAAACATTGTCATGTTTTTTTATAATATGCAATGAATATAATATATTTCAATCAAACGACAACTTTTTCAATAACTTATTCGTATGTAAATCAATTTATTCAATTTCCTTGAATTTGAACCAAACCCTTGCAGAAATATTACGTTCTTCATAGACTTTTTCACCTACAAACCGTGAAGAGAATTAAGGAGGTGGAGGAAGAAGGGTTGATGCTTTGGGACTCCAAAGAGCTTCCATATGGAACCAAATGCTACATGAAAAGACAAATTGGATATCCATACAAACTATTAATGCCAAAGATGGATCTTACATGATTCATATGGGTAAAAAGGGAGCTCCATAAAGACTAATGATTGCAAGGATTTCACAAATTATCTTTAGAAGGTTGTATCAACCATAAAGTTGCTTCAAACTAATTGGTTGGTAGAACTAAATTTGAATGCCATATGGATATTTTAAAGAACATACTTCATAGAAGAAGCCTACCGTGAAACACTAGAATCAATGATTGAGCATTTAACCATTTTAAACAAAAAAATAAAACACCAAGCTATTAACTAAGAATAAAAACACATGAAAAGAATAGAGCAAGAAGGATTTCAATAAGGATGAAATTTAGAAAAGAGATACTTGTTTATTCGAAAAACAAAATCATGAAGTCTAAGTTGAAAATATTCATATCCACAAATAAATGAATTTAAGAAAAAAAAACAAGAAAAGAAAGATATTGAGAAAGAAATAACAAAAGAGAGAGGGGTAGGAAGATGGAGAGCAAACAAGGAGGGAAAGGGAGTGGAAGGAGGGGGGGGAAGGAGATGGAGACGAAGTAGGAGGGAAGGAGAGGGCAAGAGAGGAAGTGGGAGTGAGAGGGAATAAGAGGGAGGAATGAGGAAGAGGGAGAAGGCCTCAAAGTTGGATAGATAGTGGAAGTAGGGTGGGAGAATATGGCCACATTTAGGAGGCTCTAGCAACCTCACATTTTATTCAAATCACATAAAGAAAGACGTTCTTAACATCCCTATTAAATGTTGATGCCAAAAGTGTCTTCACAAGAAACAATGAAGGAATAATTATTCCGCCACAACCTCCAAAATAGAAGGAGTTGGATGGGGTCCGATAGAGTTGTGGACAATGAGTCTAGCTATTACAACCCTGATACTCAAATCAAACTACACATTTAAGGACAATTTTGACATCCTTGTAAAACGTAGATGTCCAAAATGTCCTCACACGTAAGATTTGAGCAAGGATTCCGTGCGCTTTGTCCGCTCAAAGCTGAGGGGGTACGCGGAATGGCTGCGGACAGCCCGCGGACTGCCCGCGGACAGGAGGCCATATCAGCTAGATTACTTACTTGAATGTCAAGTTTGAGGACATTTTCGACATGCTTGTGAAACGTAGATGTCCAAAACGTCCTCACACGTAAGATTTGAGCAAGGATTCCGTGCGCTATGTCCGCTCAAAGTTGAGGGGGTATGCAGAATGGCTGCGGACAGCCCGCGGACTGCCCGCGGACATGAGGCCATATCAGCTTGATTACTTGCTCAAATATCAAGTGTGAGGACATTTTCACTATAAGAAACCCGTGTTTTTTGTGATGTTCCAAAAAACGCAGAAAATGTCAAAAAAACAGGGATGATGTCCATGAAAGCATCACCTAAAATTTGGATCAACCGAAACATGCAAAAACATGGCAAAAATTGCAGTCAACATGACAATGTTTACGTTAACGTCTTTGCCAACATATACGCGTGTCCTTGCTAACATCCCCATGTTTGGGAGCTAACATGCCCACGTGTCCCAACTAACATCTCCATGTTTTTTACAACGTCCTGTTAATTCTGATGTTTTTCTAGATGTCACTTTTCAAAATGTATATGTTTTACGATTTTAGGTGACATCACAAAAAACACGGGTTTCTTACAGTGTTTCGACATGCTTGTAAAACGTAGATGTCCAAAATGTCATCAAACATAAGATTTGAGCAAGAATTCCGTGTGCTATGTCCGCTCCAAGCTGAGGGGGTACGCGGAATGGCTGTGGACAGCCCGCGGACTGAACTTGGAATGGCCGCGGAGTGGCCGCGGACTCGTTCCGGACTGACCGCGGACTGGCCGCGGACTAGCCTCGGAGTGACCGCGGACTGGTCGTAGACTGGCTGCGGACTGACCGCAGACTAGACGCGGACTGACTGCGGATTGCCTGCGGACTTGTTCCGGAGTGCCCGCGGACTGCCTTCAAATTGGAGTTGAGGGGAATTTAGAATTAACTCACTAAGGTAAAATGATGGTATACACATTGGATATCACTGCCATCTAGGATAGCCACGTTGGATTTCATTGCCACATAGGACGGCCACGTCGACGCTGAGGTAACTAATGTACCATACATAGGGGTAAAGTTCATCTTTGACCCTAGGTTGACTCTATTGTGTCGTGACGAGAGGGTCCGTCATGACATGTCGCGTCATGACGGCACGTCACTCTCACAATGTCACGATAGACAACCCTGGGAATAGGTTGCAGAAGCCCGTAGCGAGCATGGTGGGTGGGCTTGGAACGTTGGCAGGTGTCACAGCCATCGACGTAGCGGTGAACATAACGGCACAGTGTTGGCCAATAAAAATCCCGAGACACCAGCTCGAGGGTCTTGGCACGTCCTTGGTGGCCTGCAGCTCGGGCGTCGTGGCGCGAGCGCAAAATCTGACGGCGGAGTTCCTCGTGGTCGGGAACAAAAACCGCCCCTTCGAAACGGAGAAGGCCGTCCTCCCATGTGTAAGCCTGGAACCGACGGCGAATGTCTGTAGGTGCTACCTCCGGGTTGCTTTCAAAGAACGCCAATATTAGCCTAAGCTTGGAGTCCTCTCTCAGGCTTGCCTTTATCTGAGTAAAGATGTGCGCGTCGGTCCACACCGGCTCAAGTCTTTCCAAGTAAGCTAGGCGCAAGAAAGGCCGAGGCTCCTCATCTGTCCCATCCGTGACATCTACGCGTCGAGATAATACATCTGCCCTTCCATTCAAAGAGCCTGGCCGGTGGTGGATGGCCAAATCAAAGGCCGAAAGCATCTTAGACCAACGAGCTTGACGCCTGTTGAGATTTTTTGTAAACAGAAATTGTTCTAAGTTTTTATGATCGGAAATGACACGAACCTGGTGGGGAGAGCCCTCTAGGTAAACGTCTCAATCCTGGAATGCTAGCACAATGCTCAAAAGTTCCTTGTCGTAAATGTCATAGTTTTTTTCAGCTGGGTTCATCTTAGAGCTCCGATATGCACATGGATGAAGATGTCTATCATCACCCCTTTGAGACAGGATGCCCCCGGTGGCTGTGTCGGAAGCGTCTGTTTCTACCACAAATGGTTGCTCAAAGTTGGGGTGGATTAATACCGGGGCCTTGAGGAATCGGGACCAAAGATCTATAAAAGCAGCATCGGCCGTAGGGGTCCACTGAAAACGCTGGCCTTTTTGTGTTGAGTTTGTTAGGGGAACTGCAACGTGTGAACAGTCCACTCTAAAGCGTCTGTAAAAATTTGTAAAACCAAGAAATGCTTGAAGTTCTTTCACCGTTGTTGGAGTCGGCCAATCCTTAATAACTTGAACTTTGTCTTGACACATCTGAAGGCCACTATCACATACTGTCATGCCCAGAAATTCGACTGAGTCTTTATGAAATTCACACTTGGCGGCCTTTGCATAAAGGCCATTCTTGTGTAATCTCTTCAAGACCTCGCGAACCACAGCTTGGTGAGCCTCTAAATTGGTAGAAAAAATAAGTATATCATCCAAGTAAACCACCACTGAGATGTCTAATAGGTCGCTGAAAATATTTTGCATGTGAGCTTGGAATTGTGCCGGGGCATTGGTTAACCCAAATGGCATGACCAAATACTCATATAGCCCATAACGAGTTTTAAAAGCCGTCTTGAATTCATGCCCAGGAGCCATGCGGATTCTATGATAAGCTTGGCGAACATCCAGCTTTGAAAATATTTTTGCACCAGTTAGGCGGTCTGTGAGCTCGGGAATCAAGGGCAATGGGTAACGGTTTCGCACCGTGAAATTGTTGAGGTTGCAATAATCTACACAAAATCGAACAGAGCCGTCCTTCTTCCTGGCGAAAACAATAGGGGCTAAAACGGGGGACTTGGACCGCCGAATCCACCCTTTGCCCAAGTTTTCCTCGAGATAGCGTCGAAGCTCCTCCAACTCAATCGGGGATATAGGGCGCGATCCCGTATTACGAGGTTCCTAGCCTTCCTTGAAGTCTATCTTCATGTCCACGGGGCCATGGTTTGGAAGCTTGTTAGCCGCCTCTTCACTGAAAGCATCGCTTAAGTCTGCATACACCGCCGGAATAGGTGCGGGCTTGACAGAGGTCACCTCAGAAATCTCCAGGCAATAAATTGCTGCTTCCCGTGTTAACTGATGGAATACTGTTGCCGACACCCGGGTGGGGGCGGTCGTTCGTGGTCGATAATTTGTTGGTTTCTCCTCATGGCCTTCCTCCTGGAGTAAGCCACCAAAACACGTATGTTGGCAATAGATAGAGTCGAACAACACCTTTTGCTGAGACCACCGGATGGTTGGATCATGGCGGACAAGCCAAGGGGTGCCAAGGATACAGTCGTAGCGCCCCATGTTGGTAATGTCCGCAAGTAGCTTCTCCTGATGACCTCCCACGGTCAAGTCTACGGTTGCTTCGTGAGTGATGAGTCCAGAACTGATAATTCGGCCGTCAATGACGCGGACCTCCCGCGGAGTAGCTTTCAACCTGATGGTAGCATTACATTGCTTGGCAAAGTCGGGGTGCATGAACACTCCGGTTGCACCGGAGTCCACAAGCGCCACGGCCGACACATTGTTCATGTGCACATTCATTGTCAGATGTTTCTCCATATGTATGGTAGCATGGACACATAAAGCCAAAATATAATTTTCTTTATTTATATAAGAGTAGTTACATGTAGTAGAGTCATTTGAGTTTGGGCATAGAGGTGTATTATGTGCCTCCTTATTAGTGCCCGGGTACTGCCTCCAAGTGTTTAGTCCCGGGCTGCTCCTTTTCCCGAGCCTTCATTTCCAGTAGCAGCCAACGTAAGAGGCTTGGAAGGATTAGTAGGACACCGTGAACGTATAACACCATATTCATTACATTGGGAGATTGTGAGCCTCCCAATTTAATATGTATGTTGCTCTTGAGCTCTAAAATGTACCCACTATGCACATTCAGCTCGAGTCGAGCTGAATGTGCACTAGATCAAAATCATGGAAATCTCCCAATATAATGAATATGGTGTTGTATGTGGCCCATCTTCTCGCACCCCCAACACCTTTTTTGACGTTGATACTCCAATCTGTCGGCCGTTGTTTTAGCAAGAGCCGTGGATGCGGTGTACGTGGCATCTAATTCCATGGGAGTGGGACCCGTTGACGTCAAAGGTGGCCGGGATCGTGCAGCATATTCTCGTGGTGCCGAAGTAGACCCCATACGTCGCCGGTGTTGTTGCCGCGTCCATAGTCGATCGTCAATTCTTGAAGCCATAGACATCCATTCTTGGAGAGTGCGAGGTTGAGTCTTGGCGGTTGCTATGGAGTCGAGAAGGTCGTCCTTTAAACCAGCGCGAAACCGAGCCACGAGACTTGGCTCATTCCACTCCACTTGGGCCGCATGTTCGTTGAATATTGAGATATAAGTAGCCACTGTGCCAGTCTGTCGAATGTTTGCAAGGCGGTCCTCAGCATTGCCTCGTCGGTCTATCTTGCCGTAAACAGCCACAATAGCACCCCAGAAGGCCTCGTAATTGTGCAATAAATCATGAGGTCTTCCTTCATCCAAGGCTTGAAGGATGGACATAGCCCAGTTCTGGGCCGCCCCTGTTAAGTAGGAGAGAGCATACGCTACTTTGTCTTCGTCAGAATTATAAGTGCCAGGGTTGCCTCAAAAAACCAGACGAAGTTGGGCAAACCACTTGTACACCTCTCATCCCTTTTTGCCGGTGAACTTATCCGGTTTTGCCACCTTGAGTTCCTTGCCGCGGTGGTATTCCCCTCGATACATGTTGGGAGTTGATACCGCGGTTTCTCCACCATGGAGCGGTGTAGAAAGAGGAGGAGTTGCTCGCTCAGAAATTTGTTGCACCATATGAGGAATCGCCGCTTGGAAGACGTTCTAAATCTGTTGTTGTATAAATAAAGCCGAGTCGGGCCCTACTCCATCCGGCACAGGCGGCAGGGTTGTCATACTGGACGGACGTTCGATACGCCCGTCTGTCCGATTCGCCCGTCCGGTAGAGCTCTCGCCCGTCTGGGCAAGCCAATTGAGGGTTGACTTACCCGCTAGGTAAAAAACAGGCGACGTGGCAGCCATGTTGGCACCACATAGCTGCCACGTAGGAGAGGGTCATGTTTGAGTAGGATTAGGGACTAATGGCAAGAAGGAGGTGGGGCAGAGACGTCTCCGCCCCTACCCCGTCTGGGGCGGGGACGTCTCCGCCCCCACACGGGCAGGGGCGGAGACGTCCCCGCCCCTGCCCATAAAGAGGCGGGGACGTCTCCGCCCCTTCATGAGTTAGTTAATAGTGTTTAACTATTGACACTATGTTGGTAAACTAAAATTTATGTTTACTGTAGTATACACTAAATGTGAACCCATACACCAATTGCAAATGAGGCACTTAGTGTAGTGACATAACCGGACACTAAATGCCATTTACTACACTATGTATCAATTTTTGTAGAAATAAAAAATTTATTTCTTTCACTTGTGCACATTTAGAGTATCAATAGTGTATCAAAAATTATTTGTGCTTGAACAAATGCAAATCTCGGATTCAGAATTTAAGATTTGGATGTATCCAATATTGATTAAAATATAACGTATGGCAATTGCCAAGTACACATATTCTTCTACGAAGATGCCGTATTGCCTATTTAACCACCACATGCGAAACTAATGCAGCTAATGAACAAAAAACTATTGTCGGTAACAACATAGAGGCATAGTCCCGTTGTGGGGGGGTTTCATTAATGTGTCTAAAACATCTGGCACAGAAGACCGTTCTTCGGCAGTTGTTTTTGCAACGCTGTAAATTTTAGCTTCAGGTTTACATATTGCTCCGTGTTTTTGCTGGTGAAATACGAAGTGTCCCAATCTTCTTTCCAAATTTTTTCACAAATCCAACCCACCGCAAATGCATCTGCTGCCTTGGAGTAGAGGTGTGACCGTTGCATGACTTCAAGCAAGTTGGTGGAGTCCCGCGGCCCAAAATTATAGAACAGTTCTGGTGCCACAAACCGTCGCCGCTCTCTCTCTTGTTGAAGCTCCTCCTTGAATTGATAACCATACCTTGATGGCTCATTCTCCACAACCCGACTAGAAAGCCCCCAATCGCAAATTCCGATGTACACCGTATCGGGTTTCCACTCATCAAAGTGGAGCAAAATATTCGATGGAGAGATGTCATTGTGTATATAATTTGCGTCGTGGCATTTTTCCACGATGACAAGCAATGATAGCGCGAGGTTCACTCGATTTTGGCGGTAAGTTTTTACCCACCAAAGCTCTTGGATCGACAACCCGGTATTCGGATGCATCTCAATCCGTTCAAATGGCAATGCTTCGTCCACTTTCGAGTCAAACTTGGACCAAAAACTCTGGAGAGATCCCCCCTTCCACCAGAGCGTGTACCCTTCCATAGTTTTCGGCTGGATGTACGCAAGTCTAATGATCCCTAAATGCACTACCGGACACCCTCGAGCCTCGTTGATGATGTTTCGGCGCTTCTCCCTCTCGTTGGTGTTGGTCAGAGTCTTACCGGCGAAGTAAATCCAACTTGGAATGTTTTCCAATTTGGTTATCATCACCTTCCGTACAGCCCCATAGCCACCCACCGCGCTCTGCCCTGGCATTGGAATCACTTTAGCGCAACTTTCAAGCCACTTGAAAGTTCCACCAACGGAGTGAGCCAAAATTTGCTCCTCAATAGTCGCTTTCCAAGGAGCTAGTTCCTTCTTATGGGAAGAAGAGTATTGTTGAACGAAGCCCTGGATCATCCTCATCTTTGCCACTAGTGCGCGCTCCTCCAGGTTCCACGTGCTCTCATCCTCCTTATTCCCCGTGACGTAACACCAATTCGCAACAATATTGGTGGTCAGTGCAATCACTTGTGTGTCCAACCACTCCGAATGCAACCAATAATCAGAGAAATTATTAAATTTCTCAGATTTATCAAGGTTTGACATTAATTCGTGTCGCATGTCAACCGTCAACTTGTGGTATCCCTCTTTGTTGTGGTTCAGATAGCTCCTCGTCAACGCCTCTCTCGTCCGGCGGTTGTAAAACTCGACGGCAATCACTCTACATTCAACCATGTATTCGTGCGGGGGCATGTCCGGCTTTGGTGACTTCTTCCGCCTCTTCCCGCTCGATGACGACGGATTCAATGATCCCGAAGTCAACTCCGTGTTGGTGGACGGAAGAACCGTCTCATCAACATCATCCAAGTCCATAAATACAGGGTGCTTCTCCATCGACCTACTTCCTTCTCCCGCCATATGTGATTGTCAACTCCCTACCGTGGTCGAAATTCCAAGTTGATGGTTTTAAAAAAAACCGCAAAGAGTCTGGGAACAATAAATGGGCCAAGCCCGATCACCCACCAAACTCACTTTCAGGCCGCAAAGCGAACTGACACGTGAGGCCTAGGGAGTGGACTTGGCAGAGAATAAGGACAAAATGTCCCCTATTTATATGGTGTAGGGTTCTTTTTGCGAAGACGTCCCCGCCCTACTTGGGCAGGGCGGGGACGTCTCCGCCCCTACCCGGGTACGGCGGAGACGTCTCCGCCCCTGCTCGTATGGGGCGGGGACGTCTCCGTCCTTGCCCGTATGGGGTGGGGACATCTCCGCCCCTGTCCAGTAGGGGGCGGAGACGTCCCCGCCCCTGCCCGGGGACCCTAGACCAGTGCTTTGTCTATCGGCTATATAATATCGTGCACACCCCTAATTGTCCCCGCCTCCCATACTCCCTCTTCATCCACCTCTTAATTGAGTTGGTTGCGGGCGTCGTGTGAGGACTTCATCCATTCGCATCACATACATTATTCAGATTTTCCCCACCCATGGCGACGCCGGTAAAAATGAATAAAGATGAACGAGACAAAAGTCGACTACGATCGGGAAACAAACAGCGGAAGAGGTTGCATGTGCTTCGAAATCCTGTTAAATTGGATTTGAAAGGTTGGGAAGAAGTTCCGGAGCCATGGAGTTTCGAGGATTGCGCAAACTTTATCGAGTGGTGCCATATCGACAAGGCTTTCCCGGATGAGCGACACAATTATCACCGACGCTTTCACAAGGCAAATTTATGGAAGTGCACCGACGAGGCGTTCAAAAATTGGTGCATTGAAGTATACCAGGTCTTGTACGACATCCCTTATATCAAACGCAATGAAGTAAATCTCTTCCTTGCGCAAGGTGTCCACACGGAGGTAAAGTTGGGCAAGAGGGTGGATTGGTCCACCTTGAAAGCCATGGAAGATAGCATAAGAGTTCCTTCTCCGGCGAATGGATTGATTCTAATGGGGACACGGAGGTATCCAGAAGGCGGATTGGGCAAATTGATGGCGAAGACTGAACCGGTCGACACGTACTAGACCGATCCCTCAAACACGGATACAGACTCTGACGGATCCCACGTTCCAATCACAAGGAGCCAAAGGACACAAGCGCGCACCAAATGGAGGAGGGCGGAACAAACGGTTAACGTAGTCGTTAACGATATCGTTAATGAAGTTGGGGCTCATGTACAATTCCCCGCGGTTGTTGATCGAACGTTGGAAGCCTATTCTGGTGCTATTTTTACCAACACTATCCAAACTTTGCTGAACCAATTGGAAGGGAAGACAACAGAACTATTGTCATTGCGCGATGAGGTTCGCAAGTTGAGAGTTGAAGTCAATGATAAAAATATTGTTATTGACCAGCAACGACGTGATATGGAGGAGCTCCGACTTGCCCTCCAAGCTAGTACAATGACCACAGAAGATCGGAATCCACGACGAGAGGAGGAAGGGCTTATACACGTGTCAACCCAAGACGATTCATTGTCGTTTGATGAGGCCCCTACCAACGCAGACAAAGCTATAGTCAACAAAAGAAGAGGGTGCGGGGGGTGACGGCGGCAAAGAGCTTGCTAAAGCGCTTGAAGAGAATTCAAGACTACAAAGTTGCTTGGATGTGTTGGTAGAACATTACTATCAATGGAAGTTGGCCTGCGTCTTCACGGTCGATCGGTCCCGACAATTGGTGGCGGAATTCCAAAAAATCAACAACAAGTATACCGAAAACAACCCGGAGAGGGTGTTTGGTTTGACATCGTGGGCCCTCGTAGATGATCTTTTCAAGATGGATGAAATGGCGATGGTGAAAACCGTTGGTGGGCAAACAACCATCGATTGGTCCTGTTATAAATGGGATTTCAAAAAGGAGGTTTCATCTACCCTCGATCATCGGGGCAAACCCATATTATTGTGGCCACAACCTTCAAGCTTCGTATCCGACGGTACGACTTGCTCAATTTGTCTAAACCCATTTGGTCCAGAAGGTGGGATGCATCTAGGCACTTGTGAGGACTTGTACCATCCATTTTTCTTGATTAGCTTGATGGTTGTACGCCGGCGGTGCTCATTGTGCAAGGCCCCTTTTCACAAGCGATTGTACGAACTTTTTGGATTAGTTCCATACATGCCCCCGCATTGGGAGTTCAATGTAACGAACGCTCATGATCAATCACATATGTAGGAAAAGGATTTGGTGTGGAGCTGGAAACTGAAGATGCACTCGTTGGATAAGATGCACCTCTCAAACGAGTGGGGTTGGAAAAGGGACCCGGAGCAGATTGTCCGGGTGTGCAAGAATTTGATCCCGTTAAAGGACAAATACGGTCAAGGAAAATGAAATTTCTTCTACCAATGCTTTAATGGCCATTGGGACGAGAACGGGGAGCAATTTCGTTTCGGACCTCATCCACGGCAATGGTTGTGGGCCGTTGACGGAGTTCGCATTATAGACGACAACGGGGATCGCATTTCTCACGACGTTGACCAACCGGACCCGCAAGAACTAAGACAATTATCGGAATCAGAGTGGAAAGAAATTTTCCGAAATGACGGAATCGACTTCTTGCTCGATGTGCACAGTCTAGGGACACGGCAAGCGCTCGACCAGCTCATGCAATCCCAAATCCTAAGGGTTGTGTTGGATGAAGATAGACCAGCGAGGAGAACACGATCGGCGTCTTGTAGACTTGTATTGGGCTCACATGAAGACCTCCCTATGCACGTAGGGGCACACGACAACGAGGCAGGGGCGAGTGGCACTACTAATAGCCCGATGAATATTGACTAGGTGTATTTTTTGTTTTTGCGGTGCCAAGAGACAATTTTATTACAATGCTTCATCTTTTAGCGTTTAATGCATTTTCCCATTTTTGTATTACATTATGGATACTAAAAAAAATATGAATAGTACTGTCTACATTCTACTTGATAATAGTGGTGTTAATCCGTGTGATTATGGATGTACTTAAGCCTCATAAGGATTTGTGCGTTTGTATAAAAAAAAATGGTGTGGACCAAGTTTTAAACCTCCAAACATTTTAATTCCTAAAGGACCAAGGCGTTTTTGCACCAAAAACACTTCAAAACTGCGAGGCTATAGTATAATGCCTAAGAATGGAGACAAAACCTTTTTATTTCTACATCTAACCGTAGGATCACAAAAAATACTTCTTTGTTAATGTCCCCACAAAATTTCATAAATTTTAACCACACGGATTGAAAGGCTTGCATAGCTCCCATGCTATTCACTACTTGGTATCAAATTTTTGCACTAGATAAGGCCTAGATCCATTACTAATAGTAGTTTAGGATGATGTTAGTTCCTTCTACACCAATTGTTAGAGGTAGAAAAAGGGTGTACCTTATTCAAGTCAACTATGCTGGTAGTGGAAGCTAAAAAATGGGCAAGTAATGTTTTAGTTTATAGATACTTGATATGTTTTAGATTGATGATCCAAACGGTCAATACGAAGGTCTACACCACATATTGTTGTGGAAAAAATCAAAAGTATAAAAAGTTAAAATTTCTAAATTTTATGTGGTAAGACATTTTTGTTTTTGGTACCTTGCCCGTTATATTTTTGGCAATATGTGAAAATCTTTGACTTGAGTTGAAGCGTTATTTTCCACTAAAGACAAGGAATTTTTTTTTAAATTTGGAAGGAAATAATTTTCTACACTCTTATGTTTGCTCCAAAACTAATAGGGAGCTAATAAAGGTGTTCATTATTAGAGAGCATGCCGTCGAAGTACAAAAGTTGTACTTTCCATTTCGCCTTCCTCCCTAGAACTAGGGAAAGACATAATCTGCATGTTATTTTAAGTGCATTAGGATCTTGTCGAAACCAAAAATAAATCACCCCATATTTAATTGTGCACCCGCCTCATGGACATGAGGAGTGCCTCGGCCAAGCAAGAGTGGCCTCAAACGCCTCCTTGGAAAGTTTTGTGGGGACGAACCCCCCCCAATTTACAAGCAAACGTCCCCGCCCCTGCCCTTGTGGAGCGGAGACGTCTCCGCCCCATACCCGGCAGGGGCGGGGACGAACCCCCCCCCCCCAATTTACAAGCAAATGTCCCCGCCCCTGCCCTGGTGGGGCGGAGACGTCTCCGCCCCCTACCGAGGCAGGGGCGGGGACGTCTCCGCCCCCACCGGATTACTATTTTAATAGAGGGGGACCTCATTTGTCCCCGCCTCGCATACTCCTATCCACCATCTCTTCATTGAGCTGGATGTGGGCGTTGTGCGAGGTCTCATTCATCCATCCACGCCAGAATTTTGCATTCACACGTGCACACCATGTCTTCATCCAGACAATTCGCCAAGGAGGAGCGAGACAAGACCCGTGCAAGAGCGGGGAACGCCCATCGGAAGCGGTTGCACGTTCTTCGTAATCCCGAGAAGTTGGCTTTTCGAGGTTGGGAGGACGTAGTGGAGCCATGGAGTTTTGATGATTGTGCGAACTACATCGAGTGGTGCCACATCGACAAGGCTTTCCCAGAGGCGCGACACAACTATCACCGGCGCTTCCACAAGGCAAACTTGAAACATTGCATCGACGAGGCGTTTAAAAACCGATGCATCGAAGTTTACCAAGTGTTGTATGACGTCCCATTCGTCAAACGCAACAAAGTAAATCTCTTCATTGCGCGGGGTGTTCATGCGGAGGTGAAGCTGGGTAAGATAGTGGATCGGTCCACTTTGAAGTCGATGCCGGGGAAGGTAAAAACTCCTCGCCCTGAAAATGGAATAATTCCAATGGAATGACGCAAGTATCCGGAAGGTGGATTGGGCAAGTTCATGACTGTGATGGACGACACACCTAGCCATGATACTGACACGTCAAGTTCAGATGATGACTCCGACGGAACCCACGTCCAAGTCGCGAGCGAAAAGGCAGAAGCACGTGGTAGGCTGAGGAGGACCGAACGAGCCCTTCACCAACGTTACTATTGACTAGGAGTATTTAAAGGTTTAGGACGTAGCAAATCAATTTTGTGAACAATACTTTTGCTCTAAACATTATATGATTTTAAATATCCTTTTTGTTTGTAATGGTACAATTTATTTAGAGAACTTGCACATTACATTCTACTAGAGGCTTATACTACCCTTTTTGGATGGGGACTTGCATAGCTCCCATGCTATTCACTACTTGGTATATTTTTTTGCTTTAATGGTATGTGGTACATTCCTAATCTTTTGTGGGGCAATTGTGTTTAAATTATTTATTTAGAGAACTTGCACATTACATTCTACTAGATGCTTATACTACCCTTTATGGATAGGGACTTGCATAGCTCCCATGCTATTCACTACTTGGTTTATTTTTTTGCTTTAATGGTATGTGGTACATTCCTAATCTTTTGTGGGGAAATTGTGTTTAAACTATTTATTTAGAGAACTTGCACATTACATTCTACTAGAGGCTTATACTACCCGTTATGGATGGGGACTTGCATAGCTCCCATGCTATTCACTACTTGGTCTAAAAGGGAGCTAATAAAGGTGTTCATTATTGGAGAGCATGCGGTCTAAGGACTTTCCCAAAAGCCTTCTTTCGTAGACATAACATGCTTCTTATTTTAAGTGCGTTGCAATCTTGTCGGAACCAAAAATAAGGTACCCTATATTAAAACCTCCACCCTCCTCATGGAGAGGAGGAGTGCCTAAGCACCTAAAATGCCCCAAAGGCCTCCTTCTCTTGGGTTGGAGAGACGTCCCAGCCCCTGCCCAAGTAAGGGCGGGGACGTCTCCGCCCTGCCCTGGTGGGGCGGAGATGTCCCCGTCCTTGGCACGTCAGGTCCCACCCGTTCTTGGCTCGTGTATAAAAGGTTCGGGGAGGGTCGATTGTCCTCACACTTGTCACCTTGGCCTCTATCCCTTGGACCTCAATTTAGTTTGAGCTCCTTGCGAGTCTACTTGGGTGGCAGGCGGCACTGGTGTGCGGCTGAGGTGATGTAAAAATTGGTTCAAGCAGTGCACCAGCGCTATCAGACCTCACATTTTCACCTGATTCTATACTATAACTAGCCCCGTATTTTGGCTTCGACAGGACTTGCACATTATTTGACATAAGCCGTGAATGCAATGGGAAGTCAAAGGAAGCAAACAAAAGAATGGGAACCTTGGTACAATTTTGGTGACGACGGGGGCAAAGTGAGTTGTGTTTTTTGTAACTATACTTTTAACTACAAACGTGAGCGTGCGTTCGCTCACTTTGGATACAGTGCCTAGTCAGAGAGGTCGATTTGTCGTAGCCTACCTCCCTATGTGCGAAGTCGATTTGCCAATTGTGGAAACATTGTTCTGCAACGAATGACGGGCGGGGACATGTATGGCGGAGATTCAGGCGCGAGTGGTCCATCGAGGGCACCAACTATTGACACTTCAAGCCAATCCGACGTTCAAAATAATGTGGCGGGTGGGGTAACAAGTGGGCCTCAGGAAGGAGTGTCTAATCTCTTTGAAGGAAACGACCGCGAACATGTGTCGGGTGGTCTTACCGCCTCGAATTCCACTAGATCTGGGCAACTACATCAACAACGGATGCTTGATGCTTTTAACATTGCAAAGAGGAAGGAACTTGATGAGAAGTGGACAACTTTTTTCTATCAAGCGAATGTGCCTTTTAATGTGGCGCGAAATCAAGCGTTCATCGATGCAATGAGGGCCACATCTGTGGCAAAGTTTGAGTACACTCCTCCTACATATCACCAGTTGAGGACTAGATTGATTGAACCTAAGAGGTTGCAAATTGAGAAAGAGATTGAAGCCAAAGTTGGTTTTGCAATCAAGAATTATGGGGTGTCGATATGCACGGATGGTTGGGATGATGTCCATCGGAGGCCTCTCATGAATTTAATGATGTGGTGCCCCACTGGTGACGTATTTTTGGGGAGCATAGACACCAGTGGTGAGAAGAAGTCCATGCGGTACATAGCGGACCAAGTGAAATTTACATTGAGAAGGTGGGTTCCAAGAATGTGACACAGATTTGTACAGACAATGCTCCCAACATGCTTGGAGCAATGGATGATATTATTCTCACATACCCGCACATTCACAAGCAAGGGTGCATGGCACATGCATTGGATCTCATGTTGGAAGATTGGGCGAAGGTCCAAGAATTTAAAGATTTAATAGAGAGGGCAAAGAAATTGTGCATATATATTAGAAACCATCATTCGACAATGGGGACACTTCGTAAGTTGAGTCCAAACCTGCATATTGTAGTGCCCACTGAAACCCGCTTTGCTTGTAATTTCCTTATGTTGGATCGATTGGTGAGACTCAAGGAGTGTTGGAGCAGTTGAAAGACCACCCCCGTGTTGTAAACTACTTTGCAACCCTACGGAATAGACAAAATGGAGAGCAAGTAGCAACCGCAACGCGTAATGTGGTGCTCACCATCGAAGATATGGCCTTTTGGCAACGATGTCAAAATTACGTGCACATGAGTAGGGATGTTTTGAAGGCATTGCGTGTGTTTGATGGCCGCGAACCACCCATAGGTCGTGCGTGGCTCGTGATGCATAATTTGCGAGAACACGTGTACTCTTTGAGAGAGTCACCCTTTACTCTACGAGCTGACATAGCATCCACTCTTGAGCAATCTTTTGATGCCCGGTGGCAAATGGTTTTTACCGATGTTCACTACGCCGGGGCTCTTTTGAATCCGTACCTCAAGGATAATGTGGCGCTTGGGGCTGACGGAATCGCACAAAGAGCATTGAATCAGATTGTTTGCAAAATGATGGAGGTATTGGAAGTCTCATATGAGGACGTCCAATATGAGTTAACATAGTACGAGGAGGGCACAAGACCATATGGCCCTACCGAGGCATCTGACATCCGCCAGACAAAGCTTCAACTCTACCAATAGTGGGCCAGGATCGCAGACAAGGCATTGTCTAAAATAGTTGTTTGTATTCTAGCCCTTACGTGTTTAGCTAGATCTTGCGAACGAAATTGGAGTATGTACTCGTTTGTCCACAACAAGAGCTGAAATCGATTAGCGGCAGAAAAGGCTGCGTCATTGGTGTATATTTATAGCCGATGCCTTCAACAAAGACCAGGGGCCGATCCCGTTCGATGGTACGATGCGAATATTCACTCGGAGGATTCCGACCCAGATGCCCTGGGGCCGGTCCCGGTGGGTGAACCTAATCGTAAATTTGATGTGTTGATAGCCGAGGAAGAGGAGGAGCACAATATGGCAGCTCCCCGCACTCCGCTGGAGTACCGTGGATACCCTAATCTTTGGGCGGAAGGCGCCGATCATCTTGAGGAAACGAGAAACTTTTACGGAGATGATGACGATGTGGAAGAAGAATTGGCCCAAGGTCATTGGGGACCTTGGAATCAAAGTCCTCGTCGCAGTCCTTCGCCTCATCTTCCTCAAAATGAGGGCATTCATGAAGTGCAACCTTTGTCTACTTCCTCAGAGAGCGACATCCCAAATGTGACTAACCTTGAAGAGCCTGAAACAAAGGGGGGGGGCAATGTCGGGAATGTTCGCGACGAGGACAATTTCCCATCAGACTATGGTGGTGGAAATGGAGATGGCGACAACAACAGAGCGGGAGAGAACGCAGTAAATACTGCGACTCGAAACAACCAAGCATAGGTTGAAAACCGGTATGGCCAAGAGAGCCCTATTGGAATGGGTGCATCATTTCATAGCACTGGAGTCGTTCAAGGAGATTCTAACGCAAATGTTGTAAACACAACAATTGTAGGGACAACTCGAAGAAATGAAAGGGTTGTTAATCAACGAAAGCGTTTTGACCCGGAATATGTAGATCCCGATGATGCTTTTGCATTCACAGAGGACCTTGAGCCACAACCATCTCCGGTTGTGGTGTTGCCTACGGTTATCAATGACCAGAATGTACCAACGCCGCCTTCCCGAAATTCCTCTTCTCCTAGAATGGCGAATGCCATGTATGGACCTTTTCAACAAAGTGTAGGCGTTGAGGGGATGGGTCTAAACACTTCCGCTACTACTACCAGAAATGGCAGACCCCCTTTGGCCGCTACAAGGACGCCTCTTCATCCAATGGGTCAATATATACAACCGAGTGCAAGGACTAATGCTCGTGGAGGGTCTAGAGGCCGTGGAGCGGCTAGAGGCCGTGAAGGAAGAAACAGCGGCGAAGCATCCTCCTCAAGGCATCGTAGACGTCCCCTCCTTGGAATAGGGGCACGAGATCCGAACGTGGTTGTACAACCGTTTTTGGACACGTATGTTCCAGGACGCTCTACAACAACTACGGCGTTTGTTGTTCCAAATCGAGAAATTCGTCCTACCAGCGGCCCAACCATAAATTCCGACAGCGAATATCCTCACGCACATCGACAAAAGAGATTCAGACGCTCGCGTTGCGATGGTGAAACAGTTGTAGAGCTTTGCAATGACAACTCTGAAATAGAGGGCTTTTGGACTACGGATGGTAGCAATGGAGAATTCTGAGATGAGAGCGGTGAAGGAGCTGATGATGACAACCGTCCAGATTGCGATGAGGCACCAGATGATGATGATATCGTCCTTCGAAATGCGGTTATGGGTGGCCTGTCCACCGAAGGAGTGCGCAGATTGAGCCGTTTGAATACTTAAAGGACAAAAAAAATAACTACATATATGTGTGCGAAATCAAGAGAGTTGTGATAATTCATAGAAGAAGCTAGGAGAGAAAAAGGTTTCTTAGATAACTACAAGATATTACTTCGTTTGGAAGTATGAGATTAGGGAATTCTTGTTTTATCGTGAAACTTTTTAATGTAATAAACATATTTTGCTTCCAGACATTAAGGCCTCTCCGCTCAATGATGTAGGGGCGTGGATGCCTACATGAGGGGCGGGGACGTCTACGCCCCAGGGGCGTAGACGTCCCCGCCCCTCATGGAGACGTCCCCGTCCTAGTGCCACGGTGGCGTGACACGTCCATATGTGACGTGGCGATCACAGTAGAAATTTCTTACTTGCAAAAAATGACTGGGCGCTCTTCGGGCAATCCGTCCAAACCGTCCGTGTCGTCCGGACCGCCCGTCCGGTTGTCCCGTCCGATCACCTCAACTCGTCCGTTATGACAACCCTGACAGGCGGGGCACCTTCCGTGTTAAGTCTTTCTTGATCCATGGTTACTGGTCCTTATTTTCTGTAATACATTGCGTCAATATTGCACCTGAATAATTTTTAAACAAAGAGAGCAAAAATTCGGTGAGCAGATCCATAAAATTTGGTGAGCTGATCCATAAATTCGACGATACCTAAAATGCACCATCACGATACATAAAATTCGGCGTGAATTAAATAAACTGATCGTGCATACCTAAAATTCGGTGATACTTCACAGTCAAATTACTGCGTTTCTGGCTCATAGCAATCCTGATGACCTTCCCATAAAATTCTGATATAATCCTGCATAAAAATCTGCATAAAATTCTGATAAAATTCTGATATAAAATTCCAATATAAAATTCTGCTATAAAATTCCGATATAAAATTCCAATATAAAATTCCGATATAAAATTCCGATATAAAATTCCGATATAAAATTCCGATATAAAATTCCGATATAAAATTCCGATATAAAATTCCGATATAAAATTCCGATATAAAATTCCAATATAAAATTTTGATATAAAATTTTGATATAAAATTCCAATATAAAATTCCAATATATAATTCCGATATAAAATTCTGGTGCATAAAATTCTCAACACAAGGATGTACGTTCTTGAGAACGTTGCTGTAACATGAACCACAACGATCACAATGGAAATAGTTGCCTCGGCCAACAATTCTGCTTCACATCTTGCTCATAATCACACAGCAAACAGATAACCTTCTCAACACGGTGCCGCTGAATCTCCTGGCGCTTTTAATAATCAACCTCGTGAGAGTTCTTCGCTTCATTGTGACAGTGACGACAATTGAAGACCTCGTTGCAGCATGGCGCTTGAATCCGACATCTCCTTCTGTAATGCTTGCAGCTTGCGAGCACTCCTTAAATCCCGACATTGGTACTTATGGAATTTCGAACCCTAATTTTCTTTTCCTGCTGCCTCATCCTCTTGCCTTCATGTCTTGCATGATTCCTAAGAGCGTGAACACTCATGACTTGTCATAATATTAGGGATCCATTCATGTCGACGCTCTTACATCATGAACCAAGGTTTCTTACAGGATATTCTTTAGTAATATTCATAAGTAAACAAGATGACAAGTGAGAGGGAAGGCCTCCTTTCACTTGCTATAAGGAAGACACCACAACCGTTCTAACTACCTCTTTGCTAAGCACTAGTAAGTCCAGACGTCCAGACGAGTGTCTACACGTAACAGGCAACCAAGTGGGAGTTTTAGACTCCCACACCCATCCTCGTAGCATGGATGGAAAACTTAGACCTAGCCCGGAAGAGCTAACTAGGCTTGGATTTTCGGATATCAACACGGCGATTGCAAACACAAAAGAAACCCTAAACATCACAACAAGGGACACCTACAACAAAAAATACATTGACACACTAATAGATGTCGTAGTAGCCAAGAGCTCTAAAGCTACTTTGGGGGAAATTCGGCAAGAAATGGATAGAACGGATATTTAACTAAATGTGGAATTTTTTTTTCCAGAAATAAAAGTGGCGAGAACATTTCATCGGCAGACAACTGCCTCATGAAAATGGGCTTCATTCATTCTAGAGAGGGTTTAGGCCGAAAATGTTTCGAGAGCGTTGATGTAGTTCAGAAAATCTACCACAGTTGTAGATTCCTATAAGCCAAATAATCCGCCCCCTAGCGGATGGCTTATCTTGAACACAAGACTCTTAACCCGGGATACAACCCCTTGTACAACCATCAATCAATACCAACATGTATGCCTCACACTTAGAGCGCAACGGTTCATAATGTGTTTAATGCAGTGTTTTACTTATCATGAGTGCATAGGGATGAATTACGTCTTTTACTTATGGCTGGACTTTAAACCGTTTTATCTTTTGCCCTATGGCTCCAAATTCGACGTGTTTTGGCTTAAATAGGATCAACACCTCCCTGTTAACTTGATTATACCATCATGCTTTGAATCAGGACCCTTACACTACCTCCACAAACAGCCAACAGCAAGCAGACCAAAACTTTGAGCAAAGCTTCCCTTTGCCATAACTTTTTGAGTTGGAATCCAAATTGAATGATTTAACCCCTAAGGTACCAAGGCACTTTTACACCAAAAACGCTTCAAAATTGTTGGATTCTAGTGCAATGAATAAAGAAGGAAACAGAAACTTTTATTTTTAGCTCTGACCGTAGGATCTCAATAAAGGCTTATTAAGTAATACATGTACAAAATTTCATAAACTTTAACCGCACGGATTGAAAGATTATAGTGTTTGAAGTCAAGCAAATGGTTCATTTTCTTCCCTGCGTTTAGTGGATCAGCAGACTTTGACTTCACTTGGTGTCAAAAATTTTCACTACACAAGGTCTAAATCTATTACCATCTTGTTAAGCATGATGTTAGCTCCTTACACACCAATTTTTAGAGGTAGAGACAGGGTGTAGCATATTCAAAACAAGTGTGCAAGGAGTGGAGGCTTAAAATTTGTTAATTCTCGCTTTAATTTTTTTTGAACTTAATATGTTTTTGATTGATAATCCGAATGGTTAATAAGAAGGTTTACAGTACATATTGTTGTAGAAAAAATAAAAAGTGAAAAATATGAAGATCTCTAGGTTTTATGTGGAAAAGAAGAAGTTTTTTTGGTACCTTGCCCGACAATGAGTGACAATGTGTGAAAATGTTTGACTTGGGTTGGTATGCTATTTTTCACTAAAGACAAGAAATTTTTTTTGACAACATGAAGGGAAATAATATTACTTGCGACTACTGAAAATCTCACTTTCAATAGAGTGTCCTGTCAAAAGTTTTTGGAGGTGCCCGAGGTGCCCGCCCTCCCCATTTAAAATTCAAAACCCTATAACTTTTTCATCAGATGTCCAATTTAGGAAAAAATTGTTTTCCCACTAAGCTCTTGGTAATGTCTTTCTATAGTAGAAATTTCAAAGAAGAATGTTGGAAATTGACACCATAGGAACCTAACCGAACTTTCAAAAAGCCCATTTTTGACACTTGGTCCTTTAGGAGTTAAACGCCCATATTGACTTATTTTTTTGTGCTCTTGCCAATGGATTAATACAAATTTAGGTTAGGACCCCGGAGACCACCGAATTCAGACAGCCAGCCGCGACAGAACCCAAGATCCGCGGAAACTTTAATTGATCATAACTCATTGAGTTTAACTCCGAATTGGGTGTTCTAAAAGCCTATTCTTACTGGTTTTTTATGTTCTTCACGATGAGACCTTCAAAACAGACCGCTGGACCAGAGTTACACTACAATCAGCAGGCCAAGGCGACGGCAGACCACACTTACAAGCAACTCACATACAACGACTTCACCATCATCACCATAACTTGAGGAGAAAAAAAAACAAAATCAACCCATGCCAATAAGCAATGCCCCATAGTTCATGAATTGGTGCAATTGCAATAGTTTCCAATTGGATCACATACCCAACTCTGGCCATGATTGAGCATTGCTTCCGCACTGATTTCAACACCGGAAATTTGCAACAACCAACACTTGCTAGGATCTTTCATCAAAAAGCATGGAATTTCGGGAGAATGAGAACTCCTTGGTTGCCTCTTGCCGAGGCACCCTCGCAGCCGCTGTGCCGGAGCTACTCTCCCTCTCACGATCTGCAGCTGATGCCGGCGCTCCAGCTTCTTCCTGGCAGTGCTGCCCCGCAGCTCTCCCTCGCTGCTCTTCGACAGCCCGATCTCCGGAGACTCCTCTCGCAGCTGGCTCGCCGGAGCTCCCTTCGTGCCGATCGCGCGCCCTACTCACACCCTACTCCAGATCTTCCCGGTTCTCGCAACTACACTCGAACTGGTCGTGATCTTGTTCGTGCACTGGGGAGAAATGAGCCTCCAAGGATGGTGCTCCCAAAATGTGCGGCCGCCACCCCCTTGCGCAAATCAATCAAAAGATATGGCCCTTCGAAATCGTTGATCTTCAATCCTAGCGGCCGCCGACCCCTTTGCGCTTGATCCTCCGTAGCTCTCAGCTCGTGGCTCCGATTCTGGTGTATGATACGTCCTCCAAAAGACGACAACTAGATCCAAGTTCCTCTCAAATTTCAGCCTTAAACTCGTAGTAAGCCGCGAGATATCGTCCTCGAAGTTCTGTCGTAGGGTTTGGCGGCGGAAAAAACTTCCCTTCCTTCCAACAGCGATATCTTCTTGGTCGTTGCTCCAATTCCAACTTGTGAGATGTCCTTCGGAAGCTCTCGTTCTGATCTACCTTGTGTGCTAAAGATTCAAAACGATCCCTATCTAATCAAGGAAGATAGGGGCGCTTCCCCGCTATTGGTTTTTTTCTTCCTAGTTCCTCTACCTCTAACCTCTCTCCTCAAATTCGCACACACCCACACTCTAGGGTTTGGGGCGCTTCCCCTCCTGTTGCACTCGTCCTCTGCTACTGTCGGGGCTCTCCCCTGTTTGTGAATCCTCCTCGTGCTTACACACTTCCTCGCTACAGACGCGCTCTCTCCTTCTTGGCCTTCCTCCGCTCCCTCACTCATACTTCCGGGGACCTTCCCCGTCTCACACACGCTCCGCACGCCGCTGCCTGACTTTTCACCTTCCTCCATGCTCACACCCCAGCCAGGGTGCAATCCCGCAGCTCTCGACGACCCCTTCCAGCCAGGCTCTCGCGCACTCCGCGTTCGCACCAGGGTGCCCCCTGATACCCGCCGATATCCTCGGGGGAACCTAGCCTTGGCAGCCCACGGACCTTGCAGGGTCACGGGGCCTTAGGACAATTCCTTCTTAGAATCCAAACATTCCCCCTCGCCAACTCGGGGCAAAGGTGAAGTAAAAAATATAACGGTTCAAATAGAAAATTCAAAGCCATGCTACCAAGGCGAGCCCATGATCGCCAATAATTGGTACTAATTTTTCCCCTCTTCATTATCTAAACTTTTCTAATTTCTTCCAAGGTCATGTGCCACAACTTCATGCATGGGTTTTTAAAGATTAACTACAAGAGTGGCCACATCATGGTTGCACTCCGAGCTTTAAATTTGTTTACTTTTGTTTTTTGTTTGTTTTTATTTATTTGCTTATTTGTTCACTTACCTCTTTGGTTATTTATTTTGTTTTCTTCCCAAGTTTTCCTCTCATTGTGTTAAAAACACATGGAATTTAAGGTGTCTCCCTTTTTGTACGGGTCCCATTTGTCTTCTAAATTTTTAATCTTTTATTTTTAACAAGGTTAAATCCCCAATTAGGAATGATGACCCCCTTCTAAATTAGGAAATGGCACATAAAAAGCCTTTTTGAGCCATTTAACCACAATAGGTGGCTTAGTTTAACCATCTCACCCTATCTACCACTTCCTAATGCTAATTAGTTAATATTAATGCCCAAATGACATCGGGAGCCGTTTTCGGGGCTCACAATTTCAATGGCGCCCAATGGTTTAGGGTGTTGTTATCAAATTCTAGATCATACATACCGGTTTAGAAAGTTTAAAGAATGACGTCAATATTATTTGAAAAATCACAGTACGTGATTGTCGGCTGACAGCCGATCAAAGACAAGGACAACAAACTGCATCAATTTGCTTAAACCTTTTCTACGGTAATAATTAAATCCAAGGAAATATAAACGAAAAAAATCGCGGAAGATAAAAGATATGCGGGAGGAATTGTCGAACATGGGTTCTGAGTATGGCGTTGAAAACATTGAACGGCAGTGGCAAGACAACAAAGATGCAGCCAGAGAACATGAACACATAAATTAATAGGAGGATAAGTACAATGTTGGCTGCCCGCCGACTAACAAAATAGACCTAGTAGAGAAAAGAACGTCTTTTACAAATCACTAATTCTACTAAAAAAAAACCTCTTAGTCTACCCAGCGAGATAAGTTCTAGAACAGTGTGAATATAAAGAACATGTGATATAGAAAGCGCTAGGGATTGTCAATATGACATCAGACGATTCGAAGGTAATATGCTCAACGAACGACAGTCGGCGGGCCGCCGATGGAGAAAGAACTCCCATTCAACTTCCGACCATTTGACGACGGCTCGCCCATACTTGCGCGCATGCGTAACTGCCCAATGCGCCTGCCCCGGGCGTTCAACCTGCCTCATATATTCAGGGACGGATGAAAATCTATGGAGGGTGAAGATGAGCGGAATGATGTCGGTCGCCACATTTGGGATTACTCCGTCTTCGGTTGGAGAGGTCAAATGACCACGGAACGGCCAGGGGATATAGCACATCCAGTCGGTTTGGGTTCACCGTCGACAAACAATACTTGGTGGGGCTTGCAAACATGTCTAGATTGCTTCTTCTTGTAGAGGGTGGACGGCGTTTTGTAGCTCCTAGGAAACCTGGAACTATCAGCTAAGTCACTTCTGCTATAAACAAACGACAAACATTGAAAGACTCCTTCCAGAAGAATGTCCAACAAGAGCAGCTTTAACTTGTTTAGAGGCATCGTTGACCACAACCCGATGTTGAAGCGCGGAAGTAACATTTCAAATAGTTTCTTTAGGCCCGGCCTCCGGACAACATTCCCATGAGGGAAATGAGAAGATATTGGCTTGCAAGGGTCCACATAGCAAAGAAGACCATTCACGCATAGTACAACACGTTTTCGAATCGGTGATGGAGGAGCGTGCAGGCATCTAAAATGGAAGGATGTTCCCTCGAAAATGTTAAAGAAACATTGTCATGATGCAAACTACCGGTAGAAGTGAGAAGTTAAACACGTCGGCGGGCCGCCGACGGAGAAAACTACAACAAGTAGAAGGATATGAAACAAACCACTCAAATGAAATATGCGAGGAATATAAAATAGAGAAAATTAGTTCAACAAAATTTGAGATGAATATATAAAAGTAATTACATGAAATTGTCTATAACATTTATCAATGTATTACAATGGGCAAGAGTCTAGTGAATTTAAGTGGGTGTCTTTCCGGGACGCCCTCTGAGAATATATGGCTCTCTATGGTGGGGGAGTGACTATCAACTTGGCCATTACTTCATCTAGACAACCTGGCTTGTCGTAGCCCTCTTGGTAAGAAGAACGGACTTCTCGGTATCTGTTGTGGATTGCTGTTCTCGGGAAAATACGACGTTGGCCCAAATTGGAGTTCAGCCTGCAGTAATCCTGGACGCTGAATCTAGACTCCAATAGTCCCTGAAGCCAAGGAATGAGCATACTCTGAAGATACGTCTATCCTTCAGGCAATGTGTGTTCCCGGGGAGAGTATGTGAATATTAAAGGATGCACTGCATTAAAAGGATCATTGAGGATATTACGGAGGGGGTAATGATCGATCAGAAGTGTATTCTGTTCATTAGCGTCTGGCCCAATAAAATAGCGTCTATCTCAAAAAAGGCGAGCAAGCCGCTTCAACAGCATGTCGCACTTCATTGTTTTGGGATTCGTCCGGGCAGATATATCACAAAATCCGTTGGTCATCCTTTGGACGTCCATATGTAGGTCAGGGTACATCTCGCACAAGTAACCCATGTGTCTGATCATGGGTTGATATTTCTCGGTGGACCAGAATGCCAATCCGAAGTTGGACTGGCAGAACGTCAGGAACTCAAGAAGACCCGGCCTAGGTTTTTGATGAAAATGGGGCTTCTTATCTCTTTCCCGATAACCATATCGTTCAACCATTAGAAGCCCTCTAACTTCTAGGACAAGGTAGTATCTTGAAGGATCCACCTGAATGTTCCTTGGAACAACTTCAGAGCTCACGGTGCCAGCCGGGTATGGGGTAGATGTAGCTGTCGGCGGCTCGCCGACTACTCTGATTGCCCCAGGCGAAGCTCCATCAGAGGCGAAGGCTTGGTTGTCGCCTTCTCGGTTGATATCGTGGTCCGCAACAGATTCGACAGAAACACGGTGGACACATTTGGGCCCCACCTCTTCCGGCGGTGATGGTGCAAAGTCTCGATTGTCAGCTTCCATAGAGAAGTAGTCGGTAGGACGAATGTCGGGGAGGGAAGCCGTTGACTGTGAGCCGTCGATCGGATGACGACTCGGTCTCTCCGGTGAGCTGTCATCGAGTATTATAATAACCGGGTTTTTTGGAATCAGAACCAGCTTGTCAATCTCCTCGACAGGACAGTCCACCTGAATGGAAAAATTGATTCAAATGTTTACAATAAGTGATGAGCCATGTGCAAGGGAGACTGTGATTATTGTGAGGAATTTTATTTCGAAGAAAAATGGTGTTAGAGACATGAATGTCAAAGCCTGGCAAAATTGGGCAATTTCGGCGTCGGTAGCCCGCCGACGCCAAACTACTATGCAACAATACGAGGGGGACGCCTACTGCTCGAGTACGCCAGAACAAAGTCCTCCTATTGTGGGTCACCGGGGGAGAGTCGAGGGCATCCAGAGCTAGGATTCCTCTCATTATATTTGGGTACATGCAAGCCTTACTCTAACAAAGCGAATAGGTACTTAACGACCCCGGGAAGAACGGCGTTCTTCTCTAACTCCATTGACTCTAGAGTGAATGTCATCGGATGCATTGCATTCAGAGGACTATTCCTGACATTCCTGTAAGGACAATCGTCAAGCAAAAGGGTGTTCTGACTATTCGCGTCAGATCCTAACATTGCCTTTTGGTTCAAAAACAATGTAGACAGTCTCATGAGGAATACGTTCTCAGTTCCTACCAGTTTCTTAACTACATCACAGTAGGAATTATCGTATACGTATTTGACTACTTCAAGAACCGGGCAATGGCCTCTGAGGGCTATCAACTGGGCAGAAAGCTTAGAATGACTTTCACTACTCCAAAGCACAAGTGTGAAGTTATCCATGCAGAAGTAGAAAAATTCAGCCAACTTCGGCGTGAATTTGGTATGCCACTTTCCGTCCCTGCCTTTATTCTATGCGATCAACAAACCGTTTACACCTAGGACAAGGAAGTAGTGATTGACCTTCACAGTTGGGAGCTTAGGATGCTTGTGGATGGATTCTCTCCCTGCTTGAGACCCAACGACAATGTGGGGCACCTGGAGGCAAAAGTCAACGACATAGATATAATAAGTATCAAACATAAGCACCGAACACTGTGATTGTTATGACGACATAAATTTGGAATATGAACCTCAAAAAGTTGGAGACAGTCTTTATTTATGTAGATTTATACAGACGTGAATTACAACACGGGTTTTGCAAGCGTCGTCTGCCCGCCGACGGCAAGTTCTAAGTAGTACTAGGACGTGGACGCCTATTGCTTGGATACGACCATATGTACTGCTCCCATTCAGGGTCACCTGGTAGGAGACGACGGATCCAAGGGACGATGGCCCTGGCAGTGGAAGTTTTGTCTTTTTCTACCAAGCGAAAGGCTACTTTTCTAGGACTTTCGAAAGGCACAGCCGATTCCTTCACCAAGGAAAGGCAATCTGCAACCGCGGTATACAAGGATACAGGCATGCCCGACTCTTTCATGGCTTCAAGGAACTTTGAGACCTTGAAGAGAACAGAGGACTAATTTGTAGAGGTCTCAATAGAAGCCATGGTGAAGGGAACCGGATAAATGGCATTATATGGACTGTTCTTGACGTTCGTAAAAGGAGAAACGTCAATCAACATGGTGTTGCCGCTATTCGCTTCAGTTCCTTTTGGCGCCGAGGGACTCAAGAAAAGAGTAGACATCCTCTTCAGGTAGAGTTTCTGACCCCCCACACCAAACCTCGCCACATCGCAGTACGACTGATCGAAAATACAATGAAGCCTTCTAATGTTGGGACATGCATCTCTAAGGGTTTTTATTTCATGGGCATGCCTATCTGGATTCTCCAAACTCCAGATCACAATACTGAAGTTCATAACGGAGTAGTGTGGGAAGCTGTCCCCACATACTTCCGGAACTTAATACCAATCCCGGAAGAAAATAAAAAAAAAATTAGAAAAATTAGTTAGTTAGTTGGCTAAAAGAGCATAAGTAGTTCATGGAACGGAATAAGATTTTAATGCTGCGCCGGAATCCCTAATGAAGGTAGTTACAGCACCCTTCCCGGAAGTTGCAAAACCGGAGGGCGGTTACAGCCGGACCCGGAAATGCCATCATGACGCATAACTGTTTTCCGTACGAGCGCGTCAGATACAAAACGCGACTGGCAGCCCTGTGCACCAATCTTTTAGGGTTTCCAGCAGGCTCATTCTCTTTCCACTTCTCGCATTCTCTTAGGGTTTTGAATCCGGTCTTGGTGAAGGACGGAAGAGCCAACTTAGGTTAGCAAGAGGGACTTGGTAAGGACAGTGCGTGCAGGTTCTCTTGACAATATTGCGAGGCGCAAGTTCACGGAGAGGTGGGCGCGGATGGCGGGCAAGAAGGGCAAGGCTCCGGCTACCGAAACACTGGTGCTGCAGAAGGTAACTCCGGAGATTCCGAAGCCGGTCAAGACCTGTCGGGTTTTAGAGAGCTACCTCAAAATCATGGGTTGTGAAGGTCTTCTAGCGACACCGTGGGCCTTCCAGAGCGAAACAATGATGACGGAGCTCCTGGGAGAACCACCAAGCCAATACGGACAGAAGATTAGGGCGCATCCGGAGGTCTGGACGACGGCGCTCTGGAGAGATACCTACGAGTTCCGGGCAGGAACAATCAAGGTGGCGGAACGTGACGACGCCATCCTGAAGGGCGAATTCCGCGCGAAGGCTAACCCTAAGGACGGGTATGTCCTCAGCGATCTCACCGATCCGGATGCTAGGTTAGTAATGGCATTCTTCAACCCTATTTTCCACCCCGAGAAACCGAAACGGATAGTGGCCAAGCTAGCAACCCTAATCCTAGGCTCGATGAGAGGGAAGCTGTCTGTCGACTGGGCGGCCATCATGGACGAGCAGATTGACCGGATGGTGAAGAACCTGCCGAAAGCCCGGAAAATCCCATCCCCGCTTTCCACCTACCTGGCTCACATGTACGCCAAGCAGAAGATGTTGAGTCCGGACGAGCAGGCCGAGTACGACAGCTTGCTCACCATCCAGTCATACGGAGGGATGGAAACAGATGAGGAACTGGATGAATCGACGGACTCTGACACGGAGAAGTCGTCATCCCCCCTTATACTTCGAAGACCGAACCGGAAGCGTAGTTGTTCGGTGCAGAGGACTCCGGAGACCCCGGGAGAATGCCGGCCGTTGTCAACAATCCCGGCGCAGAGCCCACCCATAGTACCACCAACCGCAGCACAACCTGCAGCACCGGAACCGGCCCCAGAAGACGAACGATTCGCGACCGGATCAGAGCCGGGACCGACGTTTGTCCCAAGCATCATTGGCGACATTCCCGTGGATGTCCACGAGCTGTGCAGACATATTGTCTGGAGGACCAGGATCCAGGAGGGGGAGATCCGGGAGAGGCATGCCATGATCATGGCCATCTTAGAGGCAGTCGGACTGGAGGATACCACTCACCTCATCGCCCAGCTCAGAGAGATGAAGGAGAAGCACGATTCCGTCACAAGACTGGAGCAGGAGAACGCCACCATAACCAAGGTTAACACTCGGCTCTGGAGCCAGGTCCGGCAGGCGGAAGCCGCACGGGATGCAGCACAGCATGCCCGAGTGGTGGCAGAAACGAAGGTCCGGGCGGCGTCACAGTCACTGACCGATATTCGCACGGCACTGGATTTTCCGGTGGATACGGTTAACCGGGCATTACTCTATACGGCGAGCTTGGAGAAGAACGAGAAGCTCAGCAGGGGGCAGGTTATCCGGTTCTTGGTAGATCACAGCCGGAAAATGGAGGGCACTTGGTCCAAGATGCAGGAGCTAGCAAGGGAGCTCGTCGCGGCCACCTCAACAGTACCATGAGCTCCCCCTCCAATTCCGGCACCTCCTGCTTCAGATGCTGTGGGACCATCCGGAACCCATGCAGATCCGTCTGAAACCACTGCCGGCCCGTCCGGATCCCCATCCGGTCCGGCAGTTGTTTCTCCTTCTCAACCTCTGGCCGGCTCTTCACCCAGACCTGCATCTGGAACATCGAAGTCACTCACCGGACAGTTCAATGACCTCGTGGGAACGCCGGATTTCAGCTCTCCTATGAGTTGGAATGGGGTGGCCTTCCCAAGCACGGAGAGTATGCAGAAGTGGGAACAGGTGCCAGGGAGTCAGGTAGTACCACCCTTGCCCTTCCGAATTCCCTCCGAGTCTCCCTCTCCGGGGCCACCAGTGACGGATCCTTTACCCGGAAGCTCGGCAGCGACACCCATGGTGGTCAGCCCCAGCGGTAGCTTCCGGGACCTTCCGGACATTGAAGACCGTGCCGATGCACCATCCGGCCAGGCGGTTACAACAGGGGACCCGGATGCACCATCCGGACCAGGTATGCCGACGCCGACCACCTCACCGGAACCACCAGGAGCCATTCCGGCGCAAACCGAGGCCGGCACCGCTCCAGCAGAAGTTACCCCTTCACGCCGTAGCAGTCGGAGGCGGAACCAAGTGACCCCATAGATTAGAATCTTTAGGTCTAAAAGTCTGATAAGCGATTAACGATGGGGCTCAAGCTTGCACCCGGCTATCATGCGGGAAGACTAAAGACAGTTTTCCTTTTAGTTTTTGAGTTAGATCCGTAGAAACCGGATCTCAGATCCGAAACTTTCGGATCTGAGTTTGAATTCCGGATTTCTAGGGATAATATCCCTTTCACTTTTAGGATAGGATTTCCCGGATTTTTAGCTTCTTAGTTCCGATTTTAGATCAGCGGTAGCGGGCTCTTAAGGCAAGAGTTGTGGCCGGCTCAGGGCCCTTTTTCTTTTCCTCAGGAATGATATTTGCTGTTAGTATATTTTCTTGTATTGAAATTATGGTGGCATGTATCATTTTGTGAATGAAGGATAGGGCCCATTGTGGTTGATGATTAGTGGAATAGTTGTGGAAGCTGAAGTGGTTCACGGATAAGCATCTAGTCTAACCGGTTGGGACTTGCTGTGGGAGAGCACCCGGAACAGCTGAAGGAGAGGTTAGATAGAGTCTGACGATCCTTGGTGACCGGAAGAAGCCTGGAGGGGGAGGGAGGGTACTTTAGGTGGTGGCCTGGTAGCTCCTAGGGCACGAAGATTCCGTGTGAACCCGGATTCTGGTTGCGACCGGAATTTCCCCTTACGATAGATGGAAAAGCCTGTGGTGTATGTCTAGAAGGAAGTCCAAATGCAGATCTACCCTTGACACCTCACCGAACCACTAATCATCCCCCAGAATGTTGTTGTAGCCCGGGTGAGCCTCTGAGCGACCGTATCTGGAAGGCCTTCCGGATGATGTGAGAGAGTGCATCCGAAAACAACAAACCAACGACCAATTAGCAACCTAGGGAGAGTGGGTGCCTAGCCACTTAAAGTCACAAGGCAGTGGGGAATCCGGCCACTTACACAAAATAGGATCAGTGGTACCCGGCCACTCGTTTAAAAACTCCGGAAGACAAACTCCAACTGACCTTCCGGAAGTTGGCACGACCCGGAAAATAGTAGGAAACTACATTGGACGTCCGGAAGAATCCGGATAAAAAGGTCAGGCATAGAATAGGAATACTAACTGGCGTGTGGTAGAGGGATAGCAGATAGCTTACTTATCATTCCAAGAAGAAACAATAGATCTCTGTGGGAACGAATTTAGAGCGACATGCCGGGCACATTTAGCTTCAACTAATTGCTATCCGGAGGAATACTTACTCTACAAACTGCAACAAGTAGTTAAGAAACTCAACCATGCGTGGCCGGATCTTGCTATACAACGACCCGTCCTTGTCAATGTCCAGGGCGAGTAACAGACCGTCTACTTGGAGGACAACAGAATAGTTACCGAGTGGTTGTCTGTCTACCTCAATGACGGGCTCAAGTGCCTCCGTCTCCCGATCCGCTCCATCTTTGTCAATTGCTGGAGTTGAAACGGCAGCAGTAGGATTACCCGGATGAACTGCTGATTGATAGAAATATGGAAGCTATTAGATATGCAGTCGGCGAGCAGCCGACAAAGAAGTGGAACTTGAAAACACACTCTGATAATAGACTGCAAACTCAGAAGAACAACCATGGAAAATGAGCTTTGTGTTCACGTGATTAAGTACATGTATTAGAAAGGTAGTGTCCTAACTTGCAAGAAAAATCTCCTAGGTGCACTATTTCGTGACTAACCTCCGGATGTATTGCCTTTATCCTGCCTCACAAGAGGAGTACTAGGCGAAAGCCCCGTATTGGGATGAACAGCAGTGTCAAGGGACATTGAAAGTTCTCTTGGGGTAGAACCAGCACTACCCCCTCTTTGACTTCCGCACTCCCTTTTTCGGAGGCGAAGGCGACCGCTTCCTTGACCGCCCCTCCTTGTTGTTATTCGAAGTGCTCTTCGGTGACAGCACTCCCGAGGAAACGCCACCTTCTTCCGACGGTGCCTTGCTCTTCTGCAAAAGGCTCTGTTGCTTTTTCTTTGGTGGCTCGGTGGGGGCGGAACTCTGGGGAGTCTGTCCTCCACTGATTTTGGAAGCCGCAACGTGAGTAGTCCGGTTTGGAGGAATAATCCTCACATTTGGTTTCTTCTTCTTGCTCACCACTTCTGGCGCCGGTGCATGATGTACAACATCGCCGGATTTCGGAGTAGCGGACGCGCTTGGCTGTGAAAAACTCGAAGGATTCTCACGCAGTACAGGCCTACCAGATAGAGCTGGGCTTGGTGCAAGCGGCCTCATCCATAGGCTCCTGGATCGATTGGGGTCTCATCCACAGGCTGTGCGAATAGGGGGACGGTCATCCCGCGTGGTGCAGGGGGGCGGTCATCGCGCCGCGGCTCCACCTCTGGTCGCACCAAAACTGGTACCTTTCCTCCCTTTTGAGGCCTTATCAGGTGTGCTTCATCAAGACGAACACCTAAGTCGGCTGATGTGAGCAGTCCATCGTTGTCAACGTTGTCAAGGAAAAGGCTGTCGTCCATTGTATCCTCGCCCATCCCGGTCCCATGGTATGAATCCTGGTCGGCTTCAGCCAATGTGACCACCTCGTTGGGTCCCACAACGGGCTCAGCTGAAAGCGTTAGCGCAAGCGGGTGAGCTCTGCCCGGTAGGAAGGACATTGCCTGCACTCGCTCCATCGCGACAACAACCTCCGCCTCCTCGCAAACAAACTCGATCACTGTCCCTTTGTGTCGCTGTTGGGCAATTAGTGTCGGTCAATAATCAAAATGAAAACTGTCTCATCGGCGGGCCGCCGACGAACACGTGAAGGTGATGGAAAGAAGGAATGATTGGATGAAAGAGAGGTGACGCACCAAGGCCAATGCGGTCACATTGCCTCCACCCCAAGTGTTGAAGATTGTCAGACTTCAGTCGCCCTTCACCAGTGTGGGTTGCAAAATTGATGAGAGCAACCCTAAGCTAGGATGGCATTCATCTCCAACCTAACTCTGAGCCGAGGGCGAGGCAGCGTCGTCGTAGAGTGGACTGAGAGGCTTCGTCAATCTAGTTACCTTTTGAAACTGGCGCAGGCGGTCCCGTGGAGCTCCAGGTTGGTTGAAGATGATGTCGACATGCACGATGGGTCTCTCGTCCATGGCGAAGGGAGTGAATCTACCGCTAGAGTCTGGAAGGTAGCGGATTGTGTGGACTACGCAATCCAGCTTCTTCGAACGACATTCAGTCTCAATCACGAAATTTGACTCGTCGTCTGTGATGAAGATTGAAGGGGCGTAGAGTTCCCGGTCATCCCCATCACCTCGCAACACCCTCTCTGCAACAGCCTTGAGCCCATCCTTGTTGCAGTAGATCGGATCCCCGCACTTATCGAAGCCGAACACAATGAACATATCGCGTGCCGCCTTCTTGAGATTGAAGAGACCGGGTTCATCGATCAGGCTTACAACATCCTAAAGCTCCTGCGCAACCCGATTTTCGTGACGGACACTATACTCATCTACAACATCGTTGCAATTGAAGGCATACTTCCGTAACGCCGCATGGAACTCCGCTAGAGCTAGGGTGGTACTTGGAGTAATCCCGCAGTACCTCCCTTAGAGGTAGGCCTTCCCCGGATCACTAAGCTCCAGCTTGCGTCCAATGTTCATGATGGTTTCGTCGCTGATGCCCTTCTCTTCTGCCAGCTCCATGTATTCTTCAATCGGCCAAGGTGAGTAGGTGTTATCGCCAACCTTCTTCAATCGATACTTCCGATACATGAGCATGAGCTCGTTCTTGATGATGTATTCCATCTTCTTATCCTGACACCAGGATTTGAGCGAAACTCCTTCTGCATCTTTGTCGCGCCCCCCGGTTACCTTCAAGTATACCTTCTTCGCGAGGATTTCATGAGCAAGCTTCATGGATTCCTCGTCCCAGAGGGCGAGAATGTGTTGAAGGTCATGGAGGGTGAGGTCCCGTTGAGGAATTTTAAGGATGTTTTGGGGCTTCTTCCCATCCTCACCAATCAGGGTGCCCCGATCCCATGCGTCGAAGACATCCTGCCACTTGTTGTAAAGATTGTCTAGTGCAAAGACAAGCCGCAATTTCAACGTGTCCGTCTTCGAGTCCTTCCCCAACAGTGTTGCAAGGTATTCCTCGCAGAACTCCTGTAAAATGATGAAGATGACATATACATGAGCTCAATCACAATGTTGTCGGCTACCCGCCGACGAAACATAATCAATGATTTAATCTACCATGCTCATGAGATTGTCAATAATGGAGAGCGAAATTGCTGAGTGAAGTGACACATTACCTTCCATTTCTTGTAGTTGGTCCCCTTGTCGAGTTGACCATGCTTGATCCACTTATTCCTTATCTTCCGGAGCTGCGATACGAAGGTCTCCTCCGCTTTTTTGTCCTTGATTTTGATGTTGAAGAGGTTGGAGATCTTCACGAGGTTTTCCGGATTCCTCAATCACAATGGGATAATATCGTGATCGAGGAAGTAATTCGCCCTGTCCGAATCCACGGGCTCCAACTTGCCGAGTCTTTTGCATGCCAGGTATGTGTGTTGGCCACCAATGATGTACCAGTGGCATGTTGGAGAATTCCTCCACTTGTAGTGTACTCCGTCAAGCAAAACTTCAACGTCCATGGACGCTTGGATCCTTGGCAGCTCAAGCTCGATCCCGTGCAGCTCCCTCCCATTCTCTTTTGTTCCCGGAGGACCCCGCGGAGGAACATAGTACAGAGGCGGCTTTGCCCGCCATGGTCCCAATCCTCTGTAGAACAACACAAGCTGTTCTGTGCGCTTCGCGATGATGGGTCTGTACTTCATCGAGTCGGGAGCAACATGAATTTTTTTGGAGGAGATCTTGACTAGGAGCATGTTCTGCCCGAATGGATAACAGGCGCTAAGACCATCCTCTAATGCCTTGTAGATGATGTCCAGCTTTTGACCACTCGTCTTGACTGAGAGGTGGTTGGCAAATGAAAGCGCATCAGCGACGGACTTCACCTTCGGCTCCTTCTTTGACGCCCTCTTCTTGACCACCTATATACTCGACTCTCCGGTGTCAGGAATTCCAGCAACTTCAGTTCAAGCGTCCCTAGCTGCTTTCCTGGAGGTCCTGGGCTTCCTCATGGTCTTCGACTTTCAGGCCGTCATGATCCCGGCCCTGGAGTTTTCCGCGTTCCTGAGGTCCTTCGCTTCTGTGAAACAGGTAAGCAAATCCGTCTTGTCTTGAGGAGTCACGCCGAGGAACTGCATCCTGCTCTCCTGAGCAGTGATGCATAGCTCTTGAGTACAGGTCATCTAGGGAATTCAAACTGCGATGATGTCCGGGTTTTCGTCAACCATTTTGACCTTCACCTGAATTAGGAGTCACACTTTCTCCTCGTCCTCTGGGTCCTCCTTCATGTCAAGCATGGACACCAAGCAACCACCTTTCTCCATGTGATGCCCCACGATGTTAACTGTGGGTGAACTTCACATGTGACTCGTGGGTTGCTGTCATCCGGCTAGCCCACGTCCACTTCAAGGTCCACAACACTGCCGACGAGCCGCTTCAGCTTATTTGGAACTACAGTCCTACGTGACATAATGGAAGATCAGACCACCTGCCAAAGACTTCATCGGCGGGCCGCCGACGACCACAGTGACAAGTGTACAACACATAGACGGATATTTGGAGACAGTATGACCTGGGAAACCTCACTACACACTCTGCTTATCACCTCTGTGCGATAGACCCAAATACAACATAGGCTTATACAAGACTGAACTTAGCATTCATCGGCGGGCCGCCGACGGACACAGTCAATTGTGTATCACAAAATAACACTTTGAAGACCCTATGACGTACTCATTCTGAAACCTGACTACATCCACTTTTGATTACTTATGAACAAAAATTCAATTACAACAGTAAATTTAACTACACTGAACACAACATCCATCGGCGGCCGCCGACGGAACACTATAAACTAAAAGGGCATCTCTAATACGGAACTCAAAATCCGTCGACTGGTCGCCGACGGTGATGATGTACATACCTCTGCACTGTTGCCATTTCGTTGGCGGGTGGGAATCACTCCTCGGCTGATGAGTTGCGCTGAAGCGCCTCTACTAGCCTCCGATGTCCGTCGGGTGTTGGCGATCGGCGGATGAACCCAAACACTAAGCTTAAAGCCATAAGCGCGCTTAACTAAGCAAGAATGCGAAATCAAGAAGAGTAGGATTAGAAATGACCAGAAATAAGAAAACGGTAGGATTTTGTACTCGGATCCGGTGGACCATCGCAGCCGTTCGATCTTGCTAGGAAGATTTTCGGACGGCCAAGATTTCATGCTCGGGTGCTAAGCCTGATTCAGGTGTCAATTCCCAAGTGACATGCCATCTCGAAGTATCGTCTCGGATAAAAACTTAGAAACTAGGGTTTTGGGGCCATGATACCTCGAATTGATGTGTCATCATTAATGTTGCCTCGGCCATCATTTGGCCTAAGGTATAGGGTCCTACACCTACGATGTCACTTCGAATGATTTGATTTCATCTTGTCACCTCGTTCCAATTTGAATCTGTAGAATTTGGCGCGCTCTCGACAACCCTTGAACGGGTAACATTGATCGATTTTGGCGGCTAACTTCAAATTTGAAGTTCGCGCGCGAACAAGTACGCATGATGGTGGGGATATGAACTAAACCCCTGGAACTCACGCGTCATTTCTAGACTCGCTCGCCCCCTATTCAATGCTCTGCCTTCTCGCGCTCGCAACTGGTACTGATTCTCTTAGAGGCTAATTTAGAGTCCATACATCTGATCATGCACAAGTCCATTATCATTGGTCCACCATGAGTCTTTTTTTATCTCAGTCCTTCACCTGAATATGCTTGGTTATTCACTATCACGTATCCGGCACTTAATAATTTTAGATGGCTCATTTGAAATCAAGTACTACTAACTTAGTTCCCACCAAATGTTCTTTTCCTGTTCCAAAGTCCGTCGGCGGATGATAATATCCGCTCGGCGAATGCCTGTCACATCCTTCACATGGTAGACTCTATGTGTAACATTCAGCCGTCGGCGGGCAGCCAACGGCATGGTTTACAAGACCAATTTCCCAGCGACTCTAAAGCTAATTTAGGGATTTGTGTGGTTGTTGATCAGATTCATCGACTTCGAGACTTCAGAGCCACCCTCGTCGGCGGGCGGCCGACAAAATCATTGTTGGTGCCATTACCTTATCCATTGTCTTCAGTGATTTCATATCACTCTCGTTAGCATGGATCTTGAACCCAAGCTGTCGTTCATGAGGAACGGGAAGTCTGGACGATGGAAGCCCCGTGGAGGTGTTGCTGTTGCTCTCACTCATTCCGGCCTCTACTTTGCTGGTAGGGCAATTGTCGAGAGGGTCGTTCTCAGGGACCCATGGATTATACGTGTAAAGGTTATTGAAGTGTCCGATGCACTGGAGATGCCCATTCCATTTCCTGTGGATAACGTTTCCATGTTGTGTGACTGCGAAGGTTGGTCGATCAACTGGGAGGCTGCTGATCTTAGGCCTTACGCTGACATCGATGAACTTTCAGAGGAGCCTGCGGAGGATTCTACTCTCTTAGTTCATGACCTGAAGCCCATCCAAGAGTTTCTAGACCTTTGCAACGGCATGGAGGAGGTCCTACTTGATGGCAGCGGCAATCAAAGATGTTGTGCAGGAGTTGGAGTCATCGACGAATGCTCACCGAAGGCTACATGGGAGGGATTTCTCATTCCTCACAGCTTCTTTCTGCTTGTCAGAGTTCAATCTGTCAATCCCAAATACGTCGGTCATCCCGCACATTGCGAGATTCCCTCCATCGGCGCTCTCGGCAATTCCATAGGCTTCCTAGTCCTATATAGTCGCTATCGGATTTGTCCCTTTTCACTCGATGTCCGCTCCGATGATGCCCAAGGGATCGACTCTTCATTGATCGTAACTGACATGGAAGCATCGGACGACGACAACCGTTCGGATAGGGTATATAAGGACAATAATAATCATGGCACCCGTAGTTATTTGGAGGGATCCGAATCGGAGACTGAAATGGCCGCTGGAAGTGACGAAGATATCTCATCGGCGGGCCGCCGACAACATAGTTATCACTCTTTTGAGAATCAAACCGCTACCCTCAACGGTTTATTTGATCCAAATTCATTCCCAGACCGACCACAATAGCGGAACAAGTACTGCCAGCTCCTAGATGACAACTTCGCTTCTATCGGGCGTGCCATGATCCAAGTGTGCTTGCCACATGAGGCACGCGATTCAGAGATTTTAGGAGACACTGATCTTGGGGTCCTCTTTGCCTCAGAGGACGAGGATCTTCAGATGACAACAATGCGCTGGCGATTAAATCACACGCGCCTTGAAGGTGGTCCACTTCTTTCTGAGTGCCTTACATTCTGCTCAACGCATAGTCAAGCTGCATGCGAGGATGACGGGCTAGAGGGTGTGTGTGAGAGCAAAATATTGCTCTCTTGTTTTGTTATTGTTCATTTGTTACTTTTATGAATGTAATGTTAACAAGCAATGTCATCTTGAGGTAATTTGACGAAATTTAAGTTAATTAAGTCGTGAATGCAAAATGCATGTTAGAGGATAGTTGTTGCAAGGCCTTGGGTAGGATGTTTGGCACTAATTTAAGCTTTAGGTTTGATTTAGTGGAGAAGGACTAGAGGAGGGAAGATCCTCCCTAGTGAATCCTAAAATTAGGAATAGGGTTAGTTGCTTAAATTAGAGTTGAGTGTTTTACCGTGGGCCTTGCGCAATTAGCTTGTAATGTTCATGGTTGTGTTTATGGCTTGATTGTCTTGGTTTTGTTCATTTAACTTCGTGGTGGTGTTTGTGAGTTACATTCATTCGTGGAGGTTCGTCAAGAATGGAGCTCCATGGAGGTTGGGAGCAACATTCATCCGTGGAGGCCTTAGGGTTAGGGCCTTAGGGTTAGGGTGAGCCGCCTCTTTGACGGCTCCTTTTTTTGTACTTAAGAGCTTGTTTTCAAGCTATTCTCAAGCCCTCAAGTTCTCAATCAATCCCTCTCTTTGTATCTTGATTCATCTTGTGTCTCTCCCTCTTTCTTTTGTTATGCTTAGTTGATGAGAGAAGGAAGGCCATGGGCCTCCTTCTCTCTAATATTGATCCCCTCTTCCATTGTGTTTGTACTTGCATAGTACTCAAGTATAGTGTGGTGTTTTTGCTCATTTCCATGGAGTGTCTCTCAGTCAATTGCTCATTAGTCCTTCAATTGTTGTCCAAACAGATCAAGATTTGAGATGGTAGTAGATCTCTTCAGTAGCTTTTCGTTGGTATATGGCGCGTCCAATTCGGAGTTATAGGGAGTGAGATACACCCCTCCAAAGTTACGGGTGTAGTAAGGGCTTTCCCCGCTGGCAGTAGAAAAGTAGGCCCCAGTCTTTTAGCAATCAGTCCTAGGGTTTTGGTCCTATGCTTCTGAGATTTTAGGGGTGGATGCAAAATTGGCTTAGCTTTCCAAAAAGCTATGGCACGCCCCAATCGGAGCTAGGACAAAGAAATGGCAAGCAAAAAGCTAGAGGTCACTTCCAAGGTGATCCGGCGGAGCAGTTTCCTACTCAACCCCTTCTTGTTTTTCATCCTCTTCTTGTCTCCTCTTCTTCCTTGATCCTCTCTTCTTGTGATTTCTTTCAATTAAACCCTTGTGACCAAAGACCACCTCCATGGTGGTTTTTTTGGGCTCACAATGTGCCTAAGGATCTTTACAGGGGCGTTCATCGGAAGCTTTTGCCGAAGGATGATGTGTCGGTCTCCAAGTTCCGACGCCTTCAGAGCCCAGATGAGTGCCGCCTCGTTAGAGCGAGAAGGTGTTGTAAGAAACGATGTTGCCAGTTATTTCGTTGGGAAGACAGCCGCAAGATTCGAAGGAAGTACTACGCGTCAAGCTTCGAACAACGACGCGAAATGGCCTATGCTGTGGACGAAGCTATTTTGCGTGCCTAGAGCGGTGAGCGGTGAGCGGTGAGCCTAGAGGAGTGAAGTTGGGGATATTTTAAGAAAACAAAGTGATAAAGTTGAAAATAAAGGAAATGGAAAAGTGAAAACTCAAGCCTAAGTTGACGATAGAGGGCCTATAGCCGTGGGTCCAAGAACTTTTGTGATTTTTTTGGTAATATATTCCATTCTATCTATGGTGGTACTGTTTGAGAAGAGAACATGAAATGAGTTTGGGGAGGGATGTAGGAACCCTATGGCCGTGGATTTTGAAAACACCCCTCAATAAGTGATGTTGCATTATGAACCCTAATTTTCCACATCAAGTTTATTTCAAACTAGTGTTGTTGTTGATGTATTCACTGTACGAGCGTCCAATGAAATGTTAAGCCTAATTATATCGCATGACCTCACAAAATAGTATTTACTATTTAACAAAATACCTAAATTTTGCAGAAGACATGGAGAACATGCAGTACTTTAGGATACAGATAATAATGATTAAGGATACCTTGTTTACATAGTAGAAAATGTGGAATTGAGAGGTTACTGTGCTCATGTAGAAAGAAAATATAGCAATGATTTGTTACTATTAAATTACAAGTCAAATAATAAGCTATATACACAATTTTAGGGTGACATATTATATAAAAGTAATACCTAATTTCCAGAGCAAAATTAATCATTTATTACCTCAAGTGCCAATAGGAAATGTCCAAAAACGAAAGTCTTGTACGCTATGAAAGAGATAGCAAATATGAGAACCAACTTGCAATCTCAGCCGAAGACAGGTCTCCATCAGAATTTGCTAGCATAAATCTGTTGTATATGAATGGAGCCAATAGAGCATAAGACATGCAACTCATAGCATTTTAATGTTCTTCACGGGTAATCATTTGTTTTCGTGGGTATTGCATGAGTTTCACAACCATAAATCAGGATATGATTTTACATGTATGTGTACGTTATGTAAGCGTAAATATGAACTTCAAATTTCTCAACGGCTTTCTTCATTAATTTCATTCCGATGGATATTAAAGCTAACTAAAAAACTTCTTGAAGACCTCCCAAATAGTAAAGGGATTGTTGTACTGACAAAGAAAAGTGAGTAAAGGTACTTAACCCCTGAAGGACCAAACGTCCCCCCGGGGTCAAATGAGATTTTGGGCATGTACCTACAATTAAAAAAAATTCTTTTTGAATTGAAAATTTTACAGAAGATAGCCTCTGATAAAAGCTTGGTGGAGATATAACTTTTATGTTTTTGGGATTTGTGGTTTGAAAGTTGGTACCACTTAAAGCCAAAAGTGGGGACTCCGGGCACCTCCAATTTTTTTGACAAAACTTTCTATTGACATTGAAATTTTGCACACATATTAAGAATATTTCCTTCTTTGGAAATTTTTAAAAAAAATATTGTCTTCAGTGTAAAAAGGCATTATATTCCAAGTGAAACATTTTCACACAGTGTCGGACAACGGGGGGAAAAAAATTCATCTTTTCTACATAAAACCTAGAGATCTTCATATTTTTCACTATTTATTTGTCCAGCAACAATATGTGGTGAAAACCTTCTTATTGACCGTTTGGATTATCATTCGAATACATACGTAGTCCAAAAAAAAAACGTGAAATGGCAATTTTTGAATCTCCACTCCTTGCACACTTGTTTTGAATATGCTACACCCCTTTTTTACCTCTAAACATTGGTGTGTTGGGAAAAAAAATCATGCTTAAGACAATGGTAAGAGATTTCGACCTTGTACAATGCAAAAATTTGATACACAGTGAAGTCAAAGTCTGCTCATCTACTCAACGCAGGGAAGAAAATGAACCACTGTTTTGACTTTGAACACTAAAATCTATCAATCCGTGCGGCGGATTGCAACCAAAATTTTACGGCATGTTCATATTGAAGTGTATTTTAAGATCTTACGGTTTAAAATCCAAAATTCACTTTAAAATGTGATTTTCATGTCTCATTTTGGGAGTCACAGTTTTGGACTGGTTTTAGTGCGAAAGTGGCTGTGGTCCTTTAGGGGTTAAGGGAACGCAAGTAAATATCTAATGGAGAACCCATATTGATGAATTTTGTCAAAGGATGGTACATGAGGTGTAGGGGTGGAAGGCAAAAATTTACTGGGTCCTAGACAGGCTATATAGTATTGTGGATTTTAGCTTTGATTGTATTCTTGACCGAAAAAGAATGGAGACTACAGGAAACATTTTAAAAATGCAATTGGCAATCAAGATAATGAAGTAAATTGTATCCAGTTCTATTTAGGGTTTAGGATTAGTGGATATGGAAGCTTCAATGTCAATGTACCAAATGCAAACGCTAGCTCGAAAAGGGGGAAATGAACTTTGACTCAGGTTTCAAGGAGTGGGGAAAAAATTCATAGAAGAAATGCTGAAGTTTAAAACTACGATTGGCCTCAACTCTCAGAGGATGAAGTGAGTGTATGAAACTGAACTTCAGCTTCATCGTCAATGTACCTACGCACCCCTCTATTGAAACAAAGTGGAACTCGCGAAGAGGAACTTGGAGACAATGCTGCCGCTTGTTCCCGTGCTACCTCAGCATCCCATGGAGCCATGGCAAAATCCTTCTTCGGCGAGAGAACTGCTGCCATCAGTCTAGCAAAGCCACACACAAATGAGTGAAATGATCAACTAACGATGGCATTGGAGTAGAATCAAAGTTTGAAACTTACTTACTCAATCTTTTTTTTTTCGTCACTTTGTGGATGGGAACGTCGGTGTCGACAATCAGTGGTGCTTGAGGAACTGAAGGAGAAAGTTGAGGTGTCAGTCGGGCCAAAGAAAAAGGGATGAGCTTTGCATTGAAGACAATAGTGTCCTCCTCCAAGGCCACAATGTGGCGGCCGACTGACTTGCAAGCTAGAATGGAGTTTCCTGAAGTTGCATGACAGAAATTAGATCTAGTACTTTGTGAAATACAACGCAACAACAAGAGCAAACATACCAATCGAGGCGAATGCATCGAGAACCATAGACTCTGGCTTGGTAAGAGCCTCAATGATCATCTGTAGAAAAACCGCATCCTTCTCACGAGCCCCCCTCCATGGGACTGCGTGATTCATTGATTGGGACTGGGCGGTTGTGAAATTAAAGAGCACATCTGATTCCGCAACCCCCAAACCGACCTCGGCAAGATCTTCATTTACAGCAATCGAGAAGCGGTCCAGGGACAACTTACTGTGAAGGAAGAGCTGAATTCGAAACCTTCTACTCTGTGATGGTAGAATCAAAGAACAGTCGATGTTAGGTCAGGGTAGAAGCAAAGTCGATTGGAAGCAGAACTGAACGATGAAGGTGAAAGATTGAACATTATACCTTGAGTCCGGGGCTCAGAAGGGAGGAAGATGGGAGGTCGTTAATTCCCCACCATTCTCGAAACAGCTGAAAACTATAACCTTCGGCGTATGAGAGGACGTCGCTTCGGATGTTGAAGACGTCAGGGACAAAAAGAAGCAGCCCACCCTCACTTTGAAGGAAGTACTCAGCGAACTCAAATAAACTCTCTGTATCGTGCATTGAGTATTCATTCCAAACTGGAACGTCGGTGGGGCTCATTGAAATGCCAGGAACCATCATGCCATCCTTCAGATCACCTATTATTAGGTCGAACCCGCTATGAGGGCAATGAGTCGAGAGTGCGGCACTCCCAGATTCCTTCTTCATCTGAATAATGTAAAAATGAAGGAATACATTGTTAAAACAAAGGATTTGCAAGCAGGGACTTACAAGTAGAAGCAAAAATCGAGAGAGAATACACCAAAAATGCCTAAGAAATGATTGCCTTGGATCAATAACATTGATAAATCGGAGGACACTGAATCAACGCAATTCAAAGAGAAGAATAGCTAATAGAAGGAAAGTCTAGAAGAGGAAAAAATGAAGAGAAATAGGGGGAGGGTTTTACTTTGAGCACAAAGTTGTTGAGGTTCAAAAGAGAAGGATGAATCTCGGGCAGGACCTTCAACATTTCCGATAAACTAGTGCTTTCGACGAGAACTGACGCTTCCTGGGACATGCTGGAGGTAGACAATGATCTTCCAGATGCCACCTTCCCCTTCAGCTTCTGCAGCAGTATGGAGATTGGGCTTGATCCGTCCTCAACTGCAGTTACTGAATTGACAGGGGCCAATGCGGAAGCGTTAACAGGAGTTGACTGTGGTATCACTTGAAGGACGTCAATGTCAATATCCATTTCTGTAGCAGCACTGGAGCCTGCTCCAAGAGACCTCTTCGCACTAGCTTCAGCGATGGCGGCTTCAGCAAGCTTCTTCATATTCAATTCTACCTCCGCTGCTACAGCCTTCAATGCAAGCGCAGCTTCAGTCTGTGAGTTGGACTTTGTAGTAGCCGTGGCAACGTCCTCTGCCTTCCTCTTTGAGCGTCCTGACTTCTTTACTGTAGCCTCGGTAGATTGTAGAGCAATAGCCTCTGTGCCTACCAAATTGGGCTGAATACTATTTCTCAAGTCAATCTCAAAAGACGGTGGCTTGTCCAACGGGCAATCAATGTACCACCCACATTGCATCCAGTGGTCCTTCGACCACTTATTTGTGATCTCGCCAGTGATCATGCAATTAGCAGCTCGCCTGTCCAGATAGCTAGGAAAGAAGGACGGAGTCTTGGAAACTGCTTTCCGCGGATAGAGAATGAACTTGAAATACCTGTAAAGAATCCTGGAAACCGCCTGTGACAATCCAACCTGGTCCTCCGGGCTTTGGTTTTTACGAACTCCCTTTCCCTTGAACTCATCCTGGAAGGCTAAGTCCCACAACTGTATTCGATTCTGCTCCACGTAGTCTGCCAGGGATTGAATGACATCTCCATCAAGTGGTTCGTAATCAATGGAGACACCAAGCTCAAACAATGTGGCGTCGAATAGCTCCTGAACCTCGCTGGCAATCTGAGGACATGGATTTTGTTAGAACCAAGATGACGTTGGTTAAAAAAGAATTACACATTCACTAAATTCTGACCTGAGACCACCAAGTGGCCTTGTGGAGCCATTCGGGGAACGCGTGGTCAGCAAATTTGCTCCTTGGAAACCGCACAGCATCCCGAAGTGAGGCTGGCATGTTCCAGTGCTCAAGCCACTTCACCTTCACAGCTGGTTCCATTGCAGACGTTGCAAGGTACCACAACTTCTCCTGAGATATTTCCGGATCGTCCTCTCGCTTTTCGTAATGCCTTCTAACTTGCTCAAGGAACTGTAGGGTATGCTTTGGATCAGCAATTGGAAGCTGCTTCTTCAATTCAGAAGATGTCTCTCTCTTCACCTTGTCCACAACTTTTCCTATTTCCTCGTGCAGCTTACCGGTTGTCCACTCATTTGATTTCTCTGGGTACTTTTCTTTGAATTTCCTTGTAGCATGGGCCACATCATCTCCAAGCTCTTGCTGAAAACAATGAAGCAAAGGTCAATCAGATGGGAAGCCGACATCAGCAACGCAATCTAGAGTATTGCTCTACTTCCAATCGAAAGGCCCTACTTGAACTCTCCATCGCTGGCAGCTTTGATGACGACTAGAACTTAAGCGAGCAATAAGGGAGCCCTATATCTAGTGCTAGAATGGTACACAAATAAAAACATATGAGTTGCCCATCTCATATTGAAACATAAAAACATAAGTGCTGCCCATAAATGCTGCCCATCATATAAGTGCTGCCCAATTAGATAAGAGTTGCCCATCTCATATTGAAACATAAAAATATAAGTGCTGCCCATAAGTGCTGCCCATCTCATATTGAAACATAAAAACATAAGTGCTGCCCATAAATGCTGCCCATCACGTAAGTGTTGCCCGGGAAAAGCTCGTATGTGAGCGGTGAGCAGTGAGCGGAGAGCGGAGAGCAGAAAAAGAGAGCAGAGAATCTGACATTTCATGTGCACATATTGCATTAAAAGGGCCCTATTACCGTGGTCTTTTTTTAGTAAAATTTAAAATTAAGACAGACATTTGTTTTTTTTGGTGTAGATAGATGATTTTTAATTTCTTTACGAGAACTTTTTGAATTTTGAATTTTTGAAGGCCTCTTCTACCGAGGACTAGTATATTTAGAAAACTTCAAATGTAGCAACTTCAAATTTGTCAATTTATATTTATAGAATTAGGACTAGTATATTTAGAAAACTTCAAATGTAGCAACTTCAAATTTGTCAATTTATATTTATAGAATTTTTACCCAAGTCAACCATTTTCACATATTGTCGGGCAAGGTACCAGAAAAAGTTCATCTTCTCTACGTAAAACCTAGAGATCTTCATATAATTTAACTTTTTATTCTTTTTACATCATGTGGTGGAAACCTTCTTATTGACCATCTGGATTATCAATTTTATACATATTAGGATCACAATAAAATATCGAGTGAATTGTCAATTTTTGAACGACCACATCTTGACACTTGTTTTCAATAGTGCAATAGAGTAGTGGTATTATGTGGTGTGCGGCAAAATAGTAGGAGAGAAAATATAGATTAGTGAGAAGAAAAAATGGAAAAAATGTTAGAATTTAGGATTTAGAATTTAGAGTCTGGAATTAAGGATTTTAGATTCACAATTTATAATTTGAAAATGTGAAATTAGAATTAGAAAAAGAAGAAGAAGAAAATTAAAGTTAGAAGAGGAAGAATTTTAAAAAAAAAAAGAGAAGAAAATTAGAATTAGAAGAAGAAGAAGAAAAAGAAGAAGAAGAAAAAGAAGAAGAAGAAAAAGAAGAAGAAGAAAAAGAAGAAGAAGAAAATTATGAAGATGAGGAAAAAGACGAAGAAGAAGAAAAAGAAAAAGAAAAAGAAAAAGAAAAAGAAAAAGAATTAGAAAAAGAAGAATAGAAGAATAAGAGTCGTTGAAGCAAGTGGCGAAGAAGATGGGGAAGTCAGGGCGCGCAGCTCAGGAATGGGAGCGGAACTTGCGTGGAGTCACATGGGCAGCCTGGAGAGGCGCGGAAGCGAGGAGCGCGTGGGAACGTGGGGCGTGCCGCGGCGGTGTTGGAAAATTAGAATGTGTGTGTGTGCGAAGGGAAAGTGGAAGTGACGATGGCGGAAGTGACGAGGCCGGAAGCGCCTCCTACAAAAAGACGTAGAGAGTTAGGGTTTGGAGGAGGACGAGGAGCCCGCGCATGTTGATGAGGAGCCCGCGCGCAACTCGATGGCTGAAGGGCGAGCGGATCTGGGCAGGTACAATCTGATGCCTCCTGCGATGCTTCATGTGATGTCTTCTTCTACGATGGTGACGATGAATATGTTCCTTCCTAGCGTAGTGATAGTTGCTGTGGGTTTTGCAGGACTTTCCTCCGGGGACGCGCTTCGCAACAGTGCGGTTCTGTTGGGTCGCGGTGGCGATCTCTTCCTCGTCTTTGTCGGCTGCTGCGGGCTTGAGGACGTATATGAGACCGTGCTTGGCGACGTCTCCGGACCTCACCAGGCCCCGGATTTCATTCCTGAGGAGCCGCTTCGTGCCGCAGCATCCCCTTCCTCGGCGGGCGCAACAAATGACACATCTGCACAAGGTGGTCTCGGAGGAGGAGCAGCGCAGTATCTTGGCTGAGGCAAGCACAGCGGGAGCTCGAAGACGCCTTCAGGCGCCTCAACAACAAGCTTCACGAACTCGAGGACGAGATTGAGGCCTAGAAGGTCCCTGTAACCCTCTTTCTTGAGATTTGAAGAGTCACATAAGATTGTAACGATCCAATCATGTAGTATCAGCTATTTATTTGTTCGCATGATAATAGGATTCTGACCAGAGTTTCTGGGGGTTATTCTCACATGTTTGCTGATTGAAGTTTATGGTTGATTTGCAGCATACTGCTCATGGAGTGGACTTGGCAAAGTGGACACACTTGTATCCCAAACGAGATATCAGATATTCCCTGTCACTCCGACGTGGTAAGCAGAATTTCACGAAATTGTTTCATTCGAACCTGAGGATAGATCATTAGCCCAGTCCAACCTTGATTTCTGATGATTAATCTAGACATCTCCTGTCTAGGCTTCGAAACTGTCCAATTTCCGCATATGTTAGAGATCTTCTCACACTAAAACTATTTGTAAAGTGAGCATGACCTCTTTTGATTATGTGATGATTTGAAGGAAATAGCGACGATGCTGGTTTATTCATATTGCAATACGCGGAGCTTCTCCTCCTGAATGGACCCGAGACCTTCAATCTGGCAGAGTACAGACTTCCCCTTTGTAAGTGTACTGGGCTTACACGATGTTTCAGAGATCCTCGTTGCATCTCTTTGGTCACATGATTCTAATGTTGCATTTGTATGCCACAACAGCTCACAGATTCATGGTTTTGGACCAGCTTCCACTACCGCCATGGCGATGAGGATGAGCTTCAGGCAGGTTTTGCTGGACATGAAAGATCAAGAGGCGGCCCCAGGTTGATAATACTAGAGGTAGTCTCTTTGGCCATCACCAAGATGAATCATCATGAATTCATACCATTTCTATGTAATTTATACGTATTGAGTCGTACTTTCTCCTTCATTTGTAAAGTCACCCAAAGTCTCATTTATCCCCCCTCCCTCTTTATTTATAAATCTCTTTTTTCATCTTAGATCAATGAAGTTCAAAGTGGTCCTGGTGGCCTGTAAACTAGAGTTTAGAGTAGTTGTCTAAACTGTTTTACACGAAGAATGGTGTCTAAAACGCCTAATGGTTTTATTCCTCCCTTATGACAATTCGAAAGCAAGTGTCCATGTTCTCGTCTCAATTTCCATGAGAATACCAACCTGACCTTGTAACACCTGCCATCCTTGCACTAAAAAATTTGAAATTGGTAAAAGTCTTTCATCTAATTGTTGTGTATTGGTTGTTTGCAGTAAATAGTTGCTGAGCTGAAACTTGTATGGGATGCTATCATCTTATTATTGCCATGCGAAAAAGAAGTTCTCATCACGTTGGGCACATTCTTTGACTGTCGGTATGTGAACATTGATCCTCGGTGATCCTCTTGATGAAAGGATACTGGGGCGCTTCCTAGATGACTAGAATCAAATGTGGAACATTGTAACAAACCTTGGAAACCCTGAACTTGGAACCTTGGAAACCCTGAACTTGGAACCTTGGAAATCTATCGGCATTGGAACCCTGGAAACCTTGAACCTGCAACCTTGGAAATCTTGAACCTGAAACCCTGGAAACCTTGAACCTGAAACCCTGGAAACCTTGAACCCTTCAACCTGGAAATGATCGAATCCTGAAACCTTGTACTAGAACGTGAGACTCTCAAACCTTGAGAACACGAAACTCTGTGGGATCTGAAACTGTACATTCAAACCATTCATCAAACTCCTGGAACCGGGGAATTCAGTATGGGGCATTGGCTGTATCTCAAATTTGTTAGCGGTTGGCTCTTGAACCTCATACCCGCTCTTTTCTCACTGCCATGCATTCAATCTTTGTTCTAGTAATCTATGGGATTCATTATTTTCAATATATATTTTGTCATACTTTATCACAACTAAGTTAGAAAGTTTACAATATGTACGATGATCATTGGCAAAAATAATGTACTAATGATTCATCTGAACATTGTCTTGCAGGATCGAGAAATGATGGACACAAATGATGAGCAACATATTCTATGTAAGTTATATTTTTGTGCAAGACTTAAACGTGTATAAATTCAAATCTCCATCATTTTTTTTGTTACAACCATGTTAATACATCTTGTTCTTCCCTCTTGCATATTTGATGTGTGGCGCATGTTAATTGTGCAGATTGCAAGGAGAATTTGTGGGCGTGCAATTGTCATTCCACGCATTTATAATATATTACAATGAAAAATCTTTGTTAATAATTATTAAATTTTTTGGATGGTAGAGTAAAATCAAACACCTGGTCCCACAGTGGTTGGTGGGCATTTTGCAATGATTTTTTGCACAATTTGCAATCTAGGAAACTCAGTGCGCCGATGGTACCTACGCTGGGCACAGTGGCAAATCAGTCTTCGGACGAGGGGTGAAGGCCTGAGTTTTCCTAGTGCGTCGTTTGTTGCATATTTCTTTGGAAATTGAGTTGGTTCAAAACCAGCACCGGGTAATGGGGGTACGGTTTTTACATTTCAAAACAAAAAAATAAAAATTGGAAGAAAATAAAATATTAAAACATTAAGAAAAAAAAGAAAAAAAGTACGAGAGGAAATAAAGAAGGGCAAACGACGCATGCCAAAAATCCTGCAAATAATGTCTGTGGAAAGATCCACGCCAAATTTTGAACTTTTTTCACACAAAAAGTATCACTTTTTACACTGAATCGGAACGAACGGGTGGAGTGGAAGATGAGGTAAAACACTTCAGAACTACAAAGAAAACGTCTCGTTACGAGACCCGATTTTGAGGGAATTGTGGCACCAACTATCGGAATAGGCTTTTCACCTCTTGGTAACGAGAGGTGAAGAAGGCCAACCCTCACACCACATTCTATATTATATTGAAAACGAAAACAATCAACATTGAGAAGAATAGATACATAACTTTTATGGTCCTCAAGCTTCATCATGAATTATTTTCTTACATCATCTTTATGAAACAAGAATATAATGTCAAGCTAAACTATATTCCAATATTTTGAATGCTTCGTTAAGGGAACAATGGAGATTAGATATTCAAAGTGGAGTTAAATGACGACTCTAATCACTTATCAACGACGGCATCAATTTCAAAAAGGTTTATCACTGCAGGATCATAGAGTTGTCGATCTTTTTGTCTTGGTGGAGGGGACTTCATTGCTGCATATATGCTTGCCATTTGCAATGCGTATTCTGGCATATATGCAAATGGAGTAGGGCTGCGTTCTATTCTTCTGCTGCGTGACATAAAGAGGATAAACATTGAGCTATGTCCATTACACAAACTGCGTTGTAAATGCCGAAAGCCCGAAAATATTACTATACGAGCGATACTACTTACTCGTTCATGCTGCGCTTACGCTTCTTCACACGTCCTGAAAGGTCGACGTCGATGAAGTCTTCTTTGTCAAACTGAACGAGTGTAGGCTTGATGGGCACCTCATCTTGATCAGTGGAGGAGCTTCCTTCGTGGTCGCATTCAATATCACTTTTTAACGGCAACAAAAAGGCGTTGAAAAGCTCCTTTTCGGCCTCTAAAGCCACAATATGTCTTCCATATTCCTTACACAGCCTTACCGAGGTACCTGCGACAAGCCAACATCAGATTGGTTGAACATGATTCTCATTACCTCGAAACACATCAATCATACTTACCAATGCCTGCTGTGGCATCGAGAACCACACCCTCGACATCGGTGGCGGATAATATTAGCGATGTTAAGAAGTGAGTCCCACGCTCCTTTGGTCCGCGCCACACTCTACCGTTAGTCGTCGTTTGAGTATCATTCGTGGTGAAATTCCAGATTGCATCCCCCTGACAGATGTCTATTGAATTTCCAGCAAACGCAGGATGGGTCCGAAAATGAAATCGGGATATCCAGCGAATAGTAGCGGTTGAGTCGCGCACAATTAGTGCAATCTTGAAAAGCGCCGTCAAAGCAGTCCCTGTCATTGCATATGTATACATTCGATTCACACCGACCCATTCCTTCTGAATCCTAAATCCGAGGAGTGGGAAGTAATCGGAGAACATCTGTTTGGTAACGCCACCATCATCGCTGTAGATTAAAAACAATGCGCCATCGTCATGTAGAAACTTGTTTGCATATGCAAACAAGTTTTTCAAGCCAGTAGGGTCAACCACGTTCCATGCGGGAACCATGTCCGATACGCCCGGCACTGCCTTGCCGTCGGGGATCTCTGCAATGACAAGGTCTATCTTCGCTTCCTTGTCAACCATCTTTCCGTCCACAATGCATTTCTTTCCGTCATTGCAATCTGCAGTAAACTCAGCAATCTCCTGCCATATATCTCGGGAGATAGAGGCATTCAGAAGCAGGTTGGAAACTAAACGAGGCACACTCCCAAGGGTTGGCATGACCGTGCGGTAAGGGGTGGGATCACCTAGTGAAGCTCGAGATGCAGTTGAACGAGTTGGCTCCACTGACGCCGAGATGAGTGTGCTTGGAGACTTGACCAGTTGGCGCATCTCTCTCCGCCGGATAGGCGCTGAACGCTCGGGTATCAATTTATTCACTGTAACCTCTTCCTCTTGTAAATCAAGGTCCTCATTCTCTCGTTCATCCTCTCGGCAGCCTTCACTGTCCTGAATGTGGACAACCTCTTGAGAAAATGCGGTATCATTCTCCGTGGGTTCCGGTTGGTATTCTTCTTCCTCAGGTAAAGGAGACTCTCCGCGTTCTTCGCGTACCTTATTTTCCGCCGCTCTCTTCAACGCATTCTTCTTTGCAACTCTACGTTCCTTGGCCTTGGCATACTGTTTCTTCTTCTTTGATTCCGGACTGAGTGGTGGTAATCTTGGCTGCCGTGAAGCACGGCCTCTTCCCACGGGCGCTACCTGCACCGCTTCAACTTCGGGTCCAGAAAGTGGACCGATAAAATTCTTTGAATCCAGCTCTGTGTCATAGCAGTAGTTCTTGTTACACTCAACGTACCACAAACATTCCTTCAGATGGTCGATGGAAAACACGGACTTCTGATATGCATTATACATAGACGTGTCTGAGTTGGCTGGATACGCAGACTTCATCCAGTCGGGTACTCTGGCAATCGCCTTCTTGCCAAATAGCTCATGGCGAATGTAGCGGTAAATGAACCGCTTGGCAATATCTTTCCGGCCCTTCACGTCTTCCCACTTTGTCAATCGGTGGAACGGTGAAGGTCCACCAAAGACACCCGGGTATGCATGCGTCCATAGTCGACATTTCCAAGTTTCCAAGTACAATGTCCATTCTTCTACTTCGACATCTGGATTCAGGTTGAGCTGCTCCAAAACATCGTCGATGTCCTCTGCGATTTCTTCTTGAAGCTGCATTAGCAACGAATAGATTTAGCACATTCAACCTCACATCATCATCATCATCATCACATCACATCATCACTTACAAGTGCCCAGAATATTGCTCGATCAAGGTACAACTTCATTTGAGATTCTGAACATGGTTGAGGCCAGTGCTTCTCTTTCCGGTAAAAACTGGGACTATTCCAGATTTTCAGCCACTCCACTTTATACTTTGCAGGCACGGGCGATGTCGCAATAATTTGGAGCTTTTCCAACCCCATGTCAACCTTGTCAATGTGATACTTTCCGTAGTGTAGACGAACCTGACCAATACAACAACATGAATGATAAATGGGCAAATTTTACACTAACCATTCCTTTGAGCAAGTTTTCTCTACTTCTATGCATGATGCAACATATTGGTGCACTTCATATTGAAAAACCACTTAGAAATTTCCAAAATCACCCCTTGACATGGATCCGCCATAGGCCCTGAAATCGGGTCTCGTCACGAGACCCGATTTCCGGGTCTACGGCGCATCAATGCCCAGCTTGCTAACTGCTGCAATGGCAAGCCGGTCGTTGATGCCTAGGTCACCCATAAAGCATGTCTCGTTACGAGACTTGATATTAAGGCCACCGGGTGATCAATGCCAAATTTGCCATTTGGTTCCAAGGCAAGCGGGGCATTGATGCACCGGAGGCCCTGAAAGTGGGTCCCGTTACAAGACCTATAATCAAGGCCACCTTCCATCAAGGCCGGGCTTGCTAATGGCTACCATAGCAAGTCGGGCATTTATGCCCTAGACGTCCCTAAAACAGGTCTCGTAACGAGACTTGATAAAAGGGTCACCGAGGCATATATTCCAAACTTGCTATTAGGTATCACAGGGAACTTGGTATTGATGAAATGGAGGCCCATATAATGGATCTAGTTACGAGATCCAATTTCAAGGCCTCCGGCGCATCAATTCAAAGAGTACTAAAACTCACTAAGGCTCATTATAGACTAATGCCTCGATAACCATAAATATTGGTTCTCGTAACAAACGCCTGTTTTGGGCTTCCGAGGCATCACTCTATGGGGTGCTTTCTGAACTTTAATGCCCTGATGATTCATGGCCTGGAGGCCTTGAAAACACGTCTCGTTACATCCTCGGATTTCAGGCCCCTAACAACCATGAATCGAAAATCATAAAAAACATCATGGCATCCCATACCATCTTGACCATGATGAGGAAGAACAATGACATTACAAATAGATGACAAGAAAAGCATGGTTGATTTAAACCTGATCAAGAAACTCACGCCCTAACTCAGGGTTGGCCACAGCCGCGAGCTTTCCAAAGCGCTTTTGGAGTTTCATCTTCTTGGCGGATAGTCCCTCTTCGACAAACTTCCGTAACTCCACACCGCTTTGCTTTGCCTTTTCAATCTCTAATTTGTATGCAACTCGCTCGTTTGAAGCTGCCTCTTGTATCTCATCCTACTCCAGCGTATATCACCATTAGAAATACTGAAATACTTGTTTTGCAAAAGTATATATATGACACCTTACCTGGAATAAGATTTTCACCATTTGACTTGCAGGAATTGGATACCACGCATCCCTTTGTCTCTTGAGACACTTGTTATACGCCATCTCAGGAATCAAGTCCTTGAAGTATGAAATGTCTCGTTGTCCGAATATGCTCACCCTGTCCAATTCGTGCATTGTATTCGTCTTTATGTGTGCCTTCTCTGTAGCACTGTTAATCATGCACACACTTTCAGTCTTGATTTCAAATCCAAAAATGTGCATAATATGTAATAGACTTACTTGTTCACAGCATGCATAGCCGCAAGTATCTTCGGAAATCCATTCGGACCAACATCAAGGATGATGCTCTCTGGTTCACCATTCCTTTGCATGAACTCCATGTCACCAGCCTTTCTTTCCTCCAAGAACTCCCGCCAAGCTTCATAGCGGTGGTTGCCGTCGTAGATATAGAACATCTTTCCACTCAGATGCTCAAGATCCGCATCTCCCTTCAACCGTTCTTCAAAGTCTTTGTTGATTATGATCCACTCATCCGACCACTGCTCGACCACTGCGCTTGACACTGCCATCTCCTCTCCGTCACGACCCGTTAGTGCAAGATAGAAGACGGCCGTCCCAAGTCGATAACCATGCTCGAACTGGTCCATCAATCTGTGCTTGTCAGTCTCTTGCACTCTACGAAGCTCCGGCATTGGCACCATGCGGCAAAGAGGCACGCGTAACCTGTCAAACTTCTCCTGTGGTTGTCGACGCATGTAAGTGATGGCTGCAAAGGAATCAGGGTTGTAAAGTATTCCCATCCGCTTCTCAATTTCCTTCACATCAATCTCTTCCTCCGTGCCAAGATTGTCACCGTCGTCCTCCACCATTGCCATCTTCCGTCCCCTCCCCTTCTTCCTCTTTCCTTCAATCGGTGGGCTACCATCTGACCCTTCCATTGAGAGATCCAAGATGGCATCCGCAGCAGCCTTGGCGCCTTCAACTTCGGCGTCTGAGGCGTAGGTATGTCCACCCTCTTCCGCACTCATCTCTTCGTCATCACCCACGACCTTTTCGGCATTTTTCTCGTGGCCGTCGCCACTATCGTTGGTGCAATAGCCCTCCTCGTCCACATTCTCCATAGCCTCGTCAGCCCTCTCCTCCTGGCCAGCCGCCTAAACCAATCACATGGACAAAATCCGGATTATACCTATAACAAACAAGTTTCACACCTCGAAATCCAAAAAGCCTTCAAAACCCTCAAAACGCACATATCCACAAACCCTAAAACTCAAAAACCAAGATAATCGCTCAAACCCACAAATTCCTCCAAGACCGCAAAACATTTCAAACACACATAATTTCAGACCTACAAACTATCCAATCTTTTGTGAACGGACCTGTTTTTGCGACTTCTTCTTGCGAATGTTCCTCTCAGACTTCCTCACACTCTTCCTTCCGATCTTTTTGGTGATTTTGTATGAATTGACTCCATAACCTTTTACCAATCTCACATGTGTTCCCCTCATGGCAATGCGCTCAACTTAATGACCAGCATACAAGCAACGCTACAAAGTGATAGCACTAACTCGACCCAGAAATTCTATCCACCACATGAAAAGGAAAGGAGTTCAGCTTGGCCTCCACCCCTCTCTTTATTGTGAGAAATTGGTGACATGGCAATCGCGACTAATCATCATTATTTAACACCTTGACTTCTAGAAGGCGGCTTTTCATTTTCTACATCCTTGTAGCTCCAAATCAGAACCCACTAGAGGACACATTAGAAGAAAAAATACCTGAATGTCTGTTAAGCCGGATGGTTCGAAAGCTACTTCAGCCTCCCTAGCGACGCACTTTGTTGTAAGTTCTCCAATCACTTCCAATGGTGACATGTCAACTAATACAAGTACCTCTTCTTCAAGGATGGGAGTTGTTGGTGAAATCCGTCTAGCCACTGTTGCTGCAGGTAACTTAGCAAACTCTCCACCTAGGCGCCTCTTTGTCACCCCAACGTCTGCGGGCATTTTGCAAATCTCCTTTCCCTCGCGCCGCCGTCTTGCACGCGTGATCGCACCGCATTCCTCCTCGCACAGATCCATTTGAAAGAGAGGCTACTTGCGGTCTGATGTCCACCCTTTCTACTAATTCGATATATCTAGGGCTATCTCATTCTATTCTACATTCAAACCTTGTTCCCTATAACACCCTCCATCTGCCTGTGCACGCATCTATTTTAAGTCCAAAAGATCTGTCCACTGACCTTTCCACTGACGATTTGTTCTATCTTTACAATTAGCTTGCTGTTGAGAATCGTACAAGGATTTTATATGAATTTATAATTCTTGGTAGTATTATTTTCTTAACTAAGTAGAGACTTGCGCCGCTTCCCTACCTCATTTCAACCGATACTTTCCAAATATAAAAATCTGTCCAAGCAAGGACTGTCTAATTCTTGAATGCGGAAGGCTGCTTTGCACCTTCTTCATCAGCATTCTACTTATGTCCAAAAGATCTGTTCACTAACCTTCCTACTGACGAATTGTCTATCTTTAAAATTAGGTGACTGTTGAGAATCCTACAAGGAGTGGAGATTTGCGCCGCTTTCCTCCCTCCTTAATAGCAAGACTTTCCAATTATGAACATCCATCCGAGCAAGGACTGTCTATTTCTTAAATGCTGACTACTACTTTACACCTCCCTAGGCATCCATTGAAAGAACATCCATTTATGATTGTTTTGAATTATATTCATGGTTACATTCCAAACTTGATTTTAGATCCCTTCTTTTAGCCCTCGCAAACGCTGTTTTTCAACGATCACCCTTTAAATATCCAATGGCTCCTTCTCTCTTATAGTATCTTGATGTAATACATATACTGACCTTCCATCTCCATATTCCAATACCCTTCTAGAGTTTAATCTCACTTACCTGTCTCGATATTCTCATGACTTCCTCCTCTCCGTCTACTTTTCCCGCCATGGTTATGCTCCGTGCTAATGGCATTGGCGATCCTGTTGCGTATCCTTTGAGTGATGAGGGATTTGCAACAGTTACCAGTGCGGCGTTAAGTGTTCGATTTTCTTTCCAACAGCAGAGTATTTGTGTCGAGGAGGAAGTCTATGATGACGACTGTTTGAATCTGTTGTATACCACACCTCGACAAACGATAGTGAATGAGAGTTTTGACAATGAGTGGAAACTTGGAAAAGGCCAATATAGGGTCTATGGTCGCCTAGATTCACAGTTAAGTGCGTCCTCTATCGACCTTACTTCTCGTCAGTCCACAACATGTAGTATGCAGACACTGCTTCCTGCTCTTGTCAATGCTAAGATCGAACCAGACATTGAGCCTGTCATCGTACTCTCATCTGACAATGAGGACACCCCTCCTAAGACTTGCCCTCCAAAGCTAAGTGTTCCTAAGTCGTGTCGTCCTAGAGCCACTTCTTTTACATCTACTCCACCGATATCCTGTCCCCCCATGTCTTGCTCTCCGAAACAGGACAAGGTATTTGGTATCGTCAGTGTTATTGCAGGTCTGAAGCGGTTGTCTTCTCGTGTTGGCGGCAAGAATCCATTGAAGAAATTGGACTTTGACATCATACCACACGAGCAGGTCAACTGTCTTCCCGCCGATTTCAATGGCAATGTGATATTCGAACTTCCACCCGCTCCACCATCAGCGTCATCTACACAGGCTCGTAACATGCATGGCATGGACAAGCGGTACGATGGTCACCTCTGGACTAAGACAATCACGACAAACATCATGAATGACGATGGCCTCCACTTTCGTACATCTAAATGCGTTGGGCACCTGCGTTGCAAGAACATCGACTGTGCGTTCGTTCAACGAGATAATCGTATTTCGGAAGTGAACGAGCGGGAGTTTGATGGAATGACATCGATGACATTTGAGGTAGGTCAAAAAGCTCCCAAAAACACGCTACTTTGCAAGATCTGTGGAGAGCCACCAATGTGTATTGCCACGTGTGATGCTGTAGTGTATTATGTCAGTGGTAAGCGCCACTGCACTCGCGCTTGTATCCACCTTGGTAGACATATGCATCCTGTTAAGACTGGTGCCTATCGTGAGGTGAAAGATAAGATCAATAGTCTAATAAGTGAGCAAGTAGAGAGAACTCCACGAGCGACTAAGAGTGCCATTGTGTTAGAAGCTAGCAAAGAGCTCCTTGGAGAGTTCCTGTTGAGTGAAGAGGGTGAACCACGGAAGATCCTCAGTGTCGATGAGTTAGCCCCAATGCTAGATAAATGCAAAGACATGGGATCCCCTAGCATTCGAAACAAGGTGGTGACGTTTCGGTACCTTAAGAGGTACGGTGTCATGGACGCTATCCTTAAACTTAGGTCAATGAGTAACTGGGCGTTTGTACAAAATAACAAATTCCCGAGTCAAGGTTCAGAAGCGGCTGTAGGAGGAGAAGCCAAAGTCTTTGTCTTCAAGATGTCCGAAGTTGGACCAGGCTCGGGCGTTGACCTTGTAAAGCGGATGCAGCCGGGCAATGATCTGGAGAATGCATGGTTGATGTTCGACCACGTCAAACGCCTAATGGATTGGACAACCATGGGTTGTCATGTTTATGACACAACATATTGCAGGGTGATGACCATTGCATGCTGCGACATGATGTCAGAGGATAAAGACGCGCAAATACTATTCTGGGAAAACCTAAATGATGTGATGGGACGACATGGTGTGGCAAGTCCGACCTTCAAAGGATTTATGGCGGACAGTGCTCAGGCAAACTGGAATGCGGTGAGAGCTGTATATGGAGGCGGAGAAGCCATGGTCGACAAGGAGCGAACATGTCTTTTTCATTGGGCACAAAGTATGATCAAGTATACAGAGAAGTGCATTGCCGAAGGATTTCAAGAGCAACATAAGAGCCTGTGTAACCAATACAGGAAGGCAACCACCATGGAGGATGCCGATAGACTATACGACGCGCTTCAAGCATGGTATAGGATATCGGGAGCTGTTTCGGAAAAGGGTTTCGAAAAAATCACTAGTTGGCTTGGATTCTGGCACTTTCGTTACCGTCAATGGGGTGGATTTATGACTACGGTACTGCTCATCTTTTGGATTTGTATGTTGTCTTGCGTCCCTATATGATGTGATTGATACCCTAGGTCCATGAGGTTTAGCTTTTCATGTATTGTTACAGACATGGATTTTTCTGACTGGTCACGTGGCTTTTTAATTCTTGATTTCTCACATTGTTGTTGTTCTTTTGCAGAACATGACCGCCGATGAATTGGCCGAAGTGCCTTCATGCAATCTAGCCGAGACCATTCACAACAAATGGAAGCAAGCCTCGGGGAATAGAAGTCCCGACTTATACGTCGCAACCGTCGACGACTACGTGCGTGCATTCCTGCAGGTTGTGAACTATTATCAATTCCTCAAGGGTGATGTAGGTGGAACGGGGCCTAGCAAGGAAGAGCTAAAGCTCCGGGTAGCTGAGAGAAGAGCTCAAAGGACTGGCGATCCTAGTGTGCTCAAGGAGTCTATGCTAGGTATGCCAGGGGCGGTAGAATTCTGTATCCGCACAACAAACAAGGCCGGCGAAGAGGTTTTTGGTTCACGCAAGCGCAAAGCAAACGTGCCATTTGGTGCCGAGGAGGAATCTCATCGACCGGATAAGGTCAACTTCTCTTATCCCCGCTATACTTCCAAAGGCGTGGGGACTATCCTAAACCCTCTTCCCATCATCGATGAAGATAACGACGTCCGTGTTGACCTAGGCATCTCTGATGATGATCTGTCTCCGACACAACAAGCACAAGTGACACCATTGTTGTCTCTAATTCAAAGGGTTGGACTACGCCGTGTCACAGCAGTTCAAGAGACCCATGTTGCATTGACGGAGTGGCACATTGCTCGGTTGCCAAAGAACTCAGCAAAGGCTTGTTGGGCACAACGGGCGGTTACAAAGAAGAAATGCGAGGAGAGGATTGTGAGACGTGGAATAGCAACTCCGGCACCAACATATAGTGGTTTTTATCGACACCCAAAGAAGACTGTCTTGGAGCCCACTGAATTCTACTTCTGCAACGATGACATTGATCGGTGTGTGAAGGGTACAAGGCGAAGGTGGGTGGTTCAATATAAGAAGAATCAGGATAGGCCTCCTATCCCCGACGTATGGCCTGTTGTGGTGGGTACTAATCTTACACGTGGAGAGATTGAGGATCTCGAGGCGGCTGGATTTCAACTCCCTCAAAGGCAGCACGTTCCTCCAAGTCGATTGTTTTCCAACGATCGGCCACCAAAAGACTTGAGTTCGATCCCTGTGCCCCTTGACGCTGCCAAAGTTCCTTGTAAGAGGGATGGAAAGGGGGTGAAGCGTACCTCCAAGGCTCGCAACGAGAAACAAAGAAAGTCAATGGGGTCCGTTGACTCCCTCACGGCGTCCATTAAGTCCGTCAGAATGCTCCCAGGTCCTGGATTGGGGTGTCACATTTCCCTTGTTTCTCTTGGTACCCCACCCGAAATAGCAACCTATTCCGTTACAGTGAGTTCATTCCCCCACTGTTCATGTCCTTCGTACAAGAAGACGTCAAAGACATTTAGGGGGAGGAACCAATATTCTCATTGCAAACATCTCTATTTCATCCTCTTGAAGATTTGTGGATTCAAACCTACCATTGAATTCATCCATGCTTCTACCTTTAGCTGGAATGAGGTGAAGGAGGTGCTTGAACATGGCATTTTGACACACCCTTGGACTTAGTATTTTTTTGTCTATTTCTTAATATAGAGGGCAGAACAATTCTAGCCCAAGACTTCAAAGTAGTGGCAAAGAGAACATGGAATTGCAGTTGGTGTATTTGGATTTATTCAAATCATTCAATTTTTAAGCATTCATGTCGAATTAATTCCATTCATTTCAGTAATCCTAGTGTTTGATGTCTTGGTACCGAGAGGTGACGGATTTGATATCCAGGTACCGAGAAGTGATAATTTGATGTCTTGGTACCAAAAGGAGACTATAGGAAGACAATTTCATCTTTGATTGTATTCTTCATTCTTACAGTTGTTGTGTGCAATCTTTTTATACCTTTATATCATTGAATATGGTGAAGGAGCTAACAATCATTATAAAATACAAATAAGTACAAATTTATCATAATATATCATTGTTTATTTTTAAAAATTAAGAAAGTGCTGCAAGAATTTACACAATTTTGAGACATTGGAAAATTCTAGTTTTAGATTTTTTTTTAAAATCTAAAAATATACAAATTTTTTCCTCAATTTTAGAAATATATTTGAATATTCTTAATATCCTTTATTTTTCTTTGCTCTCAGTGGCTTGAATTTCTGCTCATTGCTCTCCGCTCTCCGCTCTCCGCTCTCCGCTCATGAACAAGCCTCCCTCGCCCGCAGACATCCGAATGAATCAGTTCAAGTATATCAGTCGTTCTAGATCGTGCCACTTTCGGTATGTGTCTTCTGCTTTGTTTCCCCTGTAAACAAGTTTCGCACGGAGCTGAAATAATTCTAAGAGGTGGTAATCCTGTCACTGCATTGTGTGCTATCATCCTCCGCATGCCTTGCTGATTGAAGTGTCCCAATCTGGAATGCCAAAGGTGTGACTTGTGCGCTAATTCGGTGATGCAAGACTGTCCCTCAACAATGTTTTTCTCTTGAGGATGCGTATAATAATCGGAAGCTGGAATCCTGGATAGAAGAGTTTCAGAGTCCAGTCGATATAGGCCGCTTCTTTGGTCTCGTGAAGCACGGGCTATTAATTTGCCATTCTTGCGATCTCTGATGAAACATCCCTCTGTCAAAAATTCTAGGCTAAGGTGTTTATCAGCAATATAACCAACAGACATGAGGTTCTTTACGATACCAGGCGAAAACAAAACATCCTCAACTGTCTTTATTTCACCTGAACTCATCTTCATCGACACATTTCCTACGCCAGTCACTGGATGCCCTTGGCCTCCTGCTGATCGGACCTTAAGTCCATGAGATGGTTTCAGTTTGGAAAATACATCTGCATTGCCTGTAATATGATTTGAAGCACCTGAATCAAGGTACCAGGAGACTTGAGAGCTGTCCTGGTTAATTGAGTTTACCTCTGATTCGTTGAAGCATGCATCCACCACAGTGTATGCATCTGTTTCTTCTTCATAAGGCATATCGAAAGCAGGTTCCGATCCTTCTTGTTCCGTGTCGACTTGATGTACGTGGCCACTCAGCCGGTGGGATCGCTTTTCGACGAGTCGATGCTCCCAGTCCTTTGCTCTGTCAATGTGTGCTTTGATCTCGCACTCGCGTTCAAGGTGACCTTCGCCACAGAAATAACAGACCTCCGATCTTGGTTTCTCTGGTCCCCGAGCTTTGAACCTCGGTTGGTAGGATGATGATCTGCCTCTTGAGTGGTTGGAGCCTTGGAACGAAGGTCCTACAGATTGGATCAAGCTTGGTGCTGATTGGAACTGATGCATAGGCCTCCCTTGGTAACTGTGATGAAAGTTCGATCGTGGTGACTGATAGGACTGAGGAGTGTATGTGGGGCGGCGACCATAACCACCGTACTGTTGGGAACCTCCTTGATTCCCAAAGCTCTGTCCTTGAGGTCTAAATGAATTAGAGGATCTAAATCCTCCTCTTTGCATCAACAATGCTTCACTGGTCCTCTCATGACCATTTAACCCTAACGACATTTCTACTGCGATGAGTTTTGACTCAAGGTTTTCATAATCTGGTAATCTTTCTCCATCTAGAGTCATTCTCTTAAAAATGTCATATTGACTTGGTAGATTCTGAACTGTCCAGTACACAACAATGGGCTCGGGAAGTTCAAGATCAAGTTCTTCAAGTAGATCTACGACTTCCTTGACCTCTGTAAGAAAAGAATCCATTGACACATTTTCTGATTTCCTCATGCTGAAGAATTTTTCTATCAACATGATTGTACGAGGACCATTGCGAGCTTCATAACGATTCTTCAATTTTGTCCAACATTGGTGAGGCTCAGTGTACCTTTTTAGAAGTCTCAGTGTTGCATTCTTGGCGTTATTGTTGATGGCTGCCAAGGCGCTCTCCCTTCCCAAGCGCTCAGTCTCCGACATGTGTGCCGATGGCGGCGTGATGCAGTAGGTGAACAGTCCATCGCGCTGCAGCATGTGCTTCATCCGGTATGCCCATTCGGCATAGTTGTGTGCTCCCTCCAGATGGTAGGATTCGGGGATGGAGCATTCGCGTGTAATGTTGGGTCTACGAAGTGAGCTTGACGATCCAGCGTCTTCTCGGAGATCTCCCGATCCTCTCGTCAGTGAACTGATCGACGTCGGAACCGTTGTCCCAGACATAGATCCGGCACCTTGAGGGTCTGCCATATTGATCTACTAGCTAGTTCGGTTCTCTATTGCCACTGTGAAGAAGGTGTGATTTGAGATAGAGGTGTGAGGAGGAAATGGATGGAACGACTGGAACAAAACTCGAAAGGAAAATAAAGGAACAAATCGTTGCTAATCACTCTGGGAGGTGCTCACCTCCTGCGAGATCTCACTGCCTAGGAAAGCTGCTCTGATACCATGTTAATCTGCACTCACAGGACTCACTGTGGGAACCTAACTGTTCAAAGAAGGAGTTCGATGGTTGGGGTTTAATACTACGGAGATCAAGAGAGGAAGAGAAAGAGTCAGAATAAAAAAACATCTACTCAACGGAACAGTAACAATAATGGTAACCAAGGGTCGGACACTAAGTTCCAACACAATCATCGTCGTTGTTGCTGGAGTGCCATTTGGGGGAAAGGGTGAGGGATTGCTCTGGATTGTTTGTTGTCGTCGGGGTGAGCGCCGTGGGCGGGCGAGGGAGTGACGGAGGCAGAACAGAGTGAGAGTGACCGACAGGCGCGACCGAGAGGCGTGGCTTGGAGAGGAGCTGACGCGACCCTCTGACGAGACGGGCCACCCCATTCTGGAGTGCGCAGGTGGCATCTAAGGGGTCAACGTTGTACACGTGGTGCGCCGTGAGTTGTCCGATAGCAAGTTCTCGGTAATCATTGAGGCTTTGCAAGGAGGTTTTGCATTAAGGTAACTACACCTAAAATCGTCCGAATAAGCTTTTCAGCATAGTTCTCATTATTATATTGAATTTTTTTTTGAGGGATCTTCTTGGTAATTGCAAGGGGATTTTAGATTCTCTTAAAATACATTTTTGGAACATCGTGTGAATAAACTATGAATTTTAGAAGTGCTGAAAATAGGTTGTTCTAAAATCAACCTTACAATCTCATGAACAATGGAAGTACATTTTAGCCAAGAATATCCAGGGGATGGTTTTTGGAAAGGGTCGCTTTTAGGTGTAGTTACCTTATCGTAGTAGAAACTATTTTAGGAGAGTTGGGAACAAATCAATATCTTAGGTTAGACTGTTTTGTTTGTTATGTTGAGATCTTTTAGACCGTGTGTCCCCCAATCACATTAGAAAGCCTTTGTCAAGCAGGGGCGCGTGGGCTTCATTTCATGGCATTTGGACATATGGTGTGAAAGTTATTGAATTTCAAAGTTTTTATCAATGCAAGAATTAGAACATTTGTTTTTATTTTTGTTTTGCTTGTAGTAATGGCACTAGGTACACTAATTAAAGCAAAATGTACATTGGGAATGGTGATTTGAATAGTCCACTATAATTTTTGTCTTTTAGCTAGCTTTTGAAGCACTTGGTTTATTGTCTTTGTCTAATGTTTAAATTTGAGTTCTCTTGTACTTTTGAATGTAGTTTTAACTATAAAAATTTCAATACTAATTACAAAGTAGTCAAAAGTTAGAATTATATATGGCATCTAGAATTCTTTGAGGATGCCTTCAAAAAATCCCGCATCTAACCCTCCAACCTCCTATGTATAGGCTATAGATTTTATTACTACATATATTAATTCATTTAGTGTGAACCAAAATTTAAATAGTGCAAGCCTCCCTTGCATTAATTTGAATGAAACACAGATGAAAGTCATTATATTTAAAATACTCCATAGCATGAAAGACTATGATTGTAATTGAATTAATATAAATTTTGATTGCACCAAAATTTGTTCCATTGAAAAATTGTACGAATGTCATTTAGGATGGATAGATGAAAAATTGAGGGGATGAAAATGTGACAAATGAAATTGTGACATAGTTTACATTTAATAAGAGATACTATAAACTACTATATTAGTGTGTTTGATAAATTTGAATAATTTTGGAAATAATGCAAGTTAGTGTTGGAGGCAATAATTTAGAATTAACTTGTGTAGAATAAAACAAGCAAGAACAATGATAAAGCAAATTGTCTTCTCGGTTGTTGAAGTGTTTGGCATACAAAAGGCTTGGATACCCACTTCAATCAATAATCTTAGAGCATCTCTTGCCACCCTTTTCGTTTAACCTATGAGATGGTTTTCTCTGGCAAAGCTAAGGATCTAATGGCAAGATGGGTTTAGAAAATCTCCCATATCCTCAAGTAAAAAGGCATGCAAAGGACTTCCTTAGCAACAATTGGTAGGTGACTCAAAGCCACCATCACAAGGACATCTTTGCCATAGAGAGTCACATCCTTTACAAGTTGTTGCAAGTATGTGGAGGCTTCTAGTGAAGCCTTCTTTCGCAAGTGGTGTCTTACATAGTAAAGAAATTGTATACAAACTTTTAGAAAATTTAAGCTCTCTACTCAAGATTTGTAGAAGATTTAGTATCTTGTGATCGACTAATTAGACTAATGCCACCAAATGGACATTAGTCACAACTAACCAAATCTTCCACAATATGTACGTCTTCATTCAAAAAAAATTCTAGACATTCCCCAAAGTGGTCAATAAATCCTAAACAAGCATATTTATCATATGGAATTGGACATGTCAATGTCAATTTTTATTTATTTTTGGGTTGGGGGTTAAAACAATCCCAAAATTGTGAAAAAAAACTAAAAGAGTCCAATTCTCCTACAAACTTGCACCTAGGTGTCTTATATAGTATAGAAAATATATACAAATTTTAAGAAAATTTAACCCGCCTCCACTCAAAGATTGTAGAAGATTTGGTAAATTGTGACAAATGCCACATTAGTCACAATGTACTATATCTTCTATAGTACAACAATTACCTCTTGATTTACAAAATCGTTCTCTTTCACAACACTTATGTCTTGAATCACTTACCTCTTGATTCATAAATGTGACTACAGTTTCCATGTTCGCATTGGCATCACCACGTAGGCCTTTGACTTGTACATTAAAACAAAATATCCAATGACAAGGCACTGAAAGTCTCTTGTGCAAATCAAAATTCTTTTGGGATAGAAGATGAAAGGCTCCACACCCTGCACCTCTACATAACCGGTTGTTGAGTTTTCAACACTCACGTGGCACCATCCCATTGGCAACCCATCATCATCATCACCATCACAAGTTGCAACTCATAACCCTCTTTCCTTTCAACTTGCTTCCTACACCCTTGGATCATAAAGATCAAAAACTTTGGTTGAAAAGTGAACAACCGGTTATGTCCGATAACCTACTCACCGCTACCGCGGCTTGTCAGTTATCTAATACATATGCAACTAGAGAGTTGTTGGGGATTGAATTTCACCCGGCCATCATGGGCATCTCAAAAATCCGTGGGCAGGGTTGTTTTAGAGGTGGTAGGAAATGCTCTAGCTTAGTACATAAAAATGCAGAGTGACTGAGCTCTAGACAAGCTATTGAGGTTTCTCTTATTCACTACCAATATCTGACTTTACATACTCGAATCCATTGCGGAATTATTTTTGATGCACGACTTTGTCGCCCCAAAATATGCTATAGAATGCCAGGTCTCTCTAACTTAGTTACACAGCAGACTCTTGTAACTTCGAATTAAGCCTACTGGTCCCATACAGTTATCAATTCGTATTTCTAGTGACTGCTGCATATGTCAAGCACCGGAAAGTTGAACTTTGAATCCAAAGATCATTGTTGATCGAATGCATATGAGCGCTAGCTAGCAAGTTTAGAGTAGTAAGGTGATGGCAGCCACACGCCAACACGCAAAACCGACAATTCCTATTTAACAGCTACAATTGAATCAAGGGTTTCGATCAATAATAAGTTATGTCAAGCCAACAGGGGAGGTTTCTCTCCTTTCATTTGGACATCTTCTTCCTTCTCCTCGGTGGTAAACCTCTTGTACACATACCGAATCACAGAGGCAGCGGTTGTCACCACGAGGCCATAGCTGATGGCCGTCACCGCTTTGTCCACGGGCACGACGAGAGTCGGAATCTGTTGGAGATGTCTGTCCATAACCTTGCCGTCCTCCGGACGAAGCTCTCCAAACGCTTTCACCAGCGCTCGGCAAGTGGCGTCGGCGTACCTCCAGCAGTTGTCGGTGAAGAGGTCGTAATCCGCAGAGTGCTTGGTCAGAATTTGGAGCAGCTGGGCCATGGGAATGCTCACGTTCAAGTTGCCCACCCGGTGCTTCACCACAAAACTCTCCTCCTCCACATAATGCACATCCTTCACGGTGATGCCTGTGTTCTCCCCGTTCCCATCGCGACCCGCCTTCTCCGCCCGGATGAGGAAGCCACCTCTGCTATGACCGCGATTGGGATGCGACATGGCGCTCACCTCCACCACCAGGAAATGGTGCATGATGACGGCCAACGCTTGCAGGGGGCCTTACTGCAGCGGTACCTCGTAGATGCAGACGCTCTCCACCGTAACCGTGCAGATCTCCAAACCCTTCAAATTCCCGGCCACCTACACGGACCCTTTGTGGAAGAAATCCGGCATCGCCACGCACTTCTTCGCGAACCATCGCGACTCCATGATCGATGGATTGATCTGGCAGCTAGCAGATCTGCACAACCGATGGGATGCCTCGCACAATCGATCCACAATAAAATATCCACTCTGCCCGAGAACGTACAAGAGTCCACTGATCAATCGACTGTGTCACGGTGACGTACTCAGAGGCACTAATTGGAGCAAGGAATTGATACTACTTAAGCTGCCAGGCGCCCCCTAATCTACAACATTGGGCATATGAAGATTGGCCAGTAATGGTAGGCTAATACTCCGGCGCAGTACGTACACAGAGAAGTTCGTTCGTCGGTACGTACCGATTGACTGATTGCAGCTTCAATCGATTCCAATCGGAATAAACGGCAATGGCTGTTGACTGCACCACAGACGAAAGCTACTGCCCACGTCCGAGATCGATCGGTGGAGGTTTTGCATTGATAGACACAAGCTGCCTAGTTAGCAGACAAAAGATAAGCTTACCCTGAAGCTAAGTTGGTGTTTCTTCCTCAGTCGAAAAGGGTGGCAATGCTACACGGACAGAGCCTAGTAGTATAGCACTGTACGTAGATGCTTGTTCTTCATTCGTTCCACAAACCCACTGCACAACGCGGAGTCTTCAACAAAGTCTGCAACTGGGACTCGGCAAAGCATCATTCGATTGATTGTGCAGTGTACCTCTTTTATGAATGATTTTATATTTGGACTTTATGGCACTTACAACAGTATGTCTTCTCTGATCGAGACGTACTCGCATTTGCCTTAGCTTGTTGGACACTCATTTAGGTGAGTAGGTGAGGTAGATGTCTGTCCATCAATATTGCGAACATGTGGAGCTGGAACTGTCTGAAATTCGAGAGTGTAGATCGATGCAGAGGCCTCTATCAATTCGAGCGTGCCTAGGTTTCGTGTTTTCAGTGCAACTGCAATCATTTCAGAGAAAAATAATTAATATTATATTGGAAGAGAATAGGGTTAGTATCTTGCACTTGGTACAAAATTGAGGGTTATCATCAGCGATCCCAGAACTGGCTAAATTTCGCTCAATTGCTAAAAAATTTGACATGTTCTCAGTGTAATTTTTTTTCAAAATCTTCCAAAAATGAACAGTTGGCTAAAAACCCAAAACTAGTTCTGGGATCACTGGTTATCATGCAATTGAGAATGATGTTGAACGGGGGGGATTGGAACATTACCTTCAGTTTCCCAAGCCTTCACAGCACAGGCTCTAATTATCAGACAAGTGCAAACACACACACACACACAAAAACTCAACCCGAAATGTCAGATGTCAACAATAAGCAAGCACTGAATAGTGAAATTAGGTTGCCCCTTACTAATTTCTCGACATTCCACACTATTTCAGTATTTATTGTTTCTACACAAGAAAATACTAATTACTTTTGAATTAGTTTTTTCATGTAGTTGGAACTCATGAACCTCCGTGTGCACAAATGGAAGTACTTGTAGAGATATTTCTGACTTTGATGGCTTACACGATAACTTTGGGGGGATAAGGCAACCTAATTGTAAAGGTAACCTAATTTTACTATTTAGCCAATTCATCCAATTTATATATTTGGAGGGTACTTGAGTACATTTTTAGTAAATAGTATTGCAAAGCCTGTCCATCAGTACTATCTTATTGACTTTTTTAAAGAAGAAGATGCTCAATCCATGGATCAACCTTGTAGTATATTTTGGCCATTTCTTGCTCCTTTCTCTTGATGCAAATTTGAGCCACAATAATGATTATTTTATAATTTGAATTCAACAAATGGAATGAAGTTTATGAAGTTTAGTTTCTACTCCAATTGGAAATTTTGGAAAAAATTCTATATTTTATAGCAATATGAACTTTGGACCTATAATCATGTTTTGTTGATTTTCTAATCTTAGAATGACACGATAACTTTGGTTTATACCGAGATGCTCTAAACTATGATTAACATCTATGGAAAAAATTTCATATTTTTTGAGTTTTTTATATTTAATATGGATTTTCTTCATTTTTTTTTAAAGAAATTTTTAGTAATTTCAAAATTTTCCTCCAAAATTTGGGTTTTTTTCAAATTGTAGTATATATACAACCTCATCTTTGAAAAATAAATTAAAATTTTTTTCGTTCATACTTAGTTGAAGAACCACAGAAAATAGAGCAATGATAGTTGAAGCTTGAAAGGATTGGTAATAGGGCCCGTCCCTATATGGTTAAGCAATGTTGCATGGTGAGACACTCGGAGTTGAGCTTAACCCCTAACTGCCGAAGGCACCAAAATCTAGTGTTTGCAAAACTTTGAGGTTAAATAAAGCTTGACCAAATTGCTATTTTTATTAGTTTATATTTTTAGAAAGTTCTTCTTGAAGTCTAGTTTTAGCATTGCAAATCCAATCTTGAAAATAAATGATAGAGATTTTTCTATTCACGATTTTGTGCAAGGGTACCTAGTGCAATCTTGACTTCCTATAGTGTTGAGAGCTCTTAGAAATGAGCCTCATATACACTAGATCTTGGAGAAAAAATCACATTCAAAATTCATTTAAAAAAATTCTAGAGTAGATTTTAAGAAAACCATAAATTGATAAGGATTATACATGTTAGGCCCTTTAACCTCATATTTTTTTGGTCACCAACTTTTTAGATTTGACTTGTGTAAAGAAGATAGAAAGATTTTTGCAATTTTAGCACACTCATGGTCAAACGTTATAATCTTTCACTCCATAAGTCACATTGTTGTGTTTTCTTTTCCTATGAGATCTCTAACATGTCTACTTTGAATTTATATAGTTACAATTCAAAATAAATAAATTGATACAACTTATCAAAATGTTGTCATTTTGTTCAATTTAGAGCAAATTCCAAGAAGCTCAAAGCAAACCTTCTGCATGTAGGGGTTAATAAGATTATATGCTGCAACTGATCGAGCCAGCTAGACTCAAAGTGCCTGGTCTTGCAGACAAAGTCCTAGTTTGATTGCCAGTTGACTCAGTTCAGATTGCAATTGGACTAACAAATTACAGTAATTATAAACAATTCTGAATTAAAACCGACAAAACCTTGGCGAAGTCACCACCGTCTGCTACGTACAGAATTTTCAATTTTGGTTCCGAATGCCGAATCGGTAGTCAAGGGATCGAATCTCATGAATGCGTTTGTTGATGCCGTGGAGCACTATATATGACGCCGCCCTAATTCCTGGCACTATTATAGATCCATTACCACAGTAGAACGCCCCCACAACGAGAGGCTGTCGTCGTGGTGGCCGGGGCGATTATACGATACTCACTGCATAGTCAATTTCATTAAAATGGCGGTTTTTCAATATAATGGCGCAACATTCCATTAAAATGGCACTGAATTTGTCAAAAATAACACTACATTCTGTACAAATGGCATGGAATGTGTTACAAATGGAAAAAAAAACTGCCATTATAACGAAATTGCCTATCTACTCTGTATATATAAGTTAAGTACCCAGAAGTTGGAACTCGTACATTTAATCAGTTGCGAGGATTTCTTATTAATTTGAGGTGTGGATCACCTAGCTAGTACGTGTTCGTTTGATCGACTATCCTTGCAATTAATTCAATCACGCACAAATTTTCGATATACAGGGACGTATGTCATCTGGTTCGGGCCCGGATTGCCCATATCCAAGCTAGATATACAGTAGCTTGATTTCATGCATTAGTGATCAGATGATCCATGCGCGTCTAGTCTCTGCATCGATCTACCAATGTCTAATTCCATTGTGACATAACTCAAATTGTCCACAATGGAATTATCTGAACTTCGTTGCATTCTTGCATCTACTTGGCACTTTAAAACAAATATACAAGCTGTTGTCATTGAACAAGGATTGGCATGGCTACTCCATTGTGGACAATTTGTACAAGGGAAATAAATGCAAATAATCTAGGATTCAATAATTCAACTCCCATGTATTCAAAAACAATTTTAAATGTTTGTTGAAGCTGTCTACAACGAAAGCATTATGAAAAACTGAACCTCCTTCTGCATAGTGATACAACAGGTCAAATTGTGCCAAACGAAGAGCTGCATACTCTAGCTGGTTGTGAGCCAAATAAACCGCCCCCTAATGGGGTGGCTTATCTTGAACACAAGATCCTACATATGGGATGCAGCCCCTTGTGCAAACATACTTAACCATTCATACAAGCATGATGACCCAAGGCGTGGTCACTTAAGAGGGTTCATTAATAATTAGTGATGTGATGGCTGAATTCAGCCTTAGGTTGAATCCAACCTTTAGACAAGCGTAAATTCCGCCTCACAGCTCCGTTTCCAATGTTTTAAATCTCCATTAGGTTCAATTTCGCCTTGTGAACTTGATTAGCACCTTAACCACCAATTCCAGGCCCAAGTGCGACCCTGACAGCAACAACCAGCAGACAGGCTCCTCTTTTTATGTTAAAAGTTTAATTCTTCATTATCTTCGTGATTATGACTCCGTTTTTTACGTTTATTTTTTGTATTCTTATTAGTTTTTTTGCTTAACACGATGGCAGCCTTCAATTAACCGGTTGACTCAATCCGGGACTCACAGCCAACGACCAGCAGTGCACACTTAACATACATGTTTATTAAAAATCGTGCACCACAATTCACGTGTATACCACATGCATTCACACAAGTGGCCCTACTCAAACACTATACCATGCATGAGCCTCCAGCTGCCTTCACTTACTATTGTAGATTAAACCGATTGTTTGGTTGAGTTGATAGCAAACCCTAATCCTAGTGAAAATTTGGTAGCGCTTCCGCGAGATTTTTTGTAACTAGAAAATTTAGGGTTCCTTCTCCACATGCAATCAAGAAGATAATGAATCAATTGGGAGAGGAAGAAGGCTCCCTGATCTAGCTCAATTCACCCTCTGCCGTGTTCGTGGTCGTTCTTGTGCTGTGGTCGTCCTCCTCTTCTTGGTGTTCTTCACTCCACAGCCCGTATCTTCGTCGTCACAGCTCCGATCCAAACGTTCTTGATCTTGTTGGAAAGCCAACGCTCTAATCTATCTAGTCCTAAAATCTTAGCTTGATTGGACAAGAACTCCGCTACTGACGAGGGAAAACCTGAGGCCGTATGAGATCCGCCACCGCTCCTCCAGCTGGTCGTCCTCGCTCCGACGCCCGTATCTTCGTTGTCACAGCTCCGATCCGTACGTACTTGATCTTGTTGAAAAGCCAACGTTCTAATCTATCTAGTCCTAAAATTTTAGCTTGATTGGACAAGAACTCCGCTACTGACGAGGTAAAACCTGAGGCCGTATGAGATCCGCCACCGATCCTCCAGCTGGTTGTCCTCGCTCCGCCGCCCGTATCTTTGTTGTCACAATTCCGATCTGTACGTTCTTGAGCTTGTTGGAAAGCCAACGTTCTAATCTCTTTACTCCTACAATCTTAGCTTGATTGGACAAGAACTCCGCTACTGACAAGGGAAAACCGGAGGCCGTATGAGATCCGCCACCGATCCTCCAGCTGGTCGTCCTCACTCTGCCGCCCGTATCTTCGTTGTCACAGCTCCGATCCGTATGTTCTTGAGCTTGTTGGAAAGCCAACATTCTAATCTCTCTTCTCCTAAAATCTTAGCTCGATTGGACAAGAACTCCGCTACTGACGAGGTAAAACCTGAGGCCGTATGAGATCCGCCACCGATCCTCCAGCTGGTCGTCCTCACTCCGCCGCCCGTATCTTCGTCGTCACAGCTCCAATCCGCACGTTCTTGAGCTTGTTGAAAAGCCAATGTTCTAATCTATCTACTCTGCAATTTTCGTAACGATTGAATTACAATCCAGCCCACAGGAGGGGGAAATCTGGAACCCTACCTTTCTCTCACTTCCACACACCTCTCTCGGTTTCCTAGCTCCTACCACACACCTCTCTAACTCCTACCTCCCACACTTCGAATGAGCGCCCTCCAAGGGGGTAACCCCAAGGCCCTTGCTCCCTTCTTTGTTCCCAAGGTCGTTCCCTTCGTCGTTCACAGCCGCCATTTTGGGTGGGCACATTAATGGTCACACTAAACAATAGTAACTAAAAAGCTAATAAATCACTAGCCACCCTTGCATTCAACACAAGTGGGTGTCCCACTAACCAAAGAATATCTAAATCTAAACTTTGACTCCATGCCACATGTGTGTGCATGATCTCAATAAGTGAGCTATTAAGCTAAATTCAAGGATGCAAAAAAAATCTAACTCTACCTAGCTTGAATTTCCCTTGCTTGGGGGAATTCCTAATTTACTTAGTGATTGATGAGGATTCTTTTCCACTTCTTTTTGGACCCTTTCGACTATTTTTTTTAAGGGCTTCTAACGCCCCATTCTTTTTTCTTTTCTCCTCACCATCCTCCTTCTTCTTCTCCCATTTTTTTGGTTTCGTGATTTCTTCATCGTGACCGAATACGGTCTACAACTCGATAGGAGGTAAATTCTTCTCCACCACTACTCATTTTAATTCTTTTCTAATTTTCTTTTGTCTTTTTTCCCTTCTCTCTTTGCTTTTCTTTTCTGGTTTATTCCCTTTTTTTTCTTCCTTTTTGGCTAACTACATAAATTCCGCGATTGCCCATAAATGGCTCCTCTTTTAGTGAGGGGAAACGCCACTTGGCCATTTTAATCAAAAAACCACGAGCTAGTCCATGGGATAACCCATTTTCACCACTCATTAGCCTTAATGGACCCGACGTGAGGTCCATTCATCACCGTGAGCCGTTTTTGCGGCTCACACTGGTCCTTCAACATGCCATGCCAATCCTTGTTCAATGACAGCAACTTAGCAAACATTTTTAGTCGTCCCGTTTTATTCTGAAGTCTATTGGAATCGCCATAACTCCACGTCACTGGATTTTTGGTGAGGAGGGGAAGTAGAGCATCTCCAAATACAGCCAAAACTTGGTCATCTAAATTAAGTACTCTTGGATTAACATTCACACCATCAACAATGCTTTGAAAAGGCTCCATATTATCAATGAACTTCTTGATTTCATTTTTCCAATTTGAAAAAAAAATTAGGATGAAAAAAATAAAAAACAATCAACCACAATAACACAAAGGCACAACCCCTTAGTAAAGCAAAGAAAGTTGCATAACAAAAAGAATACATATTTCTATGAAAAATCGGAAAACTAGCAAGAAATAAAAGTGACATTCCGAAAATTTAAAAAAATTAAAGAAGTAGGTTTAGAAATAAAGTTTACCAAAAGATGAACTTGAAGATGGACAAGGTAAATGGATTTAAAACTAGAAGAAGGTGCAATTTATATACTCATCATGAAACCTAAAAGTGGAGTTAAGTAAAGGTCACAAAAGAAGGAAAAAAAAGTAAATTATTTTTCTTTATCATGTTCTAGTTAAAATAAAAGGACTCCAATCAAAATTAAAGGCAATGGAACCTCTATGTGGAGTAGACCTTAGGTTGTAGTTCAAAGTGTAGGTTTTTTATTTGAACACTCAAAAACAACACGTAACCCAAGTGCATGGACACATATGTATCAAATCTAAATACTAAGTTTGTGCTCTAATAAATTCCAATATTAGAATCCTTTGATAGGAGTATGAGCATAGTCCTCTCTAACAATACTTCCTAAAATATAACTTAAATTTAATTTTCAATGAAACATTTTTTTTTCAAATCACTTTAATTTGAGGTAAAATCATAGTAAAGGTCATCTTTGTCAAAGGTCCCTTTCTAGTTTGTTTGCTTAGATATAGTAATTCCTGATAATAAAAGTTTTATTATTTTTTTTGTAGGAATTTCAACTTGAATATGGAATCATTTTAATAATGAATAACAAATTTGGGTAGATTGTTTTCTTTTAATGTAGATTTCTTCCTTGGTAGATAATGTTGAGTAGGTTTTGCATACTTGTCAAGATGTCTAGTTGATAAAACTAAAATTTCTTGTCACCCCAATAATTATGAGTGATGGATAACACTTTTAACAAGAGGCATACAAAGTTAGTTTTTTAAAAATTTCTTTTGCACTTTTCTAAACATTTCCAATGCTATTTAGTGAAGGGAATGATTGGAAAAAAGAATATTGACCTCCATCAATGTGTTTTTCATATGTCTACAATCACTATTTTTTTCAAAATTGTTTCATCCCTATAGGTTTTGAAATGAAATTTACATTAAAATCTTATTGCTAGGATTATTACAAAATTTGTCTAAACACACAAGTATGATTACAAAATTTATCTAAACACACAAGCATGAGACACCAATCCAAGTCACCAATTGTTTTGAAATTTAATGAACCTAAATTACACCCCCCTCTCTACAAGACATTATGGTTGATATTTTAATAACACACATCCATTTAGGTTCACAGTATTTTAGAGAAAAGAAATTTAATAGCTACCTAGTAAAGCCTTGGGCCTTTAAAGGTTAACTACTAGTTGGTGCTTGGTATGCTACACAGTCATCATTAGAATTTTACAAGAATTTTGCAAGAATTTTTAGGTATTTGATAGAATGCAGAATAAAGATTTCAATAAATTTTCAAATAAAAATGACTAAAATATTTGTATAATTTTTTTTATAAGTAAGCATATTTTGAAATGTACAGTAGAAATTTATTGATTGATAAATGAAATATATGCAATGGTGAATGTAATAAAAGATACACATACATTAGAATGCATCCAAAACTTGACTCCATTGTTACAAATATAGCAAATGCAAATTGAAGAATTGAAAAGAGAAATTATAAATCTGAAAAAAACCTTTGTGAACCACTAAATTTGTTGTGGAATCCAAAATCGTTGCAATTGATTAAATTTCTCAAAATCAATTGGTAGTGCTCGCGAGTTGCTATGCTATGCATTCATTGTATCACATATTGGTAAAATTTTGATATATTTGAATAGAATGCATGATAATGATTTCACTAAGTCTTTAAAATGATTATTTTAAATAATTTATAAAAGTGTTTTCAAGCATATATAAAAATTGTGTTTTCACACAATGTGATATTATAGGAATAGTGGTAGTTTGCAATTACCTTTCTGATATTAATTTAGAACTACAAAGGGTGATATTAGAGAAATAGTGTAGTCATTGCAATTAAGGTGATATTAAAGAGGATCCATAGGGTGATATTATAGAGGTAGCAATTCCATTGCTTCTCTTGGCTTTACACTTCTTTGAATTTCTATAATTTTGTGCTTTTGTGAGCTTTGAGCTTTCATGATTTCAATTTTGCCATTATTAATGTGTCATATCGTAGTTATAGAATGTTCTACACTATGCTTCATTGGAGGGGTGTTGGGTGGGTGCAGGTTCAAGTCATTCTTAGAAGCAATAGATAAAATTTCTTGGAAGCACTTCTCCGAAGAAGTTCGCCCACTTCACCCCCTGAACCCCCACTTCGCCAAATAACTTGCACCTGCCCTCTAAAATGAATAGCCAAATAACTTCCACATGCATTCCAAAATTCGCCCAATATGCCATTGCTTTAAAGTATGATTTTGCCCAAAAGAAAGTGGCTGCAACTTGACAAATTGCCTAATTAATTTTCCAAAAAACCGGGACATCGCCACCCAGAAACTCTCAGTTCGCTTCAGAAGTCGCCACTGCAGCTCCCACCACAGAAATAAAATCGCCTTTTCGTCAATTTCAGAAAATCGAAAATAAAACCCCTGCATTCCAGTGAAATAATAAATATTGAAGGTATTCTGTGGACCGAAGGAATATATTTTCCTTTTGAGATGTCATGTCTTAACCCCTAAAGGACCACGACCACTTTCGCTCTAAAACCAGTCCAAAACTGCCACTGCCAAAAAGAGACATGAAAATCACATTTTAAAGTGAATTTCGGATTTTCAACCGTAAGATCTTAAAAACGACTTCCATATAAACATGCCATAGAATTTTGGTTGCAATCCACTACACGGATTGATAGATTTTAGTGTTTAAAGTCAAAACAGTGGTTCATTTTCTTCCCTGCGTTGAGTAGATCAGCAGACTTTGACTTCACTTTGTATCAAATTTTTGCATTGTACAAGGTTTAAATCTTTTACCATTGTCTTAAGCATGATGTTGTTACCCAACACACCAATTTTTAGAGGTAAAAAAGGGGGGTAGCATATTCAAAACAAGTGTGCGAGGAGTGGAGGTTCAAAAATTGTCATTTCACGTTTTATTTTTTTGTGAACTACGTATGTATTCAAATGATAATCCAAACGGTCAACAAGAAGGTTTTCACCACATATTGTTGTTGAAAAAATAAAAAGTGAAAATTATGAAGATCTCTAGGTTTTATGTAGAAAAGATGAATTTTTTTTCCCCCGTTGCCCGAAAATGTGTGAAAATGTTTGACTTGGAATAAAATGCCTTTTTACACTAAAGACAAGATTTTTTTTTGAAAATTTCCAAAAAAGGAAATATTCTTTATATGTGTGAAAAATCTCAATGTCAATAGAAACTTTTGTCAAAAATTTTGGAGGTGCCCGGAGTCCCCATTTTGACTTTAAGTGGTACTAACTTTCAAACCACAAATCCAAAAAAAAATTAAAAATATCTCCACGAAGCTCTTATCAGATCCTATCTTGAAAAAAAAATTCAATTAGAAAGGATTTTTTTTCGAATTGTAGGTACATGCCCAAAATCCAAAATGACCCCGGGGGGACGTTTGGTCCCTTAGGGGTTAATTGGTTGGAATCTAATTTTGTACCTAGAATGAGCAGTATTGGAGGTTGCATCAAGTTCTTGCTTGGGGACTTTGAGGGCGCTTTACTGGACTTTGACCGTGCTTTACTGGGGCGCGGACAGGACATCCCTCACGCTCGGACTTACCCGAGGTGGGCCCCCGTCTTAATTGCATGGGTTCATTTTTCTGGCCGTCCCATTTCGAGAAGGTCAGAGGTTTTTTTTGGTTTTTTTTTTTACAAAATTGGGGCCTACGGCCCCAATTGAGTACATAGGTCACCCTTTGGCTAAATTTAGGGCCCCATTCAAATACAAAATAGGGGCCAGGTTTTGGCCCCACCACCTCTTCCCCCACCCGGTAAGTCCCAGGGTGGCAGATGTCCTGTCAAATCGCTTTGCTGGACTCTGGGCGCTCTCTTAACTCCAACACGGAGCGTAAGCGTTCGCAGCACCTAACAAGGGGATGAACTGGATGAGGATGGATCCCTCTCACCGTCGCCCCGTAGTTCCCGAACCAAGTGAATCCCGAACCTGCGGATAGGGTATTGACAGGGGACCACCCAAACCCTACCTCTTTGTTCACTTGCTCCCGCTCATTCTCTCGCTCTCGCCCTCTGGCTGCTACTACTTGGTGAGGGTGGCTGTTGCTCGGTGTTGTTGCTCGGTGTAATGTGTGTGTAATGGCTGCTGCTCGGTGTTGTTGGTGGTATTGATGTGTGTGTAATGGAACTTCTGTTTAGGGACGCTACTTCTTTTGCTAGAATGCAGGATCAACTACGCTAGTCGCACTGAAGTGAGAGAGCTGTGAACATTGATACAACTGTGTAGACAGGCTACAGTTTCCTCTAGTTGAGTTGTTTCGCTGCCTTGGATCTGACCGAATGGCCGACGTCCGAGAGAGAAGCTGCGGGAAGACGACGACGACGACTGACGCATGAGGATTGTTGGAATCAAGGCACTATAAAGACCTTCGGATCCGAGTCTTCTCGGAGCAGGGAGGGGGCTTCAGCTCGGAGGAGTGTTGGATGTGCCAAGCCGATTCGTGGGGTCCAAGAAGAGAAGCCGTGTGGCCGAGGTCGAGATACTCGTCGACGTCGTCTTTGAAGCGACGTGTGGATGGCGGCATTCTAGTCATGTAAGGAGACGAGGAGAAAACAGACGTGCCTAGGTTGATTCGCCTGCCGAAACTTGCTGTTACTACTGCTCAAGCATCACTCTCGGTGGTAAACTGTCGCTGCAATTCATCAAGTGAGCTCCCTCGCCAGATCTGGAGTGGTTCGCGCACGGTCCGATCATCGAGCTCGAGAATCGAAACGTCGACTGCGAGCAGCGGCGGATTGCTGTTTACGGCGTCTGATTTGGTGCAGTGTGGAGGGAGAATGGGCCGGGGTAAGAGAGGCGGCTCTAGTGTTGGAGGAGTTTGCTCTGCGATCGTGCACAGATCGAGAGAGCAGGTCGAAAGCGCATGTGTGTGAGATCGAGCAAGTGTTCGATCGTACATTTTTTCTAGGTGAGTAACAACAGGTACTACCTGTGTACGATATCGACCATGTGCTTGCTCGATGGTGACGTTTGTGATTCTCGCCTGCAAGGTCTCCCTGCGTTGAATTGTTGAACACTTGTTCATGTTGATCCCTTCGGTCTTTTGTTTCGTTCCGTTTCGCTTCGTTTCGGGAAGAGTTGGAGAGGTGGTTGGTGGCTTGAAGCTTTCGTGGAGTGAAAGGGTCTTGATATTGTTGCGTGAATCTACTTCCTTGCTAGTGGTCGACATTGAATATTGACGCAAGTTTCCAGCCATTGTTGCTCACGATCTCATTCATGCTGAGTTGGTCTTGCTTGTGACGTGCGCAATATTCAACCATATTCAGACGTTCTGAAATCCCTACATCACCCGTTGTATCATACCTTAGCAGGGATTTCTCGTCTTCCAGCGTTGTACTTTTGGTGTTCCAGATACGGTTTACTAGGATAGGGTATTGACAGATTTATTTCTCGGTTTTTTTTTGACACAGGTGGAGTGGTTATTTTTTAGAGCGTGAATATGGAAAACACAGACGGTCTTTCTGCTTCAGAGCTCATTGGTATGAGTTTCCATTAAACCTCCTATGCTGTGATGTCGCATTTGTGGCATCACTGCTTTTTTTTGGCTTCATATTTCGTGAACGATACCCTATCCTTCATTATTCGGTCTTAAGCGTTTGTTTTTTGCCTACATGCATGGTGGTCCAGGACTTGCGTCACGAAATGGGGTTTCGGCAGGACATTACATCACCGTCCAATGAGCAATTTCGGATTGATTACCATGGGGGTGATCGTGGTGGTTTAGAGTGTGGAGGCCCAAATGAAGATGAGGACGAAGTTTTGCGTCCTTTGACTGAAGCTGTGATGATACTAGATGTTGAAGGGAAGGTTATGAGCGTCCACGAGGCTCAAGAAGACCGTGATGCCAATGAGGAGGAAGAGGAAGAAGAAGAAGACGACAACGAGGAGGACGAAGACGAGGACAATGAGGATGGGGATGAGGACAACGATGAGGACGACGATGGCGATGACGATGAGGATGGCGAGGATGAGGAGGACATGGACATCCCATTTGATGGCCAGGGAGGTGAGTATAATTTGTTCTATTTCCTCTAAATGGCTACTACTGAACAACGAGGGTTTGTGATAGGGTATTGACAGGGCGTCATGATAATTCTATTATCAATACACTATTCTGGATTTCAATCCCATTTAATTCAAATACTTTGGACATTTGATCTTAGCTCTCTAAAAGTACGTTGCAATGCCAACCTTTAATGAAGAACACATTCGTAATTCTTTAGGAAATTGAGTTCACTAGAAATCAAAATATGTATTGGTAGTATTCTAAATTTTTTGTATAGTCTGTTGGTTATTTGACATCGTGATTGGATTCTTCTTTTAGGATTGACTAAGGCCGGGATAGCTTTCCGACATGACACTTCCAATGCGTCCACTTCTCGTGGACGAGTGGTGCCCCCAATGGCTTTGCCTTGTGGGCCAAGGCATGTGCCCCACCTTTCAAAGCAAGCAGAAGCTGAAGCGTCACCTTCTGTTGACGCACAACTTTGGTAGCATGGAGTAAGGACGACCAGGGCGCCCTTCTTCCCAGCCATTGCGGCCGCCGCGGACAACGCAAGAGCAAAACAAGCGTTACAATCTTGCCGCGAAGGTAAATCCACTCTCAGCTCCAGCCATTCGACTTGTCAAGACTCGCAAACGATTGGAGATTAGTGTTGTCGCCGCATGGGAGAAGAAGCACGATGAATTGAAGAAGTACAAGGTATCAAAAATACCCCCATCCTTGGCCAAGTTGTTTATGGACCATACGCTAGAGTTTTTTGGGATTGAGAGTTGGGAGAGCGCTCCAATTTCACGGGGTATTTTTGGACGTTTTAAAAAAAATCGTGAGGCACACGATTTGATTGTGAGCTTGCGGGAGAAGTTCATGGCACCCTTGAAGGGGGGTGGGACTTGGAGGGCAATTGGACAAAGCCTGCTAACGTGAAGAAGAGGAACTCAGGATACCTTGCATTAGCAAAGTATGCTATGTCTCGTTGGAAGCATGCAGAGTAAGTATCTAACTCATTCAAATTTTTCCTTGTTTAATATGTATAATTGTAATTACATCTATCATCAATTCTTAATTATGTTATGTTTTGCTTCATTTTGAACAGTTGGGCAGATAAGTCTAACAAGATCAAGTACGTGAAGGAGAGGGTGGCAGCAGAAATGGCCCTCAGGATAGTGTTCTAGTGGTTCCCTATTTTTTCCCATTTTGTGTTCTATATAAGAAATTGTACTGGGATAGGATATTGACAGGGATTTTGCTTCACGGTTTGTAATACCCTATCCGGTAATACTATGGTTTATATGCATATTTTTGTACATGGATTGGTCGCATTACAATGGATTTTGTATGTGATTGATTGCTGCTATATGGCAAATCAATATGTACTATATGTTTCGATTACATTTTTTTAATACGACCAAAGATTAGCAATTTACACAATTAAATGTATGAAGCGCATGAAATTCAGACTTCTGCAAGTACATTTATATTTTATAAAAGTTTTTGTTCACTTCATGAAGCCATTTCCTGAACACGGTATTCGACATTGTTGCCTAATCATTACAAATTTTATGCTTTTCAATAAAGTGCAACAAATGAGATTAGAGATTCTAGGTGTCTCTCCTAAGACGCTTGTTGCGTGTCATCCGTTCAAACCAATCAGATTGTCTACCAATCTGATTGGGTAATCCATTGTCTACAACAGTGAAACTAGTATGCGGATGCAACCGGGCATTAGCACCATTGACGTTCAAGGTCCTCATTTTTCCCACAAGAAGTCTCAACTCAGCCATCCCGTGCTCGGCTAAAGCAACCCCTCCTTCCATCATAACTTCCTCCATCTCCTTTGTGCCTTTCTTGAATTCACGCATAACTTTAGATAATCGTTCGGCGTTCGTATCCTCAAACGGGGTGTCAGCCTCATCATTGTCCTCAAGCCATACTTGGGTTGTGTCCTCCCAATTTGGCCTCTCCGCTTCAATAAAACTCCCATCATCGTCTACATTTGCAAAAGGGTCAGTGGCATCGGGGATATTACAATCCTCAAACATTGCAAGCACCCCACCTCTATTTGTCTCGTACCATGTACCACAAAATTCAATAATTGTATCCGTACTTAATCCAAACGTTAAGAGAATAGCAACTTGATGCTTGCAGAAATTCCCACGAATTGACCACTCGCAATTACAACAAGCATACTCAATGCAAGGAGAAGCTACCGAGTACCAAATTGCGTTGTCCACAGTGCTTTGCACTTGCCACATTGCACCATCCTTAGTGGGTGTCATGATATTGTCATCATTGATCTCCTTTGCAGCAATGACACTCTTCTTCACAATCTCGGCAATGACTTTGTTCTTCACAAATCCAAGGTTCTTTAACTCCAATCGGTATTCATAGTGTCTCTCAACACTCTCAATCAACTTTACAATCATCCAATCCAACCGTCGTCCTTGAGTACCCCACCGATCCAATTTCAACCATCTCTTCAAAGCTCCATGGTATGATTCAATGTGTCCCGTTGTGTCCGCTCCACTATGTCGACGACGGCGTAAACCCTTCAACCACATCCCTATATGCAAGAAATGTAAACTTATTTAATTAGTATGATTAATACATAAGGAGGAAATCAATTGTAGATACCCTAAGATAAGGTATTGACAGGGACTCTTGCTCTATCCATGTCAATACCGTATCCAAACGTGCAGACAAACAATCACATATTGAGAGGTTACGAAACAAATACCAAATTGATTGTAGTACGTCCATATGTAGTCTTCAAATAACTTTCCGACATCCCCAACCTTGTCAAAGAGATCAACAACTGCTTCGCTTGCTCGTCCTACAAAATGTTCCTCACTCTCTTGGAAATTTATTGACATGTACATAATTTGTTTCATTCCATAGTATGCCAAATGTCGGACTTCCTCATGAGTCCTCATCTTTTCGTTGGCCCTGAGATTCCAATTCTTCAAAATATGCCATAAACATAAGTAAATTCTTATGTTTGCCTCTTTCCACACGGTCCTGCACAATAACATTCTCATAGATTACTAGTGAAAGACATGATGAACTATAAATCATGTGTTAACAAAACAAAATCAAGACTCAAAAGTTTAAACTACTTTGGATAGAGGAACATAAAAGAACACATGCTGTATTGCGTTATGAGTGGCATCATTATCATCAACCACAAAGCATGTTGGTGTAAAGGTGGGACATTGTTGTAGAAGTCGCTCCTTCATGGCGTTCATGAACATTGTGATGCAAGACTCTGTCTCACGATTGGTAATAACCCAAGCCGCCGGAAAACCACTACGGTGGTTGTCATACACAAGGAATGTGTACAAGTAATATCGGACTCTAGATGTCCCAAATGTGCTATCCAACGAAATTGCGTTCTTATCACCAAAACGTACCATTACCTCAAGTTGTTGGGGGGTTTGAATTCCCAAAATATAGTTCTTGTTGGTCTTCTGGGATACATGTATCTTCACCTACCCATTGGTTTATGAAGACAGATTTGCGATTTGATTCTATCCAAGGTGAAACACTCTCCGTTTCACTATTGGCCCGCTTCCACTTTCCCTTTGTATGACGATTCTCGAGATTTCGAATGTTATCCATTGTCATATAGTCATCTCTCCGCATTAATTCTCCATGGCACTTCCTTTCTTGCCAAACCCTCAAGTGCTCATCAAAAATTTGCTTTGTTGTGAATCCAACATCAAGGCGGTTCCAAATGAACACCTTTGCTGCCTCAGAGATTCGAGGGGCCACTCTTGATGCGCGTGAGTCAGAGCTCCTATCCCCTTCTCCATGCGCAACCGAGCCATCCAACCTTGTATGCTTCATATGGTAGTAAGAAATTGTAGAAGCATCCTTCTCGATGTACTCTTGTTTGATGGAGAAATTGGCCAAGCATCCACGCTTGTGATTGGATCGTATGTCTTTGTTGTCACGATGATCTTTGGGGCCATAAGAACACCTATAGCTACAAATATGGCACCATAATATAAGTAATAGTGCGTGATGATACCCTATTCCATCAACAGAGAGAATATGGATTATGACCTCAACTACAAGCATTACTCAGTCATGAACACAGAACACTCAAAATATGGCAGAGAAGATATATACAAATAAAACACAATAATTAAAACGAAGATGGAGAGTATGTCTTACTATCTATGCCCCTTATGCATGGTCAACCTTGGCTTTGGATGGCCATCAACAATGCCATGTTTATTCTTCCACTTGTCCCACTCAATCCCATCGTGAAGTAAGCGTTCTCCAATGAGGAACTCTTCAATCCGTGATGTAGGAATCCGTGCTTGCTTGCAAGTCTTCACAATGCCTTTTCCTTTCCGCACACAATCTCTCCAAATCAAGTCATGATGAGAGAAAGGGGACTTTGGAGGATCTTGTATGTGCCATATTGAAATCCTGAAACACGTAGAGAGAAAGTATGCACGACATGGAAGAGCGATTTTACATATTCTTCTGTCAGTACCCTATCTGAGTATAATGGTCGCAGTCTACATACATTGACTCAAGCTGGCATAAATGGATTCTCACAAGGCGAAGACAGTACCCTATCCACACTTATTGAAGTTTTAGGACGATGAAACCGTTGAGAACAATAGACCATGAAACATAGTTCAAACCATGGGTTTTGTACTACTCCTAGTAAGGAAAGAATCAAAAAAATGTTCAAAATTGAACCCTAAAACCTTACAATACCCTATCATAGAGGCCCGCAGAAATTTTGATCCATTTGTGGAGAATGAAGCTTCAAAAGCAATAAACAAAGCAAAGACGGAGTAAGCATGCATTACCTTAGAGTGCTCCTCAAGAAAGCATGGATGATTGAAAGAATAATGGACTCTCACAATGGTATAGAGGTGCTCCACACTCCTCCTAAAAGAGAGATGTAGAAGAGAACTTGGGGATGTTGTTCAAAAATTGAGATCCACTTTTTCAGGGAACTCATTCCTTGGTGGAGAACACCCTGGAGAGTATGTAAGCAAATTAAGTATTAAAATGTTGCATTTGTTTGAAGTTTTCAATAACACTTAAGTGCATTGAAGGTATTTGAACAAGTATATTTCTCTACTTAAAAGAATTGTTTAGAATTTTTTAAAAACCTAGAGTTATGATGTTTTATTACAATACATCCAATTAACTCAAATGGTACAATGATTTCCAGCAGTTTAACCAAATGAATGCAAATGAATATTGAACATGCATGATAATATTTGAGAAGCCTCTTGAGGTATGGAAGGGTGCATGGAAAAATAAAAAATGGAATAAATTTTATGAGAGAGGAAGAATATCTATATTTGAAATGTAAAATAAATTCAATGGAGAAGAAAAGGAAAAAGAAAAAAATAAAATAAAGATTGAACGAAATACGAGGATGAGTATAAATACTTCTATTTAAATTTCAAAGCATAGTGGACGGAAAGAAAAAGGAAAAATAGAAGGATTAAACGAAATATGTGTTAGAGTAGACATAATTTTATTTGAATTGTAAAGCAAAGTTAATTTCGACAAAAAGGAAAACAAAAAAACAAAAAAACAAAAAAAAAGGATTGAACAAAATACGTGTAGGAGTATAAATACTTCTATTTAAATTTTAGAGCAAAGAGAATGGAGAAAAAAAATTTAAAAACAAGGAGAAAGAAAGAAAGGAAAAAAAGATTGAACGAAATACGTGTAGGAGTATAAATACTTCTATTTAGATTTTAGAGCAAAGAGAATGGAGAAAAAAAAAACAAGGAAAAAGAAGAAAAGGAAAAAAAGATTGAACGAAATACGTGTAGGAGTATAAATACTTCTATTTAGATTTTAGAGCCAAGAGAGTGGAGAAAAAAAAAACAAGGAAAAAGAAAAAAAGGAAATAAAGATTGAACGAAATACGTGTAGGAGTATAAATACTTCTATTTAGATTTTAGAGAAAAGTGAATGGAGAGAAAAAAGAAAAAAAGGAAAAAAAGATTGAACGAAATACGTGTAGTAGTATAAACGTTGTCTATTTAAATTTTAGAGGAAAGTGAGTGGAGGAAAAAAATTTAAAAACAAGGAAAAAGCAAAAGGAAAAAAAAGATTGAACGATAAACGTGTAAGAGTATAATTCGTTCTATTTCAATTTTAAAGCAAAGTGAATGGAGGGAAAAAAGAAAAAGAAATGGAAAAAAAAATAAAAAATTGAACGGAATACGTGTAAGAGTGTAAATATGTCTAATTAAATTTTAAGGCAAAGTGAATGGAAAGAAGAGAAAAGAAAATAAGGAAAAAACACAGGCGGTACCTTATATGCTTATTTTGGTATATGATAATGTGTCCAAATATATGAAATGAAATCGATTCATTTTAAGAACATGGATTTAATTATTCAAACATAAAATTCTTTTGAATGAAAAATCAGTATTCAAAATGAAATGCAATACTTTATATATAGGTTTAAAATTTATCTTTTATATAAAGGTAGGTTTTAATAATTTGAACAAAAGTAAAGTACTTTGTGTTTCCTTAAATTTAATATGAAGGTAGTGAGCATTATAATGAAAACCCTAAAGTGTAAACCGCACTCCTTCAATTTAGAACCCTAAAGTTGTAGTGTATGTACAAAGAACCCTAATATGTGATATTCTCCATCTCCTAAGACATAAACCGACCGTGGATGAAGATATCAGGGATAGGGTACTGATTGTGGCATCACAACTCCCTTGTCAATACCCTATCCAATATTTTAAGCAGAGATCTAACCCCACAATAGCGGATTTTTTTAATGTGGGACCAGCTAAATCCGAGTTTATTTAAAAAAGTCAAAATGTAGTATCCTTATTTGGAATTTTCAGTATATGATTAATTTTTGGAGAATTTTGGAAGATGGTGGCATCTCCCATTTATGCACATGCCACCTCAACTAATAGATAATAAATTATAAACCATATTTAGTGGACACATGGGACACATGGGCGCCACCTACCAATCATACAAAATTGGAAAGGGGGGAGACAAACACTTTCCCCCCATTTCCGCCCACACCCTACCTCCTTCCTTTCTTCTAAATGTAGGTTTGGAGATGGCTCCATCACCTTCTCATCCTTCGATTTTTTACTGCCACTTAGTTACTTAGGTGCTACGAACCGTTGCCCGAGGAACTGAGTCTGCACCGGTGCAAGAAATCTCGAAAGATTCCAGGCTCCATATATAGCAAAAGATTATAATAGTCAAACACAAAAAAAAAACTGAAAAACACGACCTTTGAGGGAACTTCCCGCACTTTGAGATGCTCTTGCAGGTGGAGGAAATGTCCTTGCGGTCCCATTTTTGGACAGGAGTGAAGGGAATGAAGTAACAAACAGGTGGACAAATTTCCAATATTAGGGGACTCAGATTCCACAAATATTGTAGCCATGAATGCTGAGGTAAGCTAAGAGGTTCATAAACCGCTTATCTAAGACTGGAAGCTGAATTTGCGGGAGGTAGAACTTCTTACAATATTTTTCAGTAAATTTTACTTGAAAGACAAGAGAAAATGGCATCTAATACAAGTTGTTTCATATTTTTTGCAGCTTTTTAGAATTAGTTATGAATTTCTGAAGTTGCAAAAAAGTGCATTTTTGAAGGCTCTGAAACCGACCACCACCTCAAATGCACACTACTTGTACATTGGAAAGTGTAAAATGTACCTCTAGAGCCTGATTGGTTTTAGAACCCGCTCCATTTTAGAACCTGTTACCTTACCTTAGAGTAGTGCCAACGCCTGACCAGGTTTTAGTCATAGTATTATTACAAAGTTAGATATTGACACTTTTTTCATTCATTTATTTTCATTTTTAACAATTGGCAAAAAGGCATTGCTTTATTCCTATTTTTTGTCAAATGTGAAGGCTTGAAATCTTTGTTGCAACATAGATGAAAAAATTATTTCAATGATTTTTCATTTAAAAACAAACAATGTATCAATTTCTTTTCAAATTCTTCTTATAGAAAGTACAAGGAAGAGGGTTTAGGAATTAAAGGCTTAGGGTTTTAGGGTTTAGGATTTAGGGTTTAGGATTCACTATGTCAGAGTTTTTGTCCAAATCCTAACTTGTAGGGTAAAAAAAATATAAAGTCAATTGAAGTCCTAACTTGTAGAACTCAAAAAATACAAAGTCAATTGAAAACCTATCCTGTAGAGTCCAAAAAATATGAAGTGAATTGAAATCCTAACTTGTAGAGTTAAAAAAATATAAAGTGAATTGAAACCGTATCTTATAGAATAAAAATATATATAAAGTGAATTGAAATCCTAACTTGTAGAGTCAAAAAAATATAAAGTGAATTGAAATCCTATCTTATAGAATAAAAAAAATGTATAAAGTGAATTGAATTCTAACTTGTAGAGTCAAAAAAATATAAAGTGAATTGAAACCCTATCTTATAGAATAAAAAAATATATAAAGTGAAATGAAATCCTAACTTGTAGAATAGAAAGATATACAAAGTGATTTCAAATCCTAACTTGTAGAATCAAAATATTATTAAGTTTTTAGACTCTTCCAATTTTGATTAGTTCAAAACTAATTATGTACTCATTAACCCCTAAATGTCATGGACTATGTTTTGAAGAAAATAGTAAAAAAAGGGGTGTTTGTGGAATGTGAGAAGTGGGCAATGCATGATGGGATTTTTTCAGATTTCAACCGTAAGATCTTGAACTAGACTTCACAATACATCAACTTACAAGTTTTCATTGATAAATTCATTGATGTGAGTTCACTTGAACAAGCTTTGTGCTACTTATACCCTCCTCCAAAAAATTACTTAAAATGATGCAAGTAAGATAAAACATGATGACACCACTGTAAATGGAAACCTTTATTGAGTATGAGTTTTATAAATGTAAATGAGGATACGTTCGCATCTACTGCTAGTTTGTAATTCAAAAGAAAATTGTACATGAATCCAATTGGGAAACAAATTGGTAAACCATTTCATTTTATAAGTAAACAATTATTTAATACATTTGATTTGAAACTATAAAATTTTAGCTTTTCTCTAGTAGTTTTTGCTTGTTTTGCTGTACAATTTGTTTCACCCTCGTCTTCTTGGATTCACATCTTCTCCAATTTTTTGAGTAGCCATTAATAATTGCACTCTTTTTACCAATGTTGTTGGTATTTGAATTGAGGTGCCAACACGAGTACCAATCTTTATGGAAGGCATCATTAATTGTGTATGTAAGATAACTACCAAATCCACCAATGTTTTGCTCAAGATCCGTGAATTTTGTTTAGCATAAAAGTGGAATGCCCACTTCTAAGGCCTCATCAACACTTTTCATATAAATGCATGGTGCTAGTTCCATAAATTTGGATTCATAGAAATCTGCAATCCATTTCACCAAATGCACTTGGTCATCTTCCCATTGTTCTATGGAAGCTTATTTATTTTTTATGCTAGGCCCCATAATATAATGACCCATTGAATATCCCGAATCCCTACCACCTTGCCATCCAATATGCAAACATCTTCCCAGTAAGTTGTGCTTTGTTGGTGCTTATATATTCCAAGTTTCCTTTCCTCTATTTTGACAGACATTGTCAGCTTTTCAAAGTTTTTATACTCTTTAGAAGACTCAATGTCTTCAAATTTTAGGAATGAAACAACTAACACTATTTCCTTAGTGTTCTTATATTGGATGGCAACTTTGTTCTTATGTACCACCAAGTAATCTGATGGAATGGTATCCATTGTTTTTCCATCTAAATTGATATCCTCAAAATTGCGGTTTCGTAGAATTATGTAGCAATCATTTTTAGTGCTTGGACCAATTAGTTGTTGAGTTTCTGAGCTTTTAAGTAAACTTTTTGTTTGATTTCCACATCCCTCTTTGCTTTGCCTTTTGTCATTGTGGAATTTTTACAATTTTATGAAAGTAATTATGAAATTAGAAATTACTAAAAATATGTAAGTATAAAGAGATGGAAGGAACACTTACAGTAAGAAATATATAACCAAATAATGCATTCAAATATAGTTCTCATGATTTGTATTCTAAGAATATATTCAAGTAAAAACTTATATGCCTCTTTGTATTTCTTTTATACTAAAGTAGAAAGCATAGTGAAATCTTTTACTTTAGAATTGTATTACTTTTCTAAATGTAAAAGAAACCATTAACAATAAAATATTCTTACTTTTTTATTTCAATGAAAGTAAGCTTTTCAATAAAAATCTTTTACTATTTTCAAAATCAAAGGTGATATTGTGTACAGTTCTTTTAATTTTTGAATGAAGATGCATGGGGCTTCAGAGTTCGAAATTTTGCATTCATAAATTATCAAAAAAAAAGGTATAAAACAATCTAATGTAATTGTTGTAATTGTGTGTTATAAATTATTTTCCATTTTAAAATAATTATATTTATATTACATACATATACATAAACTTTGAAATGCTTATACATTCTCTAATTTTTAATTAAAAAAATAATTCTAAAATTACATGGAGTTGGAAGTGAATCTATAACTTATATATACACTTCCTAATATTTATAGGTTCTTGAATTTTACTTCTTCAAAATTATTCTATAAATTTGAAGTCATATAATTATATCTATTACTTATACATGTACTTACTTATATTTATAAAAATGTTTATTTTTTAAATTCTTATATAAAGTTATGTATATATATATTTATATTCTTTCTTCATTATATGTTTTGGATTTTTTCTTTTTTCTAAGAGGTTATGGTTTGTATCTTTTGGACAAATATGCGTCTAAAGCAATTCTATGTACTTATGTACTTTTGAACAATTAGTTCTTGAGCTCCTCTACATACTTATGTACTTTTGATCAATTAGTTCTAAAGCACTTGTACATACTTATGTACTTTCAAACAATTAGTTCTAAAATTTTTATGGAATTTTTGAATAATTTCTAAGGAAAGTAAGATAGAACCACGTTTACCTAACCGGGGGTCTAATAACCAACCTATAGATTGACTTAGGGGCGCTTCACACTTGGGCCGACCGAGTTGAGAGGCCGTGGGAGTTCATGGCCAAACTTTGGGCAAGAGTCCGAAGAAAAGGGCAATAAATGATCGAAATTGGAGCCATTGGCTGGTCATGAGTGTGAAGCCTCCAAAGGCCAAACCCAAAGTCCAAACCTACACCATTCATTCATGTTCAATCCCTTTCCACATTAATCCATCCAATTTCTGAAAATTTTCTGAAGCATTTCATGAAGCTTTATCCACATGTCATTTTTTTGAAGCAAAAAATGATTTTTTTTTTGATAAGTAGTCAAAATTGGCCATGAAAAAACAATCACAGCATATACTTTGGGCATCCAACAAGGAATAAGAAGGGGACAAAACCCATAAGAATTGTAGGAATGGGATAAGATAGGTATAAATGAATAAGAAGGGAAACACTAGAGGGGCCTCTAGGGGGACATCATAACATTTAACATTTAACATTTAACATTTCGTTCCTAACATTTCGTTCCTAACATTTAACATTTAACATTTAACATTTAACATTTAACATTTAACATTTAACATTTAACATTTAACATTTAGTTCCTAACATTTAACATTTCGTTCCTTGAGATGACTTTGAACTTGCTGGGATTCGCGAAGCTGCTTCTCAGCAATTCAGCTCTTTCAATGTGTTCTGGCTTCAGGGTATAGGTTAGCTTCTCCTGCTTGTGCATTTCAGCTCTAAGATTGGATTCCATGCTGGTGCATTTCAGCTTTAGAATTGCAACTTCTTGCTCTAATTCAGCTCTTGGCTCTTTCGACAAATTGCAACTTGTCACTCTCTCATTTCTCTTATCTTCTCATATGAGAGGTGGGTCAGAGGTGCATCGGAGCTGTGGGAGAAGAGGAAGGAGTTTCGTCAAAACGTAGGAGGAAGGACTGCTTGGGGTTTCGGACTGCTTGGGAGGAGGTCGAAGCGGGATAGCTTTCGGGAGGTGCGGGAGAAGGGGCAAGAGGAGGAACGAGATCTAGGGTTCAGGTGAGCACTATACAGTTGTGTGTGTGTTTTGGGTTGTTTTTTGAACTGTTTGTTTTTTGAGCTGTTTTGGATTGTTTTCAAAGCTCGTTCTTGGTTTCTGTGATTTCAAAGCGGTGAGTGTGTTTTAGGTGAGCACAGTACAGTTGTGTGTGTATTTTGGGTTGTTTTTTGAGCTGTTTTGGGTTGTTTTCAAAGCTCGTTCTTGGTTTCTGTGATTTCAAAGCGGTGAGTGTGTTTTGGGTTATTTTCAAAGCTATGTATGTATTGGGTTGTTTTCAATGCTATTTATTTTCAAAGTTGTTTGTTTCGAATGGCTTTCATAAACCTTAAGTCCGAAGTTTAACGACAAACACTACATTACTGCAATCTTACAATAAGATTAACAGAAGTAGCTAGTGCTGGTTATACTTATGGTGTTGCTTTTCGATACTTAAGATTTACTGTAATACTAAGAGAGAGGATCCCCAGGGTTTTCCCAATTCTATGTACGAGGCATCCCAAAACATGCTCAAATCCACCTGCAGTTCCAGTAAGAGCGATCCAACATTAACGATTAACCTACACAATGCACTTACCAAAAACACATTGATATAGAAATATTGGTAATCAACTCACGAAGTTGTTTCGGGTTGTTTCGAAAGCTCGTGCTTGGCTCCTGTGATTTCGAAGTTGTTTTGTATATGTGAGCTTTTGTGCGTGTTTTGTGTTGTTTAGTATGTCAGCTTTTGTGTGTGGAAAGGTATTGTTGTGTGTGTGCGTGTCTGGTTTTTGGTGTGTGTGTGTTTTGTGTATGTTATGTTGCATGTTGACAATTTAAGACTATGCTGTTTGTTGGGTGTTGTGGGGTAATTGTACTCAATTGTATGTGCTCTATGATTCATATTTCATGGTATGGAATTCCTTTTCTTAATTAACATTCCTTGCCATGAAATTCTTCACTCATACACCGCTTCAGGATGAAATTTTCAAATTTTGAATCTGTATTAGGATTTGGATCTGTATTAGGATTTGGATCTGTATTAATTTTGAATCTATATTTAGAAGCTGTAAATGAACCAGGTGTCAAACGCATGTCACATATGTATCGCCGGATATAATGTGCTTACCGACAAAAACTCACAAAGCCATAGTGCAATTTAGGTCAGCCCGACCTAAATTGCACCACCACCAACTCTAAATAACAAAAACAATCCCATAACGCAATTTAGGTCGGTACGAGCTAAAATGCATAGCTTGACTAACCGGACGCTCTCACTCTTACAGAGTGGGTGTTGAAAAAATAATTCCAAAACGCAGTTTAGGACGGTATGAGCTAAAATGCACAGCTTGACTAACAAAGCGCTCTTTCTCTTACAGAATGGACAGTGAAGCTATGGACGAAGTATTGGCTAAGCTAAGCAACAACTTCAACAAATTGGAAATGGATCCAGAGCCAGCCAGTACTGATGATTTCATGATCGATAAAGAGACTACTGGAAATTGAAGGATCCAAAAATGTTGGAAGCGTGGACGCTAAAAATGGTGCCCCATTCCGACAACATGCATTTCAACATGAAGTATCGATATTCACCAGCGTTTCTCCCAATCAGCTTCGATGAGAAAGTCAAGCGACTATCAGACGATATATATCCAGAAATCAAAATACATTGCGTGACAACCCTTGCTGCAGTCAGCGCCGAGCATCAATATCACTTCACTCTCTTATTGAACTCGGAGAAAACCTATTTCAATATATCGCCATTTATTGCCAGTCTTGAACCGACACCGTACCACGTCGAAGTCAAACAGTTGGAGAGAGAAGTAGAAAGAGGAGACTACAATAACCAGGATGGCACACAACTGATTGGGAAAAGATTGTGCACGAAACTTACGCTCTTGATGAACTCATTTGAAGTGATAAAGGCAAAGCACAATTTGCAGAGATCTTTCTTGGCCCCGCATACGGTATCTATAGATCAAAGTAGCCAGGGTGAAGGGCAACCATGAAGTGGGAGAAATGCCAGCGGGTCTCAAAGTCGAGGAAAGAGGAACAAGAAGCCACCGCCAACTTCAACATCAGTGGGAAGGAGTAGTGTACTTGCCATAACTTCCACAAGAAGAGAATCAACCAAGGATTCGGAAGAATCTGGCCTTGATTCAGTCAGCTATCTTGAAGAGCTGATAGAGGTGCCTGAAGCCTTGCGGATTGATCAAATACCTGATTACAAAGTAATAAGCGCAATGTACACAAACACTATAAGAAACCCGTGTTTTTTGTGATGTCACCTAAAATCGTAAAACATATACATTTTGAAAAGTGACATCTAGAAAAACATCAGAATTAACAGGACGTTGTAAAAAACATGGAGATGTTAGTTGGGACACGTGGGCATGTTAGCTCCCAAACATGGGGATGTTAGCAAGGACACGCGTATATGTTGGCAAAGACGATAACGTAAACATTGTCATGTTGACTGCAATTTTTGCCATGTTTTTGCATGTTTCGGTTGATCCAAATTTTAGGTGATGCTTTCATGGACATCATCCCTGTTTTTTTGACATTTTCTGCGTTTTTTGGAACATCACAAAAAACACGGGTTTCTTATAGTGAAAGTATTGGGAGACATGTACAAGTGCATACATTTTTTGGGTAGATGAAAAGAAGGAGCTGTCCATCAAAAGATTGGTCGATGCTCTCACAAAGCTAAACATTCGGGTAAAAGAGGACAAAATTGTCCAGGAAATGCTGCACTACCTTGTCAATATTTCTGACAAGAGTACAAAGCAAACTCTCTGCGTGATGCCTGTCTTGCCGCGGAATAACAAGAAGCAGCCTGAGAGTTGGCATGATGTAAAGGAAGGCACCTTCAACATCATCAACGGTCAGCACAGCGTGGCCGCTAGCAAGCTCATGATGGAAGCGAAGAGCGGTGTGAGCGAGGAAGTAAAGAAGCACTTCAAGTCTTGGAACTGTTTCATCGTGTGGTCACTTGACCATGAGAAGCTGCGATCGATTTTTGCGTTCTACAATCAGTCGTATAAAGAAAGATCGATAACCACAACCGATTTAGAGTCCCATCCAACATCAAATATACGAAAAACATACACTAAAACAAGTATACGTAATACACCCTCAAGGAATCACATGTGTTTTCCACAAGAAGTCAAGCGATACGCACTCCACAAGGGGAGAATCAACGAGTGCAACTAAAGTAGAGAATGCGGAGCTTTCACTAATCATAAACCATCATTTTATAAGCAAAGAACTCACTAATCACTCTCTAACCTTACTCACAAAGCTTGACATGACAAAGACGTCAAGTCAAGGACAAGTGCGGCGCTATACGCACACACGCGGAACCCTAAGTGGATGAAACTCATCCACGGATGAATAGGGTGCGCCGCCATATGTCCCTAAACACACGTAGATTAGTAACAAACTAATCTACGCTAAAACTACGATACGGAGAGGCCCTCGACGCAACGTCCCGTGACAGCTGTCATGTAAAGAAAGATCGATAACCACAACAGATCGAGAGTCCTAACCAACATCAAATATACGAAAAACATATACTAAAGCAAGTATACATAATACACCCTCAAGTGCCCCCTCTAGCGGATAAAGAGACCCTCTATCCAGCTAGGACCATACAGCACTAACAAGACTGAACCCACGGTGATGTCGCTGCAACAACTATACGCATACAGATGAAGATGTCGCCCGTTGCCAAATCAATAAGTATATGGAGAAGTAACAAAGAGAGGGTCGGTCGGGTGCAATGTGAGCCCCATCTTTAATCGCCTTAGACAACTTTGTTGCCAGTCCCTTGGTCAATCTCCACGTTGCCTATCCTTGAATTGAAACCAAAAAACTCCAATTGGATAGCAACGCACCACACAGTGACAAGTCCACGAGGAATTCAAGCCGTTTCATCGGGTCAAACGTGACTCGAAGACCTCCGACAACGAAGGCAAGTCCAATCCCCGGACGATAAAGTAGAAAGAGGCGGCGTTAAGCAAGCCATATGCCAATCACGCTGGCAATGGTCACAAAGCAACATAGTAGCCGCGCCCTTCTTCTCACCACACACAAAACATGGAAGACCCTGTGGCACAACGGCCAACTCAGGATGCACGGAGCCATCTATGGGCAAATGGCAGGGCGCGCAATTTTTGGAGTGCTCCCGACACTCCCGCCCATCTTTGCCTTCCAGCAACAAGATGCTACTAGGCAACACATTCTTCACACGAAGAATGGTGCGCCCAGCCTTGACGTCCAACGTCGTAGGCGCCTCACGCTGCAAATAAACGTAATCTCCACTGGAGAAACGCCGCAACTGAGGTCGATAAGCGCCGCTACGAATGCGAGCGTATCGTAACGTGTCGCGGTGCTGAGCGATGGATAAATTCTCCATGACCATTGGCATGGCCCGCTTGAAGAACTTCGCTCGGTCACGCGGACACTGGATCCAGACCTCTGGATCATCCAAATCCACCACTGGAGCTAACTTCTCCCATACAGAACTCGGTAGAATTGGCTCCCGTCCGTACAACAACTGATACGGACTGAAAGCCGCCAAAGAGGCCTGTCGGCTAAACCGGTATGCCATGGCGATCCATGGTATCATGAGATCCCAATCACGGTGGCCACCCTGAAGTAATCCATACTTCCGTAGTCCACGCTTGACGGTCTGAACCACACGGTCTGCCAGACCGTCTACTTCTGGATGATCTCGAGAAGTGGTACGGTGGTCAATCAAAGCTTTGGTGCATAAAGCCTCGAAAGCACCAAGGAATTCACGCCTTTGGTCAGTCAACACCTCAGCTGGGGCTCCAAAACGAGCCAGTACCCGCTCAAGGAACGCCATGGCCGCCAACTCCGAGGAGTTCTGAGGTAGTGCCACAAGCTCAATCCACTTGCTGAAGTGCTCCACCATCGCCAACACGTACTTGGCTCCACGTGGGGTGACAACAAGTGGCCCGGCAAAATCCAGAGACCAACGATAGCCCAAACCCATGATGGGCAAAAGTTGCAACTGTGGTGACAAGGTGTTGAAGCTGGATCTGACCCGATCACAGACTTCACACCGTGAAACGTACATGGCAACCTGCTGATACATGTGGGTCCACCAATATTGGCTGCGCAGCATCGAATGAGTCCGCCGCACGCCAAAATAACCAAGGTCTTCGTGTACCTGCCGTTGTCGTGATGCGATACAGTTCATCATATAAAAAAATAAGATTTAGAAGAAAAAATGGGAACTTAGCTGGTTAAGGTAATTGTGGAGAATAAATGATTTTTTCCTCAATTACCCTACCAGGCCAGAAGCTTATCTTAGAGGATCTTTACTGCATCTTGTCACTAGCTCAGGGCTTAGGAGCGTCAACTAGCTGGATTTACTGCTGATTCCGGCAGTCCCCTGACCACGCGAGCGCCAGCCGCTCTGACAAGTCAAGGAATCGAACCCGGACCGGCAAGGTGCAACGAAAAGCTTAGCCAGCCGAACTAAGCCGTGGTCGATGGCAGTACGTGGGCTCTAATGATATTTAAGCTATTCTCTAATTCTTCTGAGATCAAAAAACTTAAATAGAGTGCTATGGTATTATAGTTTGTAGTAGAAATAAGAAATGTTTAGTTTGGGGGTTAGTTTAGGGGGAGAAATATAGTGCCAACTTGTAGTAGAGTTGTAGGTTAGGAAATAAAAGTCAAGCTAGGCTTATGTGGGAAGATTTGGATAAGATTTGGAGGTAAATAGACTTTGGTGTCCAAAGGTGAGTCAAAAGGAAGGCTAGAGAAGCATGGGCTGATTTAGGCCCTTGACTTTTCTTCCCTCCTCCCTCGGCCAAAGCCTCCTCCATTTAGTATAAAAAGACGCTCGGGTTTTCGAGTGTGACAGGTAGAGTTTTGTGAGTTTTGACGTCAGTTTTTAGAGTGTTGTAGAACTTGTTAATAGCTTTCCAACAAGCTATCACACACTCCAATCGGAGTTATGTAGAAGCTGTGGTGTGGATTTGAATAAACAAGGGTACTGCTGCCATGAATTTTTGAGAGCAGTAACTTTGATTCCATATAGAAACTTGTATACAAAGAGTGAGATAGTGAATCTTTATGTGTAGAGTGGTGGTTGAATTAGCTTTTCAATGAGCTATCACAAGCTCAAATCCGAGTTGTTATGGATTTGTGGCACTTAATCTATTGAAGGAGTGTTCTCGGAGGCGCGGGTTTTATTCCACAAGTTTCAAGCAGTGACTTTGAGTAACTATAATTCATTGCATATAGATTCAGTAGGATTGAGAATTTTATCACTTGTTAATCTTGTTGTTAGCTTTTCAAAAAGCTATTACGTAGGTGGATTGGAGTTGGTTTGAGAGAGTTATGCTAGATTGATTGGAAAGGAGTCAGCTGCCTTGAGCAAATTAGAGCAGTGACTTTGATTCCTCATAGAAGCATTTGTATAGATCTTCTTATATTCAAATTTTGTACGTATGAGCCTTACTGTATTAGCTTTCTAGGAAGCTATTGCATGCTCATATAAAGCTAAGTATGAAGTGGTAGAGCTTGATAGAATGAGAGAAGGTTCTGCTACCCCAAGTTTACTCAAACTACTTGTTTAATCACTTGCGAGGGTTTGTCAAGATGAGTCAAGAAGTTTACCTTTAGAGAAGATTAAAGTCTTACTTTGTTTTATTTCAAGTTTATCACCAATGAAGATCGTCTTTATTACACCTCCCTTCTTTCTTTGCTGAAATTGGTAGCAGCCAAGAACCCTGTGTTTTCCCAAGGCAAATTCTCTCTCCACGACACCGTACCAACGAAGCCCTCTAATCCGATCTGGGAACTGTGTGCCTAGTTCCATCCAGCCACAACCGAAATAGAAGGCAGTTCTCCCAACGGAACCTCGCTATCCGGTGTCCAACTCGATCGCGCTCCATGGCCGAAAGAGCGAACGGAAGTGTGCCATGTTGCAGCTTGTGCAAGACTAGAACGTCTTCCCACACGTCGCGAACAATCTGGGCTTTGTCCGGTTCCTCATCCGCTGCCATATCAGGCAACGTCGATGTGGATCTGGACATCAATGTGAGGTAAGCTGCTGCATGCCACCCCGGAACTGATTCTCTATCGCAGTCCCCATGCCACGTGGCACCAGTCAAATCCTCCTCCGATGGACTTGGATTGCGAGATAGACCATCCGCATCCAAGTTTGTGATGCCCGCCCGGTGTACAACCTCAAAATCATACTCCTGAAGCAACAAAGCCCACCTAGCAAGCTTGCCAGTAAGCTTGTCAGACTCCATGAGCCACTTCAAAGGTTGGTGGTCGGTCACCAAGGTAAAACACTGCCTTTACAAGTAGGGCCTAAAATGGGCTATGGCCCAAACTACGGCCAAGGCCTCCCCCTCATAGGACGAATAGTTGGACTCCGCGTTGTTGTTGCTCCTAGAGGCAAACGCCACAATGTACTGCCGTCCCTCATCATCATATTGAGTCAACACGGCTCCCAATCCTACCGCACTCCAATCCGTGTGCAAGTGGAAAGACCGTGTAGCAACTGAACGCCGCAATACAGGCGCTGAACCGAGTTTCAGCTTCAAAGTAGCAAACGCCTGTTGCTGCTCTCGTCCCCAAGTCCATGGCTGATCCTTCCCCGCGAGAATAGTCAACGGCTTGGCAATCAAGCTAAAGTTCTTGACAAACCGGCAATAGTAATTTGCCAAGCCAAGAAAAGCTCGAAGCCGTGATACGTCGATTGCGGCAGGAATCTTCTACAACACATCCACGTTGGCTTGCTGTACGCCAACACCCCCTGGAACAATCATATGTCCCAAATATGGTAACCGATCGTGGAAGAACTTGCACTTGCCATGGTGTAAGCGCAATCTCCACTCTCGTTACCTCTCAAACACCGCCTGAAGATGCCTCACATGCTCCTGTGGGCTGCTACAAAAAATGATAACATCATCAATGTAGCATCGGGCAAACGGTAAACCGGTCAATACCCAATCCATCACCCTGTGAAACTCAGCAGGTGCGTTCTTGAGGCCAAATGGAAGAAACTTCCAATGGTAGAGTTGATCTCTCCCATCCTGATCAACTCCCCAGAACGCGGTCTTCACCCGGTCGTCCACCATCAATGGTAATTAGTGGTAACCAGACCGCAAATCCAGAGTACTAAATACTCTGGCGTGTCCCACCGCATCAAACAACTCCTCTGGCGTGGGCATGGGATACCGATCCGACTTGGTCTTACGATTGACCAGCCTATAATCTCCACACATCCGCTTCTCCGTCCAGTTGCCAAAGATGTCCTTCTTTGATGGCATCACCGTGGCACTAGCGTACTCGTCATTGGAGAGCTCAATCAAGCTGGCGGCCAGCAACTCCTGACAACGAGTTTGAACCCCAACTTTCTCAGAGAGACTTAGCTTGTACGGTCATTGGAAGATCAGCTGGTCGTCCTCCAACTGAATGTGAATCGGTTTGCCTCTGTAGCCCTCCAAATCATGGAGACTAAAGGCAAAGCAACTATGATACGAACGTATAAACGCTCGTACCCTTCGTGCCTCGGCACCGGTAAGATGTGGCCCCTCACTCATCAAACTCCGTGGTCAATCATCAATCATCAATCAATCCAAAGGCCAATCATCAAACTGCGTGGTCTCGTTCTCCACCAAAGAAGACTCACCACGTACCAGCACGGCCGGTGATTGCTACTTGGTAGCAGAGAGGGCATTAATTCCCCCAGACCCCTCACTCACGGGATCTACAAAAAATCCGGTGTCGCGATGATAAAACTAGGAAAAGATATCCCGAGCATCCTCACGGCCAAAGTCCTCTGCCAAGGCTACAAAGACACGCTGAGCACGAAGCTCCTCAGCAGCATGCCTCTTCAAACGAAAAAACAACTCCGCTTCCTCAATCTCTCTGAGATGTGGCACCGCTGCCCCCTGACCATCAGAGTCTGTCCCCAGCATGCGTGGATGGTCACTCGAACGGCGCTGAGCGGCGAAACAGAGGCCACATTCCCAAACAAGGGTGTTGAGGTCAATGGCTTGACCCAACAAATAACGGCGCTGGCCCTCAGAAAGATTTGGTGCGGCGGTGGTGCCTATCAAAAAGCCCATCGCCCGTTCCCTCTCATCGGTAGAAGGCTCCCCATAAGTTTCGGAAGAAGAATCCCAAACCATGCCCGAACCACGTGTCCTGAAGGCAAAAGAGCCGGGATAGCACATCAAGGTGGGAAATGCCCCCTGAGTGAAACCAACGCGGTTGACCACCGCCAATGGTGGCTCATCATCCTTGGTAACCTCCGTGGAAACACGGTGGTCGTCCAAAATGTCATCGACCTCGCGGCGCACGGGCCGTTGCACTTGAGCAAGTGCAGAAGTGAGCATCGTGAATGATGCCATGTTGGTCCAAATCCATCGTGGCCGATGGGCGTAAGATCCCAACGCCACGACATCAACAAACGTAGGGGGACCAAGAAGGTGATGGATGTACGCCCCATCCACACACACCTTCGTCCGTGTATTTCCCAATCGGGGTACATTCTCAAAAATGTACCCCGGTCGTGTCGATTGGTGGGTAATCCACCACTGGACGAGCCTGAGCAAGTCTGCAAAGAGACATGACCGTGGGTCATCCAAGCCACGTCTACTGTTCGCTCGTGAATGGCCTTGGCAAGGCCATCGGGCAATCACCAAGTCCACATGACCTAACCGGCGAAGATCATCCTCACTGATCAACGTCACATCACGTGGCAAGTGGCCAAAACACCCTCGAATCGCAGAAGGTGGTAACTGCTCTGGATACAACGCTAGAAGACGCTGAATGTGATGGTGAGCGGCACGGTTGGCTGCAAAGCCACTATCTACGTGGATATTCCGTTGTACCTTGAGCCCGGCCTCTGGCACAGCCGCGAGCCCCGTAACCAATACCGACAAATAACTCCACAAGGGTAATACCCTCATCCGATGGTCGCCACTCAATAGTGCGAGCCAATAACGGAGTGGAAGAGTCCATTGGAAGCGGTGGAGCATCAAGAGCGTCCATAATCTCCCCACTCCGACGAGCTCTAATGGTGTCCCCCACGATGGAAGCGGATCCTTGCAATGACGGGCATGGATGGCCAATGGTAGGTGCTCGCAGAGATCCTCCACCCCAGACATAAATGCATATGTCTCCTCCAAAAGTGAAGAACCACACGGCAAGTCTGATGCCAGAGCACTGCAACTAAACATAGCGTCTGTCGTCGAAGTGACCGCGCTAGCTGCAAAGACTACGGGGATGAGCTCCTTCCCGCCATCACCGGCAGACCACCGTGGCCTAATCCAGGCCTCCTCGGTCTAGTTATCCACCCCAAATCCAAGTGGATATAGTGCCTACTGGCCCACCAAAATGTCGTAGTTGGTGGCGCCAGTCACCGCGCACTAGAGAGATACGTGAGAGAATAAAGGACCATATCCCACGCCGAACATCAACTGCAACGGATGCCGGGTGTAGCCCATGGCCTTCTCCGTGCCCCCAACCGATGTAACAATCGTGAATGGGCAGGGCTCGAGGTCCGAAGCACCTAGACGCAAATCATGGGCTAGCTGCTTGCCAATCATCACTGGCTGAGCTCCGGAGTCCAACATAACACAAAGGGGATTAGCTTGAGTGGGGTTGCCGTCCGTATGACCAACCACCATGACTCCGTCATCGTTTACCAAACGTACCACCCGTGGACGCACACTGCGTCGCTCCCGTACTGACCGGGCTGCAACGTCAGACAAATAAGCCACTCCAGAGATCAAGGACTGATCCTCGGAGGACTGCTCCATAAGAGGGGAAGAGGCATTGGCCTCGAACGCGGAAACAGCCTCCGCTGCCAATTTGGCCCGCATTGCCACGAAATCCTCCTCAGTGGGTGGAGCCGTCACTGCCTATGACACCTCCAATGATGGAATGGGCACCTTGCCCTCCAACATACTACCCGCCAAGTGGAATACACCGGATGGTTGAAAATCCGGTGTGAGTAAGTCCACACCAACAAACATCGGCAATTGCAACACCTTGTACACCAAGGTGTGTGCAGCATCTCCAGGACTACTAGGAACCGGTGGGACCGGAATCAAAGTGGGAGCGGCAGTAGAAGTAGCCCCATCCGCGATGTTGATCGAAAGAGGTAGCCGGGATTGACCAATGTGGTTCGGCAGACCCGCATGGCGTGAACAACCGCTACTACTCGGGACAGTGGAAGAGGGTGCCACCGCATGTGTAATGTTCTGAGGACGAGTGGCAACCGCTGCCACCACCTCCCCCGAAGCGCCATACAAGTAGCGATCTAGGGCTGAAGATGAGCCCTGACCCGTCACCACAGGCCGTGTATCTGCCACTTGCCCCAAAGAAGCCATCGCGCTCATCTGCTTCTTCAGCTCTGCCAATTCGGATTGAAGTGAGTTCACGGCATCTGATCCAACAGCCGAAGATCCTGGGCGCTTCTCCGGGTGAAGAGAAAAGCAGTTCTCATCACTGTGGCCAGGCTTGCCACAGTGAGAGCATGTCATAGGCTTCTTCCCCTTGCCCCCAGTCTTCTCCGTAAGCTTGGCCGCCTCGGTCTTGGGCTTGGCCTTCCTCGCCATTGCCTTCTTCTTCTTGGGACAATTGGGGTCCCCCTTGGTGTGACCGGCCTCTCCACAACCCCAACAATGTTCAACCTTTTCAGGTTGTGCTTCTGCCAAGCTACCAGTCGCCGTAGCAAGCTTCTTGGGCTTCGGAGTGTCCATGAGCGACGTGACCAAGTCTGTGGCCTCGCTCACACCTAACGCCCGGTCAAGCGCTTCCACCTCGGCGAACGCCTGAGCCAAGGTCGCGTTGCCGTGATACCGGAAGAGCAAATGTGGACTGATCAACTCTACCATCCGCTTGTCGAGCTTGGAGATAAAAATCTTCACAAATTGGCGCTCCGTGAAGACAGCACCGGCCTCCGCCGCCAACCGCGCCAACCGTGTGTACATGGTGCGCGGCGTGTCTTCCTTCTCACGGCGGAAGTCCTGGATGCGGTGCATCTGATCGCGCCGAAACCCCCCGTACTCCACCTCCAGATGCGCCACGAAGTGCGCCACAGGATCGAAGGCTGGCGGGTTGCCAACCGCCACCAATGCCGCATGTGTGGCTACGGCCAAACGAGACATGGCCCTCATGCCAGCTCATTCGCCCACAATGGCAACACCCTTGCCCTTGGAGTCCTCACCGAGGAAACTCTCCTCCTCCTTGGGCTCCTCGGTGAAAGTCGAGTGTTGGACAACCGCACTCTCCTTGAGTGCAGTGATCAACTCCACATGCTGGCGCCAATACTCCTCAACCGGGCGCAACTGTGCCTCGTGCTGCGTGGTCCACCTCCCATATGTCTGAAGTGACTCCACCTGCAAATGCTGGGGCAAAAGCTCGAACGCGTACCAATCGTTGAACGACGGCGTCCGCTGGCGCTTCTCCTTCATCCAAGTTTGGAATCGGAAACGCCAATCGGGTAGGGAGATGCCCCCAGCCCGTCCCGAGAACCTGTCTCGCACGACATGACGGTGATCGTCCTTCATGTCATCAAACGTGCCCACACTTCAGACCCGAAGCCTACGGTCGGTATCCAACGCCGAAACAGGTTCAATAGCCTCGTCGGTATCCGACCCTGGCCCAAAGTCTGTGGTGGAAGCACTCTCCGAGTGGTTTGATGAGGGAGAGCGGTAATACCGACTCTGGGTACTCACCATAAACAAGAACTACCTTGGGATCTATCTACGGGTATTATTTAAAGGGTAAGGGTACGAACGGGCAACATGCACCTGCAAAATCACCAAGCTGTGTGGATCACCGGTCATCACCTCCGGCTACCACAGGTCCAACCACATCCCCCCACATAGAAAGGTCTTGCCAGCCATAAATCCGACTTCACCCCTACGGTACTCTATCACAAACTGGAACAACAAGAAAATGGGGCCACCGATAAACACCGGCAACAAGCCCGCAACATGGGGGAGGTACCGCACAAGAATCCAGAAAATCAAAACCGGATCCTCTCCCCCAACAACATAAAAGCAGAAAATGAGAAGGGGTCAGAGCCATTGGCACACGCCTGCAATGGATGGCCCGAGTTGCAAACGTGCAATACAAAGAGAAACATTAGAAGTGCTTCTCCCAAATATCTAAACTAAAGGAGAAGTAGGATAATTGACCGCGGTGTTCAAAAACACAAATCCCCCCAATGCAATCAACACAATGAGTGATTAAACGCGTCAATAAGCCAATCCAACACTAAAATTGGATTAAATGGCAAAATCCCCAACTAGAGGCGCAAATTTGACTCACATTCAAGTGAAATTGCCCTCGCAAACTACCTCCAAAGTTTAAACACTAATCTTTTATTTTTATTTTTATAATTTTATAGCCACATAAAAATGTGATTCTCAAAAAACTTTTATCCCAAAATTTTTTTCTTGCCTATAGGATAAAACCCCCCCTAAAAAGCTCAAATCCGAAGTCAAAATCCAAAAATAGTAAATATTTTGGAAGATATGAACTCACAGTTGTTGGATTCTGCCCAAAATACAGTTTCATCCGCCGTGGATGAAATCTGGCCGCAGCGGATGATAACTCGTGCAGAGGATGAAAAATCGCGAATTGGACGAAAAATCGCGAAACTGATGAAAATCGCTGCAGCGGATGAAACTGCAGCAGCGGATGAAGAACAAGCGTCGGATGAGAAACGACGTTGTGGATGAAAAACGACGCAGTGGATGAAAAATTGCCACAGACCAGAATGCTGCCCTTCTTCACTCCAAACTTTGAACGCCCATAATTTCTTCAAAAATCCTCCAAATTGGGCGCCGTTTGTTGCGTTGCCTTCATCTAATCGCGCTCTTCAACATCAATCTAAGTACCCACAAAAAATTTCTATTCACCTAAGCTTTCATTTAAGAACTAAAGAAGAGATTGAGGGAGGTCTTTGTCAAGTGAATCACATGTGTTTTCCACAAGAAGTCAAGCGACACGCACTCCACAAGGGGAGAATTAACGAGTGCAACTAAAGTAGAGAATGCGGAGCTTTTAATAATCATAAACCATCATTTTACAAGTAAAGAACTCACTAATCACTCTCTAACCTTACTCACAAAGCTTGACATGACAAAGACGTCAAGTTAAGGACAAGTGCGGCGCTATATGCACACACGCGGAACCCTAAGTGGATGAAACTCATCCATGGATGAATAGGGTGCGCCGCCATATGTCCCTAAACACACGTAGATTAGTAACAAACTAATCTACGCTAAAACTACGATACGGAGAGGCCCTCGACGCCACGTCCCGTGACAGCTTGGTGATGCTTTTCCTTATGTTGTTTATTGTATTTTACAGTTTGCAATAACTATACACGTTGTTTATTGTTCCGAAATAATAGGCTTTTAGTCTCAAAATTCACAATTTGTCTCATTCTAATGAATATGGTGTTTTAGAGTGAGGATGAATGGTTTCACACCTTGAAGGAGAGCGCGTGCGTCTATTTTTGGGTTCCTCAAGTGGAGCTTGATTGTACCACTCCAATTCTTGGATTTGTGGTGGCAAAATATGGCAAATGGTTCCCCCAATATTGTCCCCAGAGGTATCTCCAATTCCTCAAGCTTTTCCACAACCATAGTGTGAATGACTTTGCGTGCAGATATTTGATCCCCAAGTTCAAAATTAATTGACACTTGGTAATCTTTAATAAAACCATCCTCATCAACCACAACTTCACTTGGAACTTGTGTCAAGTTGAAATGATTACCTTTCACCCCATTTGGCCTTAGTGTTGGCCACTCCTTTTGTGTAACGTACAGAATGGAAGGCAGTGCTTCTATGTCTGCTTTAGCATGGTCCTCCCTCATGCCCCGCAATTTCAAATCCTCCATGCTAAGAGCTCGGATTCTGGGCAATCCTTTGCTCTTAGCAATAGTGTTAAGAGATCGAAACCCTAGCCAGTATTCAGGTCTAGGCATGGGAGTAGCCTTGGCCTTTTTCTGACTAGGGGGATCTACGCCATTCAGGTCACGTTTCTGAGCAGCAGTCATGTCAGAGTCTGATACGACCACAACAGCTTTGAATGAGGGTTGGTTGCTAGCGGATACAGCGTTGCTTGACTCGGGCATTCTACAGTAGAGAGTGTAGGTTTGAGATAAGGATTTATGTATAGTTTTGCCTCTTTTAACCTTGGGATTACCTTTATTCCACAATTTGATTTGTGGATCTACTGAAGGTAATTCTAACAAGGAGAGGTAGAAATTTGTGCTAGTGTTTATGTGAGATAATTCATTGGCATCACAAAAGAGAGCGAAATGTCCATGATCCAGTAATACTACACTAATCATAAGAAAGATATCGAAGAAGAGGTAATTATTCAAAAAATGAACCATAGTGTGACTAGGAGTTGAACTGACCTTTTCAATTTGGAAGTGGTTGCTTGCGTTTTGGTGTGCTACAGCAACTGTGACGTTTACTTGGCCGGCGAGGGTTTGCACGCCAAGGTCCTGATCTCTTGCGAGTTGAATGTTAAGATGTTGGTCGCCGCGAGGGTGAACAGAGAATTTTGGGGAGGACTTGCAGAAATTGCAGGGGCCATAGTACAATTTTGAGCGTGCCCGCCGGGGGTATGATCTCCGTGGATTCGGTTGCGGAGAGCTCGGACGATGAGGAGGTAGTCTCCGAGAGATTCCGTGCCAGGCGGTTGAGCGGAGGATTTACGGGGAGTCACACAAGCTCCAGCGGGGGCATCAGGATGTCAAATGCCGGGGGAATCGGCGACAGGTTGGTGAATAGGAGGTCGTCGGGGAGCCTGGTGAGCAGAGGGTTGCTTGAGAGCTTGAGCGAAGGAAATACAACTTGTGGACGAGCTTGATCACATGGGTTTCGGTAGAGAAATGGAGCGCTCCTTCCACGGCTGCAGTTTGAGGTTGCTTTCGTCCACAGTGTTCCTCTAGAGTGTGTTGAGGGTTCGGGCAGTTTTTCCAGAGTGTTCGTTTGCTAGAGATCTCGCCTCCCGATCTTTGATGTCTTGCATTCGGGTTTCCTCTGTAAGCTTCTATCTGCGAGCATTGAGATGAGCTTGTGTAAGTATGTGATACTAACTCTGTGTGCAACAACAAATGCTCAGAAAGTGAGTTTATAGACCAATAAGAAAGTAAGCAGGAGAAGATGGTTAGGAGGTCAGTATCAAGAGAGTAGTTGTGCTCTTCTATTTTGGTGTTCGGCCCAAACTTCTCTTTGCATCACCAAGGAGTAATTTGTTTTTTCTCCAAGCAGTCTGTGATCTGATTGTCTTGTGCGGAATCCACAAGTCCTGTGTCAGTATGTTGATAAATCAAAAAATGAACATGTAGGAAGTGCAAGGCAGATAGCATAATAAGAGAGTGGGGTGAGAGTCCATCACAGAAGAGGGAGATCCACGCAGCGCGACTTGGCTTGAGTTCCTCCGAGTCTCCCGGACGGTTCGGCTGAAGGTCCTCCGAGTCTCCTTGATGATTCGGCTGAAGGTCCTCCAGGTCTCCTTGACAACGTCCCTCACGACTTCCAGTGTGGTCTCCGCTCCAAGTAGAGGCAATGTGTAATGTCTGTCTACTTAATTGAACACAACCAGATGGATTAAGTGGAGAGCGAGGGTGTTTCTTATACCTTGTTGATCTGCTTTCGACGGATTTCATTGTTGTCGTCGATGAAGGACTTTGTTGTGAGGTTTGCTGGAGGTTAGGGTTGGATCCTCTCAGGTGTCCGTATGGCCACTCGATTTGAGATTGAAGGTTGCAATGTTCTGCCCTAGGTTCTGGAGCCGTTTGAAGCCTGATTTTGTTGTTCTTGTGGTTGAGGCGGCTAGGGTTTCGTAGCAGCAGTCGCTCCTTTTTTGGTCTGTGTTCGTTGATGATGTCGATGCAGCAATGTTGGGCTTTGTGAAATCTTGGATTTCAGCTAGGTCGGTTGTCGTTCGATCTTCTGTTGCACAAAAGTGATGAGAGAAACAACGAAATGGACAGAGAGGTGAGGAAACGTACCTGGTGGATTGCATACCTCTTGTTTGCTTGATGAAGGTTTGGAGTATGGGAGGTCATTCGGTGCTGATGCCCTTGGTGTTGAGGCTTTCTTTTGAGCTATTGTCGGGTTGCCCTCGAGCTTACTGCAATTGATCTGTGTTGATGATGTTTGCTTGTATGTTGTGAATGTTGTCAGCAGTGCTTCCGCCATCCATGCGCAGTCTGGTGTCGTTGTCTGGTGACTGCCAAAGTTTGTCGTTGCGATCATTTTGACGTGCTAAAGTGGATCAGTCGAAAATCTTCTGTTCCGATGGTTGTGCGGCTGCAGTCTGCAGCGAAGTCGTCTGTGTCGATGTCGAACTGCAGATCCGGTGCTTCTTCATAGAAGTCTTCGATTTCGATGGTTGTACGATTGTAAACTACTTCGATGTTGTCTTTGTGGAGCTCCAGATCCGGTGCTTTTCCTTGTGAGTCTCTTGTTTCGACGGCTGTGCGGCTGTAGTCACTTGTATTGTGTACGTTGAACTCTAGCTCTGGTGTTTCTCCTTGGATCCAGCTCCGGAGCATTAGATGCCCATGTCTGTTGGGGCTGTAACAATATTTACTAGTGGTGGGGGTGTCGTTAGTAGCATACCAGATTCTAATGCAAGGAAAATTTCATATATCAAGAATTAAAAGGAAAGAAGAAGTTGTGTATAAGAAAAAATGTGCAATGTGAAAGTTAGAGATAGCCTGATGGAGGGTGCAGATACCGCTTAGGCTCCACTGTGCGCTTGTTGTTTCTCCAATGTCGTAGGTTGAGAGTCTGGATTGGGGAGATGTAGGGACTCTCAGCGAGGTTGTAGGTCTGGTATCCAAATCTTCAGATCTGAAGTAGGTCTTGCACCGATGATGAGTGAGTGGTTGGATCCATGTGCCAACACAATGTTCCTCAGCTCTGTTGTAAGAAGTCTCTCAGATCTAATCTCTACACACGTTACTAGCGTTACTACTTCAGATCTAAAGTTGTGAGTTTGTTTTTTTTTTCCAACACATCCTGCCTTGCAACCTCTCCAATGTCTCAGATCTATGATGTACAAGGGCTCTCAACAAGGTCCAGCCTCCACTTGTTGCTTGTAAACCAAGTTCTACGACTAAGTCCCTACCTCCTCTCACCAGAAAACGCGGAGCTCTATTCAGCCATCCCAATCACCTCCTACAAGTTTTAGATAGTATATATCCAAAAGTATAAATTTTGTTAAGCTTTATTTGCATCTTTCTATGACGTGCTTGTATATATGGTTCCCGACTACCGTACCTTTTGTCACGAGACGTGGCCTCGAGGGCCTCTCCGTATCGTAGTTTTAGCGTAGATTAGTTTGTTACTAATCTACGTGTGTTTAGGGACATATGGCGGCGCACCCCATTCATCTGTGGATGACTTTCTTCCACTTAGGGTTGCGCGTGTGTGCGTATAGCGCCGCACTTGTCCTTGAATTGACGTCTTTGTCAAGTCAAGCTTTGTGAGTGATGTTAGAGAGTGATTAGTGAGTTCTTTGCTTGTAAAGTGATGGTTTATCATTAGTGAAAGCTCCACATTCTCTACTTTAGTTGCACTCGTTGATTCTCCCCTTGTGGAGTGCGTGTCGCTTGACTTCTTGTGGAAAACACATGTGATTCACTTGACAAAGACCCCCATTTCTTTCACTATTTTCTTCTTGTTTTTGCAATTTGGAAGTATTTGGAAGTGTAAAGAGAGAGTAGAGAAGGAGTAAGTGACATTAGCACTAAAACTGTATAAGACGCTGTCCTGATGGAAATTCTTCCATCACGTAGATATTATTACCAGTGTGGATATGTTTTGATTACAGCTAGCGGTTAGATGAGGTAAAAAGGTTTGTCGTGGTGAGAACCACGGTTTGAGGATTTCGGCAAGTGTTAGCATGTAGATGCTACACCGTTCTTGTCACTGCTCATGGGAGTAGGTAGCGGGTTGACTGGTATTTTTCCTGCCTCACTAGCGAGCCAAGTCGTGGGCCGCCTAACCACTCGACGGACTCGATCGGGTTTGAACCCGGACCGGCGGCGGCCACTGACCACGACATTTCCAGCCAACCAAATCCACGACTTGGCGATCAAGTTGTGCGAATCAAGACCTTTATACGTCCGTACCATCAACTATCTTACGATAAGTTTTTTTTAAATTTATTTAGTTTTTTTTTTATTTTACTTATCTTGTTGGTTGGAAGGTCTAAGTTTTTAGTCTTCCCATAAATAAAAGACTAGGGGATTTTATGTGGTTGAAAGTGGAAAGGATAAGAAAGTTATGAAGTACCTTGTGGGGTACTTTGGATAGGGTGACATGGGCTGGAGTGCCCACGTCCACTTGAGGTGGAAAAGATTAGGGGGAAGATTCCTTAGTGAGTGTGTGTGTGTGTGCGGGTGAGAGAGCAAGGATTTGGAGCAGAACTTTGACTGTGTGTAACTCGTTGAGCTTGAATGATATGGAATTGAAAATTTGTGATCTTGTTCCTTGTTTTAAGAACTTTTCATACTCGTTTTAAATTTTGAATTCGGAGTTAAAGAGCAAAAGTTATTGAGGTTTTAATTCTGTGAAAACCCGAGGCCATCCATTGAGGGGCAGAGGTTTCGAGGAGCCACAACTTTTTTTGTAGTTCTCAATTTGATTTGAGATTTTGAAGGACTGTGCATCTCTATCTTAGCTTTCTAGAAAGATATTACAATTGAGATTTGGAGTTGTGAGCAAGAAGTTATAGAGATCTGAATGAATAGGGGTAGGCAGAACTTTGATTGTCCATAACTTTTGGAAAATAGTTTAGAATTGTTTGAGAATTGGAAGATGCGTGAACCATGGTCATAGCTCTTCAAAAAGTTATTACAATTGAGATTCGGAGTTTTGAAGAAGAAGTTATGAGCGATTGAATATCTGGAGGGGCAGAACTTTGAACTCGTATAACTTTCAGACAGTAGTTTAGATTGACTTGAAATTTGGAGGAGTGTTAGTTGTCTGAATTAGCTTTCTAGAGAGCTATTACACTTAGTATTTGAAGTTTTGAGTCATCTGTGTCACTTGTTTGAAAGTTACAGCCTTGGTGAAACTTTTCCATTGTGTTTTTGAACACTTCTTTTGAGTTTCTTAGTGTTTTTGAACACTTGAAGACTTTGGAGTTGAAGGATGGAAGAATTGAAGACTTGAGCCTTGAAGAGAAGAGAAGATGGAGACAAGTGTGTTGTGGCTTGTGGTCCGATTTCTATTTTTGTGATTCCAAGCCAGCTTTGGAGGCTAGTTGTATTTCAATTCTGTTCTTGTAAACCTCTGTTGCGGCGAAGTGGGATTAATTGCCCATACGGTCGTGTTTATGTCGTTCCCACCAGTGAGGCACGTTTGCTGGTCACCGTGGGTTTGAATTTTAGGAGCCAATCTTTCGGACGGTTTCAGCTTGTGGTCTGGCCATCCCGTTTTACCCGTCCAAGGCCGTGGTTTCTTATCACCCACCTTTACCCTTAATCCTTTAGAGCCACCACAGGATAGGCCAACGGGGAGGAGTTTGAAGACTGAAGACTGAAGACTGAAGACTGAAGACCGAAGACCGCAAGATTTGACAGAACTCCGTAGCAGACTATACGAAGTCGCAGCCAGATACCTCGCGTATTCTCAAAGCGCACTCCTCTCTACACGACAACGCTACAAGATATTAGTGCCTTCAATTTGAGTGTCTCATTTTTATGATTTGGAAGACAGTCCCTAAACTCTGTGTGCAAAATTCGGCGCCTCTTCCGACCGCTAGACGCCGACCAGTGGACTGAGGGCATTGCTAGTGTACGACCTGTGGTAAAGGGAGGAGGCGTGGAGATACGGGCGTTCTACAGTCTAGGGGTCATCGAAGGAGACAGCTAGGTTGACACCCGGCAAGAGGACAATCGCGACGTGAGGGAGTAACCACGACCTGACTACGAGCACGGGTGCGTTGGTCGAAGTGAATATTCCGAGAGGGGACAGCTAGGCTTCTAACGGGATGGATCCGGGCAAGTGGGACCCGACACGACGTGGCGGATTTGCGGCGTGAGTAGACAGCGCACTCATTGTGCGGGCACGAGCTCAAAGCTCGAGATCAGGGGTCAAGGGGCTTGAATAAGCCAAAGCAACTCAAATGCGGTAGGGCTCCTAAACCGTAGGTACCATATCCCGTGCCGAGGTACCCAATTGCGTCAGTTTTTGAGCCGAATTTCAGAACATCCCTAGACTCAAACTCTAAACTTTCAACTTTTGGAAAAAAAGTTATTTTTGAGATTCTGATCACGGATTTGAGTTCGTGGAAGAATTCTAAGATTAGTGTTATAGAAAAGAATAGTTTATCAAAAAAAATTATTTTGCTAGTTATTTTGTGAGGGCCGAAAACATGTTTTGTGATCTTTAAAAAAAAAAAAAAAATAGTGCTTAACTTTGGGAGTAGATTTCAAAGGCATTGTTCCTCGGATGTGAGTGACATTTATGCTTTTAGTTGGAGTTTCCGCCATTTGACCAAATTTTAGGCTTTAGCGTTAGTTTGGCATTTGTCGTGATTATCCACCAATGTATGTGATTTCATTGGAGGGATAGTGATTTTTTAACACCATGGTCAATCTCCGCTACTCCCTTAGTTTTAGACGTTAGGGGAGAACACTTTTTAGTGTTTCTCTTTGATTTGCAGGGTTTGCGACTTTGAGGCATCCACTGCAGGCGTGTGCCAGTAGCGTTGTCTCTTCATTTTCCTGCTTTCATGTTATTGGGGGAGAGGATCCGGTTTTGACTTTCGAGATTCTTGTGCGGTACGTCCTCCGTGTTGCGGGCTTGTTGCTGGTGTTTTCCGGTGGCCCCATTTATTGTTGTGCTAGCTTGTGATAGGGTACCGTAGGGGTGAAGTCGGAGTAATGACCGCCAAGACCTTTCTATGTGGAAGGATGTGGTTGGACGTGTGTTAGCCGGAGGTGATGACCAGCAAAGTACATAGCTTGGTGATTTTGCAGGTGCAGGTTGTCCGTCCGTACCCTTACCCTTTAGATAGCACCCGTAGATAGTTACCTGGAGGATTTTTGTTTATGGTGAGTACGAGCAGTCGGTACTACCGTTCTCCCTCACCAGATTCTCCGGAGAGTGCACCAGCTTCAGACTTAAGGCCATGGTCAGATACCGACGAAGCTTTTGAGCCTATTTCGGTGTTGGATACCGACCGTAGGCTTTGACTTTGGAGTGTGGGCACGTTTGACAACAGGAAGGACGATCATCGCCAGGTTGTGCGTGATCGTTTCTCAGGTCGGGCTAGGGGCATCTCCCTACCCGATTGGCAGCTCCGTTTCCAGACATGGATGAAGGAGAAGCGTCAGCGTTCACCGTCGTTCAACGGCTGCTACGCTTTTGAGTTTCTGCCCCAGCATTTGGAGTTGGAGGCGCTCCAGACCTATGGGAGGTGATCAGTACTGCATGCGGAGGAGTTGCGTCCGGTTGAGGATTATTGGTGCGACCGGGTGGAATTGGTGACTGCGCTCAAGGAGAGCTCTGTTGCTCGTGTCCCGATCTTTACCGATCAACCCAAGGAGGAGGGAGGCTTCTCCAGCGCGGATTCGAGGTACAAGGGCATTGCCCTTGTAGATGAGGCGTCCGGCATGGGAGCCATATTGCGTTTGGCCCAGGCCACGCGGGCGGCATTGCTGGCCGTTGGTCCACCACCAGTCTTTGACCCTTTGGCGCGGTTTATGGCGCATTTGAAAGTGGAGTATAGGGGATTCTGGTGTGATCAGATGCAGCGCATCCAGGATTTCCACCGTGAAAAGGAGGACACGCCGCGCACCATGTATACCCGATTGGCGTGGTTGGCAGTGGAGGCAGGTGATGTCTTCACAGAGCGCCAACTTGTGAAGATTTTTATCTCCAAGTTGGACAAGAGGATGGTGGACTTGATCACCCCCCGTCTTCTTTTTGATTATCACGGCAACGCTAGTTTGGCTCAAGCGTTTGCTGAGGTGGAAGCATTTGATAGAGCGTTGGGCGTGTCCAAGGCCACAGACTTGGTCACGTCATTGATGGACGCTCCTAAGCCCAAGAAGCTGGCTACTGCAATGAGTAGCTTGGTGGAGGCACAACCTGAAGAGGTTGTGCATTGCTGGGCTTGTAGAGAACCCGATCACACCAAAGGGGACCTAAACACTTCTAAGAAGAAAGAGGCAGAGAAGGGGAAGGTGAAGCCCAAGACCAAGGCGGCCAAGTTTGGTGACAAAGTTGCGGGCAAAAGGAAGAAACTCGTTACTTGTTCTCACTGTGGCAGGTCCGGCCATAGCGATGAGAACTGTTTTGTTCTCCACCCGGAGAAGCGGCCAGGTTCATCACGGGAGAAGGACTTGGAGGCCAATGTGGCGGAGTTGGAGAAGAAGTTGAGTGCGAATGCTTCTTTGGGACAAGTGGTGAATGCATGGGCTCCGGTGAAGAGTCGTAGTTCGTCCTCAACCATGGATGCCTATTTGTATGGTGCATCTAGGGAGGTTGTGGCTGCAGTTGCCACTTGTGCTCAGACCACTGCTCAGGCAGTGCCACCTTCATCCGGTGTACCGGGTACCAGTGGTCCTCCACGTCACGTGGGATTACCGGACCACATTGGTCAGTCACGGCTACCACTGTCGTTTGGCATTGCGGATGCAGCTGCTATTGGTGCCGCTCCCCCTTTGACTACCGTACCCCCAGTTTCTTCTACCCATATGGATGCCGCTCATTCCTTGGCGTACAAGGTGTTGCGGTTGCCGGTATTTGCCGGTGTAGACTTTTTGACACCGGATTTTCAACCATCCGGTGTATTCCACTTGGCGGGTAGTATGTTGGAGGGCAAGGTGCCTATGCCATCATTGGAGATGTCGCAGAAAGTGACAGCTCCACCCACCGAGGAGGATTTGGTGGCAATGCGGGCCAAATTGGCGGCGGAGGCTATTTCCGCATTTGAGGTCAATGCCACATCCCCTCTTATGGAGCACTCCTTCAGGGATCAGTCCTTGATCTCTAGAGTGGTTTATTTGTCTGACGTTGCAGCCCGGTCAGTACGGGAGCGACGTAGTGTGCGTCCACGGGTGGTACGTTTGGTAAACGATGACGGAGTCATGGTGGTTGGTCATACGGACGGCAACCCCACTCAAGCTAATCCTCTTCGTGTTATGTTGGACTCCGGAGCTCAGCCAGTGATGATTGGCAAGCAGCTAGCCCATGATTTGCGTCTAGGTGCTTCGGACCTCGAGCCCTGCCCATTCACGATTGTTACATCGGTTGGGGGCACGGAGAAGGCCATGGGCTACACCCGGCATCCGTTGCAGTTGATGTTCGGCGTGGGATATGGTCCTTTATTCTCTCACGTATCTCTCTAGTGCGCGGTGACTGGCGCCACCAACTACGACATTTTGGTGGGCCAGTAGGCACTATATCCACTTGGATTTGGGGTGGATAACTAGACCGAGGAGGCCTGGATTAGGCCACGGTGGTCTGCCGATGATGGCGGGAAGGAGCTCATCCCCGTAGTCTTTGCAGCTAGCGCGGTCACTTCGACGACAGACGCTATGTTTAGTTGCAGTGCTCTGGCATCAGACTTGCCGTGTGGTTCTTCACTTTTGGAGGAGACATATGCATTTATGTCTGGGGTGGAGGATCTCTGCGAGCACCTACCATTGGCCATCCATGCCCGTCATTGCAAGGATCCGCTTCCATCGTGGGGGACACCATTAGAGCTCGTCGGAGTGGGGAGATTATAGACGCTCTTGATGCTCCACCGCTTTCAGTGGACTCTTCTACTTCGTTGTTGGCTCGCACTATTGAGTGGCGACCATCGGATGAGGGTATTACCCTTGTGGAGTTATTTGCCAATATCGGTACGGGGCTCGCGGCTGTCTTAGAGGCCGGGCTCAAGGTACGACGGTATATCCACGTGGATAGTGGCTTTGCAGCTAACCGTGCCGCTCACCATCACATTCAGCGTCTTCTAGCGTTGTATCCAGAGCAGTTACCACCTTCTGCGATTCGAGGGTGTTTTGGCCACTTGCCACGTGATGTGACGTTGATCAGTGAGGATGATCTTCGCCGGTTAGGTCACGTGGACTTGGTGATTGCCGGATGGCCTTGCCAAGGCCATTCACGGGCAGACAATGGACATGGCTTGGATGACCCAGGGTCATGTCTCTTTGCAGATTTGCTCAGGCTCGTCCAGTGGTGGATTACCCACCAATCGACACGACCGGGGTACATTTTTGAGAATGTACCCCGATTGGGAAATACACGGACGAAGGTGTGTGAGGATGGGGTGTACATCCATCACCTTCTTGGTCCCCCTACGTTTGTTGATGTCGTGGCGTTGGGATCTTACGCCCATCGGCCACGTTGGATTTGGACCAACATGGCATCATTCACGATGCTCACTTCTGCACTTCCTCAAGTGCAACGGCCCATGCGCCGCGAGGTCGATGACATTTTGGACGACCACCGTGTTTCCACGGAGGTTACCAAGGATGATGAGCCACCATTGGCGGTGGTCAACCGCGTTGGTTTCACTCAGGGGGCATTTCCCACCTTGATGTGCTATCCGGGCTCTTTTGCCTTCAGGACACGTAGTCCGGGCATGGTTTGGGATTCTTCTTCCGAAACTTACGAGGAGCCTTCTGCCGATATGAGGGAGCGGGCGATGGGCTTTTTGACAGGCACCACCGCCGCACCGAATCATTCTGAGGGCCAGCGCCGTTATTTGTTGGGTCAAGCCATTGACCTCAACACCCTCGTTTGGGTATGTGGCCTCTATTTCGCCGCTCAGCGCCGTTCGAGTGACCATCCACGCATGTTGGGGGTAGACTCTGATGGTCAGGGGGCAGCGGTGCCACATTTCACAGAGATCGAGGAAGCAGAGTTGCTTTTTTGTTTGAAGAGGCATGCTGCTGAAGAGCTTCGTGCTCAGCGTGTCTTTGTAGCCTTGGCAGAGGACTTTGGCCGTGAGGATGCTCGGGATATCTTTTCCTAGTTTTATCATCGCAACACCGGATTTTCTGTAGATCCCGTGAATGAGGGGTCTGGGGGAATTAATGCCCTCTCTGCTACCAAGTAGCAATCACCAGCCGTGCCGGTACGCGGTGAGTCTTCTACGGTGGAGATGGAGACCACGGAGTTTGATGATTGGCCTTTGGATTTGGGGCCACATCTAACCGGTGCCGAGGCACGAATGGTACGAGCGTTTATACGTTCGTATCGTAGTTGCTTTGCCTTTAGTCTCCATGATTTGGAGGGCTACAGAGGCAAACCGATTCACATTCAATTGGAGGACGACCACCCGATCTTTCAACGACCGTACAAGCTAAGTCTCTCTGAGAAAGTTGGGGTTCAAACTCGTTGTCAGGAGTTGTTGGCCGCCAGCTTGATTGAGCTCTCCAACGGCGAGTATGCTTGTGCCACGGTGATGCCATCGAAGAAGGACATCCTTGGCAACTGGACGGAGAAGCGGATGTGTGGAGATTATAGGCTGGTCAATCGTAAGACCAAGTCGGATCGGTATCCCATGCCCACGCCAGAGGAGTTGTTTGATGCGGTGGGACACGCCAGAGTATTTAGTACTTTGGATTTGCGGTCTGGTTACCACCAATTACCATTGATAGAGGACGACCGGGTGAAGACCGCGTTCTGGGGAGTTTTTTTGGATGGGAGAGATCAGCTCTACCATTGGAAGTTTCTTCCATTTGGCCTCAAGAACGCACCCGCTGAGTTTCAGAGGGTGATGGATCGGGTGTTGACCGGTTTACCGTTTGCCCGATGCTACATTGATGATGTTATCATTTTTTGTAGCAGCCCACAGGAGCATGTGAGGCATCTTCAGGCGGTGTTTGAGAAGTAACGACAGTGGAGATTGCACTTGCACCATGGCAAGTGCAAGTTCTTCCACGACCGGTTGCCATATTTGGGACATATGATTGTTCCAGGGGATCTTGGCGTGCAGCAGGCCAAGGTGGATGCGTTGCAAAAGATTCCAGCCGCAATCGATGTATCACGGCTTTGAGCTTTTCTTGGCTTGGCGAATTACTATTGCCGGTTCGTCAAGAACTTTAGCTTGATTGCCAAGCCGTTGACTATTCTCGCGGGGAAGGATCAGCCATGGACTTGGGGACGGGAGCAGCAACAGGCGTTTGCTACTTTGAAGCTGAAGCTCGGTTCAGCGCCTATACTGCGGCATCCAGATGCTACACGACCTTTCTACTTACACACAGATTGAAGTGCGGTAGGATTGGGAGCCGTGTTGACTCAATATGATGATGAGGAGTACATTGTGGCGTTTGCTTCTAGGAGCAACAACAACGCGGAGTCCAACTATTCATCCTATGAGGGGGAGGCTTTGGCTGCGGTTTGGGCCATAGCTCATTTTAGGCCCTACTTGTATGGGCAGTGTTTTACCTTGGTGACCGACCACCAACCTTTGAAGTGGCTCATGGAGTCTGACAAGCTTACTGGCAAGCTTGCTAGGTGGGCTTTGTTGCTTCAGGAGTATGATTTTGAGGTTATACACCGGGCGGGCATCACAAACTTGGATGCGGATGGTCTATCTCGCAATCCAAGTCCATCGGTTTAGGATTTGACTGGTGCCAGGTGGCATGGGGACTGCGATAGGGAGTCAGTCCCGGGGTGGCATGCAGCAGCTTACCTCACGTTGATGTCTGGCTCCGCATTGACATTGTCTGATTTGGCAACGGATGAGGAACAGGATAGGGCCCAAGTTGTAAGCGATGTGTGGGAAGACGGTCTAGTCTTGCACAAGCTGCAACATGGCACACTTCCGCCCGCTCTTTCGGCCATGGAGCGCGATCGAGTTGGACACCGGATAGCGAGGTTCCGTTGGGAGAACGGCCTTCTATTTTGGTTGTGGCCGAATGGGACTAGGCACATAGTTCCCAAACCAGATCAGAGGGCTTCGTTGGTACGGCAGGTACACAAAGACCTTGGTCATTTTGGCGTGCGGCGGACTCATTCGATGCTGCGCAGCCAATATTGGTGGATCCGCATGTATCAGTACGTCGCCACGTACGTTTCACGGTGTAAAGTCTGTGATCGGGTCAGATCCAGCTTCAACACCTTGTCACCACAGTTGCAGCCTTTGCCCATCATGGGTTTGGGCTACCGTTGGTCTTTGGATTTTGCCGGACCGCTTGTTGTCACCCCACGTGGAGCCAAGTACGTGTTGGTGATGGTGGAGCACTTCAGCAAGTGGATTGAGCTTGTGGCACTACCTCAGAACTCCTTGGAGTTGGCGGCCATGGCGTTCCTTGAGCGGGTACTGGCTCGTTTTGGAGCCCCAGCTGAGGTGTTGACTGACCAAAGGCGTGAGTTCCTTGGTGCTTTCGAGGCTTTATGCACCAAAGCTTTGATTGACCACCGTACCACTTCTCGGGATCATCTAGAAGCGGACGGTTTGGCGGACCGTGTGGTTCAGACCGTCAAGCGTGGACTACGGAAGTATGGATTACTTCAGGGTGGCCATCGTGATTGGGATCTCATGATATCATGGATCACCATGGGATACCGGTTTAGCCGGTAGGCCTCTTTGGCGGCTTTCAGTTCGTATCAGTTGTTGTACGGACGGGAGCCAATTCTACCGAGTTCTGTATGGGAGAAGTTAGTTCCAGTGGTGGATTTGGATGATCCAGAGGTCTGGATCCAGTGTCTGCGTGACCGAGCGGAGTTCTTCAAGCGGGCCATGCCAATGGTCATGGAGAATTTATCCATCGCTCAGCACCGCGACACGTTACGATACGTTCGCATTCGTAGCGGCGCTTATCGACCTCAGTTGCGGCGTTTCTCCAGTGGAGATTACGTTTATTTGCAGCGTGAGGCGCCTACGACGTTGGACGTCAAGGCCGGGCGTACCATTCTTTGTGTAAAGGATGCGTTGCCTAGTGGCATCTTGTTGCTGGAAGGCAAAGATGGGCGGGAGTGTCGGGAGCACTCCAAAAATTGCGCCCCCTGCCATTTGCCCATTGATGGCTCCGTGCATCCTGAGTTGGCCGTTGTGCCACAAGATCTTCCGTGTTTTGTGTGTGGTGAGAAGAAGGGCGCGGCTACTATGTTGCTTTGTGACCATTGCCAACGTGGTTGGCATATGGCTTGCTTGACGCCGCCTCTTTCTACTCAACCGTCCGGAGATTGGACTTGCCCTCGCTGTCGGAGGTCTTCGAGCCACGTTTCACCCAATGGAACGGCTTGAATTCCTCGTGGACTTGTCACTGTGTGGTGCGTTGCCATCCAGTTGGAGTTTCTTAGTTTCAATTCAGGGATAGGCAACGTGGAGATTGATCAAGGGACTGGCAATATAGTTGCCTAAGGCGATTAAAGATGGGCCTCATATTGCACCCGGCCTACCCTCTCTTTGTTACTTCGTCATATGCTTATTGATTTGGCGACGGGCGACATCTTCATCTGGATGCGTATAGTTGTTGCAGCGACATCACCGTGGGTTCAGTCTTGTTAGTGCTGTATGGTCCTAGCTGGATAGAGGGTCTCTTTATCCGCTAGAGGGGGCACTTGAGGGTGTATTACGTATACTTGTTTTAGTATATGTTTTTCGTATATTTGATGTTGGTTAGGACTCTCGATCTGTTGTGGTTATCGATCTTTCTTTACATGACAGCTGTCACGGGACGTTGCGTCGAGGGCCTCTCCATATCGTAGTTTCAGCATAGATTAGTTTGTTACTAATCTACGTGTGTTTAGGGACATATGGCGGCGCACCCTATTCATCCATGGATGAGTTTCATCCACTTAGGGTTCCGCGTGTGCGTATAGCGCCGCACTTGTCCTTGACTTGACGTCTTTGTCATGTCAAGCTTTGTGAGTAAGGTTAGAGAGAGATTAGTGAGTTCTTTGCTTGTAAAGTGATGGTTTATGATTAGTGAAAGCTCCGCATTCTCTACTTTAGTTGCACTCGTTGATTCTCCCCTTGTGGAGTGCGTGTCGCTTGACTTCTTGTGGAAAACACATGTGATTCCTTGAGGGTGTATTACGTATACTTGTTTTAGTGTATGTTTTTCGTATATTTGATGTTGGATAGGACTCTCGATCTGTTGTGGTTATCAATCTTTCTTTACACGACACTTTGGTTTGGATTTGGCACTCTTGTGCCACATTATCATTTATGTCTAAAAATAGAAGTTCAACAAAGTTCCATAAATAGAAAACTAATTAAAATTCTTTTTTTACCGTCTTACAAAATTGAATTTTCTGAAGTAGATTTTCCAAAAAAATTATGTAGCTATTTTTTTAAAATATTTTAAGCCAAATCAAATCGTGGGATAAAATAACATTTATGGTTTAAATCAAAGTCAAACGTTTGCCAAAAGGCAATAGCCTTGTTCTTTGTATTATTGTCATGTAGGCATTGATACTAGAAACTTGACAAGCTGACACTAAGGTAGAGGCACCCAATTCCAATCACTTAAGCCAGTTGGGGATCCAAATGACATTGTATGTCAAAAACATTTATGTAGAAAGATGCGGAACTAGAAATGAAACTCAACAGATATTTTTTCAAATTGAATCTCAAAGATTTGCAATTGATATAGAATTTAAAAGCTCAAAAACCACCGGAGCCCACAATCAAACTGTAGAGTAGGTGAGATTTGTCCCCTAATGCAAACAAGTGAGAGTGAGTAAAAGAGAGAAGACATGCCATGGACAACCAACTCATGAAGGGTATCCAATGCCAATCGGCCTTGTTCGACTTTCGAGGCAAGGCCACCAAATAGAGTTCAATTGAGGTGGAGCAACCCAAAATTGCACACTTCATGACCCAATGCCGATAATGACCGGGGTTTTCAAATTTTGAGTTATCGGTTTTAGTAAATTTCATGCATTTACCATTTTCATGCACCAAGCCATGCACTCTTTCCTGATCGGAATTGGGTGCCTCTACCTTAGTCTTTGTCATGTTCTTGGCACTGGTGGATGAAGTCTTACGGATGAATAGGGGATGAAGCTATTGGATGAAAATGTGACAGGATTCAGAGTGTGACATTGTGCACTTTATGGAAAGTGAGCAGTGAGCAGAGAGTAGGGCCAGTAGGCAGCGGAGTAGGCCCAATGTGAGGAAATTAAAGCGCACAGCTACCGGTTGCACACCAACACGTCCTCAGCCAGTTCGCAGCATTCCCCAAGCTTCCGCGAACCCAAAGCCTCACTGCAGTGTTAGTGCTGCTCACCGAACAACGGTCAACCACCTCCTCAGCCTCGCACTCATTCAAAAGTAGTTTCTCACGAATTGCCTCGACTCCGAGCACACGTCAAGCGATCCGAGCCCTCGCACGGCCACGCCCTCGCCCTCGCTGGCGATGTTGCGTCGCCTGTGGGGCCCCATCCTTTGGGCGTGAACGTGGAGCATCGCGCGGGCCGCCGGGGATGTGCGCCACCTGATCCCCCGACCACCTCCATTGGCACCTCCCACACCTCAGTCGATGCATTCGCTCTGCTGCATCGCGCCCGCTCCCATGGAGAAGGGCGGCAGGATGTTGCCGGTCTCGGCGTCCGAGCCCAGCAGCCCGCGCAATGGGAGCGCGAGGAAGGTGGAGGAGGCGACAATGGGGAAGGTGTTTACCGTGACGCCGGATGGTGGGATGAAGACGGCCACGAATTTCACCGGGGAGCTGTTCCAGGCGGTGGATAGCGCGGCGGCGGTGGACAATGTGGCGGGGATTCTGTACAAGTGGGTGAATTACGGCAAGGGGTGGCGGCCGCGGTGGTTCGCGCTCCAGGACGGCGTGTTCTCGTATTACAAGGTGCACGGCCACGACAAGGTGGTGCTCAGCGACACGCGGTTTAAGAACTTCCGGATCATCGGCGACGATGCGCAGAAGGTGATGCGGAAGCACACGCATCACCACCGCGTGCCGCATCATCATCCGCATCTGCACTCTGGGGGTGATGGCGGCGATCAGAGCCAATTCTGCGCCTCCGGCAAGATTCATCTCAAGGTGTGAATCGAAATTCACCGCGCTTCTTCTTTTCAGGGTTAGGGTTTCGCCACTCCTCCCCTGTTTCTTGAGTTTCGCGTTGGTTTTTTCAGGTGTCTTCGCTTCGCAATAGCCAGTCGGATGAGAAGAAGTTATACATTTACACGGGGACGAAGACGCTGCATCTGCGAGCTGAGTCGAGCAGCGACAGGCAGGACTGGTTCACGGTCTTGAAAGCGGCCAAGGATCTGTTTCCCCGAAACTCGCACTACATTGGATTGGTGACGCCGTCCGAGGAAATCACGATTTCGACTGAGAAGCTGCGGCAGAAGCTCGTCGAGTGCGGGTTGAGCGAGGAGAAGGTGAAGGAGTGTGAGGATGTCATGCTGGCGGAGTTTTCGGATGTCAAGGAGCAGTTGCGACAGATGCAGCAGCGGCGGATCTCGTTGCTGGAGAGATTGCGGCTGCTCGAGGTGAATTGCGGCACCAATGTCGTTTTTCTGGTCACACGTGGATGTGTTGATTGTGTTCTAATTCTTTTCCTTGCAGGCTGAGAAAGTGGAACTGGAGACAACTGTTGTGGATGAAATGCAAAGTCAGTCTGGCGGAGGTGGGCTTCATGGACTCAAGAAGTATTATGGTATTATTCCTTTGAGTTCCCTCTTATCTTTGTGTTGTAGCATGCCTGCAATACTTGTTTGGAGTTCTTAAGATTTCGGTGAGTGTCATCGTGCTGAAGGTACTTCCTATTTATATTGGTTTCGGTTTGTCCTGTTGTCGTGACTGCTTTTTGGCACCTTTTGAACAGGAGGGAGCGACACGGAGTCGGACGAGGACAGTCACAAGGGTGGAATGGATGGAGACACTGATGATGAGGATGACGTCTTCTTTGAGGCGAGGGACACGCTTCGGAAGTCTGCGCATTCGCAAAGGCAGCAATCGGCATCTCCCACTCACAGTGAAGTGGATATGGACATAGTAGGTTTTGATTACCCCAAGGTGGCGCGGCGGAAGTGCCTGCCAGATCCAAAGGAGAAAGAGAAGAGTGTGAGTTTATGGTCCATGATTAAGGACAATATTGGAAAGGATCTCACCAAGGTCTGCTTACCGGTCTACTTCAATGAACCAATCTCATCTCTGCAACGGTGTGTTGAGGATGTGGAATATTCGTACCTCTTGGACAAGGCAGCGGAATATGGAAAGAGGGTGAGATATACTTCAGATGGTTGGTTCGATTCATGCAAGTTGCTCTCTACTTTTGGTTAGACTCCTTGTAATTATTTTGGTTTAACTGGAAGACTTGTGTGCAGGGCAACAGCCTCATGAGGCTTCTATGTGTTGGAGCTTTTGCAGTGTCAGGTTACGCCTCAACAGAGTGTCGTACCTGTAAACCTTTTAATCCCCTGCTTGGAGAGACGTACGAAGCTGACTATCCCGACAAGGGTTTTAGGTTCTGCTCTGAAAAGGTGACATGATTGTCATTTTTTATTGCTAGAAAGAACAGTCGTTAATTTCGCATTTTCTCTTGTTTGAACTGTTTGATGATGATCGGGGTTGGTGGGTTGTATTTTGAGATTTCTCTGTGATTGACGATTTGTTTTTGACCTTGCAGGTGAGTCACCATCCAATGATTGTGGCATGCCATTGCGAAGGTAGGGGATGGAGATTCTGGGGAGACAGCAACTTGAAGAGCAAGTTTTGGGGTCGTTCTATCCAGTTGGACCCGGTTGGCATTCTGACACTGAAATTTGATGACGGTGAAGTTTTTCAATGGACGAAGGTATATGTTGCATCTTAAACCCTAATGCCAATTCATTCATTTGCTAGGGTTAAATTCTCAAAGTTGAACGATAAGCAACATTTTCTCCTCTTATTTGGGCTGAGGAAATCTCTTATGCATGCAGTACACACGAAATTAGAAGATGTTACGTAACTGAACATTCATGTGTCTTACCTGTTCCAGACATTAACGGTCAACCTGCAACTTCGTTTTGCAGGTTACTACGTCCATATATAACTTGATTTTGGGAAAATTGTACGTGGATCATTATGGTACTATGCGCATACAGGGCAACCGTGAGCTTTCTATAAAATTGAAGTTCAAGGAGCAGTCAATAATTGACCGCAACCCTCATCAGGTTCTTTCGCAAACCATCATAGTTCAATCTGCCAAATCTGGTGCCTATATTGATATTTGAAAGTTGGCAGCTGGAGGTATCTGAACTTGCCATTTCTCAGTTGCAATTTTGAGGTATTGATGGCCTCTCTGGTGAAGTAACAGATGAAAGCTCATTGATGTTTATCTTAGAATGGGAAGACCTGGTGCTGTGCCACTGAACTGCCTGGCGAAAATGGTGTTTGCAGGTTCAAGGCTTTGTACATGATAGAAGTGGAGCGAAGATTGCAACACTATTTGGCAAGTGGGACGAAGCCATGTACTATATCATGGGAGATCTTTCAGAGAAGCCAAAGCACTACGACCCCATGTCTGAGGCTTTTATGTTGTGGCGTCGCGCCGATCCACCAGAGAAGATGGCTCGTTATAATCTCACAGCTTTTGCTACGACTTTGAACGAGATCACGCCTGGGCTTAGAGTAAGCATCTGTTTTCCTATGACTCTCACTTTTTTTGTGACTTTACTCCTATCAGCAATTGACGAAGGCTATCTTTACTTTGAAGGAGAAGTTGCCACCCACGGATTCAAGGTTGAGACCTGACCAGAGACATCTAGAGAACGGTGAATTTGATGCTGCCAACGTCGAGAAACTACGGTTGGAACAGAAGCAGCGACGGGTGAGTTTCTCGCTTCGAATCTACTCTGTGCTTTGTAGATGTGCTACAAGGGTCTAATCTGAGCCTTCTCTGATGCTCAGGCGCGGACCCTTCAAGAGAGTGGCTGGCAACCACGCTGGTTCCGCAAAGGGAAGGGCAAGGACACGTACGAATACGTAGGAGGCTACTGGGAGGCGCGAGAGAAAGGAACATGGGACGGCTGCCTAGACATCTTCGGTCCAGATCCCGTAGAAGAAAACGGTGGTCTTACAGATTGAAGACAAATGTGGGGGATATGTGTAGATGTAGTAGTTGCCCCCGAGACATCATTATACAGCATTGTAACATAAGATGGCTGGGTAGGTGGGGTCTAGTCCTTCTCCATTGGTTGTGTATCAATACATGGACTATCATTCAATCATCATGTGTGGATCCCATGTGTCTGAACTCCATTGAAGCTCGCCTCTTTGACCTTGTTCTAGATATTGTGGAGGAGGAAATGCTCTGCAAAGGTTGCTAAGCTGTGCAACCCGAGGTATTGTGCGGCAGGGCTTCCTAGTTCAGGTGAGCGAGTAAGGGCTGGGGTTGCGCGTCATTTGCGTCTGAGGCGACTTGTTGGTTCCAGCACCTCGGTTGGTTCCATAGAAGCTGTCGGTCCCCGTGTTCAGCCCCCGAGTGTCGTCGCTTCCGAGCGCATAAGGACTCGCCATCGGCCGGTTCATGGAGCCGCCGCCACCGACGCCGCCACGCCCTTCCCAATGCGACTCCGCCACGCTGCGACTGATCACCAGGCATACGTAGTAGAGCTCCCCTGCCAACGCCGAGAAGAAGGTAAACGCTGCCGCCGCCCCGAAGATCCCCTTGTGCATGTATTCACACGTCATGTACTTGTCGATCTTGTCATTCCCCGTGGAGAGGTCCCGCGTCCGCGACCTGATGGAGTTCTTGTTGGCCCCCGCCAAGAAGCATATCTCGGCTATCATGAAACATAACCTGTGCCATGGTTGAGTTGTCTCAGCCTGGTCGAATTTTCTCAGTCATCATGCATTGAGGGAATGGTGGAAGGATCCCTACCAGACAAGGCCGAAGGCGACGACGGCGCAATTTTTTGTGCTGCCAGGCTTGTGCTCGCCATCGAAGCAGAAGCACTTGGTGAGGCCCATGACGATGACTTGCGCCATGGCCAGGAAGACGAAGGCCGCCACTGCGTACGATGAGGAGATGTCGGAGTCGTATTTGCAGTAGTAGTATCCGGCGTAGGTTCCGTTCGTCACGGTCTTGTTGCTGTATGGGTAATCCAGCACCCAGCTTGCGTTGCCGCCCGAGGAGTTGAAGCTCACAAACGTCACCGTTGCCTGCCAACATCAATTTAGGTCAAATTTCTTCCATCAACAGCCTCATCCATCTCATGGTATGTCACGTATCACATGGTTGAAGTTCGGTGAACGTCCATGAGATCATTAAAATTCTGGTGTAGGTGTCAGGGATTGATTCATTCACTCGATAACGAAGGGAAAGAACCAGTAGTATTCATGACCACCTTCAATAACCGAAAGATGATCTGTGAGAGTGGGTGAATGGTTAATGAAGGGAAAGAATCAATGGTATTCATTACCACATTGGTCAATGCCATCACCTTGGTCCTTGCGTAGAAAGATGGTTTTTGAATGAGAGGTTGAGGTCTCTATTCCACCTTGTTCTCCAAAGCTATTCATGAAGCTATTCCCCTATTTGATGATTGATTTGAGGAGTACCTGGGCTCGGTGTTCTTCTGCTGCAATGGCAAGTGCGAATGCAATCACGTAGCATGTGAGCAGCATCACCACCACTGCCCAATTCACTTTGTTAGCCGCCATCTCTCAATCTAAGATGAGCAATCAGAATTCATGTGGACCCATTTCTCCTTTGCTTTCTGAACGGGGATGCTCATTCCAAGCCCTGGTTGCAGTCTCATAATTTCTGTATCTGTTTCAATTCTACTTCCATTCTAGTGGTTTTATCATGAGAGATCAGATTCTTTTGATGAGGCCTAGGCCTTGTTGAGGATGAAGAGGCTTTTGGGTGATGGTGAGATCCCAAGCAACGCTGTGAGCGTGTGCATAGCAGAACTAATCAGTGGATTGGGGGAGATGTTTCATCTGAATCTGTGTACCGGTAGTGGAATCCAGTGCACATCTGGGTATGAATGTTATGCCTTTTCGTCCATGTCCTTCCATTGCATTGCATTGCAGCGTTGTATACATACAACTTCTGAAAATATCATGGAAGACCTATAATATTTTGCATTTTATATTTTGTCGGGAAGGAAACATATGTGGGAAACTTTACCCCACAAAAATTCCACTTCATAATAATTCAGAATTTTTCTGCAGAGAAAAAACAAAAACAAAAATTACTAAAAAAATTTTAAGAAACAAAAGTGAAAATCTATTTGTACAAACCTGAAAATCATTGGAATTTCGTATTATTAAAAAACGTTTAATAATAGAAATATCCTCAAAAAAATTCAAAAGTTTGAAGGTATTAGAGTTTTCCCGAAAGTCCTTCCTAAAGAAAAAAGAAATGAAAAAGGCATGGTGAGATTTAAATACAGAAAGAAAGAGAGCATGTGGAATTTCATGCTCCCTTCTTGAGCATGGCAATAAATGCTCCTGGGCCCTACCCAATGCACGCTAAAGTTCCCCGATAGTATCCTAAATGGAACTCTTTAACCCTAAAGGTTAGTGGAGGACCATATATACAATCACGTATTTTACTCTTAACATACAAAGTATGTAGTAGATGCAATAATGATCTAAATCAAACTTGTCATGTGTCATTAGATCAAGCTCAATGCAAATACAAACTTTTGTAACTATTGTATACATCAATTCTTACACCTTCTATGTCAAATACATAGAAAACATCATGTTGCAACCCAAATGTGGCTTCTCAGACCTTTAAGGGTTAAACCATGTAGACGGATGGTATGGAAGGGGGATGTGGACAAAACCTGGGAACTATTTTTATGTTGGAAGGGGCCCTATTTAGACCAAGGTGGGTTCTACAAAGGGAAATTTTGGGCATTAGGCTCCAAATTTTATCCAAAAAAATCCAAAAAAAACTTCTAGACCCCCAATTTTTTTTTAAACAAAAATAAGAGGCCTACACCAGCCCACCATCCATGACATCCGCCTATATGAAATAAGGAGGTCCATCCTAAATCCTCAAAGAATTGACCAATAGTTCCTTCACGAGCACCTTTTCCAAACCAAGTCATTGTTTCCATGTGGTTCCAATTACTAACATACGACCATAAAATGCAGGTGACATATTGAAAGATCAAATTTCACTTATAGGAAAAATCATGAAAGCAGAAGAAAGCCTACGAATCCATGATACTTCTCAAAAGTCAATAAAAACTCAGGAAATACTATCATAACATTTAGATAACACCCGGTTAATACATGAAAACGACGACAAAGACGACGACGACGTTGTAAAACTTGCACGCGAAGCCCTAATTCTGACCTCTAGAGCTCAAGCTCACATCGTCGTGGTCGTCGTCGAGATTGCGCTATGCGATTCATGCCATTGTAGTTAATGCAGTGCACCTTGATGTGGGATTTGCCTAAGTACCCCGGTCGAGCATTGCGGCAAGCCTCAGGCTTGGAAGGGTGGGAGAGGGTAGGGACAAAACCGGCCAGTACTTGTATGTTGGAGGGGCCGTCTTTGATCCACGTGATTTTTTTTTAAAAACCAAAAAAAGCCAAAAAAAAAAAAGCCTCTAGAACCCTAAATCGGGCAGGGCCAGAAAAATTGTCCCACCCAAGCCTGGCGCCCGACCCACGCTCGACCGGGGTGAATAAGGAGATCCTGCTAACAGACCCCGTTGGGCCTCTTGTGCGGGGAACTAATGCAGTGCACCTTGATGTGTCATAGGCGAGATTAGTGTGAGGAGCGATGTCGTTGCAGGGGAAGCGCAAGCGGGAGCAGGACGGGGGGGCGAGCAATGGAGGTCCGAGGGATGAGGAGCTTCCGTCGCTGGACGCGGCCGCGGACGTGGTGGAGGTGATCGACGTGCGGCGGCTGAAGAAGCTGGTGCTCGGGTTCGAGCGCAAGCTGCGCGACAATCTGGAGGCGCGGATGAAGTTCGTGGAGCAGCCTGAGAAGTTCATGGAGTCGGAGCTGGACCTGGACGAGGAGGTGAAGAAGCTGCACGCGCTGGCTGCGAATCCTGATTTGTATCCGGAGCTCGTGCGCCTCGGGTCCGTGCCGTCGGTGTTAGGGCTTTTGAGCCACGACAACACGGATATCGCCATGTCCGTGGTGACATTGCTGAGCGATTTGACGGACGAGGACGTGATCGGGGAGAGCGACGAGCCGGCGCTGGTCCTTGTGGACGCGCTCATTGAGAACAATGCGTTGGAGTTGCTGGTCCAGAACCTGGCGCGGATGGACGAGACGGACAGCGACGAGGCTGCGGCGGTGTTTAACACGCTCTCGATTGTGGAGAATATGACGGAGGTGAAGCCTGCGGTGGCGGAGCTCGTGTGCGAGAGGACGAAGCTTTTGAGGTGGATTTTGAACAGAATAAAGCTGCGCGAGTTTGATAGCAACAAGTTTTATGCGAGCGAGATTTTGGCGATTTTGTTGCAGAGCAGCGAGGCCAATCAAAAGCGGTTAGGGCAGCTGAATGGCGTGGATACGCTGCTACAGGCTGTTGCGTTCTACAAGTCCAGGGATCCGAAGACCACTGAAGAGGAGGAGATGCTTGAGAATCTGTTTAATAGTCTCTGCAGTGTGGTGATGCCAGTGGAGAATAAGGACCGGTTTGTGAAGGCCGAGGGCGTCGAGCTTATGATTATTATTATGAAGCAGAAGAGGCTCGCTTACGGCTCTGCCATGAAGGCCCTGGACTTTGCCATGACTAGGTGCACTGCTGCCTGTGAACGGTTTGTGGATGTCCTCGGGCTGAAAACGCTCTTTGCTGCTTTCATGGGAAAGGTACTTGATCAACCTTTTTAGAATAAGTTTTCATGGAATCATCCTTCTTAGATCAGCAGTCATGGAATGAATTTTCTTAGAGGCTGCCCATCTGCTCCTGACAGATCCTGCAGTTCTGTTGAGCTTTTTGTTTCAAGCCTAAAGTGGATGTATTCCTGATCATCCTGGACATGAAAGACTGTTAGGGATACTTGTTTTTGATTTGATATACTTAGCATTTGAGACAGGGATATGAAAAGATCAGGGTTGTTCTGTGAAGTTGCATTTTCTCACTTGCTTAGCCTGTGAATTTGACAGATACCCGTGAAGGGAAAACACCGAGGAGAAAGAAACGTGGAGGAAATTGAGGAGCGTGTGATCTCAATAGTTTCTTCTCTTTTCGGTGAGAATACTCTCAAGAGTGTTGTGTGTCTTTTTGCATACCCTAGTTGCATGTCGGGGTATGGTTAAACTTTGAGAGTGCGTATGTAGGTCTCATCCAGAATTTATCTGATAGCATGTGGATTGTTGCTTAAGCTGGCGCGCTTTTGTCAGGGCTCTCACGACCAGCTCTTCTGTACGCATCTGTTTGCTCTACTTTGAAGCCAGTGGCGACTATCATCCATGTTATCCTGGGACCAATGGCGGTCCATCGGAACAACTGATGTTTGCACATTTACGTTAGGTTATGGTACAGTCTCTCAAGCGTGTCGCATGTTGCTTGGCAGGTGGTCTGACACGGGGTTCGAGGCGAGAACGTTTGTTGGGCAAGTTCACTGAGAACGAGTTTGAAAAAATTGATCGGCTGATGGAGCTTTATCTTAGGTGGGTCACTAAGTGTGTTTATCATGTGGGTATCTTTCCAAGGGAACATGCATGTGTATTATGAAGCATTGGTCTTCTTTGAGGCCAGAGCTATTCATTTCATCGATTGGAATTAAACCATTTCAACTTTAATATGACATTCTTGATTTATTTTTATTTGGTCATGTAACTCGTATATCCTACTTTCTGTACTGTAATAAATTAGGGGTTATGTACATAATGGGGATGCAGGTATTCCGACCGTGTCAAAGCTGAGTCAAAAAGGCTTGATGAAATGGATGCTGGTGAAGATGAGGTGAGTCACATTATTAGTTACAGACTTCAGCAGCTGTAAATCTTGGTTACTTTATTTCATATTTTCATCGGAGCATTTGTTTGTCAGTGCCTTGCCAGGTCCATTTCTCGTTTTTCAAGGGATACAGTGGATCCGATTGGAAAATGAAGTGAATTACAGTTTTTGAGTCAGTGCTTTAATGCCAAGGCTATTCCTATTGGCTTCATTCTATCCAATTATACATTATGTCTTGCTCTTGTCGATGAATAACGTTGTAATCGGTGGATGGCAGCTGGATGAGGATGAGAAGTACCTTGCTAAATTAGAGGCAGGCCTTTACACATTGCAGGTAATCCGTAGTTTCTGCAATAAATTACTGGAATTATGTGTTTCCTCAGTGATTTAAGTTCCTTGCAGCTGACTTTGGGTAGTTTTAAGTTTTGTACGTGTTTTCCCCCCAAAATCTATCCTTCCTAAAGTGCATTTTCCTCTGTTGTATGCGCAGCTGCTTGCCCTTACTATGGCACATCTATGGGCGTCAGAGTACGTACTCCATGAGCTATCCCATCTATTAGTCTCGGCTTGTTCTGATATCACTTTTCCCAGCTTCAAACATTGTCTGAGCCTTCGCCTTTTTCAGGTACTCGGGCATGCGAGATAGACTAGGATTATTATTGAAACAACGTCGGCTTTCAAGGGACGATATAAAAGCAGTATTACAGGTAAGAAAGAGAAAATGTGCTCAGGTTTGGTGGCTTCGCTTGTAACGCTAGAAACTGGGTTTAGGTAGTGAAATTTCCTCCAATTCCCGTATGTTTACGTAGATTCGTTGATTTACAGGAGTACCACGACAATATTGGAGATATGGAGGGTTCCGAAGAGCGCGACAAGCGTCGAGGCAAGATTCAGAGGCTGATTAGCTCCATGTGAAAGCACCCAGCGCTGTGTATTCTAAGGTTTTGTAGAATTCAGGTCATTGTACATTTATCTCCCCTTCACATCAAAGAGCTAGGTCTCTAACCATTTTCTGCAGGGTTTTGGGTCCCGTTGGCAGATGCATTATTTTTCTCTGGAATGTCCTGATTTGAATGGATATCATGCTCAAACTCTCTAAGCAGTGAACAATAATGGAAAGTTAGACCTCTCTTTTCACAAAAGAAGTTACCACACTCATCAACAAAGCTGATGAAATTCACGTCCTCCAAATTGGCCTGGTTTCTTTAACTTGTTGCATGTAGACATGTTTGGAGTGACAAACATGTAAATAACGTTATGTACCACATGATGGATGAGTAGTTTGTAACAACAATTTGTGGCGGACAAAACTTGATTACTCCTCCCTGTCAACACAACATAAGTGACTGTACTGAGTACTTACTGGAAACTAGTTTTTGTAATCATAGGCAGTGAATGGGTCATTGTTGCACTCTCAGAGTACGTTCATTCTTGCATGGTGTTGAGAACCCAGCAAAGTGTATCTATGGCTGTTGGCTGTCTGACCCTGATGTTTCCAACTCCCGTACCCCAGCTGAAAAAATGTGGCAACATAACATGTCCATGGCTTCATGCAAAGGCTGCCATGCCGTATGGACTCTATTTTCGTGGCATGTTTAGATGTGTTGGATGGTGAAGATGGCATTCTTAGAAATAGAGACCATGGAGTTATGTACGTGGCAAAGACACCAAGAATTTTGACTTCTCTTCTCATTTTTTAAATTATTAGAACAGCCCTGATGAGTTCTACATTCATCTATAATTAGCTGAAGATAATCACTTCTGGTCATTTTTAAACTTATTTTAGACTTTTCAGAGAGGGTGAGTCAAATTATATACTACATACAAGATCAGAAAAATTGTTTTCCATATTTTCAAGGAGTCAGAAGCAACACTTTTTGAGTTAGGAGCGACAGTTTTGCTACCAATTAAGCTTCTGACGCCCAGTTCATGTTTCTCCAAAACCAAGATATGTGCTGATTTTTTTTCTTTGAGCTAACATTGATGGAGATACAATGCCTAATTTAAGTGCCTAACCTTACAAAATTGAACTCAAACCATTACCTAAACTTTGGGGAAACTTTGCACAACATCCAACGGTTGATGGAAAAGATTTTAGTGTTTGAAGTTAGCGTATATTGGTAATGAAAGTTGTGCACTTTGGAGGGTATACTTCTTTATCCATCAATAGGTTCTTGCAAGAATTTTTGTACTTTGAATATAAAAAGGTTTACATATGCTCTAGGTCAATAGCTTCGCATTGACATATCAAATGTGAAGAAAACATTTATTCATGATTAGTGATGATTTTTTTACTTTTGTCTATTTGATTGAACACGAAAATGTTCCAAACTTATACGAATTAAAACAAAAGTTTTGTATGTGATGAGAGAGACCAACAACCACAAAACAATGAAGAATCTCTTAAAGACGAATTTCAATCAAAATTTAAGACCTAAATCATTTTGCAAGTGTATGAAATACAACATTATAGTATGTGGCATGGCATTCATTGTATTTTAGTGTATTTAATGTATTTTGTGTTGTATTTCAAGCTTTTCCATGAGCTATATAACTCCAAATCATGACCTAATTTTGCGAAGTGTTCATGTAATGTGTGCGCAAATATGAACTTCAAACCTAATTCCTCATGGATCTCATGCAAATTGGATCTCGTGGGTGCTGAAGGGTTAAACCTACTTCTAACTTGAATCTAACTATTGAAGGACATTATGTTCCTTGGGAAACATGTGGCATTTTAGAGGAGTTCCTGTGATGTCAACTAGATCATAAATTTGAAGATGTACCATAGTATTTTCTTCATGGAAATATCATTTTTCACGTTAGACTTTAAGAGTAGAGGTTAAACTATTCTATGTGCAATTTGTTAGGCTTTCTATTTCTAGGGTAGCTCCAAAAATTTAATACGACCTTCTATAGACACTGAGATTTTTGTAAAATTACGTAATATTATTTTATTTTGTGATTTTGGTGGTGAACTCACAATTGTAGTGTCTTCTCCTTTTATGATAAAGAAGAAACAATTCTAAACCTTTGTAGAGCATGTGTCGGGCTCCGACATGTTTTGTGTTATGTGCTTCTACTTTTCTATCTCAAATTTTTGAAATCCATAGCTGGTGTTTTTGAGAAAAGCACAAAGAGTAGAGCTTGCAATGGACGTTGGCAAGAAGGGGCAACTGAGCAGGTGAGAAATTGGTAAAAGGCTGTACATATCTTTCTACATTCTTAATTTCCTCTAAAATGCTCAAGTGGTTGGTATACTTCATAGTGAAATTTGAAGTATATCTATTGCATGTAGATAAGAAAATTTTGAGATGTTATGGAAGTTTAGTTACCACTAGATTGTGCAATTTGATAGTTGCATTTGCACCATCATAGCATTTGTAATCTGAAGCTTGATCCAAAATCAATAATGTTTTTGAATCAAAGCTACTTATAGAACCAATCCAAAATCCACCTCACTAGATCTAATATAATAATAGCAATTGTCACTTGAATGTAGCCTAAATTCCACAACCAAATGCTCAGAACCCAACCTCACATTGCACATCCAACTATACATGCCCTTACAACCTCCCCAAAACCCTACTCATTCAATTCAACCATAGCAAACTAGAATCCAAGGCTAAAACATAGCAACAGGTGTTACCAAATGTAACCACAAATTTGCATCATATTGTTGAGTCACTTTAAGATAGGATGGCCGTTGAATCATAGCTTTGTCAATTTTGTCATTTACAAATATACTCCAAAGTTAGTAGATGTAAGATAAATACTTTATGTCTTTAAAAGATAGAAACATTGAATTGTCCAAGAAAGAAGCACATAAATTTTTTATTGTTGAAAGCCTACAAGTCACAAACGTGGATTTTTTTAAAGTCCTCAAAACATGTACAAATTATTACATTTATTAGTCTTGATCCGCTGGGTATATGAAGATAAAATTCAACAATATCAATATTATAGTGGGATCAAGTGGTATTGCGGTGAAACAATCATTCGGTCTTGGAGACCGCTCTTCTTCTTCTCCTTCTTCTTCTACTTCTTCTTCTTCTACTTCTTCTTCTTCTTCTTCTTTGTCGTTGTGTGGTAGATGGTGTGGCTGGTAGCATTCAACATGTACTTCAGAGAATGAACATTCAATGTGGCCCATGTTATGCATTGTATTGGTTGGATGAGCGCATCACCAGAAGATATCCAACACAAGCCAATCCACTTTTCAGTGTGTGTTGTGATCATGAAAAAAGTTGAGCTTCCACCACTCAGAGTGCTTACCAAGCCATTGCAGCGCTAATTGCAAGGAGAGACACAAGAAGCAAAGAGCTTTCAAAATCCATCGGGGTGTACAATATGGTCAACTATTCTAGTATAAAAATTTGTTACAACGTAATTTTCCAAGAGTGACAACGATTCTTTTGCTTCTTTGACCCAAAATAGAGTTCATTTGTGGTTTATGACCTGCCGACTTGCATACCAATACAAACAATCAAAATTTCAATTAGACAATCTACGGTTTCAACACAAGAGGTATATTTATATACCAACATATACTTGTTACAATTTCCAAATCATACAAACATACTTCCTGGCAAAGATTTTGTGCTTAGGGTATTGTATACTTTTGCGTACACATCGAATGCATAATTTTCATGGACATTATGATTGAAAATATTAAATGAGGTAGTCCGATTGACTTACATTGAAAGAAAAGACCTATTTTATAATTTGAACAAAAATTGGGGGCAATGGCAGATCTTACCAAATTATTTTTTTGCACCCTTCTAAACCATATGAAAAAATTAGGTGGGCCTTGTAAGTGTTAATAAAAATTCCCTTTTTACCTTCAATTTCATCAAACCTTAATTTTTCATACCTTGGGGCATTGTGTATACTGCAAATAGCATATAGTATAATATGTAGAGTCATAGTATTCTAATATACTCATGGAAAATTGACATGGCTAGTGAGATCTGTCTTTATTTGAACCAAGTCCAACAAATCAACACCAAGTCCAAAAAATCTTTAGTTTACCTAACATTTTATTGGCTTTGTTTTCTTCACATTTTCTCAGTAGACGGTTGACTTTCATCGGCAATTTTACAAAGGGCTGTAAAATTAAAGTACGAGACATACTATAGTTTTGCCTAAATTGTATCAACCTCAGCGTACTTCTACTCAATAATACTGTGGCATTCACATATTCTAGAAGCAAATATTGATCAACATTTTGCTCAAGGCAAAAACTACAACTTCCAATTTCAAAGTATGTTGTATCATAGAATGACAGTCTTTTAGAACAAATTTTTTTGGTAAGTTTTTGCAGCTGTATATTGCAGATAATCAAACCGCAATATATGGTCAAATGAAAACTTTTGAAAGTTAAGATTGCAATATAATAGAGGCGTTCTAGAGCATGTTACAAGGGCACAACCTTACACACAAGTTTTCTACAGTATCCATTAAAGACTAACAGAGCAACTGACACTAGACTTGAAATGTTGATTGTTGGCTTTGCAATCGCAAGATTGACCAAGGTACAATATGCCCACAACGTACGAGGTTTGCACAATTGTAGTCGGCGATGGCTACAATGGCAGTATGTCAGACTGGGACATAGGGCCTCTTCAAAAAATCTCGGTTCTGCACTCTGAATATTTGCCACTTCATTATGTACAATAATTTCCCAATAGTTGTGAAGGATGGTCTTCAAACATTTTATTGAGAGACTTTGAATTCAAAGGCTTGCAATTTGTAAAAGTCGATCCAAATGCTATCAAAGGCAAAGGTGGATAGCAACACAGATGAAGCTTTACGCATTCATGCTTCATCCGCATAATCGTCACGACACATATTCTATACATGATGGACGCATGGGCGTACCTTGAATAAACCTGCTCAAAGTTCATCAAGACAATGAAAAGGACTTGTAAAAGAAATTTTATAGCACAGTAGTGAATGCGATGAATGAAGGCGATTATTATCCAACACAAATCGGCTAGAGATTCTTCATGTTGTCTTTTTCAAGAGACCCACATCAAATGTATGAATGCTATCAAGACACCATGGCCACTAGTGCGCACATTCAAACGGTCAAACCTTTTTTAGATGTTCACAATGTGTAATACAAAATGGCTTGAGATAACAACAAAACTAAAATCCGGGAAGACAACACAAGACCGACTCGGTTTTGTTGCATGTGTATTAAGCTTAAAATTACATAAGCTTATGGCAAATTTCAAAGATTGCAAAGTGTTTGGCAAGGTGATGGAATACACTTGGGTGATTAAATTTCAAAAGAGAGGCATATCGTATGCGCACATCCTCAACGAACAATAATAATTGAAGATTGCAGACAAGAATAACTTAGTAGTGGCAGTCGAACTTCTAGATCCGGCCATTTGCCTCAATGCGTGGGAGATAGTGACAAGTTGTTTTGTGCACAAGCCTTGCTGCACGTAAGATCTAAGCGCCCCTTGCATAAATGATGGCAAATGTACCAAACGGTATCCTTGAGACTTACCCAAGAATCAAGCGCGGATAAAAATGACTATCTCATGTACATGAGAAGAGCTCACGAACATTCCTTTCTAACAACAAAGGTCATCAAATTGACCTTCAAAGGTTAGTTGTTGGATAATGTCGCACAACCTATCTTTAGTGTTAAAGTACAACGCATACACTTACGTTGGGGTAAGCTTCCTTACTACCCTTGCATTATTGTTCAAAGGTCATCTTCATGATTTTTGATCTGTTTTTGCCAACAAATATGACAAGACGTCTCTACTTTGTCTCTCCATCTGCGGACAAGAGATACTTTTTCTAGACACTGTTGACGGTGGTGAAAGGTGCGGTATCCTTTATGGACATGCGTACTTTTGAAGGCGTTGTCTCTTGATGCTGCTTGTCTTGCGTAGGGACTTTACGATAACGATGTTAGGGTGGAAACAATGTCTCTATGAAGCTACGATCAAGCAGTCAAGCACTTAGCTACATACGCTTTTTTGTAACCATCTTGACATATGAATCACTGGCAAGCCCACGGCAATTATGGAAGAAATTTTGTGAAATTTTATTGGACGATTGCAAGCATCGGATACAATAGAACGAATTGGAGCAATGATCACAGGAGAAAATTCATTCTTGCATTGAACATGATCGCTCAACTGCTTGCAATATTTGGGAAGCCGTTGGACGATTTTAATTTGCCACAATCTACATTTCCCATAGAAGAATTGCAAGCAAATTGACTTATTTTTTAGCAACTCAACAACAATGTCAACAGTTGAGGAAAACAACGTCAAGCAGTTGAATTGCAAATTGGAACGTTGAACAACAAACAATGGGAGGTTTACAATGAATCATGCAACCGAGCACGTTTGTCATCTCAGACAAGATTTATGTTGTCGATGGACCTCGTGGTATACGAAAGGCATACTTAGATACTTGGTGGAAGAGAACAAGCTTTATAGACTCTGTACCAGTTTCCCTCAATTTTCCGCTAGACTAGTGGTTTTCTTTGGTTTCCCCAAATGTCTTGGTTTTCCGAGACTTGTTACTAAAGTATTGCTATGGATGCTCTAAGAACATCCCCAACAATTGAGTGTTCATTACCCATAAACTAGAAGTTTATCGTGGTTGATAATCGTGTGAAGGTGGGACTTTGCGATAGGCGCCTCACCAAGCTTGGATAACCCAATCCTTGATACCCCAGTGGATCATCCAAGTGGCCCATATAGACAAAAGGGCTACAACTTTCAAAATGCATGAAGGCAAAAATGAAGGCATTGAATAAATGCCATATTTAGACGTGAACCTCCAAGTTTTCAAGGAGCCATAGAAACTCTCTAGAGTGTAAAGAAGTTGGTGGGGGATTGCAAACTGGAAATCGGTTCCTACAAACTCGTTCCCATATGCTCTAAGGCATGATTTGGGCTCTTAGGGGGGTTTCAGACATGGACCACGGTACCAAGTGCTACTAGCAATTTGATTGGTCTAGAGCCTCAAAATCAGCCTTGGTCGGGACCTTGGGGTTTTACACCTGTACCAAGGATCCAGAAGCCATGGGTCCAAAGGCCAATGGCATCTCAAATGCCTACATGACCACACTTTTCAAATGTTTTGGCGCTAAGAGTTTAGTCTCTCGAGGGAAGTTCAGGTTTCTATTCTTGTTCGGACCAAGCTCTTGCCAAGGTCAAAAGGTTTTTTTCATTATAATATTAAGATTTGACAAGATCTCAACCGTTAGATTTTAACAATAATTTATTTTATCTTAAAATAACAATACAAAATTTTTATTGGAAATTTTTATTATTCAAATTTTCACATGAATATTTTCATTCAAATTTCCACTTCAATATTTTTTGGATCGGTGCTTGTGCTGGAATTTTTTGTATAATGAGCATTTTGACCATTTTCTTGCTTTTTTTTTACGTAAGATGTGTTCTCTTCTAGACTCCATGACTACAGAAAATGAGAGAAGAATATTTAAAAAAATAAGGACCTTTAAGAAGTAAAAGCTGACTTGGGATTTATCGGATAGTTTGGGTCATGGCCTCTCAACTCACTACCCAGGGCTTCCACACTACAACTCCACTTATTTTTTTCCAACTCCAAAACTTGGCACCTTGGCATAGTTTGGTCATTTGCTACCTTGGTCAAGTGTGCAACGCCCCTTATGAGCTTGGACACAATCCAAGTCAACGAGCCAGGTCAAACCAAGTGTAATGCTGCTATGTGGGCACCAGGTTGGCAGATTCCTTGTTGTCAGGTGTAATGTGGCATATTGAGTTTTGCGTCTCCTATTTGATGATATGGAACATGGCTTGTACTTGTGGTCATCCATTCAATGAGAATGGTGAGATGTCCCATGATTGGCTAAAACACCACCTGTACTTCACCTCACTCGAGGAGTAAATATATTTCTAAGCTTGGCATTGCATGGAATAACATAGTACGTTCACGTACGGGTGTGTTTCGCCGGTAAAATTATGGGCCTCCATGTCATTTCTTCTCGAGGGGCATGATACATTGACTATGGTATTTAGTGTTGAAAATTTTAATTGTGAACACAAACACTAACAGAGGTCTAGATGTGGCTAACACTAAATGAAAGTCTAATCTTCGTGGTGTTGTCACTTTAGTAAATTTTTAGATTAGAAAATTTACATGTGTACATGTAGTGTAAGGATTCTTGAATTCCATCCGATTGACATTTTGTTGTTATTTACTTCACTTTTTTGGACACTCTCAATTTCAACTTGTTTAGATTTAGCATGAGCTAAGTTGTGAGGGAAGTAACACTAAATGCCAAGCTCCATCTAATGCTGTAGTTCGTGTAGTGGTGTGTTCAATGCTACCATTTTTTTTCCCTTCCTTCGTTCTTTCTTGCTTTCTTTCTTTCTTTCTTGCTTTCTTGCTTTCTTGCTTTCTTTCTTTCTTTCTTTCTTTCTTTCTTTCTTTCTTTCTTTCTTTCTTTCTTTCTTTCTTTCTTTCTTTCTTTCTTTCTTTCTTTCTTTCTTTCTTTCTTTCTTTCTTTCTTTCTTTCTTTCTTTCTTTCTTTCTTTCTTTCTTTCTTTCTTTCTTTCTTTCTTTCTTTCTTTCTTTCTTTCTTTCTTTCTTTCTTTCTTTCTTTCTTTCTTTCTTTCTTTCTTTCTTTCTTTCTTTCTTTCTTTCTTTCTTTCTTTCTTTCTTTCTTTCTTTCTTTCTTTCTTTCTTTCTTTCTTTCTTTCTTTCTTTCTTTCTTTCTTTCTTTCTTTCTTTCTTTCTTTCTTTCTTTCTTTCTTTCTTTCTTTCTTTCTTTCTTTCTTTCTTTCTTTCTTTCTTTCTTTCTTTCTTTCTTTCTTTCTTTCTTTCTTTCTTTCTTTCTTTCTTTCTTTCTTTCTTTCTTTCTTTCTTTCTTTCTTTCTTTCTTTCTTTCTTTCTTTCTTTCTTTCTTTCTTTCTTTCTTTCTTTCTTTCTTTCTTTCTTTCTTTCTTTCTTTCTTTCTTTCTTTCTTTCTTTCTTTCTTTCTTTCTTTCTTTCTTTCTTTCTTTCTTTCTTTCTTTCTTTCTTTCTTTCTTTCTTTCTTTCTTTCTTTCTTTCTTTCTTTCTTTCTTTCTTTCTTTCTTTCTTTCTTTCTTTCTTTCTTTCTTTCTTTCTTTCTTTCTTTCTTTCTTTCTTTCACCTTACACACAATAGCAACCAAGTGATTATGACAGTGATGCACGTGATTGTTGACGTAAAAAGGAGGAAGGGTAGATTACAATCAACTTTGCAAATTCAAGCTAATAAAACAACCCATGAAAAAAAGAACATTTACATGTTTACCATGTGTGCATCTTTGGTGGCGTTGGAGGAGGTGCAACTCTGTTTCTTGGTAGTGGGATATATCCACAAAGATATTAATCTACGCTTCAACATTATCTCCAACACATTGAAGAGGACAAACATTGATTCATTGAAAGAACTTCTGCAACTAGTAAAGAAACGGTCATCATTGACTCAACTTTGTCCTCAATCCTTGTGCCATAGTTCCTTGTGTCCTCAACATCTTCTAGCTCCTCCTCCCTAGGTTGCACAATCCAGGGAAAATTATGTACTCCACCACTCAAAAGAATTGCGGTAAATGGCTCTGCGGCTCCTCCAACAACACGGGGGCGTACCATGTGCACTTCCGTCCCAAACATGTTTTGCAATGTGTTGTATACAAAAGATGTTGAAAGAAGAGAACCATCAAGAACTATCACATGACTACCAAGAAAACCAGCATGGACTATGTCCACAATATAATAATTTATAATGATATAAAGTTATAATCATTTAATTGTGTATAAATTTATAATATTCGCAGGATTATCATACACAATTAAAATATGTGTATGATTTAACTTTTCCATTGTAGGTCCAAACGCCACAAATGAATCCGTCCACTCCTCCTTGGTGAGAGCTTTCCAACGGTACCAAGAACGTGGTGGGAGGATTCACAGTTTGGGAGATCTCATCGAAGCCGTAAATACTTTGAAGTTCCATAACTTTTCCATCGTAGGTCCAAACGTCACGAAACAAAGCCTGTGCACCCCTCCTTGTTGAGAGATTTCCAATGGTACCAAGCAAGCCACCGGAGGACATACGGTTTGGGAGATCTCACCGTATCAAACAAACAAAACAAACAAACAAAACAAACATGCTAATTTAATGTATAGATAAAGGTGTAATAATTTTTAGATGTTGGGTTTTGAGTATGAATAACTAAATCATGATTTCACTTGTGATGCAAACCTGGTTTCATTTTGGCAAGGTTTTCAAGATTCAAACCAAGTTTCATTCAAATTACTTTACGAAATTCAATGTTCAACTAATACTTATAATTGGTTTGGCTCTTGGTTGAGCTATCTAATTTCAACAAAATCTTAATGGATGGTCGAAATAATTGTATGAGGAGTTCTCATATTGTATTGATTCAACATTAAGGGTAAATTGGTTTGTTGGAGAGCTACTCATACCAAGACAAACATTGTGATACCTGAAAAAATCAGTAGTAAGGGTTTCATGTGAAACTGATGAGACTTTATGAAACTTGTTAAAATGGTGGTAACCATCACTATTTATACCAAAAGTTGGAGATTAGCAATATTCATGAATAATTTGCATTCAGTCTCTTTGTGTTTAGAATCGCCGACACTAAATCTCATAAATAATGTGAGTACGAGTTGCAGTGACTAGTGAGGAGGGAGTGGTCAGGGGCAAGGCAACCGTCAATATTGTCACTCACGGAAAGGCTAAGCTAGGTAGCTGGTGGAGGCTCCTTTAAGTTTTCCAGCCTCACCAGCCTTGCAAGCTCATTGCGTCTCAGTCCTGGCCTGTCAATTCAAGGTCCGCGTCGTGCTCGCGCTGCCTCCTGCACATGGTGATGTTCCTCTCCCTGCACGACCTCTGCTGCTTTTTCCCGATCATCAATCGGCCAACTATTGCTCCGGCTATCGCCGTTCTTGCAAACACCATTCCACGGGCCAAGACCACGACTGTTTGCATGAGCCCCGGCCTCTTGTTCCCTCAGGAACTGTTCACATGTGGTTTGATCGAGATATCTCACCTGTTTGTCGCAGCCTCTTGGACCCTGCATCTGATGGCGTGAGTTGGCGTGTGGCCGAGTCCCTTTCAATTTCCAAGAGAGGTACTGTTGCAGCAGTAGCACTGTCTTGCCAGATGCTTGCCAAAGCAGCTCTTCGTGTTGTATAAAATTGTGATGAAGTAGTACGTAGCACTGTCTTGCAGGATGTGAGCGACGATGCGTAGCTCGTCGTGTTCAATGTAATTGTGTGCTGCAGTGGTTCAGTAGCACTATCTTGCAGGACGTGAACGACGATGCATAGCTGTTCTTGTTGAAAGAAATTGTGATGAAGCAGTAGTACATAGCCCTACTTTGCAAGATATGTGCGATTCTGAGCTCCAGCTTCGTGTTGAATGAAATTGTGGTGATTTTGTAGTAAGTACCACTGTTTTGCAGGATGTAAACGAAGATTCGTATCTATTTCTTGTTGAAAGAAATTGTGATGCTCAAAGCAGTAGTACCTAGCCCTGCCTTGCAATACATGTGCGACGATGCCGAGCTCTTCGTGTTTTATGAAATTGTAACATTGAAGCAATAGTACGGAGCAGTATAGCACTGCCTTGCAGGATATGAGCGGCGATAAGTAGCTCTTCGTCATGAAAGAAATTGCATGTGATGAAGCTTTAGTCTTGCAAGACACTATATGTGCGACGATACCGAGCTCTTTGTGTTGTATGAAACTGTAACGAAGCCGTACTACGTAGCAGTGTACGTCTTCCAGGATCTAAGTGACAATGTCACAATACGCAGCTCTTCGCGTTGAATGTAATTGTGATGGTCGTCTTCAGATGAGAACTTCTCCCGGGGCGAGTGAGCTTTGCCCGGTAGAAAAGTGGAGCTCTCTGCTTTGGACGCTCACTATATTTCTCTTGTTAGTGCTTGGAATCATGGAATGAACTTCTTGGCTTCAGGCATCTGTGTATGGTCTGCTCCACCACCGAGATTGAGAATAGTTCACATCGCTATGCAGAGAAGGTAATTTCGTAAATTTCTTCACCACCGAGTGTGTTAAGGCGGTTTGCACTAGCTTACCCATTGCAGTGTAGTCCTTGAGGTTGATGTATAATTGTTATAAACTGTTTTTCAGATGCATGGATTGTGTTGATTTGCACATGATCTTGTGAAGCTCGATCTCACCCGCCGCATACTGGATGTCGTGCTCTCGATTGGCTGCCATACTTTCCCGGTCGGTTGGCAGAGCGGTGCTCCAGTACGAATTCGAAGATCTTCTCGATTTTAATTGAAATTTTTCTCAGAGAATGCGAGTGATCTGTGCTTAAACTGCACAAGAAGATTGCCCTTGACGAGCATGATATGGTGCCGGTTAATCTTGTCCGTCTTTACAATGTTCCAGCCGTAGCTAGGGTCTCGAAGTTAATTTCTCAAACTAGGTATGCAGATATGTTTAGGAAGAGGCGACTTCATGACCTCTGGATTTTACAAGAGCACGAGAGCTTAATTCTTGCAATCTTGTAGAGACTGTACTAATTTTCCTCTGCTGTTTTACTGTGGCTCCAGATCCGCAGACTCTGTTTTCGTCGTACGCGCAGCAAATTAAGGGTACCGGGTTCCCGGCGAGTATTTTATCGCTAGATTAGCCCTCACATGCTGATTCATCTATTCTTTGCTACTTCATCCTTAAATGCGCTTCTGTGATGATTTGAAATCTTGTCTTCGTTAATTTTCTCGATCGGGATGTCGATCAGGGGAACCAACGGGACACATAATAGAGGCCAATTATAGAGTTATAATATTTCTTTACCAGAACATCAGAATGATCAAGTGGATACCACAAGCGAGTCTGAGAGACATCACCTGCTTGAGCTGACTACAATTGCTCACTGAAAATTTGGAAAGATTTAGAGTGCGGCAACCGATCGCGAAGCCAAAACCGATAATTGACCTGATCTAATCCCACTCTCTGATCGAGCGAGGGTATAGACTTTTGCGATTTTTTTAGACAAACGAGAGAATCACAATGCGTGAAGAATATTATTAATTGGAGCGTTGTAGAATCATGGCATGACGTGCATTGCTGGAACGTCATTCAGAATGTGGGATCAGAAAGTGTCGGTTCAAGGTTCTGTTTCCTTAGTTACAGGGACTCATTTCTGTTCTAATGTTCTAAATATCAGTGGTCATCCGATTTTAAAGCCCTGTGCGCTAAATAATGCATCTAAAAAGATGTATTAGCATCTGTTACAGTACTAAATATTTCCCCCTTCAGATTCAGGTTCATCATCCTAAAGATGATGCATTCAGCTGACGGTTAACAATTTACTGAAATTAGATCAGCCCATGATATGATTCTCTTGTGTTGAGGACTTTCACAGGCTTTCTTCAGGTTACTGTTACAGTATAAATGGATTCTTACCACTAACTTCTGATGCAGTATTCAAGTGCTGTTAAGGAGAAGTCGGATTTTTCGATTGAAGAGGTGTTTAAGGATGACTTTCGACAATGATTTGTCGCAAGATGTGTCCCTGCAGCAAGGGGAGTTTCTCGAGCTTTGGGAAAATTCAAGGTTCACACAAAGGCAGGATTCCCTTGGTAGGGATCATGCAGAAAATTATCAAGACAGCCAGTTAGCTAAAGATGGCAATCTTAAGGAATTATGTATATGAGACATATACATATTTCTAAATTAATAATATTGATTTGTAATATATTGTGTAACGAGAGAATGGCTTCTAAGCTGTACTTTCTTGATGAAGGCTTCAGCCTACCTATTATGGGCATGCTCATACGGCACAGAGTACGTTAGAGAAATCCCTATAGCTACACAATAGTCCTCAAATTTCTGAGACCTAAACTCTTTAGCATTGTCCATACGAAGAGTTTTGACTGTGTAGTCTTGGAAATGGGTTCTAAATTTCAGCAGGGGTCCTAGGACCTTAGAAAATGCTATGTTTTCGGTACTTAGCAAAGAAACTTCAAAGTGAACCCCAGCAGCATTAACAAGGACCAAGAATACCTGAAGAGTCCTGATGCGAGAGTGATGGGGCCACAAATGTGACCTTGAAGTTGTTGGAGCGGAGGTGGAAGCTCGCTTGTCAGCTTCTATCGTGAAGGCTGCAAAATCAGCTTTCCTTGGGCACAGGCATCACATGCTCCAACCTTGTTTGCATCTCTGGTACAAACCTCATGTCTTGTAAGCAGGGGCAACATCCTCCTAAACATCGTAGCTCTTGGGTGACCCATGCGTCCATGCCACAAGCTGGTCTTACTTGGAGCGATCACCGAGTATGAAGAGCATCCACTGGGTAGAATAGTTTTACGTCCGCTAGAGAGACGGGAGATTACAAGCTCATGCAGGCCACTTGCTCCGCATCGTGCGGTGGCAAGGCAAACCTGCTCTTGCCAAAGTTCAAGTGTCTCCTCACCGTCCTTGATCGAGATCAGTACGTGAATACCATTTGCCCGAAGGTCTTGAAAGCTGATCAAGCTTCGGTTAGCCTCCGGCACGTAAATGGTATGGTCACAAATGAGGGTGGCGCTTCCAGGCAGTGTGACACGGACGAGTACTCTGCCGTAGTCCAGGGTAGGCAAATTCCCCGTTATACTCCCAAAAACCACTTTAGAGTGTAACTTGGTATAGGGTGAGGCCCTGGCGGGAGGGCCTCACCCGGCGTAACGCCCGATCGGGTTTTGTGAAAAAAAATTGAATTTTTTTTGAATCTACCCGGGCAAAAAGCTGTGAGATCCCATAATGCCCTGTTCTCGCGCACGTTCCGGGTTATAATGTGCGCCGGATTGAAGGGGCAAAAATCCCGATCGGGCGTTACGTGACCCTAAAGATCGAACCCACGAGATTCTGTGAAGTGTCTAACCTTATTGAGCGATTAAGCTAAGTCAGTGTCCTATATTCTATCTTCCGGTCCAGATCTAAGACCGGAAACAACCAAACCCCATAGTACTACCGACCAGATCTACCCGTTCTCTGGTCCTATTAGTATTCCGGTTAATATTATTAATACAACCCACGAGGTTCTTACCGTTCTAACCTTAGATTATCCTTCTACACGGATCCGTTCCGATCCGTTCCGATCCTTCCTCACTCAGTTCCGGTTTAGTTTTGCCTCTGTTTCACCATCAGAGGAATCGCCGCTTGCTTTGTGAGAGTGGTAGGCCCACCACCCCTTCCGTGAATTATTGTGGCTGAAGACCCACTTTCCTATTCTATCCTCCCTAAACTATTCTGGATCCGGTTTGATCCTTCACAGCATCTCGAATAGCTATCCGGTCTGCAGGTCACGCAAAGACCCCCCGTACGATCCTTCTCATACTACAACGACCTTTGACGCTAGTTCCGATCCGTACGAAGCTAGGTGGCTACAAGTACATCCACCCGTACCAACATTGACTAAAGTTCTTCCGTTTTCATACTTGGATGGCAAGACCTCACAAGAGATTGGACACTCGACCTGATTTCCCTCCCGGGAGCTCTAGCATGACTAAGGATACCCTCCCTACCCGCCTAGCCTAACAATGGCTTTCTCACCCGGAATACTTGAACTCTAGAAGTGTTGAAGACTATTTTTAGTTATTGTTCCAAAAATTGATCGTTGGATGTTTACCATTTGAGAGATCATAACATCCAAAGTTTGTGTCCCAAACTTTTTAAGGCATTGTGAAGATTGTTTTTGAAATTTTTGGAGGCTGCCCTTGTAAAATTGGTAAACTTTTTGACTTGGGTCACTTTGGAAATTGAGTAGTGATTTGGTCATGAACATATTTCCAAAAAAAAATCCAAAAAAAACCTAATTTTAAACTGCCCTTTTTCGACTTGAAACCTAAAATTTCTAGATGAAGGTTCTAAAAATGGAATTTGGCTTTGCAAATTTTACCACATACATCTAGCAGAATAAGGAGCACCTAGTAAAAATCTTTGGCAAAAATATTACTTTTAACCCCTTCATCTAGGCTGCCCGAAATCGCAAAAACCCGTTTTGGGTTTTAAAGAAAGTTAGGGGTTAAAATTATGTTTTTTCCCCTCTTCATTCTTATTCTTCTATTATTCAAAGTCGTTGTCGCTTCAACCACATCCAAGTAATTCGAGAGAAAGAGTTCCGAATTTCCAAATATTAGTTTTAATAGTTCCAACCTTTTTATAGGGTGCCTATTAGATGGAGGAAAGCTTAAAATCGCCTTTTTTTTTTTCCTTGCAAACAAACATCTTTACGCACCCCTTATTTCATCAAGTCTAATTAATCATAGGTAATTTGCCTATGCATTTGCACTCGCCCCTCTAATTATTTCAAAGTTGAATAACGTAGGTTAAAAATAGGCAATATTTGAATTTTTGTTTTTAAAAGTCCATTTTCGTACGCAAATATCTTCTTGAAATTCAATGTGACCCAAGTAAAAATATTTACCAATTTTACAATGGCAATCTCCAAAAAGTTGATAGACAAACTTCTAATTTTTTAGTAATTTCCTAATTATTTCTTTCAATATTTGTCACAATTTGCGGTTTTATAATTTAATTCAATATATGTCTCTTCAAAATCACTAATTTATCAAGGTACAATCTCTTTATTCACTTCTTTCATAAACCACATTAAAAAAACCTTTCTATTAGTATACATTATTTACTATTTTGTTTTATTATACATAATTCTAAAACTAAGTTACTATCTATTATTGTAGCTAACTTGTCCATTAAATTGCAACGTAGATAGAAAAAAAAAAAAAAAAAAAAAACATTCAATTCAATTATCTAGAAAATTACCTAAATCATTGAGTTTACCCATTTCACATTGGCATCCTCCAAAAATTAGAAAGCCAAGCTTCAAAGTCTTTGGCAATTTATGAATTCTTTATTTTAGAAATTGTCAATTTCTCAATGATTTGTGAATCTCTTCCAATATATTTCTCTTGCACATCCTTAGTAGTGTATTGAGAATCGCAACTTTGCATGAACTTTTCAAGATTCAAATGTTTAATAATATCGGGATGCGGACATAGTGGATGGGCGCGGACGAAGGGCGCCGACGAAGGGGTTGGAACTTGGAACTTGTAAATATTTGAACAAATTTAAATAAGGGGCATATAACCATTTTTAAAAAAAACATGTGGTACTATTAGAACTTCTTATGGTTTTTAAAATTTACCTAAGTAATTAGTAACGTATACAAAATATGGGATTCGCTTTGCAAACATGGAAGAAATGATGTTTTTTTCCAAAAATATCTAAGTATAATTGGACTTGTCAAAATAGGGGGCGCTTACACAACTTCGTAAAAAAATATATAGAAAGGGGTATTCACATTCATACTAGTTAATAAGGACCCTACAAAAATTATAGAATCATGAAAATAATTTAAAGAAAATTGTCACGTTACTCTATAATTTACTTTAACTTGCCTCTACCAACCAGAACTTTGAATAATTGGTGGAAAGAATTAGATATAGGGGGGAAAATAATTTTAAATCCTAGATTAGCTAATAATAACCTTATAATTATGTTTAATCAATAATAATTCAAATGTTTAATCATCTTTAATCCAATCAAAACTAATTTAATGCCGTATTTGTTGTTATTATGCTTTCTATTTTAGTTCAAAATCCTCCTTCACATGGACCTTCATGTATTAAATGATTTTTGATGTGGTTCCACTATTTTTATAATGTCCTACTTGGGTAATTCAAATGTTTAATCATCTTTAATCCAATCAAAACTAATCTAATGCCGTATTTGTTGTTATTATGCTTTCTATTTTAGTTCAAAATCCTCCTTCACATGGACCTTCATGTATTAAATGATTTTTGATGTGGTTCCACTATTTTTATAATGTCCTACTTGGGTAATTCAATTTTTTTTTTTTTCAAATCAAACATTAATATTTTGTGTGCCAAGTATGAATCCCGATTTATTTAGACTTATTTGGTGGAGAAGGCAAGGAAAGGAGGATTGTGAAGGCAAGAGTTGCCCCGCTCTTAAGTCCGCGCCCTGACTTCCGTCCGCGCCCATCCGTACGCGCCCCGCTGTTCCGTACGCGCTCCACCCTTAAGTCCGCGCCCCACCAACTGTGTCCGCGCCTCGCCCTTGGCCTTGCCAAGGGCCTTGCCAAGAGCCTTGCCAATGGCCTTGTGAAGGCTTTCCTCTTCTCCACCTCTTTGAAGAAAGAATCGCCTTTTAAAAATTCTGACAAATCCGAACATTCTTACTTGATTTCCGGGATCTTGATTTTCTCAAGATATGAGGAGGATGTTTTCCGGTCCAAATACTAATTTCAGTAGTTGGACTTATTATAACATTCTCCGTTCAAGTTTGGTGGAGAAGGCAAGGAAAGGAGGATTGTGAAGGCAAGAGTTGCCCCGCACTGAAGTCCGCGCCCTGACTTCCGTCCGTGCCCGTCCGTCCGCGCCCTGTCTTCCGTCCGCGCCCGTCCGTACGCGCCCTGACCCTGCGTATAAAAGGAGATGGGATGGTCAATTTGGGACACGTTTGTCACCTTAGCCTCAATTCTTGGACTTCAATTAAGTTTGAGCTCCTTGTGAGTCTACTTGGATGGCAAGCGGCCCTGGTTTACTGCCGAGTTGATGTAAAAATCGGTTCAGGCAGTACACCAGTGCAAACTATTATTTTTTTGTTATTGTCCTATACATGACACACCGTATTTGGCCACGAGGAACTTAGAAGAAGGAGAGGGCATCATCCATCAGTAAGTAATACAATGGGAACCCAACGGAAACAAACAAGGGAGTCGGAACCGTGGTACAATTTTCTGGAGAATGGGAGCATCAATTGTGTTTTTTGCAACGCGACATTCACCTACAAACGTGAGTGCGCTTTTGCGCACTTTAGGTATAAAGCCAAGACCGAGAAGTCCATATGTCGTAGTGTACCTCGGCTTGTTCGACACAGATTTGCCAATTGTACAGGCATAGTCCCTTCACGAATGAGTCACGAGGACATGTATGGTGGAGATTCTATGATTGGAGGTCCGTCTAGAACTGTTCCTAGTGGTTCTTCATGCCAATTCGTCGCTCAGAATGACGTGGCGGGTGGAATAAGAAGTGAGACTCCAGATACAGCGGCAAGGGAGGCGAACATATTAGAAGGGCATGACATTCCACGCTCTATGTCTGAGGACCAAGGCGCATCGAATTCCACAAGGTCCGTGCATGTACGTCAACGGCCCTTGCCAGAGGCTTTCCACATTGCGAAGAGGAGAGAGTTGGATGAGAAGTGGGCAAGTTTTTTCTACCAGGCGAATGTGCCATTTAACGTGGCTAGAAATCCAGCTTTTATAGAGGCGGTTAAAGCAACCTCCATGGCAAGATTTGATTATGTTCCACCTTCTTATCACTAGTTGAGGACTAATCTTATAGAACCTAGGAGGTTGTAAATTGAGAAGGAGATTGATGAGAAAACCGGATTTGCAGTCAAGAACTACGGAGTGTCAATATGCACTGATGGTTGGGATGATGTCAATCGGAGGCCCCTCATGAATGTGATGATGTCGTGCCCAACAGGCGATGTATTCTGTCGTAGCCCAAATTCTTGATTTTTCTTCTTTAAGCAATAAATAGGAACGGAAAGTTAGCTGATAGATGATAGACCGTGTTAGGAATTGACGAGCAGTTAGGAATTTGCATAGTAAATGGAATAGTAACCGGATTAAGTTCAGAACCGGTACCGCTCCCCAGGATCGGAAGTTGATCCGGTCTACATCCCTAACCAGGTTGCACTCCTAACCGGATTACTTAGGACCGGATAGTGAAGACCGGACCGGTCTTTGACTTTTCCGGAAGACGGAGGGTATATAAAGGATGAGATCCTTAAATGACACCCCTTTTCTATCTTGCGCCTCGACAAGTTTTCTCCTCCCCTCGTTATTGCCTTCTCTCTATCCTCTTCCCTCTGCAGATCGAGCGTTTCCATTGCAGGAACAGAAGAACAACGAAGTGTTAGCGGAGAGAGCGAGAGAGCGAAAGAGAACTTGCATCTTGTGCTTTGCAGGGATCGTTCCGGTTGAGATCGGAGGGGTGAGAGAACAAAGCGAGAGTAGAGAGAAAGACAGAACAACCGGAGAGAGCAGACCAGTTTAGTGCCCATGCCGCCTAGAAGAGAAGGAACGAGCGCGGCAAACGACGTCAAGCTCCGGAAGGTAGTTTCGGTCATTCCATCGACGGAACCAGAAAAGTCCCAGCTCATGGAAGATCTCAGCTCCATGGGTTGTGCAGGGTTAGCAGACAAACCCTGGGGGTTCCGGGAAGAGCGGGTGGTACGAGAGCTCGTAGGGAGGGTCTCCAACGAGTTCGACAACACGCTGCGCGGAGTTTCGAGCCGGTGGAATGACGAGATCTGGAGATAGGTTTACAGTTTCCGGGCTGGAGGTTTGGGGACCGCCAACCGGAAGGACGAGTACGCGCATGGAAGATTCCGGGGCGGTGCTAATCTGAAGGACGGGTATGCCATCGAGGACTGCATCGACGATCGGGATCGCCGAATGCTGCAGTTCCTCGTTCCGATCCTTCATCCGGAAAAGCCGACTCGGGTAACGATTACCCTCGGCAATACCATCTTTGGTGCTCTGACCGGAGACCGGAGGGTGGACTGGGCGCGGGTCATCTGCGAGCTGACCGCGACACTAGTCACCAAGGTCGGAAGAAGTAGGGCTTCACCGATGTGCCCGTACTTGTTCCACCTTTACCAGCACCATCAGTTCCTCACCGACAAGGAGGAGAAGTCATGGAAGGTGCAGGAGGCTCTCCTCAAGTACGGAGAGTCAGGCACGGACGACGACGACGACACGGAACCGGAATCCGAGTCGGAAGAGGAGTTGACGCCATGACCGCCAACCAAGAAGCAGAAGACGACGCCTCCGAATCTACGCGGAACGCGTCCCGGAAGAGAGACACCCGTGCCAGAGACGAGACCGGAAGCGGAAAGGCAGAGATCGGCACCAGAAGAAGACGTTCTTTCGGACCAGTTTCAGCAGCTGGTCGACATCCTCAGCAACGTCCGAGCGGAATGGGTGGTCCAGAAGAGGGCCCTCAGTGCGATCGGAAGACTAGTAGAAGCTGCACTTGACAGCCGGCTACCGGAATGGGTAGCGGATTGCTACCCATTCCGTTAATACATATAACCAATAATATTAATTATGTATTATACTAATACATAATTAATAATATGTAATGGCTCATAATGCACAATTTACAAGAGCACGTGCATTCGTTAAGAGAGCCACCTTTCAGCCTCCGAGCTAATATTGCAACGACTTTGGAGGAGTCATTTCAAAACAGGTGGGATATGGCTTTTACTGACCTTCACTATGTCGGTGCCCTTTTGAATCCATACTTGAAGGATCATGCGAGGCTTCCGGCTGATGGAGCTGCCCTTCGTGGGTTGTATCGAGTAATCCACAAATTGGAAGACATATTGGGCGTGAGATTTGATGACGTCATGGCGGAATTACAACAATATGAGGAGGGCACAGGGCCATATAGCCCTTATATGATCCCCAACATCCGTCAGACAAACATGCTTCCCCATCAATGGTGGCATAGGGTTGCAGATTCGGGCCTTTCTAAAACTGCAGTGCGTGTCCTTTCTCTTACATGTTCGACTAGTTCTTGTGAACGTAATTGGAGTATATATTCTTTTGTCCACAACAAGAGCCGAAATCGGTTAGCCCCCAAAAAGGCTAAGTCATTGGTGTATATCTACACCGATAGCCGTGTACTGCGTGAAAGACCAATGGCCGATCCAGTTCGTTGGTATGATGCAAACATCATCTCGGAGGATTCGGACCCAGATGCCCTTGGCCCTGTTCCGGTGGATGAACCTAATCGTGAATTCGACGCGATGCGAGCAGAGGAAGACGAGGACGATGATATGGAAGCAAACCGGGCACCTCGGGAGTACCGACCAAATCCTGAAATTTGGGCCCAAGGTGCAGATCACCTTAACGACGCAAGGAACTATAACGGAGATGAGGATGCAATGGATGAAGACCACGAGCCTAACCGTTGGGGTCAGGGCCTATGGAATCTCAGTCCTCCTCGACGTAGTCCATCGCCTCGTAATCGTCCAAACGTAGGTATCGGCGAAGCGCAAGTTATTGCATCCTCTTCTGAAAACGAAGATTCAGTTCGTGCACCTGACCGTGCTGCTCATGATACCCCGCCTGGAGATGATGTGAACCACCACAATCCCTCTTCAGGAAAGAGTGGTGAGAATGGAGATGACCATAAAAGTAGAGGCGGCGGCACAGTAAGGAACACTCAAACTCCTAATTGCGAAGGATCCGTTGTCGATCGTGATAGGAATAGCGGCCCGAGAGGTGTGGGTGCAACGCCTGGTAGCCCTCGACTTGTTGAAAGGCACCAGTTTTGACAGTAAAATGGCCTTGGGACTTTAGGAGTTAATCAGTCATATTTTATTCAATAATGTTCCAATCACCAATTTTCTTTTTTATTTGATTCCATACACTTGAGTACACAATTTTTATGTTAATTTCTTACTATAAAACATAAGTACTAATATTTTTATAGAGAACCCTTAAATGTTCTCACAATTTCCAATATTGGCATTTTTGCAATGATGCATTATTGAATGAAACTAACCGGGATATTCTGAACTTGAAATGAAAATGAAAGTTGAACATTATGAATTTTACATTCTATCCATACGGCTAAGTGTAATGCTTTTTGGAGATTTTTAGATTGCTTAATTTTAGTAGTTCACTTTTTCTAAAGCACATTTAGACTCAAATCTTTGGAATTTGCGGTGGATCAATATGGCATGAAATGAGGCATACCTTTTGTACAAATAGTCTCTTTTCTAATTAGATCACATGTGCACATCTTTAAGCATCGATAAAAGTTTCAATAAAGATTCCACGCTGCAAAAAATGGATGAAAAATAATAAAGTATTGGGTACTTTTGTCCATCAACCAGAATATGGTTGATTGGATAGTTAAAGGTTTAGAATTAGAGATGAGATATTTTCACTTAATTTTAAATATATCATATATATATATATATATATATATAGATATATTTTTTAGTAGAAAATCATAGGTATGTATAATGCATCTTGTATACTATAGCATATTCCAATTTAGATCATATATCCTTAAATATTAAATTCTTTTGTGGCAATTTAAATAAAAAAAGAAAATTCAATTTTTTCCAAAACACTATTATATAGTTACCTAGTCAAACATCATTATTTTTGTTACTTTTAAAATCATATTACAATTTCTTGTTATTTTTCTTATAGAATTCAATGTTAAATCAAATTACCAAGATTTTTTGCCATACTTATTTAAACAACATCAAATTTATCACGATTTTTCTAGGTTTTTTTTAATTTAATCCATAAATGTCCAGAGTCCTCTCTAGAGTCATTATTGTAGCAAAGATGTACTATAAAATGCAACTAAGAGGGATATTTTGAACTTGATGTATGAACAAAAGTTGTTCATTCTGAATTTTTGATTTCATTCCATACGGTTAGATTTATGATTACAATCACCAATATTCAAGCTATAAATTTTGTGACTTCGAATTCAAAATTGTTTTGTTATTGGATTTTGAATAAGATATACACAATTTGTAAATGGTATTTGTTTGATTGGTTGGAATGTAATACTCTAAGTGTAGTGATATTTAGGGATATATTGTTTGATTAATTTCATGAGTTGAGTTTTTTAAAAACATTTTTTAGCTATTCAGATCTTCGTTTGATGGCATTTATTATGAAACTCTACAAGATGAAATGAGGCCTACATTTTGTACAACTTCACCTTCTTTCTAATATGCCACACACACATGAAGCTCACTTTCCATAAAATCTTTGGTAAAAATGCCATGCTATAAAAAATGCATAATGATTGTAAAATCTTGAATGCCACTTGTACACTGTCTAAAAAATTGATACGTGGACAATGATAGGTTAATCAAAGTACTTACAATATTTATTAAAATGATATTGAAATTGTAGAAAATTTTCAAAACCAATAATATACAAGAGTATGTAATTGACATGCTTTTTGAATATACATAAATAGAAATTTCAATAGAAAACAATTTTAGTAGTGGATATTGAAATTTTATGGAATTTTCTTTAAAATGTATTTGGAACGCAATTGTAATAGTTATAAAGAATGGTAAATTGGTTTAGAGAGGAAAATAAAACGTCTACACATTCTTAAGTTTAGCCATTTCCATATGAATGTAGAAGCTATATTAAATCAATGTTGGATTGAGATACAATCAAACATGGTCCCACATGACTCTTTGCACTCTTTGTAGTTATTGAAGGTTTAACCTCTAACTGCTCAACCATGCATTTTTTACATGATGTGCAAAATGGCTTTCTCTTTTTTCATTCGTCATGCATTTTTGGTAGAGTCAAATTTTATGATAACCTTTTCAAGAAGCTAACTCGTGCATACATGAGCCGATTAGAAAGGAGATGATTCGTGAATTATCTATGCCCCATTTCATCTCGTTGGTTTCAACCAAAAATTTGCAGATTTTTTGTCTAGAAGTAATCTTGAAAAAAAATTCTCATGAAATTAAGCAACTAGAAAAACTCTTACAATTTCTATAGGCAAGAGTATTACATTTCAACCCATCACATCGAATTTCATTCTGAGAATGTCAATATGTAATTTGTAATCAAAGTACAAAGTATGTAAGATTTTTAGGTATAAAATTTTATTGGTGATTGCGATCATAGATCTAACCATATGGATAGAATCTATAAATCTTAACCCCTGAACGTCCTCACCATTTCCAGTTTTGGGAGTTTTGCAAAGATGCATTGTAAAATGCAACAAAAAGAAATATTTTGAACTTGATGTATGAAAAGAAGTTGAACATTAAGATTTCTAGATTCCATCCATACAGTTAGATCTATGATTGCAATCACCAATAAACTTTTATACCTAAAATTCAAAATTACTTTGTACTTTGATTACGAATAAGATATTGACAATTTGAGAATGAAATTTTTTGTGATGGGTTGAAATGTAATACTCTAAGTGTAGAGATTTTTGGAGATTTTTTGGTTGCTTAGTTTTATGAGAATTTGTTTTCAAGATCACTTTTTAGACTAAAAATATTCAAATTTTTTGTGGAAACCGACCAGATGAAATTGTGTACAAATAATTCACGAATCATCTCCTTTCTAATCGGCTCATATATGCACGAATCTAACTTCCTGAAAAAGTGAGCATAAAAAAATGACTCTACAAAAAATACATGACGGATGAGAAAAGAGCAAACAATTCTGTACATCATGCAAAAAATGCATGGTTGAGCGGTTAGGGGTTAATGTACAGTACAACTTCTTTTCATACACCAAGTTCAAAATATTTCTTTTTGTTGCATTTTATAATGCATCTTTGCAAAGCTGCCAAAACTGGAAATGGTGAGGACGTTTAGGGGTTAAGGTAGATAAAAACATCAATTAAATACTTTTATCCATAATCATACCTCCCTAGCGTATGAACTTAGGTTTGGCTTTTAATTTAATTATTTTAAACTAAATTTTACACAGAATTTACCTCTTTTTGTCCATTGTCCAGGTCGGTAGCTCCCTTCTTTTTCTTGATATGGTAATGAAAGCTTGCCACAGAATTTGTCGTCAATGCAATTACCCTTTTATTGAGAAACTCTTAATGTAACCAATAATCCGAGTAATTGTTGAATTTCTCAGATGCTTCCAACTTGGATTCAAGCTCGCGTCTTAAATCATGAGTGAGCTTGGAATAACCATTTTTTTCATGGTTCACATATTCCCTCTGCAACATGTGCAGACTTCGTCGCTTGTAGAAGTCTACTTCCATTGCTCTACACTCCACTAAGTATTCTGTGGGGGGCCAATGTGGGTCCGGTAGTTTCTTCTGCTTCTTTTGGCTGGAAGACGAAGGATTCGAATTAGAACCTGTGGCTAGTGATGTGGCTAATGGTGGAACTATTCTTCCGCGGGCCTATCCAAGTCCTCAAACATCGGACGCTTCCCACTAGAAGCACTCCTTCAGCTGTCATTTCCACAGTTTTTTGGAAAAAAAAAACAAAAAGTCACCCTTGTACGCTGGTAGGGATAGCCCTATCTTCCACCCAACTCAAAAAACACAGGCTGCATGAGCAAACTGTGCACTTGAGGCTTTGGGAAGAGGACTTGGCAACTGAAAATAAGGGGCCACCACTTATGTCGTAAGTGAAGTGTTTAAATATTCAATTTTTGATGGCGTCTATCTAGCATGGACCGCTTGTTGAAAGCTTCCATGCAAGCCAATCATCTAGCGATGATCTAGTGTCATGCTCAAGCTTGTAGCTATTCACGTCAAGCAGGTATTTATAGGAACCTGTGGTCCAAACATCACATGAAAGCATGGTTTCTCAACCCCAAATAATCATCTAGCAATAATCTAGTGTGGTGCTAAGCTTGTACCTATTCAAGTCAAGAAGGCAAGAATTGTGAGCAAAAGTTCACACTTTCCACAACCCATCAATACAAATGGAAATAGTTTATTCCATTGTTACATGAGTACAACAACCAAGTAGGGTTCATGCCCCAATGGTCACAAAGTTTTATTGTTTCCCTCACTATTTTTTGTTTCACTAAATCTAATTATTTCCTCGACTATTTTTTACATTGGGAGGGGTCTACTCCACACTGGGAGGGGTTCTGGAAGAGGCTTTTTATATGGAACCTGTACGGTTTATATGGAACCTGTACGGTCACTACACCGAGTTTCAAGACACGAGCACCATGCGATATCGATTTCTTCGGCTTCTTGCATCACACAATCGTGTTACTGTTGATGGTGATGAAAACCAGGTTTATTTCTATCGACGATTCCTATCGTCGTGACTTGCAGAAAAGGTGTCGTTTGTTTTATCTCCATTTTTTCCCAATCAGGACATGAGCAACGTTCAGCAGCTTTAGTGCGAGTTTGACTACGCTGGATATGAACAACGTTATTACTAAAAATATTTCAACGGACTATTCAAAAATTTGGACCAGGAAAGAGTACAGCAAGGCATTGATGTTAATTAAACCACCAAAAAAAATTTGGATGCATTTGACCTTGAGCTCCTTCACATTTTGTAAGTGATCAATTTTTCCAGCCATACGGAATGGTAGAAACTTCTCACTCACTAATGCTACGTTCTTGTTGTTGTTTGCAGTCCATTTTTAGTTTCAACGGAGCGAATGCTTCTGGCTTTGACTCTTTTTGCCAAGACTTCCCTCTCCTCAAGGAGGTACTATGTTTGTAATCCTAACACACCATATTTTCTTGCAATCATGGACCTTGTCACTATCGAAACTCGCCTGAATTTCTGGGGTCTTCCATAATACTTGCTCGGACTCGATCATTACATCATAGCAATGAGCTCAAGCCCACGTGATGAGTAATATTTTAGTAGGATATGATTGGTCGCTTGGAGGAAAAATGTGTTCGTATGCTTTTGATTTGTTGGATTGAATCCCCTTCCTGATGCGCTCTATTGGCAGGTAAGACTGCATCAGAATTATCGATCCACTCGTTGTATTGTGGAGGCGGCCACCTCATTAATAAGGTGCAACAAGCAACGTTGCCAAGATAAACAAGCCCACACGGACAACGTGTTGAAGTGTAAGCTTACAAGCTTGGTCAGAATGAGGTAGTGTGCCTGGTTAAGTACAAGTGTTTTGATGACAAGGTGAAGGATGAATCTACAGAGACTACGTTGGTGGTGACAATGTTACAGGGTATGCCTAAGCTTATGGTGCAAGGAGGTTTGATGCTCCAACACCCCCTCTCAAACCTCATTGGAGTAGCCATGGTGTCAAAATCAAAGAGAGTTCAGGGGGTGATAACACAGCTGAGAAATCAGTTGAGGTGGCTAGTGACACGAGAGAACAAACTAATATTCACAATTAGAGGACTAAGACTAGAATCATATTTTGAAGTGAGGAGAGAGGTGAAAAGATATATCTACACTTAGGATCATATACTACGTAGAGGTATAGCATGATGGTAAAGGTTTGAGACCTGTAAGATCTCTATTGGCAATAAATGGGTTGGTGGCCAAAGGTTTAGTGAGTAAGTCTGCCTGCTGGAGATGAGAGGGAACATATGTAATAACAATTGAGCCATCATTATATTTCTCTCGAATATAATGATGTTCCAACTCGATATGTTTAGTTCTCTGATGCATTACCGGGTTGCGAACAAGTTTGATACTACTAATGTTGTCACAGAAGATAGGGGTGGGAGAGGGGCTACTGAGTTTTAGCTCATCTAGGAGACGTCGAAAGTAGGTGATGTTACGAGCTACTTCTGAAAGAACACGATATTCTGCCTCGGTTGAAGATAAGGCAAGGGTGGGTTGTAGTTTACTAGTCCAAGCAATTGGAGAAGAACCTAGTTTATATAAAATGCTAGAGGTTGATCTTCGTGAGTCTAATTCCCCTGCCCAGTCCGCATCTGTGAAGACGGATAGTTCTCCAGTATCATTGGCAGGATAAAAGATGCCATAGTTGAGTGTCCCTTTTAGATAGCGGAGAATGTTCTTTGCGGCAGTCAGGTGTGCTTGTTGAGGATTGCACATATAGCGAGAGACCCAACTGACTGCATATTGTATATCCCAATGGCTTATAATAGTATAGAGTAATCCACCTACAAGACTCTGGTAGACAAGCTTGTCTACGGGATTTGTTTTTGTGTCTTTCGATAATTTGATCTTGGAGTTCATGGGTGCGGAGAGAGGGTTGCAGTCTTGCATTCCAAAACGCTCAAGTAGGCGTTCAATATAGCTTCGTTGGTGAAAGTAAATTCCATCATCAGTGTAGAGTAGTTCAACACCAATATATAGTTGTGCATCTCCAAGGTGTGTCATTTTGAACCGTCTTCTCAACTGTGCGTCAAGGTTGGCAATGTTTTCGTGGTCATCGCCTGTTAGAATAATATCATCAACGTATAGGAGAAGTAAGGTGTATTTCCCATCACGGATAGAGAAGTAAAGGTTAGGTTCTTCGTTACTCTTTGTGAGTCCTTGTTGTTGAAGATAGGTGTTAATTTCACCATACCAGGCTCGAGGGGCTTGTCGGAGGCCATATAGCGCTCGTTGGAATTTGCACACCTTGCCGCTATTTTCAAATCTGGGGGGGATGATCATATAGACTTCCTCGTCAATTTTACCATTCAGAAAGGCAGTCTTAACATCAAGGTGATGTATTTTTCATTTTTGCCGTGCGGCAAGTGCAACTACGCTACGAATAGTGGACCAACGAACCACAGGAGCAAATGTTTCAAAGAAGTCGATACCCTCTTCTTGTTCAAATCCTCGAGCCACAAGCCTAGCTTTAAGTTTTTCAATTTTGCCGCTAGGTCCAGGTTTGGTTTTAAATATCCACTTTGTAGATATTGGACGTTTGCCAGGAGGTAGGTCTACTAATTTCCATGTGTCATTTTCTTTGATTGAATCAACCTCTTGTTGGATAGCATCTTTCCAGCCAGGGTGTTTGATGGCTTCAGTGTAGTTGCGAGGTTCAATAAATGTCCCCGTTTCTGCGGAGAAGAGGTAACTGTCTTTGAACCTCGTACTAGGACGTCGTTCACGAAGTGGATATCTTCGTGGTTGATCAACTGGAGCTCCCTGAGGAGGTGACGGTGGATCCTCTTCAACAACTGATGGATCTTACGTAGGTGGATGATCTGTGGGATCACCTAAGTTTGAGTTTGAGTTTGAGGGTTCGGGAAATAGTTCAATATCATCGGGAGGATTGACCGTTGATGGGATAGCATTAAGTCCAATTTGATTCTCATCAAATACCACATCTCTGCTACGATGGATGCGTTTGGTTTGAGGATCAAAGAGTCTATAACCTTTGCTTTGACTATCATAGCCTAGGAGGATGCACGGAAGGGTTTTGCTATCAAGTTTGGATCTCCTAGTGTCTGGAATGTGAACATATGCCAAGGCTCCAAATACTCTAAGATGTTTAACAGACGGCTTGAGGTTGTAGTATTTTTCATCAGGAGTCATGCCATAATTGGCTCAAGTAGGACTAATATTGATTAGGTAGTTGGCTGTATTAACAGCCTCTGTCCATAGATATCCAGGAAGTTTGCTAGCTGTAGACATGGTTCGTGCTTTTTCAATGATGGTTCTATTTCTACGTTCACTAACTCCATTTTGTTCGGGGGTGAGTGCCATGGTAAGTTGGTGATGGATGTCATGGTGTACTAGGTAGGTTGCAAATTCATGCGAAAGATATTCCCCCCTCTGTCGGTTCTAAGTGTCATAATATTTTTTCCAGTTTCTTTTTCAACTCCGGCTTTGAACTCTATGAATTTTCGAAAGGATTCACTCTTACTCCTCATGAAGTAAATGAAGCTCTTTCTTGAGTAGTCATCTGTAAAGACTATAAAGTATTGTGAACCGCTAAGTGACGGGGTACGAATGGGTCCTACAAGATCTGAGTGAATGAGTTGTAGTACCTGAGTTGTGCGGTTGATAGATTCTTTTGGAAAATGCTCCCTATGTTGTTTTCCTGCTACGCAATCGCCACAAATAGTCCTTATAGTAGGAAAGATAGGAAGCCCATTTACTCGCTTGGCGTTGGCACAATGTTGGAGACTAGCGTAATTCATATGACCAAACCGTTTATGCCATAGGTGCATATTTGATTCTGAGACAACCGAGTTTGCCATAGTTGTGTCTTGTATGTTGGTGAATTGATAAAGACCGTTTGATAAATTGCGATGTCCTCTTGCTAAAATAGATTCGTTTTCATTGAGTACAAGGCAATCTTTGCTTGTAAAAATGATGGTGTGACCTTTATCAGCCAAGGAGCCTACGGATAATAGATTCTTCTTCAAGGCCGGTACATACAAAACGTGATCAATATTTATTCCATCGGAATTGCCAGTGTTGACATTGGCAGACCCAACTGCTGCTACATGGTGGGCATTGCCATCAGTAGTTGTTACATTGTGCCCATAAGAGCTAGCTCCTATGTTGTGTAAGTTTGCATAGGCTCCGGTTACATGATGACTTGCCCCAGAATCCATATACCACGTGGCATTTTGGTATTCCATGAGATTAGCTTCTGTGGAGTCCCACTCACTATCCATATAAGTATCTCCCTCAACATAGTTTGCGGTGGCATAATAACCATAAGGGCAGTTCCTTGCTATATGACCCTCCTCTCCACAATTGTAACATATTAACCCTCTTCCACGACCACTTGCTGGTCGTGCATACATCTGCTGCCCATATGGTCTCATGATCATATTAAGTTGGCCCCCCGGGTGACCTGATACCCAGGTCGTCACCCCCGGGTATTGGCCGGGTTGTGGTCCCCCTTGTAGGGACCCATATCCCTGCAGGGGCCCGACGCCGCCCTGCAGCGGCCTGCCGCCCTGCAGCGGCCAGTGCCCGCCATGATGCGAGCGTGCTGATAGTTGGTGCGGGCCTGCGGCGCCCGCACTCCTGCCAAAACCTCCTCCATAGGAATTGCCGCCGGGTCTCCATACCCACTGACCTCCACCGCCGCCATAGCCGTTGCTCCTTCCAGATGCTCTTCCTCTTCCTCCGCGATTGTTGTTGAAGTGGACAGCAAGTGCTTCATCATGTCCTCTCTTCTGTTCTCTCAGGCTCTTGCGGTGTGATTCAGTAAGCAATTTCCCTATCACAATCTCAAATTTTGGGTTAGTAAGATACGTAATACCTTGTATTATCATCTCATAGCTGTGAGGAAGTCCGTTGAGCACGAGGTTGATGAGGGTCTTGTCTTCCATCTCTTCTCCATAGCCTTTGAGTTGGTCGCGCAAGTCCATTGCTGTGGTCAAGTAGTTGTTGATGTCTTCTCCTTCTCTCATTGATATTGCGTGCAATCTGTTGTTGAGCATCTGGATCTGCTGTTGATCTCCTGCAGAGAACATGGACTTGAGCATACTCCACGCATCAGCTGGGTCTTCATGTTGGCTAACTATTCGAAGTAAGTTGTTTCCTACGGACATAGTTAGACCTGTCAATGCACGTTGCTTTGCCTCCATCAGCTTCACTTCAGTGTAGACTACGTTTGAGACAGTCACTGGATATTCAGATGTGACTACCTTAGTTCCTACTAGCGGCCATAACCCTTCTCTCTTCATTATTGCAGTCATCTTGATCTGCCAATTGCTATAGTTGAGAGGCCCAACTAGTTTGTTGGACTCTCCTACTTCACAATTCGAACTCTTGCTACTCTCTGCCATACCTCTAGATCTGTGTCTTCTAGATCTCTAACTTAGATCTAGATCTCTACCTCTCAGATCAGATCTCTACCTTCTAGACCTATCTCTCTCTACAAGGAGCAGGGCTCACTTGTCATACGCTCTGATACCATGTTGAAGTGTAAGCTTACAAGCTTGGTGAGAATGAGGTAGTGTGCCTGGTTAAGTACAAGTGTTTTGATGACGAGGTGAAGGATGAATCTACAGAGACTACGTTGGTGGTGACAATGTTACAGGGTATGCCTAAGCTTATGGTGCAAGGAGGTTTGATGCTCCAACACAACGATATTGGAGAAAAGGTAGCATGTTGTAAAACACAGCTCCATGTTTTGTCGCTTCTAATTCAATCAATTATTAGATTTCAAGCCTATCGAATGGAACCTGTTAATCAATTTTATGCATAGGGAGTCATGAGACTTTAATAGTTTCTTTCTTCCGTCTCATTGCTGCCTCTACGTCTTTGCCGCTCTCATATTTATGTGACGGAAGTTTTCTTATCCAAATCGGTTAACGATTATTTAAACAGTTAATTGACAAGCCTTGCATACGAAGCTAATTTTTATGGGTTGTTTCATGTAGATTGCGGTGATGGAGTGTCGAACGGAGGCAGCAGAATGTTCATTCGTCGTGGACTCCATACTTATGAATTGTTCCGATAAGGATTCGTCGGTCCCTACATTTGGAACCATAGCTGTGCTGTATCGTCGCCAGGTATGTGTGTCCCGAGTGTCCTATGTCATAATTTAACTCGACACATATAATTAATTCTCGTACACCCATTCTTCTCTATCCGCCTTTAAAATAGTGACATTTGATTCCATGGTGTTTGCAGGTGACTGGAAGAATGTTTCAGTGGAGCTCTACTCAGTCAAACTACATGATCTGTCAATCAGCAATCTGTTTGAGCGCAATCCTTGCTCTCGTTGATAGCTCTCGTGGAGGACCTTCAGATCATACGGTTTGCTCCTTCCCAATCTAATTCCAATTTGTATAAGAGCCCCTGAACCATTTGCATCTGTGGGCAGTCTTTGCACTCTCCTGGAAGACTACGACCACTAAAGGGTTAACGCTTTGATCTTAATTAACATATATGGCAGAGACTAGCTAATCAGGTTTATTGTGCAGCTACTGTAGCCCTTCAGTTGGTCATTATTGCTGCAATTACTCAATGTGAGCAGTTTAGTGGAGACCATGGAAAATTTCCAAACAGACTCTTCATGTTCATCCCTAAGCCCTAGAACTGTGGAACTGTAGAACTGGAAGACTGTAAACCCTAAAACTGTAACTGCACCATCATGCTTAGGATGCAAGATTGTTGCAGGATGGCACCATCGACTGTGACTCCCTTCCTAACCATCCAACTTACCTAAATTGGTAAAAGCATCATCAATTTCTTGAATTGACTTTGAAAAGCCAAATTTCAAGACCCACACCCACGCCTCTTGAAATGAGGCCACCTCTTGAGCAAAAATGCTCTCAAAAACATCCTCAAATGTTAAATCATGAATGTCTTTGTTCGGAATAATACTTCCCCAACAAAATAGATTCTTTACATTCTTGACGTTCTTCATATCCTCCTCTCCATCAAACACCATCTCCCATTCCTTCACAGTGAAAACTTTGAAGTACTCTGCCCAACTTTGCCCAACATGGGGCGGTTTGTTGAGCAAAGTGATCACTTTGACTCTTGCCCTCTTCAAAGCCACACGCCGCTTCACTTGGTTTGTAAGAAGAACCTAAAAAACAATAGATCAATAGAAATTTCAAAATGTTAATGAATTTAAGCATCAAATTCATACAAATTGACAAACAACACTACTCTCAATGTTCCCCAAAGTTCACAAAGATGTGATAAGGGTGTTTTTTTTGCATACCTGTTTTCTCAAGATGAGCTCCATAGTAACATATCGTTTCTCCATCTCAATATGCCTCTTCTCTGCCTCCATGTGTCGTGCCTCTGCCTCCATGTGTCGTGCCTCTGCCTTTGCCTCTGCCTCCACGTGCCTTGCCTCTGTCTGAACCAACAAGTCCTTGAACTGAGCCTTCATGGCTCGCATTTCGTCCTTCATGGCTCGCATTTCATCCTTCATTTTCTCCAACTCCGTTTCTGCAATCACGCGCCCTTCAGAAGACTTCTTCATCTGCGCTACCAATCCCATACTCAACTTTTCTTTTTTCAACCTCACAAGGACCGCACCATTCCAATCAAAGAAGGTGGTGGATCCAAGTGAGGGAATATTTGGTACAGCTTTTGTGTCCAAATCCCCACAAGCAAGACCTGCAGTAGAACAGTGCAATATAAATTAGATTCAAAACTTCAAAGTTGTTTAACTTTAATCAAACTACAACAAAGCTACCTAAAACTTAATTCAATCCAAAACACACTTTACCTGGAAGACTATCCTTCCACATAGCACAACACACTTCTTTGATGTCATCCAAAAAGGACGTTGGTATCAGCTCTGCCTTCGGTTTAGGGCTCTCAAATTGCAGTTCCTCGTCACTAAAGACCACGTCAACGAGGACAGACTCTTTCAAAAACTCAGTTCGGACATCTTCTCTCCCTCCTTCAACCGGTCCTTCAACCGGTCCTCTTTTGCTGGCCCCACCGTGTCCCTTCCCCTTCTTTCCTTTTTTTTTCCCACCCATCACACTTACATCACAATCAAACAACCGCATATGTTATTCCACATTCAACCATTAATAATAGCTAACTCAAAAAGATAATAGAATTCTTCAAAGCAACCCTAAATTAACCGCCAGAATGGAAAGGATTTAAGCGAACCTGAAGCCGAAGAGGCGTCAAACTGCGGGAGGTTCACGGTCGGACCAAGTCCAGTCTCCAATCAATGCCAAAATCCCTTCAAAAAATTGCAAGCAGAACCGCTAAAAAGGTCAAAAAGTGAAAAACTTGCCTGCTCTGAACATCACAACACATTTGATGAAGCATTGCAATACTAATTCGCACAATGGCAAAATTACAGAATACAAATGGAAAACCCTAAATACGAATCTGCAGGTCAAGACCCCACTGCAAGGACAAGTAAAAACTGTCATGTGTTTCCCAACACCCTGCATAGTTCAGGATCCAATCATCGAATCTATATCTCTCTTCCACTCCCCAAAAAGAATCCGCAACCAATGTCATTCACGAGAATCCACTCAGACACCAGTTTCACGACAAGCTACGCAAACACCAATCTCCTGAGGGACCATCCCCCATAGATTGGGATCCCAATCGAACTCGACTCTCATTCAATATATATCCCGCTACCATTTCTTCGACAAGATCCGCAATCGACAGATTTTTTTCAGACAGTAAACCCTAATGCGCAATCTTGAAAAGAATCGAGGAAAGGATGATCGGGCGACGGTGGAACGAAATGCAACTTACCGAAGTCTCAGCTTGACGTCACGTCTCGAGCTTGACCGACGTCCGGCCTCGCCCTGCAACACGACTCGCCTGAATACTTGCCCTGCAAAATCACCCCATTATGACAACTCCAAAATACAAATGAAAAACTCAGAATCCAAATCCGCAAGTCAAGGCCCCTGCTCAACTCCAAAGACAAGTAAAAACTGTGGGTTCGTACGTGAAAGCGGCAATGAAACCACGCAATTCACACGAAAAGCTGAACTCTCTACAAGGTCAGTCGCTAGAAGACTTCCCATCAAGCAAGAAAGTGCACACAAGCACTAAGTCAATGTCCAACCATTGAACTCCGACTTCAGCATCACAGCGAGCAGCATCTCAGTATGGTCTAAAACGAACACGCTTCCTCGTAGCACGAGGAGTACTCTATTGATTTCGATCTTCTGAGGTTAAAGAGAACCAGGGTTACCAATCCGACGTCCTTGGGGGTCTGAGAGCGTCCTAGGGCGTCCTAGGACGCGGACGTCCTGACGTCACGTCGGACGCAGCGTCCGGGGGGGGGTAAAATGCATTTACCGAAGGTCGTAGTAAGTTTTCTGGACCGTCAGATTCGACGAAGTGCGACGCGGCGAGATCTCAGCCGTCGAAATGCGTCGAGTCGTCCGACCGGACCCCGCCGTCGGAGAGATCGGACGGCCGATGGACAGATCGTACGGCCCCGATTTGATCGCGGGGGCGCACGACGGCCGTCCGATTAGGCCGACGGCTTTAGGGCCGTCCGATCGGGCGGACGGCCGATCGGACGGCCGCAGTGGCGGTCGGCCTCATGGCCGTCCGCCACCCTATAAAAGGCCGTCCGCCAACCTCTCTCTCTCACTTTTTCCTTCCCCTCAAGAAAATTGAAATATATTTTTGAGTGGATGCGGAGTGGCTTTGGCTGGCATTTTTCCATCCATTGGCTCCTCATCTTTGGGAGGGAGAAAGTGATTCACATTTGGGGGGGAGTTTTTGCAGTTTTTTTTTAATTTTTTTAAAAACTTGTTCGTAAAATGCTTTTTTCATAGATTTTTTATAGAATTTGTTCCAAACTGGTTTTTCTCTTCAAGTTTTTTTTAAAACTTCCTCTTAGAAGTTTTTTCTCATAGTTTTTTTTTTAAATTTGTTCCAAACTAGTTTTTTTCTTGAATTTTTTTTTAAAACTTGTTGTAAGAAGTTTTTTCTCTTAGTTTTTTTTAGAACTTGTTCCCATCTAGTTTTTTTCTTGAAGTTTTTTTAAAAACTTCTTCTAAAAAGTTTTTTTTTAAAACTTCGAACGGCGGCGGGGTCAAGAAGATGCCGAAGGACAAGAAGAAGCAGAAGGTTGCGGACTTTGGAGTGAAGCTTCATCCAATCCACGACGTTCCATCTGAGGCTTGCAAGAATTTCCTCATAGAACTGACCGTCAGATTCTATGAGGAAAATTCTATTCGATCATTGGAGAGCAAGTACGTCAGATATAGAGATGAAGGCCCCGAGAAGTTCCGGACGGACATGCGGCAGTACATGATGGACGCGCTTGAAGCCCCGATGTGGAATACGGAGACCCAGAAGCGCGGGTTTTTGAAGTTCTTGGATGCCAGAGTGCACGATTCACTCTGGAATGCCAAGAACTTGTTGACCAAATTTGGGAGGTTCAATCGCGCGGCGGATGAAGTTTTCAACGACGTGCTGTTGAAGGCGGATTTGTTCGTGGCCCAGATGAAGCCATTCGCCAAGAATCGAAACCGGCGTGGCTCCGTGGGATGGTGGAATTCGATAGAGGGGCACCAAGAAGACCTGTTGCGTAAAGCTCATCTCATTGCCATTCCGCCAACAGCCGCGGTTATACGAATGGATAATGCGAACAGGAGAGGTGGATACGCCACCATTCGCAAAGTCCGCATTGAAGGTGCTCCGGGCATTGAACCATTCTGAGAATTTGCCGCCAAGTTGTCCAACCAATCGGAGACACGGCCGGATTTGGCAAAAGTTGAGCATCAGAATGAGTCGATGGCGGTGAGGATTCCACATCCGGGTGTCATCCGTTTCGTGGCCATTCATCCGGACAAGTACGAAGGCTATGCGTATTGGTGGAATGGCGGGACAGTTCGAGAGATGTTGAACCGGGATATCGAGTTTGGTGACGATGTCATCACACATTTGAACTATGGGAGATTCTCCGATGATGAGATTATTCGAGTTCAACAGTTGGTTCGTTTTCGCAAAAAACGGACCGAGCTTGCGTGGGCGTTGTTGCGCATCATGAACGAGGTCCACAAGAGCAACAATCTCCACAATGACTTGTCTCCGGACAATACCCTCCTCCACTTCCCTCTAGATGAATCGCGAGTGTATATTGGAGTATGCGATTGGGGCATGACCACGAAGGTTAACAAACCAATGCAGTCTCTTTATACGTTCACAAAGCGTCAAGACATGGCCGAGACTCTGCGAAGGCGATGGTGGGTCGATCCGCGGGTTGCGTACTTGCACAAACCAGATGCGGATGTGCAAATGATTCCGAAGTTATCAATGGCTTCGGAGGAGTTCGCTACGGCCCGAATAGCGCAACGAATCAACGGGCGGACAATGTCCATAGACTACGAGAATCTGCAACGAGAATCTCGGAGTTCCGTAGTATTCTCAAATCAAGAATTTGCGGATACATTTCATATGTACATGGAGAGAGTCTGCAATGAAAATCGAGAAAGCGCTGGAGGATTGTTTCATATCATTACACGCTTCAGCGACACATACAACTGGCCCACGCCTCATGAGCATTATCGGTCAACGTATTAGTAATACATAGGTTTTACTTTATTCCTTTCCGCATTATTAGACTATACTAGATAGCATGCACATTTTGAAGTGACTATAGCAATAGTCTTAGATTAATATGTATTACATGCCTTTATAATTTGGGCACAAGAAGTAAAAAAACCTTATTTCATATAGCCGTGCAAAGAGCGACATTTTTTGAATTTTATATGGTTTAGGTTGTGGCATAGTTCCGATTTTTTAACTTATCAATGTGTTCTATTTCAAAATTCTTGTATTTCAGAATTTTTGTTAAAATTACCTCAAAATATCCTAATCCAACCTTATGATGAGATTTCCCTACACACCAATTTTTAGAGGTAGAAAAGAACTGTAGCATATTCAAATCAAGTGCGCAAATACTGGAGTTTAAAAATTGCCATTCCATGTTTTATTTTTTAGTAAACTGAATAAGATTTCAAATGATAATCCAAACCCAGGTTTAGGAAGGTTTTCATGTGTTCACTACATGTTGTTGAAAAAGCAAAATGTGTAAAATATGATGATCTCTAGGTTTTATGTAGAGAAGACGTATATCAAATTTTACGAATTTGGGTTCGAACTTTTGGGATAGATCATAGTGCCCATGGCACAAAATCATACATAACCTCAACCATTTTATGTTTCTTGAATACAATTTAGCATTTATAGGAATTTCCCCCATTTGAAACGCCTCGTCATGCCCGACTCCCTACTCATACAACATGTCTCCTATATCCCCAAAAATATCGTGGCAGTTTTGATCCGGAAACATTTCAAAGTTGTTGGATTCTAGTGCAATGACCATAGAAGGAAACCAAAAGTTTGATTTCTAGTTGTGACCGTTGGAACTCAATTAAGACTTATTTAAAAATATGTTTACAAAATTTCAGAAACTTTGACCGCACAGATTGAAAGATTATAGTGTGTGAAGTGAAGCAAATGGTTTAGAGTCTTCACTGCGTTTAGTGGATCCGCAGACTTTGACTTTACCTGGCGTCAAAATTTTGAACTAGGCAAGGTCTAAATCCACTACCTTAAACATGATGGTAGTTCCTTAGACAACAATTCCTTGAGGTAGAGGACAGGTGTAGCGTATTCAAAACAACCATGGAAGTGGTGGAGGTTCAAACTTTGCCAATTCAAACTTCTTTTTCTTGTGAACTTCATGTGTTTTGAATTACTAATCCGAATGGTCAATAAGAAGGTTTACACCACATATTAATGTAGAGAAAATAAAATGTAAGAAATACAAAGATATGTAGGTTTTATGTGAAAATTCATAAGATCTTTTGGTACCTCGCCCGACAATGAGTGACAATGTGTGAAAATGTTTGACTTGGGTTGGTATGCTATTTTTAAAATTTTCAATAAAGAGAAGACTTGTTTTTTCAAGGGAACGGTGAAATACATCGTTTCTCATAAGGTTTTCCATGACATTGTCATGTACATTCTTCTAAATATTTACACCTGAATTAGATGCATAGAAAAGTTAAAAGTTTGATTCAAACTTTGCATGTTTAGGGTTCATGCACGCTTTGACGACGTCCCCTTCCATCCAATTGTATTCTTTCCGTGTCCATCATCATATTATTGTTTCAAATGAGATTTCAAACGAGACACCTTACATGTCTTGTAAATGAATATCGCCATATATAACAAATTTGAAAACACAACCAACACTAATACACAAAAAACATGCATGAGATCGAATGTGATGAACATATTCTCTAGCCATAATCTACATCCAAAGTTTAGTCCCTAAAATGTTATTTTTAAGTACACTCCAAAATGTCAAATTTTCAAAACTTTTGTAACAATTTTTTTGCTTACATACGAGATGAAAACGCACCTAAAAAGCCCAAATCCGAAGTCGGAATTGAAAAAAAATAAAATTTTGGAAGTTATTAAGTCGCTGTTATGTTAATTCTGCCAAAAAAACAGTTTCATCCACTGTGGATGAAATTCTATGCGGCGGAAGAAAAATCCCGCAGCGGATGAAAATGTCCGCAGCGGATGAAAAACAGCGCAACGAATTAAAAACAAGCAGCGGATGGAAAAAAAACTGCGGATGAAAAATCACCATGCGGAGGAAAATCAGAGTCCGATTTAAATGTTTGCAGCGGATGAAAACATTCGCAGCGGATGAAAAGTAGACTGCAGATGAAATTTTGAAAACCTCATTATAATATTAAACTACATTACAATGGTTGGACTAATGCGTTTCGAAGCAAGCGCCAACCGCTAATTTGCATCTATAGAAGTTTGGTAGTGGTTCGCGCTTGTTTTGCAACGCATTATAACAACGACTTTAATGAATTCTCTATATTATTTAATATTAAGAAAACATTCATTTCAAAATTACTTTTAAAAAACAGGAAGAGTAGAGAAGGAGCGGGTTACAAACGTTAACCCTTAAACGACATTTCATGGCCTGGGCGGGCAGCCCGAAATTGGATCACAGCATCTTCTGTACTTGGACATCAATGAATAGTGCACTTTTTGAACTTGGGCATCATGAATAAACCAATCAATGATGAGTTTGCAACCTCCTAAAGGTTATCAACCTACCTACCACAATCCTTTCAAAGCACAAATCACTCATACAAATTGTGATTTGAATTGTAAAATTTCACTTTGTGAATGCATCAAAAGAAGGTGATTAGAATGATATCAAAAAATATGTGAAAAGTTGAGTACAGGAAGAGCTACAGAGAAGATTCTGTAGAAACCAAGCCCCTCGGGCTGGCTCTGACGTTTAAGGGTTAAGTGTTTCTTAATAGTGTTCGTGATGATTCTTAACACTTTGCCATAGTCATTCGCGGACGATTTTCATTAAAGTGCGCTTGTGCGCACATACCTGTGCGCCTGGCCCACGTAGCTTCTGAAGACTGTTTTTCGTCCAGAGATTGTTTTCTCAACCAAGGACTGCTTTTCCATCCTCTGACTATTTTCATCCGCAGTGGCGGAAATTGTAATTTGGCCACATTATATTAATAGTGGATATCGGCTCTCTAAGTAGGGTTATATTTAGTAGAAAAAATAAATTATGTAGGAGATTTTCCAAAAACCACATTCTTCTGTGTGTTTATAAAGCATTTTAAGGAAGTTCAATGCCTAACTCCGTAGGTAGATTGCTACGACATATTTACTCGGACATCTAGAATCATAACAATGTAAAGCAATGAAGTATATGCAATCATTAATACAAACATGCATACATTAAATTGTAGAGGCATTCAAATATGAATAGCAAAAATGCTTATAGGAAGATTTTGTTGTATTCATTGATATTGTATAATGTATTTGGTATACCATTTCGTGTACTCTATAGAGTAATTTCCACACACTAAAATATCCTTAGAGCATAACTTATGCCCATACACAAAACATGACAAATCATCACAACAGAGTACAACAACTTACCCGCACACATATTCACTGACTGTATCAATGCACTTTATCTACTAAACATCCAAATAAAAAACCCTATCCTGTACAATAGCCATCTCGACCAAACCATTTTAATGTCGTTGATCCACATGTTACAAAACTGAACACATATAACAATCCTTCACAAAGTTCTGCTCAAGCAAATATCGATGGAAACGAACAAGCAAATAAACTTGGGAAAGAGGTCCTGAAAAAAACGCATGAAAATGCCAAAGACTTGTACGAACATCCACATGCTACCCCATACCACTTCCAAAAAGAATATTGGCCTCCTAAAGAGGATACCCCCATTAAGGTTCCGGTTTTATTCTTGAACAAATATCTCAAGACACAAGACCTCTATAACAACCTTGACACAATCAAATAAAACTTCCCTAATATAGAATAATGGGTTTGCAACAACAAAATAGACTATGAACTCTCTACGAATTCTTCGAAAAATTCCATCATCCCAAACTCACAAATAACATGCGTCATTAAATTCCGTAATAGTCGATATTTGGGAAACGCCCGAAAACAACTCTTATTTGGAATAGAAAAATTCCCATATGTAACATGCCCCATATGCACTTCCTCAGACCCCGACAAATCACTCCATGTTCTACCAAAAATGCCAAAACCATCACATACACTCCTTAATTGTCACAAGACATAACAAAGCAGCACGAGAAATTCGAAAACTATTTACCTCCCATAACAAATCACGATGATTTATCCTCATGAATGCCGGCACCTTTAATAACAAGTTACAACCCACAAGGAAATACGGTCCCCCCTTGGCTACTCTCGAGTCCCATGTACATGCGCAACATAGCGTTGTCTTTGTAACGCTAGACTCAAAGCCGACATACTTTGCATTCGGGGCCTACCATACAACGACCCACCATCGACCACATTAACCAAGAGTATACCATTCAATTTATCGAATTCACATATTGTAATGATAGATTCTCCCCGGAAACAATTGAAAACAAAATAAATGAATACCAACCCAACAACCCCTTATTAATGACATCATTGCCCTCGGATGGAAAATGGACCCGCTTATTGTAATCACTGCCGATGCTCGTGCCACCACCTTTATCCCATCTATAAATATCCTTTTGAGATACCTTTAAAATCTCCATCGAAACAATTTCACACACTTTCAATATTATTAACATTGTTGCCATTCAACAGGCCATGTCCATTCTATTACACCAACGCAAAATGGAAAAGAAACCAAGCCCTCCTTGACATGGTGTCTGGTGGGCATGGTCTTAGTGATGGAATGAACAAATTCTTTATTCACGCCGGTCCCTTTGCGGAGCGGGGTTTCTCTTCTTGCTTTAACTTCTAGGTCAGAAATACTCAAGGAACTTTAGAGGTACAGGTTGAAAAAAAAAATTATTTAACATGTAATGATATGAAATACTCTTTAACTTTTATGAGGTGAATGAAAAGTTGGAATGTATAAAAATTTCTCATTCCACACATCCACTTATACTAAAAAATTATCAATAAAATTCATTTGGAAACATGTAGCACGCATTGTACATTCATCATCCACATTGACATGGCCGCAACGTAGAAATATTTAATAAACATCGATTAGAAGATTTTAAAAAATGACCTTCTAAATGTACAAAATAGTCAACATTGTTCTCACATGAAGACATTGTCCACATGGATTACATTACACAAAGACCATGTATGATTAATCGGAATCTGAGTCAGTATCATGTCTTTGACTTGGCCCAGCGCCACTTGAGTACGGCCCGCTTGAATAAACATCATACAAGTTATTGTATTGCCTATTCATGTAGCGAGATTCATCTTCGAGCCTGCGGATGTACTCGTTTTTGCTTTGTATTGTGGCTTCATGCATTTGTCTTTCAAACTCGGCATCTTCGTTCTGACGAGGTGGAAACGTTGATGGAGGTGTGTTGTCTCTTCCATCTAATCTCCGGCCATATCCATCGTAAGCATGGCCATATACGTCGTAATAGACGTGTCCAGGGTTTGGAGTGTCGTGTTCTTCCTATTTTCTGGGGGAATTACGACCGGACTCGTACGTATCCCTTGGATGCGTTCGCGTATAGCTCTGAGGGGTGTTGGTCCCTGTACCACATTGGCCACCATCCAAAGAACGGCCATATGCATGGTAAGAACCGCCATATCCGTCGTGATAGGCGGGTGCAGAGTGTGGGGTGGTATGTTCTTCCTCTTCTCCGAGGGAATTACGACGAGACTCGTACGTATCCCTTGGATGCGTTGGCGTATAGCTCTGAGGGGTGTTGGTCCCTATACCACATTGGCCACCTTCGTAGTAATGGCTGCCACTCCCCCCACCAAATGTTACAGGCGTGGAACCCATATCATTGCCACGGTTGTAGTCGTTGTAGTTATGTCCCCCGTACTCTTCTGGAGGTGTCTGGTGTTGTTGGTGGGCATCGGGATCGTCCCCGGATCTTCGGTTTGACCAACGTGGCCAACAATCACTCGGTTGATTCCAGGTGGTTGGTATAAAATGGGTAGTTCGATCCATCAGGCTGACATTGCGGCCCGCCACGGTGCGCCAGTCCACATCCTTGTGTAGGACGATTTCCGCCCAAACCATCGCCATGTTCGAATACAACATGATCTCCGGCCTCGAGTTACGCACACCCGCCGCAGCAGTGACCTCATGATATCGATGGCGGAAATGGTCGCTCAGACAATTGCTCGCTAGACCTTCGCGCCGCGGCCCTGATATCCTCGCTTGTGCCCTCGGCCACAACTTCATGAGGTGCTTCATCTTCACGTACCTCTTGCACATGGTGCAAGTCCACAACCTCTCTTCCTCGTCCTGCCATCCGAACTCCGCAACAACATCTGGATCGTCCGTTGCGTCCCAATCCATCTCGGGCGCTTTGCCCTTTGGAGCAACGGGCCGGTTGGACCTTGGCATCTTCCCTAACTAGAACAAACAATTAAATGAATGAATGGGAATTAACCCCTAAAGTTCCTTGACAATTTCCCTCAAAAACTATAAGTGATACTAACTTTCAAACCAGAAATCCAAAAAATAAAATAAAAATATGTCCACGAAGCTCTTATCAAAGGCAATGTAGAATAAAAATTTCAGAGAACATTGAGTGGTTATCGAATTTTAGGAACCTGCCCCAAAATCAAGGAATCCACCCGAAGGAGATTCTGGTCGTTAAGGGGTTAAACGAATTAAAAAATACTAAATATCCCACCACTCGAGGGGGCGCAAGCGATTCGGCAGAATATGCCAAAGCGACCAGCTCGCCCACTAGAGTGTGGGAGAAAGGTCGGCCGTCCGCCTTTTATGTCGACCGCGAGTGGCGGACGGCCTCGGCGGACGGTCGGCGAATCGTCCGAGCCGTCCGATGGCGAACGGCCTCGGGCGTATCGCCCGATCGGACGGCCACGGCCGTCGGATCTGTCTCGGCCGTCCGATCGGATCCGGCCGCAGAGTCCGTCCGCGGCCGTCGGATCGGACGACCGAGGTCTTCCGCGGGGGACCCCGATCGGTCGGCCTCCCCTCTTCGCTCCTCCACTTCCTTGAGCCCCCTCCCCTCCCAACTCTCTCCCCTCTCATCTCCCTTCCCTTGTCCTCCACTTCCTTTTCTGGGATGGTTGACTTTTCACGTGCAATCCAGATCTCGAGATCCAGTCACGTGCATTAATGGTCGGAAGAATGTCGGGAAGATTTTGTGCGCATTGACGCGGATATTCCATTGTGCGCGTGGAAGCACATATTTATATAGTTTCTTAACCCCTAAAGGACCACGACCTAATTCGCTCTAAAACCAGTCCAAAACTGCCACTGTCAAAAAGAGACATGAAAATCACATTTTAAAGTGAATTTTGGATTTTCAACCGTAAGATCTTAAAAAAGACTTCCACATGAACATGCCACCAGATTTTGGTTGCGATCCACCGCACGGATTGATAGATTTTAGTGTTTAAAGTCAAAACAATGGTTCATTTTCATCCCTGCATTGAGTAGATCAGCTGACTTTGACTTCATTTTGTATCAAATTTTTGCATTGTAAAAGGTCTAAATCTTTTACCATTGTCTTAAGCATGATGTTATTTCCCAACACACCAATTTTTAGAGGTAAAAAAGGAGTGTAGCATATTCAAAACAAGTGTGCAAGGAGTGGAGGTTCAAAAATTGCCATTTCACGTTTTATTCTTTTGTGAACTACGTACGTAGTCAAATGATAATCCGAACGGTCAATTAGAAGGTTTTCACCATATATTGTTGTTGAAAAAAAAAAAGTGAAAAATATGAAGATCTCTAGGTTTTATGTAGAAAAGATGAAGTTTTTTTCCCCCATTGCCCGAGAATGAGTGAAAATGTTTGACTTGGAATAAAATGCCTTTTTACACTAAAGACAAGATTTTTTTTTGAAAATTTCCAAATAAGGAAATATTCTTTACATGTGTGAAAAATCTCAATGTCAATAGAAACTTTTGTCAAAAATTTTGGAAGTGCCCGAAGTCCCACTTTTGGCTTTAAGTGGTACTAACTTTCAAACCACAAATCCAAAAAAAAATAAAAAAATATCTCCACGAAGCTCTTATTAGATCCTATCTTGAAAAAAAAGTTGATTAAAAAAGGATTTTTTTTCGAATTGTAGGTACATGCCCAAAATCCAAAATGACCCCGGGGGGACGTTTGGTCCTTTAGGGATTCAGAATGTTTCCACTGAAAATATCTTACATAACATGTAAGAGATGGTCGTTTCCTTTTTTTATGTTTGACTCACCATGAGGAAATTGGAATGGCCCACGGGCACAATGTTCCAAGGGCCAAGGGTACATTGCCCACGGCATAGGTATAACTTTGTATGGGAGGATTTTTGGCCTCTACATGACTAAATCTCCTTCGAGACAAGTTTTTAATTTTGGGCAGGTTTCTAGATTGCGAATATGAAGAAACAACTTTCGAATTTTTTATGTTACTTTGTCCCCGGGAAGAGCTATTTGAATGTATTTATTAAATTTTTCTGTAGATTTGTGGTTTCAAATTTAGTACCATCCATAGTCAAAAAAGGAAAACACTGGCATCTAAAATCCTTTTATAGAATTGTCTGTTGACATTCACTCATTGAGGTATTACATACTCATCTGAAGACTGAAATATTTTTTTCTTTAAACATTTCCCAAAAAAATAATGGTCTTCATTGTAAATTCGCATTTTATTCGAAGTAAAATCATTTCACCATTTTTTGTGCAATGTGCAACAAAACTTCTTCTTTTCGTCAAGAAAACTTACATTTATTTTTGTTTTTTCACTTCTTTTGT